>OY998179.1:67612598-68883246 GCA_963921935.1 Galeruca laticollis
GACTCCTCGTCCAAAAGAATTTGATGAAACCCCGAAATTAAATCTAGCACAGAAAACCATTTCGCCTTACCTAGTTGATCTAATATAGAGTCAATTCATGGTAACGGAAATTTATCGGGTGTAATTTTCGTCTCTAATTGCCTAAAATCAATGCATAATATCCATGCCTTATCTCCTGTTTGCTACTTTTTAGGCACTGGTAGTACTATATGGAGACGTGGCTCGTTTTATTATACCTTTTTCAATAATTTTTTTCACATGTGCGTTAATTTCTGCCGTACGGGCATGAGGGGATCTATAATTTTTAATATAAAATGAATTATCGTTTAATGACATTTTCTGAGATTAAAAATTATTGCAAGTTACTATACCGTTTTTTAGAGCAAATACATCGAAAATGGGCACATAACCTGAAAAAATGAGTTTTTACATAATCAGGCACACTTTGATCTAGTGACTGAAATAATTCTTCTATTATACTTTTTTCAGTTAATATTGTATACGTGAAGTTTATGTAATTCTGTCGTCTTTAATGTTGTTATTGAAGCTGATACACTATCGTTTGTTGATTGAATTACTAACCGCCGGACGATAACTGACATATAGCGCGAGATATCATTGACGCGGACAGACTGAGGTGGGCCCTCTCTGGTTTCTCACTCAAAAATCTCCAGAAGCGGACGGCATTTATCCAGCTCTACTTCACTGGGGCCTGGATGGCTTAATGCCGCACCTGGAAAGAATCCTCAGATCCGCACTGGCACTGAGGTATATTTCAAAAGGTTAAAGAGAAGTCAAAGCTGAATTCATAACAAAACCAGGAAGAATGGACCATTCCATTCCAAAAGCACATCGACCCATTAGCCTCACATCGTTTTCATTGAAGACCTTGGAGAGGCTGTGCGAACGGTACATAAGAGATGTAGTGATAACACAAAATCCACTGCATCCAAATCAACGTGCATACACTCCAGCGAAATCTACCGATTCGATTCTTAATATCGTAGCGGGCCGAATCGAGAGATCGCTGGAAATAAAAGAGTCCACCCTGGATGTATTCATAGACATAGAAGGTGCGATTGACAGAACCACATTTTCTAGAATAACAAACGCACTTACCAACAAGAATATTCCCCAAACCATGAATAACTGTAGATATTACATGCTCTCAAAAATAGCAATAAGAATCAGTATAGACGATGTAACCATCAGCGGCTTGAAAATTAACTGTCTCGACCCTTACTTCGTGGAATATGCTCATATTAGTGTTTTTAAATGAAACTCACGGTCTCTAGTTAATTCCACAATATAATAAAAGTTATTGAAAATTCTTAAAAATTGACAATTTTTTCGATAAATCAATATCATCGTCAGAATGACAGAAGTTACATTTCATTTTATGCCTACCTGATGTTTAGTAGTTACTTTTGGCTAGACCAAGAACTAACCTAACTAATATATCCTAAACAAGCTGATGAAATTAAAACTTATAAAACCATCACATATGCAGGAAATATTTCTAATAATATTTCAAAGATAATATCTTTAGCAACGAGTACAGCAATTTCTTTTGAAACAGAAAGTAACGTTAGTACAAAATTGTTAAATGTAGAAACAAAAATACCACTAATAAAGAAGTCAGGTATATATAAACTCAAATGTCCAGAATGTAATGCTGTCTATTTGGGTCAGACCCTTAGGAATTTTGAAATACGATATAGTGAGCACTTACGAGCATACAGAATAAAACAACCAGAAAAATCCCACTACGCAAAACATCTACTTGACACCAATCATTCATTGACACCTTACACAGAACTAGAAGTGCTGCATATTTGTGAAAAGAAACAAGGACTGGATTTCCTTGAAGAACTGGAAATTAGGAGACATTTAAGAAACCCACAATATGAAGTTGTCAATGAACATTTGAATCTAGGTAGTTCTCCACTAATAAACTGTCTTCTTAAGTGATAATTGTAAAGATCAGCAGATATAGTTTTCCTGGTTTTCTATATCATTGCACAGTTATACTGATCTTAATTGGAAAAATGATATCCAGGATATCACCATAGGGCTAATAATATCTAAGCTTCAATATTTGTAATATCACATCTTCTTCTTTTTTCTATAAACATATATTAAGCCAATCACAAGTTAGGTTACTTCTTGGTCTAGCAAAAAATAACTACTAAACATCAGGTAGGCAAGAAATGGAATGTAAGTTCTGTCATTCTGACGATGATATTGATTTATCGAAACAATTGTCAATTTTTTAGAGTTTTCAATAACTTTTATTATATTGTGGAATTAACTAGAGACCGTGAGTTTCATTTAAAAACACTAATCAGAGGCTTGGTTGTAAAAGGTGGTCCACAGGGAGGGGTACTCTCGCCAATACTATGGAACATTGTATTAGACTCCTTGGTCATCCGCCTCAACGATGGCAACTTCAACACAGTAGCATATGCAGATGACCAAGTGATTCTGCTATTAGGAAGATTCAAGCAGACACTGCGCTTTAATGAAAGAGACTCTCAATATCTTTGAACAATGTTGCAAAGATCATTCACTGTCAATAAATTCAAAAAAGATGGAGATTGTTCTTTTCACGGAACAAAGGAAGCTTGTGAAACATCCAGCCCCAAAGCTGTCAAAAACTAAACTTGTTTTCAGGGGTGAAGTATTTAGGGATGACCTTCGACAGTGAGTTAACGTGGAACTCTCATTTACAAAGCAGAGTTAAAAAAGCATATATTTATTATGAACAGTGTTGCAGAACTATCGGCCGTACCTGGGAATATCACCTAGGGTCACTGCCTGGATCAAAACTGTCATCATCAGAGCTATACTAATGTACGGCAAGATTACCTGGGGAGTTGAAGCAAACCAGCTTACTGTCGTTCGAAAACTGGATCAAATCCTTAGAACAGTATGCCTCAACACAACAGGAGGCATGGAAACCACACCAACAAGAGCTATGGAGGTAATCCTTTGTCTCATTTCACTTGACATACACATCAAGGAGGTTGTCTTGATGACCCTAACACGTCTACACTCTATCGATATACAGCCTGATGTAGGATCTGGTAAACTGAGATGTAACTTGTGGCATGAGGCTCTCAGAGAGGTCCACCTGCGCAGGCCAATACGGACTCGATTCCACCGCGATATGCCTTTCACAGGCCCTACACGGTAATCCTTAAAAATAACGCACAAGACCCATTGGAAGGAGGCACAATCCGCTACTTAACAGATTGGTCTAAAACCAATATAGGCTCGGGATGTACAATTTTTCCAGAGCCCTGAATCTAAACATGAAATGGGCAATAGGCTGCAATGCAAGTGGTGCTCAAAGCGAGCTTACTGATATCTGCATCGCTGCGAACGAGATTACGGAAAGGATCACCACAGGTAACAATATTTACATATTTACGGATAGTAGAGGAACACTACTAGCCCTGAACAGACCACGTATTTACATCAGGCCTACTACTAGAATGTCACACGGTCTTAATCGAAGCCTGTAACAACAACATGGTCACTTTAGGTTGGATCAAGGGCCACGAGAAATCGGAAGGAAACCGTATTGCAGACTCGCTAGCCAGGAAAGTAGCCCCCCCAAAACGCTTGGAGCCCGACACTTTCATTGGTCTATCGGCGTCAGCAATGGCTGACCTATTAAGTGAACACTCCCTTAATAAGTTTAAGGGCAGATGGGATGACGTAGAAGGCTGCAGGCTCGTCAAGGAACTATTACAGTATCTGGATAGGAAAGTAGCCAAAAAATACGTGACCATGAACAGGCATAACCTATGAACCACCTCGGACATTCTAACTGGTCACTGTCACCTACTCAAACACCTCCAAAGACTGGGTCTGCCCGACACATCACTTTGTAGAGGATGTGAACAAGAAGTTAAGACTGTCGAAAACATTCTTAGTTGACGTGTGACGTTATCGCCTACTTCAAACAAGTAGGCTGGATGACGAGCTAGAAGGAAATCTGAACCTCAGAAGAATGCAAAATGGCACAATTGTGGTCTAAATGATGTGGGGTTACCCACCCTTAAACTTGTTACATATACAGATAATCTTATTTCTTCACTTCTAGGTGGTATTATTACTACATAATCGTCCGGGCTATTATATATAGGAATTGTTAATTTTTCACTTCCCACATTTATAGATAACAACAATTGAGAGTAATCTAAATAACATTTGATTTTTGAAATGGAATCTCTGCCTAAAATGCCGTTGGCGGGAATAGGGAAATTATCAGACACCACATGAAACTTATGTTGTACTGAATAATCATTTATAAAAAGTACAGTGTCAACTGTACCTAAAGATTATACAGAACCTACTGTGCCTCCTTTTATTTTTATATTAGAACTGGTATTAATTATTTGTGAAGAAATTTCTTTTAAATTGAAATATCTGCTCCTGTATCTACGATAAAAGTACACATACAGTCCATTACGCCAGTATATAAAGTAACAAAATTCGAAATAAAAAGGTGAAAAGTAAATACATGTTTTTGGTTATTTTCTATGCCCCCAGGTCTTGTCGGGTGACTTTTTCCGACTCTTGCATTGTATTACAAATTCTTATGTTTCTTTGTCCAAAATCTCCACTATACGGTCCCTAATTAGAATTACTATTCCCTCTTATATAATTATTCCCTCTGTTATAGTAATTCCTCCTGAAGTGATTATTATTATTATAATTATATCCATAACCATTATTTGACTGAATATTCTATCGATGGCTGTATGTATTGAATTGCCTCCCAAAATTGTTACTCTGCTGTTAAAATTGTAACGCCCCCTGTTATTAAATTGATGCTGAAACTGTCTATCGCCTTCATGAAGTAAAACACTAGCTTGTGTTTGAGGTGTGTCGACTGTAACAAATTCTTCTTCTGCTTCTTCTTGCACCTCTTACCGCATAATTTCGCAGAGTCTTAACAGTTGCTTCTGTAGTGTATTTTTTTGCCAAACCCGGTGGCATTGCTTCTCCTAAATATGAGATTCTAAGTTTCTCAGCCAACTGTTCAACTTCTGTGGCAGATTTGCTTTATTCTTGAAATTTTGTCTCAATTTATTCATCTTGGCTACTATTAATGTAGAAGGTCCACATTTTATGCCTTCACTTGAAGTTGCAATTATTTAATGAAATTGACTGTCTCGACCCTTACTTCGTGGAATATACTCATATTAGTGTTTTTTAATAAAACTCACGGTCTCTAGTTAATTCCACAATATAATACAATTTTTAGAATTTTCAATAACTTGTATTATATTGTGGAATTAACTAGAGACCGTGAGTTTCATTTAAAAACACTAACTTGCAATTATTTGTTCAACTGTGGTCTCATTCGTTAACAACGGTCGAGCCTCTCCTGTTAATCTGGTCTTTACGAACGCTACAGCCTCAGCACCTTGGTCAACCGCCTTCCACCAAAATATTAAAATCGATCAATTGTAAATAAGGGGTAGGTAGTCTTACTTTATAATTCAAAACCTAAAATGATCGAAATACCTTATCACTAATTTTTTTGAAATTTTACATCACAGCTTGATTTCTGAGTATTATCTAAAGTATTCCAAGCCCTTTGGAGGTAGATGAAATAATAATAATAATGATAATAATAATAAAAACAAGAAAAATACTTACAAATAATAGATCAATCCATCCAAACTCATCCATCGAGAGATTATACCTACCCAGAGGCCTAATAGGTCGTGGTTTGGTGAATATAGAAGCCAGATGAAATATTCAAGTACATAATCCACACACCTAATTTAATAACAAGGAAGCACACTCACAATTGCACGTTGATATCAAACAAGTAGACTAAAAATACATACCACTGAGTACGCATACCCAAATACAATATATATACACGAAAACATTCATGAGAAATGTAACACATACATGGGAGGGTAAAAAATTAAACAGCAGATATAAGCTTGATCTCAGTAGGCAACACCAACTATCGACTAAATAGGACAACTATATACAGAAACACAAGGATTCATGTATGCTATACAGGTAATAAGAATTATCAAAAGTATATAATCAACATGAACATAGAGGATGACAAATGTAGAATATGTAAAGTAACGTCAGAAATAATTCAACACATAACATCAGGTCTAGCTCGAACAAAGTATTTAAATATACACAATCTTACAGCAAAAATCTTACACTAACGTCTACTTCAAAAATATCAAATAGAAGCAATAGAAGATCCCTACTATAAGTTCAAACCTGATCCAGTGAATGAAAACCAAAATTTCAAAGTTTACTGGAACCGGACAATTGTAAGAGATAAAACAAGAACACATAATAGACCAGATATAATAATTATAAATAAAATCACAATACTAATAGATGACGCTCATCCTCTGGACCAAAACGTACAGAAAATATATACAGACAAAATTAGGAAATACACCGAACTTGCAGAAGAAATAAAGGCAATGTGGAAGATGGAGAAAGTTCAGATAACCCCAGTTGTCATTTCAGTAACGGGCCTCATACCACCAGAGTTACTCAATGAATTGAAGAAAACACAGCTTATCTCAATATATAATACTAGAAATGCTAAAATCAACTATATTAGGAACGTGCAGGATAGTAAGTAAAATTATATCAAATAAGGTATGAGTTTTGGGTCCTCATACTTTTAATCCTTGTAAACGTGAGACAAAGGAGACATTATAATAATAATAACAATAATACGGAAAGGGCGTCGGTCACATAATAAATCAGATGGAGAGCGAACCTGCGTCATCACTGCTCCCAGCCCGAGGATAAAACCTCATCAATCAATCCAAATGCAAGCACCACCAGTGTTTGTTAGCCTGACACCCCTTAGGGAGTAATGGGTGTAAAACCTGCTGGGTTAGCATGACAGTAAGTGATATTGTAAATTTCTGTACGTACACGAACGAAAAAATATTCAGGCGGGGTAGACCTCCAGGCTGGCTTTATTCGGACCCGTCAGGATCAGCCTGACCTGCAGCAGGCTGGAGCAACTAACACCGCTGCAGCCTCCGGGACCACAAGAAGGCAATCGGAAATGTAATCGATTGAAGAAAGTGTGGAATTTCAAGATGAGAGATGAACACATCATGAAGATATAGCTCCTCCAGAGAATCGACAAGAACGAACAGCGACCTGCAGAAGATGGACCAAACATGAAAATAAGGATATCATGCGGGCTCACTTCCTGGGAACTGATTGTGAGAAAAATAAGCGGGGTTTCCACAAAAATATGCTAGTGGAATGGAGAAGAATAAGACCAGACTCCACCGTAAGCGAAGCCAATTGGCGAATCAAGTGTATGCCATTAAGACACATAGACTCCTTACAACTCGAAGTAGACAGTATCAGAGAGCAAATTCAAAGACAACAAAGTGCAAGAGAGATAACACACATGTTTGCCCACCTTAAATAAAATAATTACATCTGTTATAGCGAATAGAAAGACACCTAAGTGGACAGAATGTACTTACAGAAGAATAAAGAGAAACCCGAGCCCGAACACAAGGATGAAGAGCACAGCTCTTAATAGATAGCGGGGTTGCATAAGATCCAAGATACCGACAAAAAATATTGCTGTGACCTGGATCGTAGTCCTGGAAATATACAAGGTGCACGTATGGCAAACCTGGAGAACAAAATTGCTTGTCAATACACCCAAACAACAATTAATAACTGAGGAAATATCCATACAAAGCGGAGTCTATCAGGCAGATTCGTTTAGCCCGCTGTGGTGTATACTCAGTCTCTATCCACTATCGAAGGCTCTTTGTCAATCGGCTTTGGGATACAAACTTAAGAATAGCGAACAAAGTTATAACGTATCCCATCTTTTCTACGTAGATGATCTCAAGTTCTATGCCTCAAGAGAGAAAGATCTAAATCGATTAATTAGCCTTACGGAAATATTTAGCACCGATATAAAAATGAAATTCGGATTGGACAAATGTGCCAAGTTGATAGCTCGAGAGAAAAAACCCCAGGAAATTGACAACTTAGAAAATATTCGCTATCTAAACAAAGGCAATTTCAAGTATCTGGGCTAGGAACAGGAACTAATGATAGACCTAAAACAGAAAAAGTAAAATTAAATAAAACCTTAAAAACCAGAGTGTCTAGCATTCTACGTACGGAACTCACTGCAAAAAATAAAATAAATGCCGTTAGTTAAATGGGCAGTACCTGCGATAACGTACTCATTTGTGGCCATTGGGTAGTCAAACACTGAACTTGAAGGTTCAACTAGATCCATCCGAGTACAACCGACCAAGTTTATCATACACCATTCAAGAGCCTGCAATGAGACAATGTACATGGCCCGAAGCATGGGTGGCCGAGGTCTGCTAGATCTTAAAACTTCATATCAGAGGCAGATAAATATACTGAGAAATTATGTTAAGGTCAAAACAGAGCAATCAGAGATGCACAAGTTAATCTGCGTACTGGATCATTACTTACCTCTTAATATTTCCGCCAGAGAAGGGATTCCTGTGCCAACGTTTGCTGAACTAATGACTGCTTGGCTGACAAAACCATCACATGGCAGATTCTACATTGAACTAAATGAAGTGACCTCAATTCTCCAACTGAGTGGCTTTGAAAGGGTCAATTATTCGAGGCAACAGAAGTATTCATGGTAGCAATACAAGACAACGTAGTTGCGACCAAAAATCACATTAAATTTGTATATGAAATACAGCTGCATAACGAACTGTGCAGACTGTGTAATAAACATGTGGAAAGAATAGAGCACATTACCTCAGGATGCACTTTCCTTGCTACAACGGAATCTTTCCAACGCCATAATTTGAAGGCGAATATAATCAATCACGAACTGGCAGTACTCTGCAACCTGGAAGAACGAGAAGAACGATATTACAAATCTGTTCCTTTTCCCTTTTTTGAAAACAATACTTACCGTCTATACTGAGAAACAACAATACAAACTGACAAAACTTCGCAGAAGTTTCTCATCTGAACGACCACAACCTGAATAAAACAGAAAGAGAAAATATTAGTAAATATTTTGAACTGACAGAAGAATTCAAAGTAACTAATAATTTTGAAAAAGTAGAAATTATACCGATAGTCATCACTGCAACCGGATTAGTAACAAACAACTTAAAAAAATACACCGAGACATTGAAAATATATAATAAAGAAGTGTTTCTCGAAATGCAGAAATATGTCATACTGGGAACGTGTAGAATTGTCGGAAAAACTCTCAACTTACCTGAAAATATGTGATGTCGAAATCCTGATAAAGTGAATAGGAAGTCACAAGCAACGTGAATGAACATGAATCTCATTATGAGGAGCAACCCTGCAAAGGAGGAAACGGTAAATGATAATAATAAACAGACCTCTACTCCAGATAAAAATTTTCTGCTATATATTCTTGGGTGATACCAAATGTAACATAGAGCTTTGGTATTGTCAAATGGAGTCCAACTGACCTGCAAAGGAGTAAACGGAAAATAATAATATGAAACACACATCTACTCTAGTTAAAAATTTTCTGCAATCAATTATTGGGTTATACCAGTTGTAACATAAAGGTTTGGTATTGTCAAATGGAGTCCAACTGACCTGGAAAGTCTATATAGATTGATTCGAACATCGCTAACACGGAGAAGGTTACGCCATCTCCATGCATCTACTATTAGGTAATGTCTCCCAAGGAGCAGAGGGGTGCGCGGACTTATAAATTTGAAAGAAATGCACAATAAAGAATGTTGAATAACTATTTACCTACCCGAAGTCCGTAACACACTCCACATATAGAGGTAGATAAAGAGTTTATACCTATGGAATAGAGTACTGATGTCAAACAGAGGTATTTCCAGTTCCCATCAAATATCAAGTAATATGTACACGAAACTACAGACGATTCAATTTCCGACAGGAAATCCCATCCGTTCGATGTCATATAATGAAATTGTAAATTTGTTATTTAAATAATTAAATAGACTTGCACCCAATTAGACTTCCAATATTTCCTCATTTCCGAAAACTCTACTTTTATTAGATTATAATATGTTTCATAAATTCGACATAGAATGCTGACATTTCGCTTTACTATAACTCGGTATGAGATGTATTTTCTTCATTCCGAAAATGTAGTATCTCACACACCGGCTGACTCAACCAAGACTATATAGAACCACCCGCATTTTCGGAATTCGCCGACACATTAGCCGCTCGGAACGACTCGGGTAATGGTAATCTCAGACTCGTAAAGTCCCGACGGATTGGACCAATGCGTCGGGGATTTATCTATGTAAAATACATGTGCGCATTGCCAAGTAAGTACGTGTATATTTTTGTTAAGTTTCTAGAACAGTAACAAGCTATAGGTACTATTCAAGTCAAAACCTACTTAACATTGAACAGCATGGCTTCATGAAAAAACGTTCGGTAGATACAAATTTATTCCTATACGTTGAATACATACTTAAAAGTCTAAATGATAGGCATATCGTTGATTCTGTGTATACTGATTTCAATAAGGCCTTCGACAAAATAAATCATTCCGTCCTTGTCTCAAAACTTTCTGAAGTAGGTATATATGGTAATTTATCAAGATGGTTGGACTCATATGTCAGAAATAGGTCTCAACAAGTAATTTTAGGTGCTCTTAAATCTAAGGCTGTGGTAACTACTTCAGGAGTACCTCAGGGGTCCCATTTAGGTCCTTTACTTTTTAATTTATATATAAATGACATCTCTAGTTGCTTTCAATTTGCTAAGTTGGTTATATATCACTCAATTTCATGTACTTACGACAGAGTTCGATTGCAAGAAGACTTAGACAATTTATCCGACTACTGTGTGAGGAATAATTTGTTTTTAAATGTATCAAAGTGTAATTATATACAATTTTTTTGTTGTAATTCAGACTTGAACTACAACACATATGAAGTTTCTAATAGCGTATTACACGCTGTAGATACAGTTAGGGATCTTGGTATTCTTTTAGACTCTAAATTACTTTTCGATCGGCATATTTGTAATATAACTAGAAAAGCTAATCAGCAGTTGGGCTTCATATATAGAACATGCTTCGAGCTTCAAAATCCTTTTACCGTTAGATCATTATATATGGCATACGTAAATAGTATATTAACGTTTGGTTCTACTATTTGGAACCCGCGTTATTCAGTCTATATTTCAAAATTAGAAACAGTCCAGAACAAGTTTATTTCATATTGTAAAAGAAAATTTTATCCCGATGTGGATAGGCAACGTATTCGTTCTAATTTAAAGATAATTTCACTATATCATGGTAGGCAAATTGCGGATGTACTGTTTATTCACAAAATCCTCAATAACAATATAGATTGCCTTGAACTTACAAATTTCATAACACTTCGTATTCCCAGCCACTCAACTAGAAACAATTATACCTTTATCACACATCAGGCACTCACCAATTATTTTCTAAATTCTCCTGCTCACAGAATAACAAATACTTACAATAAATTGTCCAGTATTGTTGAAATGGATATTTTTCACCACAGTGCAGGTTCGATTAAAAAACTACTGAAAGACTATTTTTTGCAAATTTAATTTTGTTTTATTACCTACTCTTGTTCTCTCTTTTTTTCTCTTTTCTTTGTATACTTGTATTTATTTTTATTTAATGTAGTTATATGATTGTATTTATATTTTCTTTTTTACCTAATTTGTAAAATTATGTGTAACTATTAGTGGATACTTCTATGGGTTTGTCCTGTTTGTATCCCAAATAAATACTCGTAAAATAAAATAAAATAAAATAAATATAAAAATGAATATTAAAACTAATATAATAAAATGGATCCAGGGACATTACCAAATGTGCCTTACAAAGATGCGTCAGCCAATACGATTAGGTTGCAAATAAGTGAGCATAAAGATTTTGAGGTATGTAGATTTTGGTATTTTAAGGTTAAGTTTGTGTAATATGATATATTTGCCGAACTGTGAAGTCAAAAACATAAGAAATATAAATGTATTAATAGGAAAAATAATAATTATAATTTTTTTATTTATGAATTTGGAATATAGAATCTGGTTACGTTGAAGAATAAACAGAATCCTAAACTAATTGGTTTTTTGTTGTAGAAATGGTTGACTGAATTGGAAAATACTCAAAAAGTAACTTGGAGAGTTTCAAAAACCTTCAAGCTTGGTACTGAAAAGCCACGCATAATATTTAAAAGATTATATCACTGTCATTTTAACGTAAAGCAAAAAAAGAAATATGAAAATTCTGGAAAAAATATTTCTAGAAACATAAACTGTTCAGCAAAATTATCGGTAACTATAAAACGATATAATCCAGACACAAAATCAAAAAACATTGATGTTTATCTGCCAAAATGGCCATGTGTTGTGGAATTTCGGGATGAACATAATCATAACTTAAATTCTGCTGCAGCACTTAGAGAACGGCCACTTGCCCTGGATGTAAAAAATCGTATTATTGAGCTCTTTGAGAAAGGTTACTCAGTAGCCTCTGCATATCACTGTTATATTTTATCAATGATGGAGGAACACGGCGACAACTATGAAAATATTGTTATAGATAGACATTTTACTTCTACTAAAACAGATGTAGAATCTATATGGAATAGCCATTTAAAAAAAACTATGGCGAAAAGACTGGAGAAAATATGTTATCTCATTTAGATAATATGCTTAGGATCTTAGGAGAAAAAATGGTACTCTTTTTAAAATAATTTGAAAAGAAGACCATTATGCTGTGGCACTTTGTACACTAATCATGCAAAGAGCTGCAACACTTTCCCAGTCGTCAGAGATTATGTTTGTTGATTCCACAGGCAACTGTGATACGCAAAATCATACGGTTTACTATTTTATAACACAATCAGCTATTTGTGGATTACCTCTAGGCTGCATCCTTAGTAGCAGTCAAGAATCAATCGTATTCTTAGAAGCTGTGCGTGCTCTTCATGAAATTTTTCCCATTAAAATAAAACCAAAGGTTATTCTTACGGATGACGATCTAGCTGAAAGGAATGCCTTAAAAAGGGTTTGGCCTGATTCTTGTTATTTATTGTGTACTTTCCACGTTTTAAAAGCCTGTTGGAAATGACTTGAATCAGGTAAGAACTAAATTTCTCCAAAGGACGTACAAAACTGCTACAAATATTTTCGAAATATTCTTATATCCAAAACATAGGAAGACCTACAAAATTCGTGTTTGGAATTTACTAAAAATTGCAAATATTATAATTTCACAAAATACGTAAGTAACATGATGGAGAGAGCTGACACTTGGTGCCTTTTATATCGGCAACATTTACCACTAAGGGGAACTGACACCAACAATTACATAGAAGTCGTATTTAGACTGCTAAAAGATATACCCTTGGAAAGGACAAAAGCGTTTAATTTACCCCAACTTTGCGACTTTATTACTACCAACTTTGAATTTTATTATAAGCAACGAATTTTGGATATTTTGCTAAAACGAGCATCTAAGACAGTTATTAGTAGTTATTTGCCTGATGAAAAGAGTGACTGCTGGAAATATAGTTCAACTTAATGACTTTGAATATGAAGTTAACAGTGAAACCGATAGAAATGTCACCTACATCGTCGATTTACTGGTTTTCAAGTGTACGTGTCCACAGGGATTTACCGGTAAACAGTGTAAACACCAGGCAGCAGTTCTAAAAAAAATTAATATACATTCAGTTTTTAACACCTTATCATTGAATGTTAAATGCCATCTTTACCATATTGCCACCGGAAAGCAGGCAGGTGCACAACTATTTTCGCCAATTGAAAATGCTTCAATGGGCCAAACCACTACTAAAGATGTTTATATAAATTCAGTTTCTTCACAAAATTGTAATTTTGTTATGAGTATTGTTGGTGATAAAGTTGATGACATTAAGTACGAAGATCATGATATTGCCGAAATTAAAAAAAAAATGGGAACAACACTCAAAAAAAATCATGGAATATGTGGATAGAAGTCCATCAATATTCTATCCTGCGATTAAAGAATATTTGAAGAATTGTGATGAACATGCTAACTGAGAGCACACTTTATTATCTAGTTTGCATACAGCTTTTAAATACAAAGGCGTAGTCTGTAAAGAGAAACGACAGCATGCTACACGGAAAAGAGGTAAAAACATACCTGTACAGCCTACATCAATTGGACGAAGAAAGACGAAAATGAGAGGAAAGAAAGCAATGTGTAGTGGAAGAAAGTCTCAACAATTTAAAAAAACAGTTAAAAAAGCACCCCATTCCTTGGCGATATGTGTTGAAAGTAATGTGGGTTAAGGGAAGGCATAAATCAAAAAAATGAAAATATTATCTTTTATTTCTCAAATTTTTTTATTAATAAACGTTGCAACAATTTTTTTTTATTTTTTTTTGTTAATATGTACCTATGTACCTACATATATTGAGATTTTTAGAATGGTAAATGTTAATAGTACTCGCCCTGTGTAATTTACAAAAAAAAGCTCAGACGCGTCAAATTTTAAATTTAAAAGGGCATCTTGTTATAATGAGACGTTGCTGTGATGTCATCACTACATATAATTTTTAATAAGATGGCCATTCAAATTTAAAATTTGACGTGTTCAAGGTTTTTTAATAAAATTAGATAGGCAAATATTTACATTTTCCAATCTAATAAACCTCACTGTACATATACGTACATACCTATGCCTAAAAAATACTGACAAACTGACATTTAACGTTTTGTAAATCCCCGACGCATTAGTCCAATACGTCGGGACTTTACGAGTCTGAGATTTGCATTACCCGAGTCGTTCCGAGCGGCTAATGTGTCGGCGAATTCCGAAAATGCGAACCGCTCAAGGTATCCATCTGGTCATAAACTAAGTTGGAATTACTGTAACCGTTGGCTATATTCATACTTATCACACTATTTACTACCACTTCCAGAAGACAATAACTTGGTTATCGGAACGCGCGTCAGATAGTGTAATTGTCAGAGTTGGTGTAGTGGTAGTAAATAGTGTGTTCAGTATGCATTTGGTCATTGTTTAGGAAATTTGTTGAATTTACAGAAATATTCAATGCTCCATAACATGTGGTTAGATCATTCTGTAATTTATATGGCCAACTGATGAAATTTAGAAGCTCATTCAAAATTATACAATTGCTTTGATTGATAGCCCCTTCTTCTTCATTTCATTTAGAAAAAAAATGATATTTAGAGAAAAAAAGTAATTGTGTATTTAGCAGTGGAAATAGATGAACAAGTAAGAAATTGCAAGGCGGTTTGATTTAGATAACACATTTATAGACAATCGCGAGGATAGTCCATGAATGAACTAAATCGGTATTTAGAAATTGAACGGTTAAAGAACTGTAATAACTTTTACATGAACGTAAACATATTGAAAGAATATTTTGTTCTCGTCTAACTATAGTCAGTGCTAATCAACATTCAAAATTTCAATAAGATGTCAAATAGTTGCAATAATTCTCTCTGAGAATTACAAACTGTGACTGCCAAGTGAACAGATGAATAGGTCGTAAATATAGTGAAATCAAAGTCCGCGTGCTATTGGACAATAATGCCTAGCTTTCACAAATATAGGTGGATAGGGAATAAATCTTGATTATGAAAGAGTGTTTGCCAAACTAACAAAACCTATTGTGATATGTGATTTTAATATAAAATATAGTTAATAGGATCATAATTTCAAATTCCTATATGACTGTCAGATACCTTGAGTAATATAACGTATAATGCTAATGAGACTGTTCCGAAAGTGATGTTTTGTTGATTATATTTAATGACGACGATATAATAGGTACTAATTGTATTGTTTACTAATTAATTACCAGAATTATATTGAGATTTAAGTCTCTATACATGTCTCATAATTTTAATCTACAGGTCCCACATTTTTTATTAGACTTATAAAACAATTTCATAATAATACATAATTTAGCACTAATTCAAATTGTTTGAAAAATTAATAATAAAAAACTTCCTATCATTCTTAAAGTTTGAAGTAGCCAAAAACTTCAAAACCATACCGGGAACTAAGTTACTGATGATCCCCCGTTGAGGATGTACCCACCAAATACACACCATCTCACTTTGAAATGATAAATCACCATATAATGAACGGGAAGTTGAGTGTATAGTTGGACGTGAGTAAAAAAAATGCACAGTAAAAAAGGGGAGAAAATAATTTCGATGATCAATAAAAAAAAGACACCGGTTATCCTAAACTAAGTTGAAAGCATTAAAAACAGGTGAAGAACTATAAACAATCTAATACTCACCTTAGGACGTATTTACAAAATACACTATTCAATTTCGTGAAGAAATACAAAATACATTACAAATTTCTCCGTCTCACTTAAAATTGGATAACCTCATTTAATGTGCACAGAACTAAGTGTGTGTAGATAGAGGAGCGAGTAAAAACAATCTGAACACTTGAAAAAAGGTGGAAAATAATTTCTTCAATCATTATAAAAACGTGTTTTGAATGAAACTCAATGTTTCTAGCTAATTCCACAATATAATGAAAAATGTTAAACATTCTAAAAAATTGACAATTGTTTCGATAACTGAATATCATCGTCAGAATGACAGAAGTTACATTTCAATTGATGCCTACCTGATGTTCAGTAGTTATTTTTGGTTAGACCAAGAAGTGACCTACCTTGTGATTGACTTAATATATGTTAATAGAAAAAGAAGAAGATGTGATATTACAAATATTGAAGCTTAGATATTATTAGCCCTATGAAGATATCCTGGATATCATTTTTCCAATTAAGACCTGTATTACTGTGCAATGATATAGAAAACCAGGAAAACTATATCTGGCGATTTTTACAATTATCACTTGAGAAGACAGTTTAATAGTGGAAAATTGCGTAGATCATATTGTGGGTTTCTTAGGTGTCTTCTACTTTCCAACTCTTCAAGGAAATCCAGTTCTTGTTTCCTATCACAAATATGCAGCACTTCTAGTTCTGTGTTAGGTGTCAATGAATGGTTGGTGTCAAGTAGATGTTTTGCGAAATGAGATTTATCTGGCTGTTTCAATCTGTATTCTCGTAAGTGTCCACTGTATCGGATTTCAAAATTTCTAAGTGTCTGACCCAAATAGACAGCATTACATCCTGGACATTTGAGTTTATATATACCTGATTTCTTTAATGTTGGTATTTTTGTTTCAACATTTAACAATTTGGTACTTACGTTCACACCTAACACAGAACTAGAAGTACTGCATATTTGTGATAGGAAACACGAACTGGATTTCCTTGAAGAGTTGGAAGTTAGAAGACACCTAAGAAACCCACAATATGAAGTCGTCAATGACCAGATAAATCTAGGGAGTTCTCCACTATTAAACTGTCTTCTTAATATTATGAATGCTATTCCTTTTATCGACCCAACTCCACTATAGCAAATATAGGGAGACCTGCTCACTTCACTTTCACTCTCATCAGGAGTGAAAGCAACTCCAATTGATTCAGCGATCCCTCACCCACCGGTCGGTGTTGCAGGTTTTCTACGGTTTCCCTGTAACCTGCGGTCAGATTCCGTGTACTATGGAATTCTACTTTTATGCGAAATAGTCGCGTTTTCATATTACGTATACTGACTTTTCTACAGTAGCCTCAGAAAACAGTCGCTTTGGTGGCGACACTTCGCAAGGTCTTAAATAGAAAGAGAAACTGTTGATTAGACTATGACAGTCTGCTCTGTTGCTTTACGCGGCAATTTAAGTTTGTGAATTAGAGGCTATAGACAGTTTTTGGTGCAATTTTCTAATATTATTTTATTATTTGTCTGTGGTGTATTGGTTAGTAATAAACTTTGCTATATTTGCATATACTTTACGCCTATGTTTATTTATTCACACTTCTTTATTTATTTTTCTCAGCCGTGATAATCATTTATTTTTTCTATAGGTATATAAGGAAGAAAAGAAACATGAGAGTGACAACTCAATATTGGGAAGCCTTTTTAAATATAGCACAGTCTCATAAAGAGCTGATAACTAATAAATACGAGGGGGCTCTAGGACGTCAAAATCTGAAACGAACGTGGGAGCTGGTTGCTGCTACATTGAATGGACTTGGCTATGGCTTAAAAACTACTGATGAATGGCGTAGAGTAAATATTATTTCTATTATATAATTTACTTGCACAGTTCTAACATGTTACAATTGTACTACCGAATTTGTTTTACAGGGGTTATATTTGTAACTGTGTTTGGATGAGCTTTGAATGTTTGTCGTCTGAGGCAGGTCAATTTTGCAGTACCATAATTCAATATTTATAGATTTCATGAATTTAAAATCTCAAATGGAAGTCCTAGATTGACAATGTTGTTGTTGTTAAAATACTTTGCAATATGAAGTCTATTTTCAGACAGTAACAGATTGGAAATCCAAGAGAAAAAGTAAATGGGCCAAACTTCAACCAGAGCAAGTGGCAACAGGAGGTGGTGAAAAAAAAATCTTTATTTCTGAAATTGAAGAGAGATTGCCGATTCTAATGGGAAGAAAGGCAATTGTTGGTGATCAAGTAAGGGAACTGGGGATAGAAGAGGTGAGTAAACAAAAACTTAACGGGCATCTTTTTTCCTATTGAATTCAAAAATAAATCTGTTTAATTAAATTTAAATTCTTATTCTTAAATTCCAGACCCCATCGATAAAGTTTCAATCAAATATGAATAATATTATAATTGAATATGTAGATAATGCTCATATACAAGAGGAATCAAATCAGGCTAATCAAATCATGGAAGTGTTCAGATGAAACTAATAGGACATTTTTCAATACTAATAGTAGAAAATTATGTACACCGACAAGTAGCAAGGGATCTACTATTGACAAAAAAATTTCATCTACGAAAGTAAAAACATTACTTGATCCAACAACTATGGAAAATATTCATCCGAAGAGACTAAATATGGATTCAGGAAATTGGAAAGGAACTTCCAGTAATTCAATAAATGTACCATCTACATCTTTTAAATCAGGTATTTATAAACATAAGAATAATTATTAAATTAAAAGGTCCATAGTCCATTTTATTTTCATCTGTTATATTATAGCTATTACCATGTAAAATAACTAAACTAATATTTAGTTCACAGAATATTTCATATTTTTTTATTTGTTGTTGTAGGTAGTAATGAAGTCAAAAAAACACAACGTGCGAAAAGACAAACGTCGTACTCTTTAAGGTCCAATGAAGACTTAAAGTAGCATCTTCAAAATATGCAGACAGACACATTAGCTGTATTAAATGACATTAATACAAATATAAAGTCTTTATCAATATAATATGTCGGTTAATAGATTCATATGAACTACGCAATCCAAAAGCATCAGATTTTTCTGAAAATTAAAGACTGAAACCATACTCTTTTATGTCAATTGCTTTTCTATTTTAAGGCACAATTATATGCAATATTTTGCTGTTTCTAAGAGTATGTAATATTTTACCACCTTACTGATGGTCAAACACTAAACGTGTTTAGTACTAAATTGTTTCTTATCATTATCTAATATATTATACTTCTCACTTGAAAGACAAAGATAAAAGATCTGTCTAGCCTAAACATGTTCAACGTTTCATTATCAGAAAGACCTTTAAATATTTTTTTCTTATTTTTTAATGCTACTATATTTGGTTTCTTATGCCAAAAATTCTTTCTTGTTATGTTTCACTATTGTTTTGTGTTAATATTTCTATATTCCTATGCCAAATATGTTTTATTTTTAAGTGTAATATTTTAATGTTTATTTGTTGTTTTAATGTTCGTGTTTTTCTATTGGTACGCCAAATATTTTTTTCATTTCTAAGTGCAATATTTCAATGTTTTTTAGTGTTAATATCTTTATATTTGTTTAATGATAATGCCATAAAAAATTAATGAAAACTAGTTCCTTTTAATTCCCCAAATAAAAAACGTCTTTTGAGTAGAGTTTTAATAAATGATGATAGAAATACAATGCGATTGAAAGTACATTGATACAAAAATGCATATTTAATTCAAATATCTATTAATGATGTAATTTCTTGCGTGAATTCCACCGGGGCTTACAATATTATTCACAACATTACGGCAATTGCAGATTGGCATGTCTGGAACTGTATTTAATATATTGTGACGGCTAGAAATACAAATGTTGTGCAAAACTGCACATGCATTTTAAATGTGCCCAACTTTCTGTGGTTCATATCTCAGTTTCCTTTCACCCATAATGCATCTAAACAAACTTTTAAAAACTCCTATGCAGCGTTCAACACAATTTCTTGCTTTTAATTGAGCTTGGGTATAACGATATTCAGGAGTCCCTTGGAGTGGAGCTATAATTGGTGTCATTAACCAACACTGTAGAGGATATCCTAAGTCACCTACTAGCCAAGTATTTGTTTCACCTACATAAATTAAGATATGAGGATAATGTTATGTGAAATTTCAACGTACATGTTAAATTAGCTGAGATATTTCATTTTTACCCAAGTAATGACATATTTCCAGTTCTCGTTATACAGCTAATTGCCTCCAAATTAAACGGTCATGAGTTGCTTCTGCATATACTGCATTAATATTAAATATTCTGAGATTATAATCACAAATCTAAAAATTCAACAATATTATTATTTTTACAATTTGAATTTATATTATGGAAGCTTACAATTTGAACATTTTTTGAATGGAATCCCTTCCGATTAAGATGATTATGTTCTTCATCAGATGGAGCGATTATTGCTACATGTGTGCAGTCAATAGCACCGATTGTACCAGGAAAATAAGAGGCTTCCATTAATCTCCTTTTTATTTCCCTTTTTCCAATAAATGAATTTGGAAATTTTATCCATTGAGGAGCCATTATAATATCATTTTCTCGTAGACGAGGGGTTATTTGAGCACAAACAAATCGATCCCTGTCTTTATTCAAGCAGAAAAACCCTACAAAAAGTTCATCTCGTAAAGAAAATGGACCACTATTGTCCCTCATAATTCTCCGCTCTACATTATGCTGACGAATATGCTCTCTTCTATTTAAATCATGTTCATATATTGCATGTAATACGTTAACTGGTAACATCTGAAAGTAAAACAATGAGCTTACCACATAATTTCTGTGAGATTAGAAATAAGATTTTTTCAAGCTACAACAACATATTAAATAAGTTCTTACATCGGCAAAGATAATTTGGTTCCAGTATAAAATAAACAATCCAAAATTATTATTGTTAATTGTTATTATTCCATGTATTTTTTTTAAATTTCAAATAATTATTTTGTTGGTGACAGACTGTCAGACATAGAGAACGTAATTCGATTGTTTATGTTTTCCATAGACAAGTAGTCCTTGTCTAAGATGTTGTCAATTCAATGAAAATCGCGTAACCAACCGCTAACTCTAGCAATCTCCCAGTTTCAAAGCGATATACTAAAGGTAGTCCACGTAATACCGAAAATCGCGATAGTCGCCTCAGGTATGTAGAATACGATAGTCGGTACAATTTTATAGTACACGGAATGTCTGTCCTGGTAAACCAGATTGCCAGCCGAATGGCCGATGACTCATACTTATGAGTTGAATGAGGCATATGCGCTAGACATTAAAGAAGAAATGGGTATTGAGTTGGATATTGATAAAATTAAACCCAACCCTGGTATGCGAGCCGTCGCTAAAATATGTTTAAATTCTTTGTGGGGTAAGTTTGGCCAAAGACTTAATATGTGTCAAACAGAATACGTAACGGATTTGGAAAAATGGTACGACATATTTCTTAATGACAAAATAGACATTTCTAATCGTTTGTTCCTTAATGATGAAATGGTACAAGTAACGTACAAGTACAGCAATTTATTTTACGAAGACGCTACTTCTACCAACATTTTAATAGCCGCTTTTACCACGTCAAACGCGCGTCTCAGACTGTACGAGATGCTCGACCGTTTAGGTACAGCTGTAGTATATTTTGATACAGATTCAGTGTGTTATATTGATGACGGTGTAAATACAGTACCCACGGATAGCATGTTAGGTGCTTGGAGTGATGAACTAGCATCTGACGACTATATATGCAAATGGCTCTCCTAGGGGTCCAAAAAGTTACTACTACAAGACATTGAAGGGTATAGAGGTAACGAAGATTAAGGGCTTTACATTAAACCATGAAAATTGCCAGACTCTAAATAACACAAGTATGAAACAAATTATTGGAGGATCGGCTTCCAAAGTTGAGTTGCGTTTTGACAAAATTAACCGAAATGTTAAAATCAAAGACCTTGTGACCAAGAAACGTACGTCTAAAACATTTCGAATGGATTAAAAAAGAGACGAATTGTTGACCATAGCAGCAGCGGCAACACCGATTTTATAGACACTATGCCTTGAGGATATTAACGCATCGTTTTTGTTTCCTATGGTTTTTTGTTGATATTGTGTTATTTTTGTCTTTTTTTCCAGAATGTTTCAAATTTAACGTTTTTACGGTAAGAATGCTGTCAAAGTACACCACTCATAAAGTTGAAGTTTTGATACCTTTTGTATCTTAACTCGTAATATGTCATGCAAATCAATATGTTTTAATAATTTACACCTTTCCCAATAAAAGTCATAATTCTTAAATGCTTTTTTTCAATAAAACTCTTTGAATATTATTAATAATTCTTGTTTCCAATTGATAGTTGGCTGGGAAGTGCTGCCCTTGCTACTTAGACGTCGTTTGCGGCTCTTTTATCAATTGTTCAGTTTTTATTATTAATTTAACTAACTTGCTTATGTTGTTGTATGCTGCTGTTGTCTTAGTATTATTATTGGTGTTATACGTTTTGTTCAGAGGTGTTAAAATGGATAAAAATATTGACGTGTTTTGTGGTCAAAAGGCTGTTGAAAAGATTCGCTCAATACCTATTGAATGTGATGAGATGACTCTTTTTATTAATCAATGGGTCCAAGATACTGGTATAATCTCTTTTATTTATTATTACTATGAAACACCTGTGTCGTTTATACTTTTTCCATCTATGCTATATGACCCTGTGAATATACACAAGGAACCTGGAACTCTAAATTTCATTTATTAAAAAGCATCGTATTCATCATCCATATGTTAAAAGTATCTTAATACAAAGCGAGCGAAAGGAGTTATCCGGAGGAAATTGATAACATGGTTGAAATACTATTTTTTAGAAAGATAACATCCCATGTAGATATTGTTTCAAAACATTGATATTCTACACATACACATTTTATGATTACATGCTGTATATAAATTTTTTTTAATATTATTCTAAAATAAGGATTTTTTTTATTAAGAACTGCATATATATTTAACACGCATTACTGGAATGTTTTTTTTTCCTTTTTTTCACAGTGAATAAAATTTGTCACACGCCTCTCAAAATTTAGAAAAATAACGATTAAAAAAAATTTATTTGCCCATACACTTCTTCACCATATTCTTCATACATCGTGGATGTAGAGCTGCTAGGAGCAGACCCCCCTGTTTGGAAACCGCTCGCTATACCAACATTGATATCTTTTCCCATACAATGAAATTTATAGCACCGTAAAGTACAGGGATACCCGCATCTTGGATGTATGGAGCTAATCCGATACTTAATTTCTAAAGCAGAAATAATATATTTGCTAAAGAAGGTTTCACATCGGTCACAATAATAAAATCCTTCATATTTTTCGCAGCAGGAGGGTTTTTGTTGACAATCATACCTGGAAACTAGATCTTATAAAACCAATGTGCACAACCCTGTTGCAATCTACACAACGCTTTAAGTGTTGAACTTTCTATACAACCAGCTGAGCAGTTGATTGTCTCTATAATATGAAAGTCCTTCATTAAAGAGCACTTGAAATAATAGCCTGCAGAAAAAGCAATATGCTCTTGATATTCCTGAGTTTTACATGTTTTTTGATGATCATTATATGCCTTTAACAGGGATTCAAACGAGCTGTAAATAGCAAAGGGACTTTTCTGTTTATAAATGAAAATTTTAAATTCAACATGTTTATAATGAGGAAAAGAACTCTTTGAATCATTTACATTTTTACAAACCATTTCATGATTGTCTAAAATTTGTTGACTGTGAAAATAGTTTAAACATCTATCACAAATTTTTTACCTGTATGACAATTGAGTTGAGATGAAACTAATCTAGATAAATTTTTAATCCAACAATAATGGTATTTCATTTCTTCGTTTCTATTATCTACAGGGGGTGCATAATAAACACTCAACTGAGTATAATACTTAGATTGAAGTGGCAGTAAATTGACATGTCGTTCTAACCTATTTTTCAGTTAATCTAGCAGGGGACTACGGTATAAAATTGTGATGACGCTTTTGGCGACATATTTAATTCTAACGTGTATATATTTACGGATAAATTGTTCATTTTCTCAAATTTTGTAATTTGAGAAAGAGGCATCTCAATGTCTAAACCTTTAATATTCAAAACTACCGAGTAATGTGGATTCGAAGATGCGCGATTAAGATTAGTATTTTTATGACTAGGATTCAAAAAAACTGGTAACTGCCCAGAAGCTTGATACATATTGTGAACATTAACAATATCATGCTTCAATGCTTGAATTTTGTTCAGGGGATTCAGAACTTCGTCAATTTGTTGTAATTTTTTGCCACTGAAGTTAGACATTTTTTAAAATATTAATATGAGAAATGTACTCACTTTGATGGTGAAGGAATGGTATATGAGTGTGTGTGTGTGTGTGTATGTGTTTGTCGACGAATGATGATTCTTCTTCTTCTTCAATATAGGTGCAGAGTTGCATGAGATGATGATTCTTCTTCTTCAATATAGATGTAGTCTCTGAAATAAACATGAAAAATAGTCATACAAATTGTTTCACTACTTCTACTACTAAGAGAGCGATTAAATCTATTATTACTAACAAAAAACTTACTTTTGGAGCAGACTGCCGAATCACTTTACAAAAAACACACACAAAGTTGTCGTATCAACTGGAGGATATTATTATGAAGTTAGATTAGAGTTTACCTGCTCAAATACACATTGGTTCTCACCCCTCTTCCTCCACCTCCTCTGATGATGATGCATTGAATATCACCTTCAACTTTTTTTTACATGAACGTGTTATCGCTTACCTCCTCCGGTATTTTCCAAAATTATCTGAAGGTGTATTATCCAGAGGAAATTGATTAACTTTATGAAGGTGTGTTATCGAAAGGAAATTGATTAACTTCATTAAATTTTTCAGGAAGATTGATATCAACAACAACATCTACATGCATATTGATTCAAATAAAAACATATGTTATGGCTACACACCCCCTGTATATAAGAAATATATACCTTTTCCACAAATTTCTAACGCCTTTATTGCATATTTTTTTTTGGTACATTCTATATATATATAAAAATGTAGTGTGTATCGGTCAACATAATTAATTTTAATTTTAGGAAAATATTTGTTCCGAGATATATTATCTTACAGGAAATAATAGTTTACTGTGATAAATCAATTATTTTTGCTTGGATGAACGGTATTCGAAAAAAATCAGGAAATATACGTTGTAACACAATTAATGATTATATTACACGGAGAAATAATCTTTCTTTGTACAATTTGAAATGTAATTTTCGTTATTAAAATAAAAGATGCATCAAACATCACACAGATTCGCTCCAATTGCTTTGACGAGGCGCCCTCTACTGTATTTTAGACTACATCATTCCGCGTGCGTATTTGATCCTTCTACATTCGTGTCAAAAACAAGGATGCTTTTTTTATCTGTATAATATTGAGATACATTCTAAACATTACATGACACTTTCATGAAATCCAAGATGGCCGACGCTAATTTTCGTGGGGTTTCCTCTACACAAGACTTCGTGGGGTTTGCTATGCTAGGTTATCTCCATTCGAGCTTCCTGTGACGTCACGACCCTCTACCTGAAAACGGTCCCCAAGTGACCCCTACTCTACTCAATCAATCTAAACCTCAATCAAAAACTACTCCCGCTCCTCCTCTAAGTACTCAAACCCCCTTCCACCACCTTATTCTGGTCCTAAACTCCAAAAGTCTCTTCAAAATTCATTCTCAATCACCTTCTCATATACAAATTCGTACTTTCTTTTATTCACTTACTCAATCCTATTGAACAATAATATCCGATAGAGAAGCTAATTTTGTGAAAACCGATAGTGGAAACCTTCCAAAAGCAGATGTGTATATGAATGCATTATTGTTCGAAAATATTCCAACTTTCAAGGTGCAGTGCTGAAAAACGTATAAACTACAAAGCGAGTGTCCCTATAAGACACATTCATTGATGAAAAATTTTGTTCAATTCTCTCAGGTCTTAAAGGGAATCTAACAGGGACGATGCAACTCCATCGTAGAGGAGATCTTTGCGAATAATTAGATGCAATATATCTCCAGACCGTAAAATCAGAGCAGCTTCCTACCCTCCTTACCCTGATTGTAGTCGAAAACAGAATGGAAGTCCCAAGTTGTGAGTGTCATGATTGTGCAGCTTCTGCTGGGGGATGTGGACTCATAGACGAATTGAAGAACCTTCTTGCAATTGGGAATTATCGGAATATACTTTAAAAAGAATTTTCTTCCATATGACAGAGAGAAAGAAAAATTGTTTTCAACGTTTGAAAATTTGATATTTATTATAATTATCTTAAACAGAATAATATATACTGAAAGTACTGTTCATGCATTAGGCAGAACAAGTCGATATTTTAGTATAAAATAAAATAGTGAATTACACCTTAAAATGTGTTTCTAATTTTTTGGAAGAAACCAAACTGGAAAGGTAAGAACCAAACTCATCACCAAATGCAGTAAATACATTTAAATATCCGATTATAAGTGTATTGCAAAGGTATATCAAATTAACTAAACTCCAGAGAAACCAAAAATCCAGTGATTACTGGCGTGAAATTAAGCAATAAGGAAGGAAACTAGTCAAAACTCAATAAAAGATAGGATCGACCATCGAATTTTAAAAGAATGTAAAGAAAAACGGGTTTAGTTAGCTCACGCACGAATTGCAAGCTGAACTGAGTAGGTGTGCGAGACTGGAAACTTAGCAGTATGAATAGAATAATGGATAGGAAAACGTCCGGATAGGACAAAAAATTGATGATAGGTACTATAAAATAAATCAGTTAAAAAAAGAAAACATACTGACATAAGGGAAAAACACAGAAATATTGCGAGAAAAAACGGTACAGATAAAAAAACAGAATAATGAAAAAGAATTTGATAATAAGTACGCACGACTAGAAAACAAATTAAAAACAGTGATGATGAAGGCCAACAACACAGATATTAAGCAGATATTCTGGAGTGTAGATGAATAGCAGATAAAATCAAAAACAATGAAAGGCTGGAACCAAAAATTAGAAGTTCTGAAAGGAACGAATAAATTAGAAGGAACAATGATTAACATTTTAATGAATGCTATTCCAAACATATAGTGGAACCAAGAAAGCTGCAAATAAAGCATTTGAAACAGGGAAAAAGAGGGGACGAAGCTACAACAACGTATAAATAAATGACAAAATAAATGGCCTAAAAGACCTAGAGAGAGGGGACGACAACCAGGAAACACACTGAGAAGATGAACTAATCATAAAAGCGTGAAAACAAGGAAAAAGAAAAAAACAGTCATTACTATTTTAAATGAAATTCACTGTATCTAAATATGTCCACAATATATTAAAAAATAATTAAAATTCTCAGGAGTTTGACAATGGTTCCGATATTAAATATATTAATATAACAGTCAGTGAAAGACCCCGGATGATTCAACACTTCAACAGCTACGGAAAATAACAAAAACTAATCGAAACAACTCATTTCGAACCATAATTTAGTAGGGTTAAGAGAGGACAGAAAGGCAAAAATATGGACATGAAACCAGTAAAGAAACAAACAAAAGATTTGACACTGAAGAAACTTAGGCAAAACAGGGAGAAGGAACCCACTATGCAAATAAATATCACAGTTATGTTAATTCAACATCACATTGTGATAATATTCTTCCTTTTTTCCCTTGTTTTCATCACATTCACATCTATCCAACCGCTTATGCCCAGCTTGTCGCTGTTAACTTTTGTGATGTTTCAACATAACTTCTTAGCGATGTTAAAGCGCCGCCTTTTTACATTACTGTTATGTTAATAGAACTTCCTCAAAAGAAAGTCGTTATAACGAACTAAAAACAACATTCCTGTTACATTCTGAAATGCCCTTTAACATATTGTCGATGTTAATGCAATGTCTAAAAAGTAACATCTTACCAATGATCTAAATGCAACATTTCAAAAACAATACAGTGTATTCTCTTAGATGTTGTATGGACATTACTTAAACCTCCAAATAATATGCTTCAAACATTCTAGATGACATCCTATAGATGTTTCTGTGCCTAATCAGCAAATACAGGGTGAACAACTAAGAACGCCGGCTGTCGGCCATATTTCAAAAAATAGTCATGGTTCAACTTTAAAAAAATACCTTCAGGAAAATGACCCTAAAAAAATCGCTGGAAAATATTTTTGAGTTCCTAAAATATCTGCTATGGGGTGGAATGAACACTTGAAAACATAATTGAATAGATGAGGCTTTTACTTGATGAAGATCCATACTGAAAGATGAAATAAAACATTATAGTTTGTTTAAATCTTCATTTATTTGAACTAATGTTCAATTTAAACTTGTTGACGCGTTTCACTAACACAGTAGCTTTGTCAAAACGAATGAAGGTAAAATATAAAAATGTCTTAGAATATACAGTGCTAAATATATTTACTAAGGTTAACAATGGTATTAAAAGAAATAACCTGGAAATTCATTCACTACAAACATTCCTAAGCTATCTTCTAGGTAAAGAGGTTCAATGAAGGAGACTGATTGATATTTATTTGGTCGTTAAGGAGATTACCTGAATATTTATTTTTGTTAATCTCTAGGGCCTCTAATAAATTTAAACTAAAGGATTTACCGACTACATGGAGAATTTCAAAATTTGGGTCGAAAATGTGTTGGTTTTCTAATAAATGATTTGAATAGTTAGAATCTAATTTTTTGTTGTCATAGCTACGTTTGTGTTCCGAAATTCTAGTTGTAAAATTTCTAAAAGTTTTACCGATATAAATTTTATCACAATTGTCATTACCACAAATCAGTAGTTTAGTAGTTTTTGGTTTTTTAATCGAAATCAATGTTTTTGGCGTCATTTAAAGGAGTTTTTCCTCTTTAATAAGATATGCTTAACAAAAATAACAAAATAGAACAATTTTGTCAACAATTTTCCCATTTTTCTTGGAAATTTCATATGCAATGAGGCATTTTTTAAATTCTGATGAAAAGGAGTCAAACAAATAGGAATTTAGTGGAAACCGCAAGTCTTAATCTTAATTCTATTTCAAGATATAAGATTTACGATATCAGATTGAAAAATTAAAAAACTGCTCCAATGTACATTTGAAATGTCCGAGTGGATACAAAATTATTTAATTTTGTTATCAATCTTATTAAACAGAAAAACTCTTTTAAATGCAGCTAAAATCATTAATATCGGGTAAAAAACGAAAAAGTTATACATTTATTCGTAAGTTTGAACCCTCCCCACCCATTATTTGAGGAATAATGGCAAAAAATCTCCTTGATTAAATTTTTTCATAATCTCATTAAGATATCAAAAATTGTATTTTTAGGACACATTTAGTATATTTTTTGGAGTATTATGTTTTCGAGTTTTCATTCCACCCCTGGCGGATATTTTAGAGACTGCGAAATATTTTCCAGCAATTTTTTAGGATCACTTACCAAAAGGTAATTTTTTTGAAAATTGTACCATGATTCTTTTCTGAGATGTGGCCTACAGTCGTTCTCAGTTGTTCATCCTGTACATTTAAAATAAAATAGCAAAAAAATAATGAAGGATTTAAAACGTTTATTCACTATTAATGAACAGTACAATAAATTTGGAAAAAACAGGTACAAAATTAGAAAAAAAAATATCTTGTCCAGCAATCCAACCTAAAAAAATAAAATTGTGTAAGCATATTAAATAACAAATGAGGAAAGTGGAAACTATTGAACGCATTCATTGAAAGCAAGAAATAAAAAGGGTACATTAATCTGTAGTTGCCATCAGGCTAGGGACACTGCAGACCGTGCCATCTATAGAGCCTGTCGAGTAACTAAAATCGGTAGATTTCAAAAAATTCCAAAACTTTAATGAACACTGTAATGTCGTTGTGATAAAATTTCATTGATTTTTATAACTGCGTATGCGCGATGTCATATTGGTCGTCACAGAAAACTGACCCGTATTTCGTGTTGCTCGTTCAGTCATTTTCGTTTATCATGGTTGTGATCGTTTGGTGGGAATAAATCATCCAATTTGCCGACGAGGAAACACTGGAGGTTTTTGGCTGGTGAGTAATTTGCTTTTTATATAAGTTTATTAAATGTTATTAAATATTTATATATTTTAGAGTATTCGATTAAGGGGGATATAACAGACAATTTTTTGTTCCCGTCGAAGTAGAAGAGCCTATAAAGGAGACGATCCCTAAAATAATTGAAGGTATTTATTTTCGGAAATTGAAAAAAAAAGTGTTTAATAACATACATTTTTTTCTAGATATGCCTTCCAGCCGCACATATTATTCTCCAGTTGGAAAAGTTGAAATGCCCACCAGAAAATATGAGAGGAAATGAACAGAAATTGAAGCTAAGTTTAATTATACTCAATATAGCAGTTTTAAATGAAACTTACTGTTTCTAGATATTTCCACAGTATATTGACAATTGTTTAGATATTAAAGATTATCTTCAGAAGTTACATTTCATTTGATGCCTACCTGTTTAATAATTATTTTTGGCTAGACCAAGAAGTGACCTACCTTATGATTGACTTAATATATGTTAATATAATATCATACTCCTTGTAGTCAATCAGAAGGTAGGTCACTTCTTGGATTAGCCAAAAATAAATAATAAACATCAGGTAGGCATCAATTGAAATGTAACTTCTGTCATACTGATGATGATATTCAATATCAAAACAATTGTCAATTTCTTAGAATTTTTAACAATTTTTTAATATATTGTATTAATTATATAGAAACAGTAAGTTTCATTTAAAACAGTAATATGAGTCGATTCCACGGAGTAAGGGTCGAGACAATTAATTTCTTTCAATATGGCATGCTATAATTATGGACATTTTAGAATGTACCCATTAAAAAAATAGTAATCTAGGTTACATTTTATGTTATATTCCCTCCACCAGTAATGGTGTAGAGCCATTTCCGCCTTCACCACATGTGGAAGCTATTCCCGCCACCAGCTATGGGATGGAAGGTATTGAATCCTTGTCACCTTTACTAAATGTGTTGCGAAGCGTAAAAACCATTAATCGGCATAAAGTCCTTTCATTTTTCAAACATAGATAGATAGTTTTATGAAATAAATATGTAAATGTTCATAATCGTATATATGTAAAATTGACAATATTGTTTATTATATTTTTTTCATTTATTTTAATTGATAAGTAAGTAGTAAAAATTGATAATTTTATTGCATGCCTAAGTTTATTCTAATAAATTCAATCAAAGGCGTTCACAAAGTAAAAATGAATGCTTTACAATGCAAAAGCATTATTTTTCCACTAAGTACTTATTTTTTGAGTTTATTCCTTAAGAAACGATTTTCATATTTAGCCCATGGTATGGCAATTTATGGGAAAGTCAGTATTAACTTTTGTTGAGCCATTAAGCCTTAGTAGTTGGTCTCGCAATAACCAAAAATCCAAAATATCCAACAAAAACAAAAAATACAAAAAAACCTATATAAGTCAAGAAATAATTCAGAAATCAAAAAAAAATCATTAATTGAGAAAAATCAAAAACTCCAAAATTTAAACATTGAAACATTTTTTGATTATTATTTCAATAGTAAGCACATTTTGTTTTCTTTTGTTGATATAAATTTTCAAGCATATTTGTATGTTTACTTATTTACTGTTGTTATTTTGTGCGTTTACTCATATAACTGTTGTTAATTGTAGAAGCTCATCCAGAAATGAGAAAGGATTTCCACAAGACGGTGGGATTTTTAAGAGCCATGAAGACCTAATTAACACTTCCAGTAAAAAAACTAAGATGTGTTTTAAGTGGAAATGAAATGTTAGATACATTATTTTGAATTTTGTACGGTCATAAGTGCTGCTTAGCACTCATGTTATTACTTGGTACCTTGGTTTTACAGAGTTAGGCAGTAGTTAACTACATTTCCAATAAAATCATTTTAATCACTTTTGTTCTAACAGTCACAGTAATTAAACTCAAATATTTCCTTTCACAGAAAGATGCCAAAAATAGTAGTTAACTACTCATTGCTAACACTTTTTCTGATTAAGTAGTTAGCAGTTATACTCCACCACTTTGTACAACTCTGTGCGTTCATAGGAGTATAATAATAAATAAATTAATATAAACTTATAAATAATTTTCTACTTTTATCTTGATGTAACATCATTTAGAAATCTAATGATACTCCAATCTAGTATGTATGTTACACAAATTATTTTCAATTATTGCATTGTTTTTACATTATATATTCTGTTTGTTAAGAAAAGTACTTTGTGAAATAAATTATTTGTTGTTTATTTTTATACCAAAATGAGTAAACTGTTTATATGATTATTGTTTTATTTTTCCATTCTAAGCATTTATGGTCCATCATTTGACATTTCATTTAATTTAACTCAACATCTAATCATTATTGAGTTAATGGATTTAAATTGAATGAAATATCAAATGATGGACTATAAATTGCTATTTTGAAATAAAATAATTAAATATGGTAGATTTTAATATTATGCCTAAACGTAAAATTATAGAAATCTCTTCAACATCAATCAATTGTTCAGTCGACAGGTTCTTTAGATGGCGGCACAATCAGTGTCTCATCTATCTGTGGGTTATCTGTGGCTGCCATATCGTAACATACTCTGAAACTGAATTAATAATGTTTAACGGATATACAAACATTACAGCTAGTTTACAGAAAACTTATTCGAATATTATTAAAACCAATAAAAATTTTACATCTTCAATATTTTATGAAATATTACGTTAAATCAACAGAAATCCAATCTGATTAAAGAAAATTCTATTGTTCATTTACGGTTACTTTTTTTCACGCAAGAGTCGCTGTTTCGAGTGCCTCAACCATTCTATAACGTACACTTCAAGATCAAATTGTGCCCATGGAGACCTTTTACTGATCATCATAAACTACATCAAACTTGATTTTCAGCCAATCGACTGGGACCCATTTTCCATAACATAAGATACATGCGGGGTTCTTCAAAGGAATAATAACATATTTTATTTCGAGAAGTGACTTTTCATGATTTACCTTCTATTACATGCCTCACTCCGTTTGGCAGGTAAATTCAGGTGTGCCATGAAACTTCATACTTTGCCATTGTTTAAAATAATATACTATTCTCATCTTGTTATTTTCATCCTGGAACATATTGTATATGAACATCGTGGAATTGTAACTTAATGAAAACTAAGCATCATTAATACACTGTATACAAAAAAACTACTTATGAAGAAGAGATATGAACACATTATCAAGTTAATTGAGTTTCCAATTAATTGTATCCAATTGAGTATCAAATAGCTGTGTTTCTACAATAATAAATGATTGAATTCTGTTCGTTGACTGGAGCATTCAGTGTCATAAGTTACATAGTCTTCAACTAGATTAATAAAGGTACTATTCTAAGGAACAGCTACAGCTTATTTATAGTATTCAGTGTACTTTTAAATGGAAATGAGCTTTTTAACAGAAATTTCTGATTTTAAAGTCTTAAACAGTCTCTAATTGTTGGCAAGAATTGTTAGTATTCATTTTAAAATTTCCTAAACCTGAAAAACTATATGACTACTACTACAAAAACTATAACTAGAGATACTTGATTCAATATTTTTTGAACAGTTTAGTACAATGTCTGTATCAACTATCTGTATTAGTTACTCCCCTTTCCAAATATTTGTTTTTTATTTTATTTATGAAAGTAGCTTCTGAAACATCTTGAAGAATTATAAATAAATATAGAAACTGTAGCTTAGTAGGAACTAACGAAAACGAAGACCACTACATACAAGTACTTCTTGCAAAAAATATGCTTCCTTCAAAGAAAATATAACACAAAACTAAAAACCACGCCACGACCCACGATTCGCCATGTCATGCTTGTCATTTTTTCCACAGATAACTACTGTTTGTTTCATTCGTCAGTTTCTCTTTTGTTCTCTTCTTTTTTCATATAATCATCGATCAAACAGCCCACCCAATTATGTTACTGTGATGTTGATTACGAGATATTACTGACAGTTTTATGAACTAACATCGTACAGACGTAATCGCAGGAAGTTACTCAAAATTATTTCGAAAGATGTAAAAGTAACTGCAACATGTGATGATCTTAGAAACATGTTAATTTGTAATATTACAGTAATGTTCTGTATGTGAAATTAGTGAGACGTATACAAATTAACATCGTATGAATGTTTCCTATAGGAAGTTACTTTAAAGAAGTTCATAGGATGTGTATATAACTGCGAATTCAAGTATTATTATGTACATCAAAAATATGTTTTTATTACATGACATGGATGTTAATAGAGTTGGTAATAACATGTAGGAAACAGCTTATTAAGCCTGCTGCAATTTATTTTTAATTTTTACTTTCTCATGTTAGTTACATGTAGTAAGTTAAAACCGTCAATATTTTATATTATATACCTCACTGTAGTAGGCACCCATCTCTATGATTGCTATACTTACCTGCAGCCAGGTGAGGAAAGGTAGATAAACGTAGCTTATTTCCCTTACATGTTAATTGAAAATCCAAGTACAATAATAAACGGCGTCGAATTCTAAACATGATAATGTTTGGCTATCTTATAAAAGGCTGATGCAGCCAAAGATAAATAATAAAAATAAAAATTAGCGGCAGCTATGGAAGCTCATTGCGAAGAGAGAGATAGAATAATACATATTCCTTCAACAAACAAAGACAGCGTAAAACTCATGCGCGCGCAGCACAGGCTCATTTAAACGTACTAGAATAGAGAGAGAAGATGAGAATTGGAGTATAAGAAAGATAGACAGAAAGATAGCTTCAAATTTTTACGAATTTTCTGACTTTTCGGAATAGTGTGCAATATTAAAGAAAATATACTTTTGAGAAAAATTACCGAAATAGTTTACACTTACCGTGAAGTTTCCTTAATTATAATTTTTATGCGCCGAAATTAATTTTAAAAAAAAATTTAAAACAGAAGGTTTAAAATGTTTGTTGTATTTATTATTATGCAAATATTGTATACAAATGAAAAATAGAAAATTAAAGCAATTACATTATGTTGAAAATAATTGTAAGTCAAAAATCAATTATTTAATCTTGGTCCGACTCATCTGAAGTAGCAATGCAATCATCTAGATCTCGGTTATCGCACGGCGAATTTTCTCCACCATCATCATCTGAGTTTTTTGCTTCATTTTCGTTATCATCATCATCATTTTTGCAGGTATCTTGTAAAATATCATCAATTTGGAGCGGTGTTGCGTCTCCAACAAACCATCGAGGTTTCAAGTGAATAAAAACACTTAATTTTCTTTTATTTTCTGTAAGTCCGTTTTTTCTATTTTTCAATGAATATATTTTTTTTATCATTCAAATAAATTTATAGCTGCTAAATTTACGAAAACTAAAACGACTCTCTCATTATCGAAATATCTAAATAAATATGGTTCTCAATCAATTTGGTTTTCAAGTTAAAAATTGTATTCAAGTGAATACATAGTTAAATTTGTTTTAATGATTCGTTCCCTTCTGTTCGTGATTGAATCCAGATATGCCTTAGATATTTTAAATTCAACCGCACAATGTTGACATTTTCACCTCGTCAAAGTTTTGTACCGAGTGTGTATAAATTATCGTAGTAGTAAGACAATCACCGCGCGCTACAGTACAACGTTGTATGAGTCAAAGTACATCGATATACAACGCCGGCCGGTTAATCTCCGAGAGAAATAAGTAAAAGGTAAAATGTCAGCTTTTAATTAATTAATATTAATAAAATTACAGTTCACCTCAATTGAAATTTAAAACAAAAGGGAAATTGCTATCGTACCGAACATTGCTCCTTTCTTAGCCTGAATAGTTATTTTTTACCCTAGAAAAAAGGTACTCTATTACTCTCATTTAAAAACAAAATTTTCGTTATAAATGTACGTTTGCTTATTTTTACTCGTTCCAATAATTTTTAAATCGATCTACTCTATTTCAAAAATGAGTAACCTTGAAGATATTATATCTGAATTTCTTATATTGAATTGTAGCCAGCATACCGAACAAAAACTGGTCGTTTGATTATTGAATATTTTTATAATTTCCTAACGGAGATTTGAACAGACGTGTTTTTCTTTGATCAATTACTCAATAGTTTTCATTTCTAATTCTCATTCTGTTATTATTTGGTGCAATTTTATACAAGGTGAGCCCATATATTCTCTGGTCAACTAGTTTGGGTAATAATTCAAAATTTTTCCGCTATACCTCTATTTTATTATCCGTTTGCCATATGCGCGTTTTTTATAGTAAATAGAGAACTCAGATTTTTTTCTTTTCTTATCAACTGTTCAATTTCATGGTTATTATTTATTTTTTCTACTTCACTCTTTCTATCCTTTTCGCTATACAGGATGATTCAACAATTCTATTAAATCATTTGTTTATTTCAAATTTTACAGTAAGTAACCGGTAGTCTGTACAATATCATTTGCAATTTGATTCAATACATTCGCAACATTCTATTGAAAATTTGCTTCCTTTGCTTCGATATTTCTGTTTATTTTATTTACAATGGATAGAATCCAGCATTATCGTTTTCATCGTAAAGCCGCCTTAAATGATCTTCGAATATTGAGCGGTTTTGCCGATCAAAGTAAGACTGACAAGTCCTTTCGTCCTCTTTTACAAATTCGTGAAACTAAATTAGAGTCAAAATTCGTGATAATTTTGTAAAACATCATGATGCAGTGATTGCCAAATTGATGGCGCTTCCAGATCCACCAGACCTCGAAGCTGAAGACCAAATTCGTGTAGCTTTTTTATCGCAGTATTTTCAAACCAAACTAATATGTTCCGAGCTTTTCGACATTTCCAGTTCCCAATCTACTGCTAATACTAGTGCTCTTTCACAAGCTAATTCGAATATCCGATTACCAAAAATTGATCTTCCCAAATTCTTAGGTGATGTAGAGGAATTCGCATAGTTCTTAGATTTATTTGATTCTCTTATCCACAACAACCAATCTATGGCAGATGTAGGAAAACTAAAGTATTTAAAAGCGTCGTTAGAAGGTCCCCCTCTAGGTTTAATTCGTAATTTAAAAATTACTGCCGATAATTATGATATTGCTTACGACCTTATTACCAAGCGATATACCAATCAAAGACGCTGTGGCAAAGCCCATTGGAATTCCCTTGAACAGGCCCCAAAATTGAATATGGTTACTGCTGAAACATTGCCTAAACTTATTGATACATTTTTAGAAAATATTTCTGCTCTCCAAGTGATCGGTTTACATACAGATGAGTGGGACTTCATTATACTTAATATCTTATATTCTAGATTAACTCCAGGAATCACACGTCTCTTTGAAATGGAACATAAATCAACAGAGATCCCCACCTTCACAAGCTTGATTGCATTTTTAGAAACCCAGTTGAACGCCTACAGTAATCTAAATGTTTGTGTCTTTAAATGAAACTCAAGGTCTCTAGTTAATTCCACAATATAATACAAGTTATTGAAAATTCTAAAAAATTGACAATTGTTTCGATAAATCAATATCATCGTCAGAATGACAGAAGTTACATTTCATTTTATGCCTACCTGATGTTTAGTAGTTATATTTGGCTAGACCAAGAAGTAACCTAACTTGTGATTGGCTTAATATATGTTTATAGAAAAAAGAAGAAGATGTGATAATACAAATATTGAAGCTAAGATATTATTAGCCCTATGGTGATATCCTGGATATCATTTTTCCAATTAAGATCAGTATAACTGTGCAATGATATAGAAAACCAGGAAAATTATATCTGCTGATCTTTACAATTATCACTTAAGAAGACAGTTTATTAGTGGAGAATTCCCTACATTTAACTGTTCATTGACAACTTCATAATGTGGGTTTCTTAAATGTCTTCTTATTTCCAGTTCTTCAAGGAAATCCAGTTCTTGTTTCTTTTCACAAATATGCAGTACTTCTAGTTTTGTGTTAGGTGTTAATGAATGATTGGTGTCAAGTAGATGTTTTGCGTAGTGGGATTTATCTGGTTGTTTTAATCTGTATGCTCGTGAGTGCTCACTGTATCGTATTTAAAAATTCCTAAGGGTCTGACCCAAATAGACAGCATTACATTCTGGACATTTGAGTTTATATATACCTGACTTCTTTAATAGTGGTATTTTTGTTTTTACATTTAACAATTTTGTACTAACGTTACTTTCTGTTTTAAAAGAAATTGTTGTATTCGTTGCTGAAGATATTATCTTTGAAATATTATTAGAAATATTTCCTGCATATGTGATGGTTTTATAAGTTTTAATTTCATCAGCTTGTTTAGGATATATTAGTTGTAATGCCACTTAGATGTTGCTATTTGTCTGATTGTATTAATCTCTCTATCAAAATAACATTTGTTCATAGGAACTGAAAAAGCTCTATGTATCATTGAATTATATGCTGCTAGTCTGTGTGACAGAGGGTGGTTAGAATTGAATGGAATTGTTACATCAGTTTGTGTTGGTTTTCGGTAAATTGAATAATCAAGTACATTATTAACTCTTTGAATTTTTAAATCATGAAAACTGATTGAGCTATTTTCTTCAATTTCTAATGTAAATTTAATTTTTGGGTGTAAATTATTGATGTGGTTGAAAAATACATCTAATTGTCGTTCACTACCCATAAAACATATGAACAAATGTAATTTTGATAGAGAGATTAATACAATTAGACAAATAGCAACATCTAACGGTTATCCATTAGATATGATAAATAAGCTAATTAGTAAAAAAGAGGAAGAAGTGGCATTACAACTAATATATCCTAAACAAGCTGATGAAATTAAAACTCATAAAACCATCACATATGCAGGAAATATTTCTAATAATATTTCAAAGATAATATCTTCAGCAACAAATACAACAATTTCTTTTAAAACAGAAAGTAACGTTAGTACAAAATTGTTAAATGTAAAAACAAAAATACCACTAATAAAGAAGTCAAATAATAAACTCAAATGTCCAGAATGTAATGCTGTCTATTTGGGTCAGACCCTTAGGAATTTTGAAATACGATACAGTGAGCACTTACGAGCATACAGATTAAAACAACCAGATGAATCCCACTACGCAAAACATCTACTTGACACAAATCATTCATTGACACCTAACACAAAACTAGAAGTACTGCATATTTGTGAAAAGAAACAAGAACTGGATTTCCTTGAAGAACTGGAAATTAGAAGACATTTAAGAAACCCACAATATGAAGTTGTCAATGAACAGTTAAATCTAGGGAATTCTCCACTAATAAACTGTCTTCTTAAGTGATAATTGTAAAGATCGGCAGATATAGTTTTCCTGGTTTTCTATATCATTGGACAGTTATACTGATCTTAATTGGAAAAATGATATCCAGGATATCACCATAGGGCTAATAATATCTAAGCTTCAATATTTGTAATATCACATCTTCTTCTTTTTTCTATAAACATATATTAAACCAATCACAAGTTAGGTTACTTCTTGGTCTAGCCAAATATAACTACTAAACATCAGGTAGGCATAAAATGAAATGTAACTTCTGTCATCCTGACGATGATATTGATTTATCGAAACAATTGTCATTTTTTTAGAATTTTCAATAACTTGTATTATATTGTGGAATTAACTAGAGACCTAGAGTTTCATTTAAAAACACTAATATGAGCATATTCCACGAAGTAAGGGTAGAGACAGTCAATTTCATTTAAATGTTTCTTTATCGAAATATTTCCGATCGAAAGATCCACCCTTATTTTCAAAAAACTTTCCTGTAAAACTCGTTCTTCAACTTTGTTAGTTACTAATTTGTCTAATCAACATTGTATTTCATGCAAACAAAACCATACTATTTACAAATGTGATCATTTTTTAAGTAAAAGTCCTTCAGAAAGGCATCGTTTTTGCAAACAATCGCATCTATGCTTTAATTGTTCCTCTCACGATCTTCGTTCCTGTCGCTTCAAGTATACTTGTCAGACTTGCAAATTCAAGACCCATCATACTCTATTTGATTTCGATACACCAATCACAAATTCTACCGACGCTCCCCCTAATTTGAACCCGATCCCTCCGTCTTCAAGTCAATCAAGTACCACTAGTTTATTTGGACTCCAATCCCCTGTTGAAAAGGGAGTTTTGTTATCCACAGCTGTGGTTGGCGCCCTTGATAATAAAGGTAGTAGGCGACCATTAAGAGCTATTTTAGATTGCGGCAGCCAAACTTCTTTTATCACCCGTAAAGCATTAAACACTTTAGGTATCCCTCAGTCTCAATGTGCCCTTGGAGTCTCTATGAACTCTAGGTTGCAGACTGGAAAAGTTGTCCTTTCAATTTGTCCGCATACCAGGAACTTGCCTATTTTTAATTTTGATGCTTTAGTCTTAGACAAAATTTGTGATCCTATGTCTGATTTTAAAATCGATACCAATAAGTGGACCCACTTAACTAATGATTCGCTAGCAGATTTTAAATTTTATCGACCAGGAACGATCGAGTTATTGATCGGAGCTGATTTATCTCCTAAATTGTTGCTCTCAGGTAAGATATCTGGAGCTGGCTTCCCCAAAAAGAAGACGGGTAACGTCTCTTCAACGGAACGGGAAAAAGGTACTGGACCTGCTGTCCTGAAATCGAAGACCAGTATTGCCTCGACTAAAGGACCAAAGCAATTAGCTGGATCTGCCGTGGCAAAAGGTGACAAAGCCTCGTCAATGGCACCAACTACAGCCTCACCCCTGGAAGGATCAGATGGTGGCGCCTCAATTGACCCACCGTGTGATCTCCCCTAGGGATCTGAGGAGACACAAGTTTGCCTGCGGCTACCTGTATTCGCCACTTTCAACTGTTTACAGGCAGCATGCCAAGGCCGCTTCATACATTCTTGGTAAAAGGTTCAAGGACGAATCAATCGACCTTGCCTTCCTGCAAGAACCATGGACAGGAAACACAGACCAAGTAACTGGTCTCAGCAATATTCCTGGTGAGGTATTAGTCTGTCCTGGGGTGAAACCCAGGGCTTGTCTCCTCATTAGGAAAAATATTAATTATTTTTTGCTTACAGGCTTTTGCACTCCTGAAGTAGTAGCCATCCAAGTGTCCCTACCGAAGTAGAATGGTATGACTAACATAGTCGCCTGCTCAGCATACTTCCCAGGGGACACGGATACTGTACCTCCTCTTGCTATACGTCGGCTAATCGACTATAGCAAGAAGAACAGACTCCAGTTAGTCATGGGCTATGACGCCAATTTACACCATACATCGTGGGGTAGCACGGATATAAATCAAAGAGGTGAGTTACTTTTTGATTATATACTAGGGTAAGGGCTATCTGTTATTAATAAGGGCTCCGAACCAACTTTTGTAACTAGAAATAGATCAGAGGTGTTAGATTTAACAATCAGCTCAAACTTTTTGAGCAATAAGATACGGCATTGGGCAGTATCTACTGAGCCTTTGTGTTCAGATTACAGGCACATTCAATTCAACATTGAAATAGGTCCACGGCCAGTACTGGAATATCGCGACTCAAAAGCTACTAACTGGAGTGGATACAGAAATTCTCTCCAACGGTACATTGAGGAAGGCTTCACTACAATAAACAGTTGTGATGGGATAGATACTGCGGCAGACAAGCTTCGGGAAGCAGTGATCTCCTCCTATCATGAAAACTGTCCACTCAAGACAAAAAGAGACATTCGCAACTCTACTTGGTGGAACAAAAGCCTAGATAAGCGAAGAAAAGAAGTTCGACGACTATTCAATCGATCTAAAGAGTCAGGCAACTGGGAACCTTATAGAACTGCTCTAACAACTTATAACAAAGAAATTAGAAAGGCGAAACGGGAGTCTTGGTAGAAGTTCTGTGAGAGTATATCCGACATACCTCGCAGTACTAGAATACACAAGATTCTCTCTAAAGAGCCAATTGCCGAGATAGGGTCGATGAAACGACCAGATGGCACTTTTACGACCTCTAGAAGAGAAACGTTAAAACTTTTGATTAAAAACCACTTTCCCGGAAGTTTAACTCTGGATAACAACCGACCTCCCCACTTTGAGGGCGCAAGGCGGCCCAAAAAGAATGATTGGGAGGTCGCCAAGAGCTAGTCTGGCGTGGACTTATATACCACCCAGTTGGTTGACGGCTAGGGTAGTATATATATCGAGAGTGGGCCGCACAGACCCACACCCTAAATCTGTCAGACCAATTAGCCTAACATCTTTCCTGCTTAAAGGACTTGAAAAAGTACTGGACTGCCATATCAGGCAGGTAGCTTTATACAGCTCCCCCCTGAGCATCCACCAGTACGCTTATCAAACAGGCAAATCAACAGATTTAGCATTACATAACCTTGTTGAGAAAATCACATAATCCCTTAACAATAAGGAGATTGCGGTGGCCATTTTTCTCGACATCGAAGGAGCATTCGACAATGCACTACCAGCTTCCATTGGTTCAGCTTTGACTGAAAAGGGCATTAAACCAACGATTACCGGCTGGATATACGCCATACTCACTAATAGAACAGCCACTACATCTATTCAAGACGAGGCCATCAGCTTCAAGGTTTCCAGGGGCTGCCCGCAGGGTGGAGTGTTATCTGCCCCTTTGTGGTCACTCCTGATGGATGACCCGCTTGGTACTCCCGTGGGTAGAGGGGTAGAACTGCAAGCGTATGCAGTCGACCTTGTCATTCTGGCAAGAACCAAGTCAGGACGGGTTGCACATAATACCCTCCAAAGGACTTTGGACGATGTCTACAGTTGGTGCCAGAGGGAACAGATGTCTGTTAACCCTGGCAAAACTATAATAGTTCCCTTCACCAGGAGAAGGAATTTGGCGGACCTTCCGCCACTTTCCTATAATGGTGAGGTTATTCCATTTGCAGCGGAAGTAAAATATTTGAGGATCATCCTAGATAAAAAACTTACTTGGAACGCTCACTTGGAAAAAGTCATTCATAAGGCCAGACTTTCCTTGTGGACATGTCGCAGGATCTGCGGGAAATCTTGGGGCTTGGGTCCCAAACAAATCCATGGGATATATGTGATGATTGTTAGACCAATGATCACATACGGAGACATTGCTTGGTGGTCAAAATCTTCACAGAAAACGGCCCAAACAAAGCTCTCTGGCATACAGAGATAGGCTAGTTTGGCTATTACTGGTGCTATCAGCACCACACCTTCAGCAGCCTTGGAAGTCCTCCTGGACCTTCCTCCTCACCACATACTTCTGGAAAAGGAGGCCAGATGGACAGCATATAGAATTGTGCATATTTCTAAATGCACGAAACAGGCTTATACAGAGCAAAGTAGAATGCTAGCGGCCACCGAAAGTCATAGTATTCTGGGAATGACCTCTGATATAATGCCCCCAACAGTAAACTATAATCTGCCTTATACCGTCCCATTTCCAAATAGAGATGAATGGGTCCTCCGCAAGGATGAACTCTCAAGAGCAGACATCTGTTGGTACACTGATGGATCAAAGACACCCTCAGGCTCTGGTGCGGGTGTATACGGTCGAAGACCAAGGACAGAAATATCAACATCTCTGGGATCCTATGCAACCGTATTTCAGGCGGAAATTTATGCCATTGCTTCATGTGTGGAGAGTTTGGGGCAATCCAACCTGACACACAGATCAATAAAAAATTTCACGGACAGCCAAGCGGCCTTGGAAGCAATTAGCTCGTACCGTGTAACGTAGAAATTGGTTTTAGACTGCCAAAAAAGACTCGTCTCAATAGGAGAACGCAACAGGGTATCGCTGGTTTGGATCCCTGGCCACTCTGGTATGGATGGTAATGAGAAGGCTGACTCTCTTGGAAGAGAGGGTGCCGCTCATGACTTTATCGGACCAGAACCTACAATTGGCATCGCCACAAGTGTTGTCAAACAAACACTAAATACTTGGACTGCAAGAAGAATTTTAGACTTCTGGCATAATATACCAGGATTGGTTCATTCAAAGGCCTTCATACATCCTTCGAATAATGTATCCAAACAAATGTCAGGCTATAATAGACACGATCTACGGTGCCTAACAGGCCTTCTAACAGGCCACTGTCGTTTGAATCATCATATGCTGAAACTTGGACTGTCGGACGACACGATTTGCCGTCTTTGTTTGGAAGATGATGAAACAGCAGAGCATATAATTTGTGCCTGCCCCGCCGCGGCACAAATCAGGTATCTGATGTTTGGCAGGGCCACTCTCTTGCCCTCGGACCTGAAATATCATTCACTGAACAAATTAATCGGCTTCGTCAAGAAGCTGAATTTGTTTGGTGAAATTTGAATAGGTATAAGCCGCAATAGACTCTCGCGAGTCGCAGTGGAGGGCCTCATTGACCCACTCATTATAAACCTAACCTAACCTAAGATCTTTGGAAATTCAGGTGAACCCGACGCCATAAACACTGTATTTGTTTACGTTGTCATGGGTCCGATTCATGTCAAGAATCCTATTGTCACCTCTTTATTATGCCACACCGTTTCCAAGGTCTCATTAGATACTACTTTGAAAACTTTCTGGGAAATAGAAACGGTTCCTGAAGTCATTCCGCTCAATTCCGATGATATTTTGTTTGACGATCTTTTCAAAGATAATTTTTCTCGTAAATCGTCAGGACAATATGTTGTATCGTTACCCTTTCGGGAAATTAATCCTACGTTTCCTGGTATACGAGATCTGGCTTTATATCGTTTTCACTCTCTTGAACGCCGACTGCTCAAGCAACCCGAATTGTATGAACAATATTCTGCCTTTATGCGTGAGTATCTCGACCTAGGTCACATGGAGTTGATTTCAGCTGACAACGAAGAGAATGGTAAATATTATATTCCTCACCATTGTGTGGTCGAACCTGATAGTGTTAGTACCAAATTACGTGTAGTTTTTAATGCACTTGCCAAAGTTCCAAACGAGAAATCCCGCAATGATTGTTTGTTTGTTGGACCTAAGCTTCAACAAGACATTGTTGCTATTTTACCAAATTTTCGTTTACTCAAGTTCGTTTTGTGCGCAGACATCAAACAAATGTATCGTATGATTTTTCTTTGTCAAGAGCATAGAGAGTTTCAACGTATTTTTTGGATATTTTCTACAGAAGATTGTGTTCGGGAGTATCGTCTGAATACTCTAACTTATGGTGTTACTTCTTCTCCATTTCTAGCTCTTCGTACTTTGCAGCAACTTGCACTTTACTGGATTAAAAGTTCTCCCCACAAATTAATGATATTTGTGGCCAATCGCATATCTTATATTCAGTATAAAAATTTTCCGACTCTATGGCATTACATTAATTCTAAGCAAGATGCTTCTGATATTGCGTCTCGTGGTGTTCTACCATCCGAATTTTTACCTTCACCAGAGTGGAATAAGGGTACCCCTGTCCTTATCTTCAAAAGATCTTGCCGATGAAGAACGGACTGTAGCTCTTGTATCTCTGTTCTTGGAACCCTCATTCTTGGAGTCTCTTATAAATAAACATTCCTCGTTCGCTACATTGCAGCAAGATTTAGCATATGTCTCACGATTTATTTCTAATATTCGTCGTTTCCTTCCGACGTTCCGGTTTCCTAACTTCTAACGAATTACGTGACGCTCTTTTATGTCTCGTAAAATATACACAGAATAATTATTTTCATAAAGGACAAACGTCTAAATTCTTCTCAAAATCTCTTCGAAAACTTGGTACCTTCCTGGATGAAGACAATCTCCTCAGAATTGGTGGTCGATTGAAACATGCTCCTCTATCGTACGCTTCAAAATACCCCCTTTCATTACCCCGCAATTCTCCTTTGACGTTTATCCTCATTAGATATTTTCACGAGAAGAATTTACATGCTGGACCAATAACCACCAAATTCCTGATATCCCAATATTTTTGGATAGTCTCTTCGAAAAGAGCCATAAACTCCGTCACTTCAAAATGCATCCGTTTTTGGAAACGGTCCCCTAAGTCTTTCCACCCGCCTATGGGCAATCTACCTAAATTCCGATTGTCCTCGATTAAAGCGTTTTCTCAGAGTGGTGTTGACTTTGAAGGACCCTTTTATATTACCCCTTCAAGATATCGTGGTGTTCGTACAATCAGAGCCTACATATGTCTCTTTGTTTGTTGTGCCACAAAGGCTTTACATCTTGAGTTAGTTAGTAATTTAACTTCTGAAGGTTTTCTTGCCGCGTTGCAAAGATTTATATCTCGTCGTGGTCGCGTATCCCACATCTTTTGCGACAATGGCACCAATTTTACTGGAACCGCGAGAGAACTTCAAGAATATATGAAAACCACTGCTGCGCAGGAAACCTGTCAGTTTTCTTTCAGTCCGCCTTCCGGGCCACATCTCAATGGTCTGTGGGAAGCCGGTATAAAATCTGTGAAAACCCATCTTACACGCGTGGTGGCAGACCAAATTTTACCTTACGAAGAATTTTACACTGTTTTAGTATTGATTGAAGCTTTGCTTAATTCTCGACCCCTCACCCCTTCGACACATGATATAGACGACATCAATGCTCTCACTCCTGGTCACTTTCGAACTCTGGAGCCCTTAAAAACTCTTTCTCTCCCTGATTTTTCAACTATTTCTATGAATAAACTGTCTCGTTGGCAGCTTCTTCAAAGGATGCATCAAGACTTTTGGTCTCGTTGGAAACGAGAATATCTTCAGACTCTCCAACAACGGTCAAAGTGGCTAACGCCCACATCACCTTCTCCTATAATAGGGCAACTAGTCTTGATTCACGAGGATAATGTTTCCCCCGGGCGTTGGGTCATGGCTCAAATCACTGCTTTATATCCTGGTCAAGGTATAAGTATTGTTAGAGTTGTAAGCGTTAGGGCCGCCAATGGAATTTTAAGGCGTCCCTTGATCAAATTGTCCCCTTTACCGATAGAGGACAATCAATATACTTCAAATAAGTAGTCTTTTTTCTTAGTAATCGTTATTTCTAGTATTTTGTAAATATCTAACCAGATACAACATTTTCAAGGTGTCACAATAATTAATTTTAGTTCTTTATTATTTTCTTAATTTTCTTTCTAAAATATCTACATTCATCTTTTTTTTTCTTTCAAAATGCACCCATGCATTTGGCGGGAGAGAATATTCGTGATTGAATCCAGATATGCCTTATATACTTTAAATTCAACCGCGCAATGTTGACATTTTCACCTCGTCAAAGTTTTGTACCGAGTGTGTGTAAATTATCGTAGTAGTAAGACAATCACCGCGCGCTACAGTACAACGGTGTGTGAGTGAAGCTACATCGATATACTACGCCGGCCGGTTAATCTCCGAGAGAAATAAGTAAAATGTAAAATGTCAGCTTTTAATTAATTATTATTAATAAAATTACAGTTCACTTCAATTGAAATTTAAAACAAAAGGGAAATTGCTATTGTCCCGAACACCTTCAGTATCTCGCTTTTGTTCATCTTGGTATGGTTTTTCTTTACTAATATGGGTTCCGATAAAAAGCACGTTTTTCTCGCTTTATTCTAATATTTTTTTATGTTATAGTGCCAGAAGAAATTACTTTTTTCCAATTAAAGAACTTTTATGAATCTAATTTTATAATTAGAGGTTTGAAATAATTATTTCATTATATATTCGTTTTTATATAACAGTTGATATTTCTCTTTTAATATCTATATAGCTTATCTGCATAAAAGTGCTTGAATAAAATTCTATATAATTTATTCTACATTAATCGTTCATATAGTGAAATACAGGATGATTCTAAATGTATGAGCCACGTTATTAAAATAATACCTTCCTTCACTTGTATTCCTGAATTACATTTAGGAAATACTGAATTTTACTAAATTATAATTTAATCAGTTTCTCGCACAATTGTAATTTTTAGCACTTTGGGAATAGGCCGTTTCCTTTACATATGAAGTACCTACCTATATAGTAGATGATTAACTTTAACTCTTAGATGAGCTATACTGGTTGACTTCCAAAGCAGCTGTGAGCATCAGGAAAAATCAAGGTAATAGTTGTCGACAATAGAATAGTTGAATTGCTTTTCTTGTTCTTTTCTTTTCTTATCGACGTTCAATTTTCAATTAGATTATATATGTAGCTTCAACTTTCGAAAATTTTATTTCCACGATTATTAATTTTTTTACATACCAACTTTGACTAATTCTTATATTTTATTGAAATTTGATAATTTTTTTGTAAAATTCATTTCCACTTTGATAATTTTTTCATAAATCCAATTTTATAATTGAAACTTGTTTGTTAAACGTATAATTTTTTTCACATTTATCAAATCACATTTGTAAATTTTAAAACTTGGTTCATATTTATATTCCTTTGAACCCTCTTCACAAGGTTTATTGATGTGGATGTGTACCAACTACAAACAACTACAAAACTGATAATGTTCTAGGTGGCTCCCGCTTATCGTATCTTAATCTAACTTGATTTAACTTATTTTTTCTTTCTCTACAAATATCTCATTTCTCATCGTAAATTAATTTAACTTGATTTAATTTATTTTTTTCCTTTTTTTACTAATTATTCCATTTCTTTATAAATAAATATTTCTCATTTATCAGAAAATAAAGAAGTATTACCCGCGAACCGGTAAGACCTACTCCTAGATAATTATTTAACTGGCAAAAGAATTCCACCTGAGATGCTCGATAACTGAGTAGTCGCTACAATTTTTTTTATTGAAATCTACGTGTCTCGACATCCAAAGGTCTTTGACACGGGAACAATATAAGGGACAGTACAGATTAAGTTAAAACGTAAATCACAAGAGTGTTACATTATTAAAAAATTAGATTTATATTGAGTTGAGAAGGCGGCAGTCATTAAGAAAACGAATCACGTCACTAAATCTGTTGGTTGCTCCAATGATATTTCCAAGTGTTCCATCAATATTATGACGTCTTCGAGGTATCTAGTATTGGTGGCACTTTAATAGAACATGTTCAATAGTAAGTCAAGTATCTGTACAAAATTCGCATTTAGGAGGATCTTCTGAGGCCATAAGATATCCGTGGGTGAGGCGGGAATGCCCTATTCGCAGTCTGTGAACTATAATTTTGTTTTTCCTAGTCATTGGAGGGAATTTGGGTGTGAAAACGGTGGGTTGTATTGAATGAAGTTTAGTATCTAGTTGGTTCCAGTGATTTTGCCAGTTTTGAAGTGTGAGTTGCTTGATGATGGGTTTCTATTTTTAAGTCGGAGGACCATGCTTGTTTTGCTGCTTGGTCTGCGATTTCATTCCCGGTTATTCCCACGTGTGATGGTATCCAGATGATGTGAACCAAAATACCATTGGAATAGAGATGGTGGCAGGTATTGTGAATTTGTTGGACTATTGGATGTAGTGAATAAATGTTTGTCATTGAGTGTATCGATGAGAGAGAATCTGTGTATACTGCTATAGTGCTGTTGTTATCTGTTGGAGTGTTCAAAGCTTTCAGTATTCCAAGTAACTCTACTGTATAGACGCTAGTAGTGTCGGGAAGTCGATATCTTGCAACTATAGAATGTTCATCGGTTACAGCACAACCGACACCCTCTGCGTTTTTTAATGCATTGGTAAACAAAACTTTATCAAACTGGTGAGAAAGTAAAATTTTCCTGGATTCTTGCTCAAGTACTGCGTTGGGGGTGTCCAATTTGTGGTAGCGACTTAGAGTAGTATCAAGAAAAGGTAGGTTAATGGTCCATGGCGCTATATTGGGAGACTTAATAGGGGTCATTATTGCAAGATCAATTGTTCTCAACAGTGATTTTAGTGATGACACAGCTGTTGAAATTGTTTCGGGATGTCCTTCGGGGGTGCGTGCAGAGTTGATGAGGTTAATGACAGGGTTGTTAGGACAGGCTGCGATTTTACAAAAGTATGATAGTAGAAGACGATGTCGACGTATGAAGAGAGGGGGTTCGAATGACTCAACAAAAATGCTTTCGGAAGAACTAGACCTGAAGGCACCAATACAAATAAGTAGAGCAGTGTTCTGAATTGTGTTTAGAGATTTATGTATAAAATGCTTCCATAATCCAATTTAGAGCGAATGAGGGCTCTATAGATCCGTGAGAGCGATTGTTCTTCAGCTCCCCATTGATGATGAGCTAGTAATTTTAAGATATTCATTCTAATAAGGCAAGCTCCTTTTAAATCCATAATCTGCTGTTTCCGTGACAATCTTTTGTCAAATGTTACACCTAAGAATTTTTGGTGGTTATTAAGTTCAAGCGGAGCGTCGTTTAAGTATAAAAATGAAAAGATCGTGCTATTTCTCCTGCTGAAACGGATAACTTGATTTTGAAGCCAAGAACTGGAAGCCGATATTCATAGACCAATCATGGATGGAATTTAGAGCGTTTTGAAGTAGATAGCATGTACTTGTTGTTACTTTACCCTGACAAAAAATTATGAGGTCATCCGCGTAGAGCGTGTATTTAACTGGGGTAATTATGGAATTGCATATATTGTTAATGCTAAGAATAAATAGGGTGAGGCTGAGTATCGCGCCTTGTGGGACACCATTCTGTATGAAGGAGAAAATATTACCATAAAGCTTTAAGTCTATTAGCTTTTCAAGGATTGAGGTTTGCCAAACAGTGTCGAATACACTGTCAATGTCCAGGGTAACTGCTACAACGTCACTTCTATCTCTGAAAGATTGATAGTATAATTAAATTATCTATGGTTGATCTATTTGTTCTAAAGCCTGACTGCGCAGGGTTAAGTATATTATTTTTTTTCGAGAAACCAAAGTAGACGTTTATTGACCATTTTGTCTAGTACCTTGCATAGTGTGCATGTTAACGATATCAGTCTAAAAGAATTTGCCGTGTTCGAGTTATTCTTTTTGATCGGAATTTTGATCGATTCCCGCCATGCATTAGGAAACTGCTGACTATACCATATTCGATTATAAAGTTCGAGTAGTTTCATCTTTGACGTAGGATGTGAATGTTTGAGTAAAATTGATGGGATGTTGTCAGGCCCTGCAGCAGTATTTTTTAAAGAGGAAAGAACGATATTTAATTCATCCAAGGTAAACTGACTGTTGATTGGATGAAGGTTAGGGGTGGTATTATCGGAATTTTCAGCTATATTTATTCGGTTAGAGGGGGGTTTGTTAATTTTACTTTTGTTTTCAAAATGTTGGGCAAGAATTTCCTCTATTTGCTGGTCGTTTGTGAGAACATTTCCTTGGTGTAGTAGAACAGGTACCTTATTTGTACTACTGTTTTGGCCTTTCATTCGTCGTATCTTAGACCACACTTGAGCTGGGGATGTATCTGTGGTTATTGTACTGGTAAATTTGTTCCACGAGTCTTTTTTACTTGACTTAAATATTCTCCTAGCTTGAGCTTTGGCTTTTTTGAAGTTAATTCTATCCAGTTCGTTCCTAGTTCTGCGGTACTTGTTAAGAGATCTGTTGCAATTTTTCACAGCTTGGGAACAGGAGTAGTTCCACCAAGGAACTGTTTTCTTCGAGGGGTTGATTGAGAATTTACCTATACATCTTTCAGCGGAGGAAAGCATTGCATGAGTGAACTGCTTGACAGCTTCATCTATGTTATCATGGTGGGTAAGATCATCCAATTGTTCCTTGACAGTTTCCTCGAAGAGATCCCAATTAGCATTCTTTATGTTCCATTTGCAGTTTAAGGTTGTGGTTTTCTGTTCGTTGTTGGAAATTAAGATGGGAAAGTGGTTGCTGTCATATAAACTGTCAATGGTGTTCCATGTTAGCGAAGAAGCTAGCCCGGGGTCGAAAATACTCAAATCAATAGATGAGAAGAAGCCAGATTGGACACGAAAATATGTGTTACTGCCGGTATTGAGAATGTTAGCATTTGTAATGTTTAGAACATTTTCAACAGATTTACCTCGTCCAAAGGTTCTTTTGGAGCCCCACATCTAGTTATGAGTATTGAAGTCACCGACTAATATAAAAGGAAGTTGATTGATGTTTGGGATACCTGAGATATTGTGGAATTTTGCGAGTCTGCGGAGTGTTGTGATTGATGTGAACCGTCAGAACTGTAATGCTCTTCGTTTGATTCACTTCCATGTTCCTTGGAATTCAATCGAAGCTGATCTTTTAATTTCCTTGTTATTCGGGTTATTCTGTTTTTAATCGATCCCTCTGTAAGAGTTGGATAAAGTAGATTTAGGCTAGAGATAAGAGACTTGGTATGCTTTTTGTATACATTGTTTTGTTATCTCTGTTAAATTAGCTTCTTCAGAGGAGCTCAACCTTGCTTTCTTATTTTTTTTCTTCTGAATATCGGAGATAGGTTTAGGGGGGGAGGGGAGGAGAAGCATTTCGTTGGATTGATCGTCAGCATCAGGAGAACTGGCTTTGTCACTTGAGACTTCAGAACGGCAACGTTTTTCTGCAATAAATGGAGCAGGGTTGGATTGGGTTGTATCTTTGTTCACTCCCTATGGATTAAAATCCCAAAAAAAAACTTTTATTCCGATTTCGATGAAATTTTTTGAACGAGGATTTAAAAATATTCATCAGTTGTTCGTAAAACATTATTTCGGGTGGGAAATTGAGAAAAAGTACAGAAAATGGGATTTCGAATCAAACTGTACGTCAGATTGTGCCTACTCGTGCTCTCAGACCGACCGACCGAAATTTTTAAAAAATACGTTTTTTGGACTCGGAAACATATGAAACATGTAGATTCACTCGAATCTCGAAACGTCAAAATATCTCCATTACAATACTTCCCTCATATGTATACATATATACATAAGGTGAAGTGAAAAAGGAAATTCTTTGACATTTCGAAAATAACCAACTGCCATCACACAAAAGATATCAAGTCAAATATAATTTCTTTGAATAACTACTTCATTTACAATGTTCAATTGAAACGCGATCCTTATTTTTTGAGATATTGTTATGAACATGAGATAATTACTGTTTAGACTTTTAATCCATACATTATCAAAATGCAATTAAGTAACAATCTCAGTCAAATAGCTTCCGACAAGTATAAACAAATAATGGTGGCATGATACTTTCTCCGTTATAATTATCAGGTCGAATTTATAGAAGCGATTAAGATATTTACTGTATGGATAAACGAGACTGGTTTTGTTGGTTTTGATTCCGCTTGTATTATCGTGAATGGTTAGGTACCTTGTTTCTACATATTTCGAGATCAACTTTCTACCAATATTCTTTTTCAGTATAGGAGTTTGAAAATAATTAGGTCTATATATCACAAATCGATGATCCATTATGTTTATATAAATATTATTGGTGATTATCTAATAATTTTTCCTCATTCAAAAATATTTGAGATATTGTTACAAATTTTTAGTTACATAGTGGCAATGAGTGATCAAGGAGATATGTATTCTACAGAAACTATCCTAAATGTTTTTCGGCTGGCGTTGAATATTGTCAACTCCACAATATTACTAGTTATTATGACCTCATTTCAGTCGTCGCTGGTCAATAGATTCCTGAAAATTTGGATAAGGTGAGCTCATTTTCATAATGTAAATATTTCTCAATTTTGTTGCTTATTCTATTGGATATTTCATAGAAAATTCAGGCTTGAACAAATAATACAGTAGCAACTAATTGTAGCCCAGGTTATTGTTATTCACTACATTCGTGAGAGATTGGCAATTAGTTCGGAGGTTCGAAATAAATCGTTTATATTGGAGTCATTAGTGTTCTCGACAGAAATTGCTGGATTTTTTATAATTGTCTGATCAATTTCTTCTGTCTTGTTCAAGTAAATGTAGATTCTGCTGTGTCAGATCCTCTAGGTGGAGTATATCTTTTTGAGTGAAACAAGAATATCTCATATTCAGATGATATGCTAAATGTAGATTTATATAACCTTACAAAAATGTATGAACCAAGGTTTAAAACTTACGAAGTTGACAAAATGGTAGAACATCAAAGTCACAGTAATCTGAGGTTGCCACCTTATCACCTCGACCTCAATGCCATATAACTTTTTTGGGTATCCCTTAAAAAATGTTGCAGCTAGAAACACCATATTTAGATTGTGAGATGACGAAAATACAAGCAATGAATTTTTCAATACTCTTTCAACACTTGAACGGCACAGCCGATGCCAACATGCCATAAAATGTGAGAAAGACTTTCTCAACATAGAACCTGCCATAGGATATAGCGATAGGTCAAATTATTATGAATCCTAACGATGACGCTTCTGATCATGAGGACGATACTACTTTTCCGCCTAACTCTATCTAATATGCGAGAAAAGTATAGGTTCGCCACAAAAAAAGTTGGATTTTTGATTTTTTATGAATAATATTCTCGTTTTTCTGCAAGAGCAACACAAAAAAATGGTTTTTAGAAAAAAATCCTGTGTATATGTTATCGTCGTCGTTGTCGTCGGCCGCTTTTCGTAACACGATGCATACTCCGGAATGCAATTAATTACCAATTTTATGATTCATTATTGCTCAGGATACCTCACAGATGAACTCTATTGATTTTCAGCTCACCAGAGCCTGTACAACCGTTGCTATGGTACTTAAAGTAACACGTTTCTCTCATGATTCCAGAAATTTTGTTAGCGCGATAGAGCCTCCGGAGTCTATACAAGTGACCAATTTTATGATTGGATATTATTCAGGGCGTCTTATAGATGAACCTTACTGATTTTCAGCTCACTAGACCCATTACAACGGTTGATATGTTACTTGATATACCACATTTTTGTCCATTTTTGGAGAAATTCTAGGTTGTTAGAATGATAGAGCCTCCGAAGAGTAAACAAATGACGAATTTTATAATTGGAAAGATATTTTTCAGTGTGTCTTATAGATGAACCCTATTGATTTTCAGCTCACCACGGGTCCTATGAATCCAGATAATGTACATTTTTGGTCATGTTTGGATAAATATCGGTTTGTTAGCAAGATACAGCCACTAAAGTGTACACTAGTGGCTATTTTACGATTGTTCATGGTGTTTCACAGATGCGGAAAAGTTAGTTATAATTTTTTAAACCGTTTTTCTTTTAATATCCTCAATATCCGTTAACGTCTGGATTAACATAATCTTTTTATTACTACTAATATTATTTTTCGGAATTCTAGATTGAAAAATGTACAAAATACATACAAATGGTATCGGTGATGTAAATCTAAATTTACAATGTATCTATACTTAATAAAAATAATGTTCGAATTTGATTTAATTACCAAACTCTCCTGTGATTTTTATTTTCAACTTTCCCTGTATAACACAATTCAAGTATTCTGTTCAAGACATATAACCTTTTCAGGCAACAAAAATCATCCTAACTGCAAATTTTCACTCGCTGTATCTGACCGTTACGTTTCAAATTCTATTATTTTTCTACTTCCTCGTAACCACGTTAACCGATATATAAATATGTCAACTACAATACATTTTGTCTCATCATATTTAACTGTCGTACATAATGGTACTCATGTTATAAGAGCACCCTACATTTGGTCCTAGTAAAAAACATGTGTAATTAATCATTAAACATTCATTACTCCAGCAGATTATGTGCTAAATAATCAAAATGTAACGCGTATGATCAAGTGAATTTCTTAATTGTCTACGCAAAAGAAAAAGTTATAAATTCATGCAATATAGCAACATGAAAGTGAAATAAGTGTTTAATTTCTTCGAGAAAACATTTAATCAAACATCCTACAACAGTCAATACAATATACGGTCCTTCGAGAAAAACATTTGACAATAAAAAACTTACGGTTCCATCTAATAACCCAAGTGAAAAAAGGGTTAATTAGAATAAATACGTTTTCTTCACAGGAATATATATACATATTATCGAATTAATACCAGGAAAATGAACAATAAAACTAACTTTTCCGCATCTGTCACTCTGAACCATATTCTATCATAAAATTATTGTCACTTGTATTCACTTCGGGGGATGTATCGTGCTAACAAACCAAAATTTCTTCAAAAATAACCCAAAATGTAGTATATCTGGATTTATAGGACCCGCTGTACTCGCTCTCGTCAGCTGGAATTCAATAGGGTATATCTGTGAGACATCTTGAGCAATATTCAATCATAAAATTGGTCACTTGTATACACTCTAGGGGCTATATCGTGCCAACAAACTGAAAATTCTCCAAAAATTACAAAAATTTGGTACTTCAAGTACCATAGCTCCCGTTGTACTGACTTTAGTGAGCTGAACATTGATAGGGTTCATCTTTGAGACGCTCTAGAAAATATACAATCATGAAATTGATCACTTGTATATACTCCGGAGGCTATATCGTGTTAACAAACTGAAATTTTTCCGAAAATGTCGTACATAAAGTACTATAGTACCTGTTCTACTGGTTCTAGTGAGCCGAAAATTGATAGGGTTCATCTGTGATATGTTCTGAATAATATTCAATCATAAAATTGGTGACTTCTTGGACTCCGGAGGCTGCAACGTGGTAACAAACTGAAAATTCTCAAAAAATTACAAATATTTCGTACTTCAAGTACCATAGCACCCGTTGTACTGGCTCTGGTGAGCTGAAAATCAATAGTGTTCATCTGTAACATGTCCTTCAGAATACTCAATCATAAAATTGGTGACTTGTTGCACTCCGGAGGATGTATCGTGCTAACAAGACATGTAACGAAAAATGGCCGACGACGACGACATACAGACAGGATTTTTTTCTAAAAACCATTTTTTCGTATTATTAATTAATTCTAAATTCCAATTTTTTTTGAGGTAAACCAATACTTTCCTCATATATTAAATAGGTTGGGCGGAAAAGTAAAGATTACTCTGCAGAGTGTGCATGCGTTTCTGATAGTTTCTACTGTCTCAGTTGGGCGAAGTGCGGTCTCATTTGTTCGTCTGCGCTGCTCACAGTTGAAATTAAATTTGCCAATTTGTGCATATTTGTTTTATTGTTTTAAAATGCCTTTATTACCAATATTTCATGACATATAATTTACAATTGTATTCAGAAATAAAGTATGGCCGATGTTTTTGGCAATCCTGGTACAATCGTCGGAAGTGTGTGTGTATATATGTCACCTTTCTTTTATGCATTATCCATTTATTTCCATTCTGTAATTCACCTTGCCCGTATTCATAAATATGACTCCACAGCTATTTCGACTTGTATATCCCTGAAAAGCAGCTGAAAAACAGGGTTTCAAAACGAACAGTGATTAGATTGTGAGAGGCAGCAACATGACAGGGAGCCAATTCTCGAGATAAATCCGCATACGGATTTGGCGATATTCGGAAAAAATTCGAATGAAATCGAGTATTTGTATTCTTGAAATCGGTATGCAACTTTTGTTATACGAATTTGACATCGAATGGGTCTAGCTAGGCGAATTTGATTTTCCGTATACGAATTGAATATTCTCTAACCACACTTTTACAGATGTTTGTTTATTTTGACTCGCTTCCTTTTGTATACTATTGAGGTTTCGTAGGTATATATACTTCTGATTAACTTACAAATATCTCGGTTCAGTGAAAAAACGGTATTGAGATCACTATAAGTAGGCAGTGAATGAAGGCTTTCTTTTGGCAATGAACAATGAACTCAAACTTACTATGTTTATATTTTCTACTTCTATTTATTGGTACGTATTAAGGTTTGCTTATGGCTATTTTGGAGGATTTTGCCCTTTTGGGGGCGATTGGAGCATGGGAAGAAGCCGAACTTGATGGATATAATCGTCGTATAGTATTTCAGCATAGGGAAGCTTTTGAAGAACTAAGTGACAATCAGTTTATTAAAATTTATCGGCTACCAAAATCTTTGGCCACGGAGTTAATTGATTTGTTAGAACCTTATCTAAGACATCCAACAGGATTGTCATCCTTAGATATTGAAACAAAGGTAATTTCAATGATACCTGTAGAAAATCAGTAAACAATTTTTTTAGATCCTCACAGCATTAGGTTTTTTTGCTGCAGGATCATATTAAACAGATGTTGGATACAGCGGGATGCATGGGATTTCCGAATCATATGTTAGTCATGCAGTTGGTGAAGTTACCAATGCACTTAACAGACCTGAGATTTTAAATTCATATGTGAGATTTCCACGTAATGTTCAAGAGTTACAACAAACAAGAACCCTGTAATTACCAAATTATTTCCAAAAATTATTTTCAATAATTGATTATCTTTTAGATTTTTTGAAAAATTTAATTTTTGTGGGATAATGGGTTGCATCGATTGCACTCATGTAGCAATTGTTCCCCCAGAAAATGACATTGAGCCCATTTTTGTTAATAGAAAGGGTTACCACTCTATAAACAATTAGTTGGTGAGTGTTAAAAAGCCCTATTGTTATTGAACATTACGGAACTATGGAAGACACCAAATTATATTTTTCAAAGTTTTCTCAAAATTGTATGCTGAAAGTGGTAATAATTATTGTTTTCATTTAGCATAGGTACTTAATTATTAAATAAAAACTTACATTACTGCTTTTGCGAAACTTCATAAATTGCATTATCATTTTTAGATATGTGGTCTGGATTTAAAAATAGTGAATGTGAGTGCCAGATATCCTGGATCAACAAATGACAGCTTCATTTGGCAAAACAGTTCTGCTTTTAACTACATGACAGATCTGCAGCAAAGAGGTATCACAGACTATCTTTTGCTAGGTAGGTATATAATTTTTGCAAGTTATTTGTATAATAATAAATTATGTGTATTATTGATTTGTAAAATATTTTAGAGGATTCCGGTTATGCTCTACGACCATGGCTGATGACCCCATTAGATAATGTAGAACAAGGATCTCCTGGGGAAATGTATAACAATTGTCACAAAGAAGCACGCTGCAATGGGATACTTAAAATGAGCTTTAGATGTCTTCTTAAGCACAGAGTACTCCATTATAATCCTGATAAATGCTGCAAAATTATCAATGCTTGTTGTGTACTGCACAATCCATGCATTCAGAATAATGTGCCACTACTGAATATAGAAGATGATCCGGAAGTGGATTTCGGTATCATTAATATTGGAGGAAATTAACAACCTGATAATATAGGAGGTCGTCGAGTAAATCGTGATCTGTTAGCCGGACGACATGTCCAGCAGAGAATAATCACTAATTATTTTCAATAATAATATGTAAAAAGAGCAAAATAGAGTTTATTTGGAAAACAAACACAAAATAATAGTTTCTTTTAATTAACTTCAACAATAAACAAAAAATGAAATATAAACTTATTATAGGGAACATAATTCTAAACTAACCTAAATCACAAACAAAAATTACTAATAAATAAATAACAAACGATAAAAAGAAACTCATTGCAGGAAACATAATTCTAAACCAACCTATATATCACAAATAAAAACCACCATTAAAAAAATAAACGAGAATTGGAATTTATTGAAGGAAACATAATTGTAAACTATACTTACCACAAAGGAAAACTAATAAATGTATAAAAAATTAATATCAATATAGGTATAAGCCTCCCTGGATGGAAGAGGAAAAAATCTTTATTATTGTAAAATAGTAACTCTATATAAAAAATCAGTTTACAGTACAGAAATTCTTTGATCAGATGTACAAGGAATAAATAAATTAGGAAAATATGAAAATGCTTCAAACGAGAAGTAGCATTATTTATTATTTTGAAAAAAAAATCATAAAACAATTGGTGTGAGCTTATATAAAGTCTAAATAGAAAATTTGAAATTAAAATTCAAAATTTGTATTTAGACTGTCAAATTATAAAACCTGTTTTATGAAATTTTTGTAAAAAAATTATAAATATTGGTACCTACTTCTCTCTTTAAGCATTTCCATGTCTTCTTAATTCATTAACATGCTCTACGTACCTATAACCAAAACTTTTTATAAAAAAGGCTTTTGTTTATGAGACCCATAATAATGTGCATCTGCAATCCTATTTTTTACAGTTATGTCCCTTTCAATTAGAGCTAACTTTTCTTTTAAATACTATCTTTTTAGTTCAAGTTTCTCTGCCATCTGGGTATTCATTTTTTAGGTTGCCTGTATATCATGAGTTAGCCTCTTTAATCTATTTGGTACCGTTTTCTTTAAATTTGCCATTCTTGCTTCTTGGGTGACATTTGACTCTACTTCCCCTGTATTTGGAGTACCTGGTTCGTTTACCAGAACCTACATGTCATCAAAATCAAATATTATAATTGTCTCAGCAACAGGCAAACCTTCAATTTGTACTAGATTCATAATGTCCAGTACTTGAACTTCTTCAGGGTCCCATACGTGAATTGGTGAAATGCCACCCCAAGTTTTATTCAGACTTCTTTTGTTTGCGGCTGCTTTATTTTTCGTAGAATTTTTCAAGTCATGCCAAGTCTAGAAATAAGTTTCAAATTTCATTTTTTCTATTTAATTTCAAAGAGTAATTATAAACAAAAGTATGTTTTATGCGTAGATATATAATACAAATTATGATATTTACTTTTCTCCATTTGTCCCATTCCTTGTTGCATCCTGGCATGGCATTTAATACATTTGCCAAATCCATCCAATTTCCTTAGTTTTTTTCAAGGTAAAATCATTTGTGAATTTACCAGAGTATAATTGGGGGTGGTCACCCATAAATTGCACTAACATTTTTCTCTGGTCCTTGGTGATAATTTTCTTAAGTGCACGATCCATGGTTAAACATATATGAAGTCTGATTGAGTGAATAGAATTAATATTGTTCTACGTTTGGGAAATAAATTTTGGTTTATATGCTGTTCTTTTTAAACATTTGTTCCGGCGCACGTAAAAAAAAAGAAAATATGACGAGAAAATTATCAGCCGGGGTATTACCCAAAAAAGAAGCTTGACAAAAGAAGTTCTAAAACTGCTTATTCGAATCAAACCTTCGTTTACGGAAATTTTTCCACATACCATTCAAGAATAGAGATTGACGATCGTATTCGAATCTTTCATTCATATGCTACTGATATCCGTATAAGTTCAAGAATTGAACCCCAGATGTTTCTAATAATGAGAAATATGTTTTGTGTGATGAATATTTTTTGGTCGATTAGGGGTGACTAGGTTAGCCTCTAATTCGATGTATTTGGTTTTTGAAATTTGAACAACTTGTTATTTGAATTAACTACCATGCAGAAGCCTACACCCACTATCACGGGTGTCTTCTGCGCGACTAGCGGCTCTGAGTGCTTTACGAAGATTTTTGGGTGTGCAATAATTATAAATTTTTTCAGTGTTTTAAATGAAACAATATAATTGAAATTGTTGAAAATTCTAAAAAATTGACAATTGTTTCGATGAATCAATATCATCGTCAGAATGACAGTAGTTACATTTCATTTGATGGCTACCTGATGTTTAGTAGTTATTTTTGGCTAGACCAAGAAGTGACCTAACTTGTGATTGACTTAATATATGTTAATAGGAAGGAGAAGAAGATGTGATATTACAAATATTGAAGCTTAGATATTATTAGCCCTATAGTGATATCTTGGATATCATTTCTCCAATTAAGATCAGTATAACTGTGCAATAATATCGAAAACCAGGAAAACTATATCTACTGATCTTTACAATTATCACTTGAGAAAACAGTTTATTAGTGGAGAAATCCCCGAATTTATCTGTTCATTGACAACTGCATATTGTGGGTTTTTTAAATGTCTTCAAATTTCCTATTCTTTAAGGAGATCCAGTTCTTGTTTCTTTTCACAAATATGCAGCACTTCTAGTTCTGTGTTAGGTGTCAATAAATGATTGGTGTCATGTAGATGTTTTGCGTAGTGGAATTTATCTGATTGTTTTAATCTGTATGCTCGTATCGGATTTCAAAATTTCTAACGGTCTGACCCAAATAGACAGCATTACATTCTGGACATTTGACTTCTTCAATATTGGTATTTTTGTTTTTACATTCAACAACTTTGTACTAACGTTACTTTCTGTTTTAAAAGAAACTGTTGTATTCGTTGCTAAATATATTATCTTTGGAATATTATAAGAAATATTTCCTGCATATGTGATGGTTCTATAAGTTTTTATATCATCAGTTTGTTTAGGAAATATTAGTTGTAATGCCACTTTTCCCTCTTTTCTATTAATTAGCTCATTTATCATATGTAATGGATAACCGTTAGATTTTGCTATTTGTCTAATTGTATTAATCACTTTATCAAAATTACATTTGTTCATAGGAACTGAAAAAGCTCTATGTATCATTGAATTATATGCCGCTAGTTTATGTGACATGGGGTGATTGGAGCTATATGGAATTGTCACATCAGTGTGTGTTAGTTTTCGGTTGATTAAATAATCAAGTACATTATTAACTCTTTGAATTTTTAAATCAAGAAAATTGATTTAGCTTTCTTCTCCAATTTCTAATGTAAATTTAATTTTTGGGTGTAAATTATTAATGTGGTTGAAAAATACATCTAATTGTTCACTACCCATGAAACAAGCTAATATGTCATCTACATATCTATACCAAAATAAAACATTTTTCGAAATAATAGTTTCAAAGATCTTTGTTTCTAAACTGTCCATAAAAATGTTTGCTAAAACAGGTGATATAGGGCTTCCCATTGGTAAACCATCATTTTGAATACATATCTTATTGTCAAAAGTGAAATAATTCTGATTAATGCATACATCAAATGAATTAAGTATATCTGATATTATTCCTGGATTAATATTGTTTTCTTCTGGTAATTTTCTTACAAGTATTAGACATTCTTTAGGAGAAATTTTAGTGAACATATTAGTAACATCTAACGAAATTAGTTTATAGTTATCTTGCAAATTGATTGATTTTAATTTTTTGATTAGTTCTATTGAATTCCTAATTGAGTGTTTAGATGCATATCCGTAACTATTAAGTATATTGTTAAGCCTCTTTGCCAATATATTATTAGGAGTATTAACATAAGAAACTACAGGTCTAATTGGTTTCGTTGTTTCATGTAATTTACCGGTTCCATATAACTGACAGACCTCTTTTCGTAATCACTTAAAAGATAATTTGAATTATTACCAATATCCCTTACATCATTAGGAAACTTTTTGGTTGGGTCTACTTTAAGAACTTTCACATCGCTAGATTCTATAAAGTTATATATTTTTGAATTATAATTTTCAGTTGTCAATATGGCAGTTGTGTTCCCCTCATCAGATTTTGTAACTGCCAGGTTATTATCTTCTACTTTCTTTTTGATTGCATTTAAAACTGTAATGTCATTTTTTGTTTGACGTTTAACTTCTGAAGGTTTAATATTTTTGATTAAATGGCAATTTCGTAAATTTTGGTGGTATGCTGTACTTTAAACCTTCATTTAGAAATTCTATTTCACTATCTGTAAAATTAGTGTCTGAAAGGTTTTCAAATCGTGGTGAAAAGTGTGTTGATATGTAGGTACTTACAGTTCCATGGTGTTTAAAGTATTGAATTTTATGTTGTGTGTGTTCGTGTTTCTGTAGCTTTTTTTCTTGTTTCTTGAATTTCTTATGCTTCATCGTGATGACACTTCCTCTAATTTTGTCATCTAAACAGTCAAATTCTACTGGATATAATTGTGTAATGTTATTCTAATTTATTTAAACAATAAACGCGTGGGATCAACTTTAAACACACGGTATGACTACTTACTAATTTATTTAAACACTAGACTAATCACTAATACTTAATTTATATATACAGTATATTCACTTAAACTAATTTATATAAACAGTTCACTAGTTCACTTATTTATTTGTTTATCACCCGATGTCAAATTATCAACTAACTCACTCTTCCTGATCAGCCCCCTTATATACTAGTGTCTTTTGTACTAGAGAATTCCGGGCTGCGGCTTATACACACAAATAATTTTTCTGGCCTTTTCTAGATAACTCTGGTCACAAAAACCAGTTCTAGATAAGATAGTCTCAATCGTAAACAGTTTTTTTTAACTGCGTATCCGCCATAATTTTAACTATTATACCTGGCTTAGACAGGGTCGGTTTTAGGGACTATACCAGTGTGCTGTTTCGTAACAATTGGAACGTGAGTTCTGAATGTACAACTTTTATGTAGTTTTCTAAGGAGTTCCTCACTTTAAACCATTTCTTACTTTCTTCTTTTATCCAAACATTTTATTGCTTTTTGTGCTTGTGCTGTTTTAGTTTGACATTTTATATTCACATATGTTGGTATTACCTTTTTCCTAAGGCATTCTTGGTTAAACGAAATGTTTTGTGATGTTTTGTAACGTTTTTGTTGTAACTTCTGGTACAGTCGGGTGAAATCTTCTCTCGAAGACTTTTTAATGAAATTAACTGTCTCGACCCTCACTTTGTGTAATCTACTCATATTAGTGCTTTAAATGAAACTCACTGTTTCTAGCTAATTCCACAATTTGATGAAAATTCTAAAAAATTGACAATTGTTTATATAAATCACTATCATCGTCAGAATGACAGAAGTTACATTTCATTTGATGCCTTCCTGATGTTTAGTAGTTATTTTTGGCTAGACCAAGAAGTGACCTAACTTGTGATTGACTTAATATATGTTAATAGAAAAAAGAAGAAGATGTGATATTGAAAATATTTAAGCTTAGATATTATTAGCCCTATGGTGATATCCTGGATATCATTTTTCCAATTAAAATCAGTATAACTGTGCAATGATATAGAAAACCAGGAAAACTATATCTGCTGATCTTTACAATTATCACTTAAGAAGACAGTTTATTAGTGGAGAACTCCCTAGATTTATCTGTTCATTGACAACTTCATATTGTGGGTTTCTTAAATGTCTTCTATTTTCTAATTATTCAAGGACATCCAGTTCTTGTTTCTTTTCACAAATATTCAGCACTTCTACTTCTATTAACCAAATTATAGGTACAGAGTCAGAAATAGCTTTAAAATCTAATCCAAATAATTTTCTTCAAGAGAAAGTAAAAACTGTCAATTTAATCAAAAATATTGAACCTTCAAAAGTTAAACGTCTTACAAAAAATGACATAAGGGTTTTAAATGCAATCAAAAAGAAAGTAGGAGAATAACCTAACAGTTACAAAATCTGATAAGGGGAACACAACTGTCATATTGACAACTGAAAATTATAATTTAAAAATATATAACTTTATAGAATCTAGCGATGTAAAAGTTCTTAAAGCAGACCCAACAGAAAAACTTTCTAATAATGTAAGGGATATTGTTAATAATTCGAATTATCTTTTAAGTGATTACGAAAAGAGGTCTATCATACATAAGAATTCTCATTGTCCACAATTATATGGAACCGTTAAATTACATAAAATAACGAAACCAATTAGACCTGTAGTTTCTTATCTTATTACCCCTAATAATCATTGCTCCTAATAATATATTGGCAAAGAGGTTTAACAATATACTTAATAGTTTCCGATATGCATCTCAATACTAAATTAGAAATTCAATAGAACTAATCAAAAAATTAAAAGCAATCAACTTGCAAGATAACTATAAACTTATTTCGTTGGATGTTACTAATATGTTCACTAAAATTCCTCCTATAGAATGTCTAATACTTGTAAGAAAATTACTAGGAGACAAAAATATTAATCCAGGAATATTATCAGATATACTTAATTTATTTGATGTATGCATCAGAATCAGAATCAGAATTATTTCACTTTTGACAATAAGATATATATTCAAAATGGAGTTTTACCAATGGGAAGCCCTATATCACCTATTTTTGCAAACATTTTATTGACAGTTAAGGAAGGAAGATCTTTGAAAGTAATATTGGAAAATGTTTGATTTTGGTGTAGATATGTAGATGACATATTAGCTTGTTTTATGGGTAGTGAACGACAATTAGATGTATTTTCCAACCACATTATTAATTTACGCCCAAAAATTGAATTTACATTAGAAATTGAAGAAGATAGTTCAAAATCAATTTTCTTGATTAAAAAATTAAGATAGTTAATAATGTAATTGATTATTCAATTTATCGAAAATCGAAAACCAACACACACTGATGTGACAATTCCATATAGATCCAATCACCCCATAACACATAAACTGGCGGTATGTAATTCAATGATACATAGAGCTATTTTAGTTCCCATGAACGAATGTAATTTTGATAGAGAGATTAATACAATTAGACAAATAGCAACATCTAACGGTTATCGATTACATATGATAAATAAGCTAATTAATAAAAAAGAGGAAAAAGTGGTATTACAACTAATATTTCCTAAACAAACTGATAAAATAAAATTTCATAAAACCATCACATATGCAGGAAATATTTCTAATAATATGTCAAAGATAATAGCTTTAGCAATGAATATAACAATTTCTTTTAAAACAGAAAGTAACGTTAGTACAAAATTGTTAAATGTAATAAAAACCAAAATACTACCATTAAAGAAATCAGGTATATATAAACTCAAATGTCCAGATAAATCCCATTATACAAAACATCTACCTGACACCAATCATTCATTGGCACCTAACACAGAACTAGAAGTGCTGCATATTTGTGAAAAGAAACAAGAACTGGATTTCCTTGAAGAATTGGAAATTAGAAGACATTTAAGAAACCCACAATATGAAGTTGTGAATGAACTGATAAATATAGGGAGTTCTCCAATAATAAACTGTCTTCTTAAGTGATAATTGTAAAGATCAGCAGATATAGTTTTCCTGGTTTTCTATATCATTGAACGGTTATACTGATGTTAATTGGAAAAATGATCTCCAAGATATCACCATATGGCTAATAATATCTAAGCTTCAATATTTGTAATATCACATCTTATATATTAAGTCAATCACAAGTTAGGTCACTTCTTGGTTTAGCCAAAAATAACTACTAAGCATCAGGTAGGCGTCAAATGGAATGTAACTTCTGTCATTCTGGCGATGATATTGATTTATCGAAACAATTGTCAATTTTTTAAAAAAGTAATGTTCAAGTTAACGAAATTCAAGAAAGGACTGGAGAAGAACAGGGAATATTACCTAAACAAAAAACAAATAAAGAGAGAACCTTGGATGCAAGAACGACAAAATTAAGTGATTTTTTTAAATCACATTTAAAATCAGAAGCATGTGAAGAATTAATTTTTCTGACTGGAAAACTTCTCGAAAACAAATACTGGTTAGAAATTAAAGTTTTCGTACAAAATGTCTACGAAAGTAAATTTAAGGATTAATATATCTTCCATGTTAGACACAATACTTGTATTTTTTTTCATTTTTATGTAGGTGCTATTTTGACTAAAATATTAAACAAACTATTTTATGTGGTGCATAATTGCATTTTTAAATAAATATTAACAAAAAATTTTAACGTGTTTTATTAAACCTTCCGCATTAGTGTAAAATATTTAAGTGTTACAAAAAATACCACTGAATTTAAAGAATATATTAAAGCAAGTTGAATGAATAAAATAAAAAATAATGTGTTATGTTAGATTTTTGAAGTTACAAAGAAGGCAAGGGGACAAATTTGAGAGTAGAATTGAGTAATTTATTCAATTATCGATATATGTATTTATTTATATACAAACAATAGATTAAAAAAATTAATCAAAATTGAGTAGTACCTGAAAGTAAACAATTTTTAAATGTATCTAGTTAGGGATTCTGATATGGTTTCCTATCTTCTAGTAGAGTAAAAATATTTTATTAAATTGTTATATCAGGGTTTGCAATTCAAGATTAGTATATAACTGTAGTATCCAGTTCATGAAAATGTGGCAACGCTGTAGGTACCCCAATGACTGCAGTACGTACAATTTTTATACATTTCGACGTCCAATAGCTCATTTTTGAAAGGACGTCATATTCCCTAATTATCAAATTTTGACAAAAAATTAAAACTAATTTTATCAACAATATAACACAAATATATAGGTAAGGATAGCATTTAAAACTGTATACTTGCAAAAAAGTATAAAATATCCCGTGTTTTGGGGAGGAAGTCCGATGCTTACCTATGAAACGGACGTCGGATGAATAGCAGGATAATTATATATAATACTACAAGTATATATATATATATACATATATATATATATACATATATACATACATATATATATATATATATATATATATATATATATATATATATATATATATATATATATATATATATATATTATAACAGATAAGAAGTCAATTGGAGCACGATGTTCCATAACCTTGAAATAAATGTGTTCACTAGATTCATTATAAAAAAAGAATGTGCAAGTTGAAGGAGACGTAATTTTAATTTAACTGTTTCAGACAGTATGAAGTAAGATCTCTCAAGCTCATATGTATACAATTTCTTTAATGATAAAATGGATATTTGTACTCAGTTGAAAAATGTTTCAAAAGTATGTGATGGAAAATCAAGCTTTATTCACACCAAACAAACCAATGATAATAAATGGAAGGAAAGGGTACAAGAGAACTTTGAGTTAGGTATAAAAGTATTCGAAATATTTTCAATACTTTCATTCGTATTCAGGTAGCCGACGAGTGCACACGCATTTTGTACTATCTGGGTAATTAACGTTATCTTCGTGTTAATTTCATATTAAGCTTTTTTATTCTATTGATAATTGTTAAAACTAAATATCAAAATGTGAACATTATAAACCAATTAGTGACCGTTTTGTTTTTCGATTTGTGATATTATCATCAACAAATAAATCAAGAATTATTCCAGTGTCGTAGCAGTACAACAGGTAACTGCTATTTTCCTACTATTCAATTCACAGGGTCCTTTTGGACTTCTGTTCCTCTTTCAATTTTAATCATCGTGGTTTTGGCATCCAGGACCACTTGCATAATGGCAACTACCACCCAAACATCCTTATCTCAACAAAATTCATTTCATATCACAAAATCATACGTTGATGCAACTTTAACAAAACCCCCACCACCTACGTTCCCTAAACGCGAGCAAGCAATTGTCTTGCACTCTATTCCGAACACCGTTTTATTCGAATACATAAAAGCTATAGGAGACATCGTCTCCCCCAAAAATATCACATTTGCATCGAGAATCTCCAATAACCGTATCTGTATATATCTATCTTCAACAGCAATTCTAGATGATCTTCTTCAAACTCATCAGAACATTTGCATCAATTCCACAATAATTCCTATTCGAAGACTTATTTCGCCTGCTAAACGTATTTTAATATCGAATGTTTCTCCCACTATCCCCCATTCCGTTATTGAAAAAGCTCTCAAGGACATCGGACTGCAAATAGCCTCTCCTGTTTCATTTGTTAAATGTGGCGCGCAAGGAGATGAATACGCTCACATCATGAGCTTCCGCAGAATTACTTACGTTATCCCTGATAATGATAACTTTAACATACAAACCTCAATTCTTATTACTCACGAGGACACTCCGTATCGTATATTCGTTTCCACTGACAAATTGGTGTGTTTTCTATGTAAACAGAGCGGACACACCGCCGACACTTGCACCAACACACCATCGTCACAGCTACAAAACGAAATATCCTCCCATCCCCCCTCTCTATCACAATTACCTGCTACTACTTCAGTCAGTGGCATTCCTTCATCCCTCTTTTCACCTTCCGAACCCCGATCGGATATTATATCAACAGCCGACCCTACCCATGTAGAACCACTGCCTAACCCTATATTGCCTTCCTTGGCCCATGGACAAAAAAGAGGTATTTCCTCTGACAGCAGTGTTAATACCCCCAATCAACTATCACCCACGGAATCCCCATCACCAACAGACAACCAAATGCCTCCCCCCTCTTATACAACATCCCAAAACACAGTTAAGCACGTTAAGAATAAACCTAAAAATCTAGTTCCTGAATATCACAAACTTACACCCAACTCTCAAACCTCTATACAGGACCTCTATAAGATCAACCCATCCAAATTCACACCCTCTGAATTGCAGTTCACAGGGTTTTTAGAAAACTCATACGGTAGTTCAGATCCTCTTAACGAAGCCTTGGAATTTACTTCTAATATCCAGGGACTGTTAAGTGATTCATCACTTCTTTACTCCGAAACAAAAGAAAGATCTTTTAAAAACCGCCTCACACGACTACAGAAAAAACTTAAAAGACAACTTAATCCCGAGGAGCTCTCTGATAATAAAAGCGTTCCTTCTGATAGCCAAACTGATGACGAGCTCAATTATCCTCTCTCGCAACTCTCTTAACAACTAACTTCCTAAGCCATTCAAAGTTATCCAATGGAATTGTGATGGATTCTTTCCTCGCTTGGAAAAAATTCAACAAATAATAACAGACGAACAACCTGATATCCTGTGTTTACAAGAAACCAACTCAAAAATAGATAGACTCCCTAAACTAAAAAACTACAAAGGTTACCATTATGTTCGCACCAACTGCGCAAGGGTTAGTGGGGGCACCTCAATTTTCATATCTGGAGAACTATTTTCCACTCCCCTCCATATCACTACTGATCTTGAAGCTATTGCAGTCTCCACCTGGTCTCCAAATAAACTCACTATCTGCAGCTTATATATCCCTCCTAATTACCCTTTAAAAGAAATAGAACTTCTAAACCTAATTTACCAACTCCCCCAACCTTACATTTTAGTAGGTGACTTTAACGCCCACAATACAATGTGGGGATCCAATTATACCATCGGCAAAGGGAAAACCGTCGAAAATGTGATCAATTGTACAGGTTCTTGCCTGCTTAACACCGGTTCTAATACACACCTGAATTTCTCCTCTGGTACCTTCTCCTCTATTGATCTTAGTCTTAGTGACCCTAAACTTGCTCCTTCACTAAACTGGCATACGGCTAATGATCTTTATGATAGCAACCACTATCCCATTATTATTTCCTCCAATATCCCCAGCCATAATGATACTTTATCCAGATGGTATTGGCGCTTAAACACTGCCGACTGGACTAGTTATACGTCTCAATCTGAAACCAACTTATCTGCATTATCTTTCTCAGATAATATGAACGATAACATCCTAAAAATTACAGATGCTATACTTTCAGCTGCCAGTCTGCATATTGGTAAAAATATTATTTCACATAAACAAAAAACAGTGCCATGGTGGAACTCCTGCTGTGCAAGTGCAATAAATCAACAAAAAATGGCACTAAATATGTATCGTAGGCATAAGACACAAGAAAATCTTACTAATCTCAAAAGATCCAGAGCCAAAACACGTTATATCGTAAAACAATGTAAAAAATATTCCTGGAGAAATTATGTATCCTCCATAAATGTGAACACAAATCCCTCCCAACTTTGGAATAAAATTAGGCAAATACAAGGAAACAATTCGAATTTCAAAATTCCCTGTCTTATCTATAATAATACAGTAGTCAATAAAAATGAAGAAATGAGCAATATACTGGCAAAAACCTTTGAATTAAAATTTCAAAGTAAAGTTAATTCTACACTTACTTATTCAGATAAAGCTCCTTCCCCATGTACTGTGTCAAAATCTCGAGATATTACTTCTCTTAACTGCCCATTCTCTTACTCAGAACTTTCCTTAGCTCTCAATAGCTGCAAAAATACTGCCTCTGGTCCTGATGACATCCCGTATATATTTCTAAAAAAACTTTCCAACATAGGTTTAAGTAAGCTCCTAGAAATTTACAATTTAATATGGTCCACCAACCAATTCCCTAGCCTATGGCGGACATCTACGATAATTCCCATCAAAAAACCTGAACAGGCTACTACCTCTCCAAACTCTTTCCGACCTATATCACTAACTTGTACCATGTGCAAATTATTAGAAAAGATGGTTAATAAGCGGCTCCTCTGGTTTCTTGATAAATATAATGTTATCTCAAAAGAACAATCAGGATTTCGACGTAATAGATCGACTCAAGACAACCTAGTCTTTCTTCAATCTCATATCTCTGGGGCAATAAACAGAAAACAAGAAGTCATTGCAGCTATATTCGATATTGACGGCGCTTTTGACACTGTTAGCAGACAGTCAATACTAAATAAATTAACGTTACTTAATATCTCCGGACACATATACCATTTTATTCAAAATTTTCTATCTTCAAGATCATTCAAAGTCTTTGCTAATGGTATTTTCTCGTCAGCCTATGGCCAGAGGGATGGAGTTCCCCAAGGGTCGGTTATAAGCCCCACTATATTCAATCTGGCTATCAACGATCTTTGCTCTGATCTCCTTCCTCCCATCAAGTATGCCTCATATGCAGACGATCTAGTTGTTTACACTCATGGCATGTCTATGACGACTACATCTAATCTAATTCAGTCAGCAGTAAACACCCTAAGTAAAAAAGTAAGTCACTTAGGATCAACTTTTTCGCAAACAAAATCTAAAATTATTAAATTTGGTAGACGACCACCCTCACAATCTCCTAGTATCTTCATTAATAACGTACATCTTCCCGTCGTGGATCACTGTAAAATACTAGGCCTAACATTTGACTCTCGTCTCAACTGGAAACAACATATTCGAGAAATCAAAGGCGACTGCTTCAAAAGAATGAACATTATTAAAACACTCTCGCATTACCACTGGGGAGCAGACGAAAATTCTCTTCTTAAAATATACAGGGCCCTTATTCGTTCAAAATTAGATTATGGTTGTCACATATATATCTCTGCCACTAAATCAGACCTCGACCTTTTAAACTCGGTGCATAACACAGCTTTACGTCTTTGTCTTGGAGCTTTTCGATCTAGCCCTGCAGAAAGCCTTTATTGCGAAGCTAATGAGCCTCCGCTTTGGATTAGACGACGCCAACTTCTGCTTTCTTATGCTGCCTCTGTATCGTCTAACCCGTACAATCCTGTCTACCCTCTATTTACATCAACTTCTAACAATCCACACAACTCCTCAACCATACCAATAATAAAACCGATCTCTCTGATTTTATCGCAGCTACTAGACGGCGTTAACCTTTCACATACAAGTCCTCTTCCTATCCCCTCTACTCCTCCATGGACTATCAACATTCCTAAATTTAACACATCGCTTATGAGATACGACAAACACACAACACCCAAACAATTAATAAAAAATGCTTAATGAAATATTAACTAACTGTGACTATGACTTAGTTTTATACACTGATGCATCCAAAAATGAAACAGGAGTAGGCTGCGCTGTTACATCAACACGAACTTCTATCAAATCTTCCCTAATCCTATCAACCTATAGCATCCACACAGGCGAACTATTCAGCATACTCTTGGCCATCAATTACATCTCCCCACCTTGTAAGCACGTTGCTATATGCACAGATTCACTAGCTTCAATTTCATCCATCCAAAATATATTTACCGAACATCCTATTGTCCAATCTATCCATGACTCCTACCAACTTATCACTTCCCTAAAAATAGCAGTTACTATTATTTGGTTACCTTCCCACATTGGCATCGTAGGCAACGAACTTGCAGACCAACAGGCAAAAACTGCTTCTAAATTTACCGTCACCGACAATCTCACAATTTGTAAGGATTCAAAATCACATTTTAAAACAAAAGCCAAAGTAACATGGCAGCAGAATTGGGACTCTGCCGGCACATCCTTACGCCAAATACAGCACTCGATAGGTCATCCTCAACCATGTTGTTTTGCTGGCCTCTCAAGGCATGATTTAGCTGTGGTGAGATGAGTTAGAATAGGTCATTCAAAACTTACCCATGGATACCTAATGTCTAATACCTCCAGACCCGTTTGCTCCAGCTGCTACTCCAACCTAACCATAAAACATATCTTAGCCAGAACTACAAAGACGTCCTAAATAACTCGGTACAAATTACCTACCTTCTCCAGTTTCTCAAAGATGTGCAACTTATCCATAAACTATAGAACAATAGTGTAATTGTATATATATATATATATGTATATATATATATATATATATATATATATATATATATATATATATATATATCGAATGAATGAACCTTATACAAATTGTATTGTTAATCTTGTAATCGCACCTGTGCAAGTGGCCACAGTAGCCGAGCACGTTAATTATGAATAAAAAAAAAAAATCACCTTGTCGCGCTTGTTAGAACAATATATTTAATGAACATTGTAATACGCTTCTTTTATGCGAATAACAGAAACGTTTGTTTGATTATATTAATATAGACAAACACAAACCAATAGTTACACCCACCAAAGAACCAAAAAGCTAAAAGAATAATTTATAGAATTATGTGAGAATGGTTATAATTATTGAAAGTCTGACAGTAAATGACTGTTATTAAAATAGAAATATATAAAAACGACCCTTTAAAATTAAGTCGTTATGTGAGGATGAGAGTTTGTTGAAAAAGAGAATCGAGGACTTGACATATTTTTGACGGTTAAGAAAACAAAAATTTTGAGAAGATAAAAAACATATATTAAGGCAGTTGAGACTTTTGAAAAGTTGATTGCATTGGATTTAACTGGTTACTATAAGGAATGATAATTTAAAATTAAAACATTGTAATTGACAATTCAGATGGATATTTTGGAATAATCGAAGAAATTTATACATGTGGAGCACGTTTATAAGAATTGGAAGACAGAAGGGATTGATTTGAGGAGAAATTTATATACATATAGAACACGTTTATAAGAATGGGAAGACAGTAGGGATTGATTTGAGGGAAGATTTATATACATATAAAGCACGTTTGTGGGAGTTGAAGGACAGGAGAAATTAATTTGAAAAGAGATTTGTATACATATAGAACACGTTGATAAGAGTTAAAAGACAGAAGAGATTAATTTGAAAAGAAATTTATATACATATAGAACACGTTTATAAGAATTGTAAGAAAGAAGAGAATCACTTTAAAAGGTCTGGTTAATTGTTTTCAAAATTCTCAAATAGTGTATATTGCAGAAGTTTTATTTTTATCATAAGACATTGAATATTTCTGTAGATCTTAAATTAATATATTTTCTTATAAGGTAGTCTTAACATAGAAAAGGAAAATCCAGAAACAAAGATCTTTGTTTGGGAATACTAAGGAGCAGTTCCTGTATTTATAGTTTGGAAGGTAAGAGATTTTATTATAATTGCGAATAAATTAAAAAAAATATATATATATATATATATATATATATAATTCAATAGTTCTATTTGAAAAAAAAATAGATACAGGGTGTTTCTTAAATAGAGAATGGAGTTTGAATTTAATCTTAATATTGCATCAATTGTTAAAAGCTTTATCAATGTTTCAATTTATTATTAAAATTTGAATCAGCTCGAATTTGCTTTCATAAGAAAAGGAAAAATTTATAAAAGGAGATATAGATCAATACTACAGTTCTTTCAAGAATCGACTACCTGTAGACAGGTCATCTTGTACAGAGCCGGAGCGGATATATTTACAATTCCAACAATTTCTAAATTATATTACTGAATTTTACTTACCTTTTAAATGATAGGTTGGCGCCCAGAAATTAATTGAACTATAATAACAAGTTTTCCCTCCTAGGAGCTGTAAGACCTTGTCGTTGGTGGAGTGGCTGAGTAACTTCCTCCCTCCTCGAGCCGCAAGGACGGGAAGGGAGGAGTGAAACTAAAAAACAGCTCAGAAATGGTCAGTGGGGCACTGGTGGGGCTATCTATGCCGACGTGATAGCACCAACAAATGCCAGTAGAAGATCCAACATTCCCAAGTTACATCCGAACACACTGGCAAGTCCTGACCAGACATGGGGGACGAGCGGCGAGTTTCCGGCGCCGAAAAACTGGAACCCTCGGCTATGGTATGGTAACCCAGACAGAAGAGTCCCGATGGAGTAAACCAGCGATAAAAAAACCAGGAATAAACCTTTGAAAATTCGTCATCTAAGGTGGAAGATATCGTGCCGAGAGATGAATGACTACACGTAGTTAGTCGCTAACGATTCCTTGTGAGCACCTGGCGAACCTCACCTGTACACCAGCCTTACTGCGGTAAGGGAGCACTGTCGCAGTTGACCTAGTATTTCTTCCCTTCTCGTGGGAATTAAATGGCCAATTCAAACCAAATCCCCCCAAAAGAGGTGCCCCCCTCTCAAAACAGAGGCAACAAAGACACGAGCCAAGGGACGATACCACAATATCGGTTCTTGGTCGTGAAGAGGAAAGAGGGAGATTTTGCTTCAACAAATCCCTTCTTAATTCAAAAATATATCTATGGTCAAGATGGACAAGTGAAAGATTTGAGGAAGATTAAAGAAGGTTTACTCATTGAAACGGCATCTGCAGCTCAATCGAAACAGATATCAAGAATGACGAAATTCCTAGACCACGACGTAGAAGTCTCCCCTCATGCGAGGCTCAATTTCTCTAACGGTGTTGTAAATTGTAGAGACCTACTCAACTGTACAGAACAAGAAATATTAGAAGAACTGAAAGATGTAGGTGTTACTGAGGTTAGGAGAATAAAAAGTAAGAGAGAAGGTACCCTTATCGATACACCGAATCATATTCTGACATTCAATTCCCCCACGCTTCCAAAAGAAGTCAAAGTTGCCTTTTACTGTTTAAAGATTCGGCCTTTCATCCCATCTCCATTAAGATGCTTTAGATGCCAACTTTTTGGCCACACTGCTATAAGATGCACAAAAGACCAAGTCTGTGTATGCGGAAAAGCTCTTCACACTGGAACCCCATGCTCACAGCCCATCAAATGTGTCAATTGCGAAGGTCCCCATTCTGCTAGATCAAAAGATTGTCCAGTGATCAAACAGGAGATTGCAATTCAAGAAATGAAAGTCAAAGATAATATTCCCTATAGTGAAGCTAGAAGAAAAGTCATTGTACATACCCCAAAACCAAATACGTCTTATGCCCAAGCTGCCACGTCTCGTTCAGACCCCATCTCACATAATATCGTCAAAGAACTTCTCCCACTCTTGATCGATGCCCTCAAAAATAACATTTTCTCATCCCTATCCACATCGTCTAATATTAAACGACCCCCCCTCCCAATATCAGGAACAACATCAGAATACCCTTTCAGCCGTCCCGTATCCCAGGCATCTAAGCGGGACAGATCTGATAGTTCAGACTTCGACTCGATAACGAGTGAAACTTTTTCTGAACAGCAGGATAAACCTAGAAAGAGATCAAAAAGAGGTTGGGCGAAAGGCAAACCTAGAAAAGAAATTCCCATTCGCGACCCTCCTAATTACCAGACAGATACAGATCAGATATCTGAATTAAAACAGACCACCAGATAATAAATCATATTATATTTCTACAAGTATAAATATAGGTATATACTTTTCTATTCATTTTACATATTTATCAATTTTATTCACATAATATTACATTTTATTAACTTATTTAACCTATTAAAATTCACACCCAACAAATATAATTCATTCCTACAATGGAACTGTAACGGCCTCATCCACAAGCTCAGTGAAATACAAATAATAGAAAACCAAATCTCCCCCCTCGTTTTAGCGCTTCAAGGATCCCATCTGAAACCCAATGCCCCCTTCCACCTTAGAGGTTATCAGTGCTTCCGCAAATATGTTCAGCCCATCCATAGAACCAGAGGAGGTGTTGCCACCTTCGTCCGTGAAAATATACCTGCAAAAAAAGTAAGAGTAGCCACAGATATTCAAGTGATTGCAGTCCAGATTCAGCTTCCATTCAAGGTTACTATCTGCAACCTGTACTTACCTGACGGAAATTGGCTACCCCATGATATCCAGAGTATCATCGATCAACTTCCTCGCCCATTTTTGATCCTGGGAGATTTCAACGCCCACTCACCTTCTTGGGGAAGTCGAATAATGGACATTAGGGGCCGAAGAATGGAATATGTGATTGATGAGAACAACTTGATACTTTTGAACTCCGGTAAAGCTACTCATTTTGAAACACGATCTGGCGAAACTTCTGCGATCGATCTCAGTTTATGCTCTCCTCACCTTGCTCCGAGATTAACATGGGATACTTTGAACGATCTCCATTCAAGCGACCATTTCCCAATCATCATTCACGCGGATAGTCTCGTGAGAACATACTCGATGAAAGAGAGATGGCTACCAAAAAAAGCTAACTAGGAAAAATATTCCAAATTAATAAATATCCCCAACCTCCCAGATGATAATGAAATTGCTGTAGATATCCTCACCAATGCTGTGATAAGTGCTGCCAAAGCTAGCATTCCAATATCAAAGCCAACCAAATCTCATCGACCAGTTTCTTGGTGGAACGACGACATCAAAGAGGCAATATCAAAAAGGAAAAAAGCGTACAACAAATTCAACAAACATCCAACTCTTGACAACCTGATTATCTTCAAAAAAGCTAGAGCCATTGCAAGAAGGCTCATCACCCAATCAAAAAAGGCCTCGTGGGAAGAATTTATATCGTCAATAACACCTGAGATATTTGGAGGAAGATCAGAATAATCGCCGGCACACTTTCGATATTCCAGAAGCTATCACATGCGATGATAGAATGATAACAGACCCAGTTGAGATCTGTGAAACATTCGCCGATCATTTCGCTCAGATAAGTAAATCAAGCAATTATGACCCCCAATTTTTGAATACGAAAACACATGAGGAAAATAGTGTTCTTAATTTCAATACGCAACTCAGTCTCAACTACAATTGCAATATAACAATAAACGAGCTAGAGTTTGCCCTCGGAAACAGCTCGGAAGCTGCGGCAGGCCAAGACAATATATTATATTGCATGCTCCAAAACTTACCTGTGCAAGAGAAACATAAACTCTTAAAGTTGTTCAACGCTATATGGGAATCAGGAATATATCCGAAACAATGGAAAATTGCCACAGTCATTCCAGTGTTAAATCGAGGAAAATCCTCTTTAGACCCAAACAACTTCCGCCCGATTTCACTAACAAGCTGCATGGGAAAAGTTTTTGAGAAGATCGTTAATAATAGACTCACCTGGTGGATGGAATCTAACTACCTTTTATCAGAATCGCAAGTCGGATGTCGGAACAAACACTCTACAACCGACGCTCTAGTTTACCTAGAGAATGAAATTCAAACCGCTTTCCTTAATAGAGAAAATTTGGTAGTAGTTAGTTTTGACCTTCAGAAAGCATACGACAGAACATGGCGATATTCTATCATGAAACAACTACACCTCTGGGGGCTGAGCGGTAAAATGCCGAATCTATTACAAAATTTTTTAGATGATCGATCTTTCCTTGTCCGTTTAGGATCCATAGAGTCACCCATTAAAATACTCGAAAATGGAATACCACAAGGCTCTCTTCTCAGCGTATCTCTTTTTGCAGTTGCCATAAATTTCCTTCTTGATCGAAAAGAAACCCATGTTGAGAAAATCCTCTATGTAGACGACCTGATTGTCCTCTCCAGACACAAATCTATGGACGTTATAAACGAAAATCTTAATATTGAAATCGACTCTTTGGCCCAGTCATCGAAACAACGGGGTCTTCTATTCTCAAGGGAAAAAACCAATTATGTCCACATCTGTAGGCTAAGATTAGAACATTCAGAACCTGAACTTAACATATATGGACACCAAATCAACGCCAAAGACTGTATCAAATTCCTGGGCGTTGTTTTTGATAAGAAACTCCACTGGAAAGAACATATCAGTCAATTAGTGGCAAAATGCCAGAGAGCCTTGAATATTATCCGATGTATGGCAAATATAAGATGGGGAGCAGACAGGGAAATCCTGTTGAACCTCTACAGGTCACTCATACAGAGTCGACTAGACTACGGGGCGATCGCATACAATTCCTGTAGACCTTCGAGACTAAATCAATTAAATAGTCTTCAATTATCAGCTCTCAGACTAAGTACAGGGGCTTTCCGAACTAGCCCTCTAACTGCAGTTCTATGCGATACTTCCATCCTGCCCTTAGATCTGAGAAGAGATTTCCAAACTATCACCTACGCATCCCAAATTATATCCCGTCCAACACATATTAACCATGCAATTTTTTTGGCCGATAATGAATTCTCCAACATACCTACAGTAACCAGACTAGCAAGAATTCGCTTCCATGAAGCCTGCGAGAAATACTCAATTGATATATACACAATAATGAGCGAAAACATTCCTGCAGCTCCTCCTTGGCAACTCACCAATCCACATATAAACATCAGCCTATCCTTGTGGAAAAGGGATGAGACATCAGCCTTATCCTTCAGAGCTCTGTTCAGAACCGAATGAGACCTTTACCAAAACAGCCTTACCATTTATACGGATGGATAAAAAACCAGAAACGGAGTAGGTGCAGCAATGGTAATAGAGGAAAATGAATATTGTTGGACCTTGAACCCTTACTGCTCAATTTTCATCGCGGAACTGTATGCTATATGGCAAGCTCTTCTATTCTTCTCCTTTTCCTACTCAAAATCCTGCGTTATTTGTTCAGACTCTTTGAGTGCCATCCAATCACTAGAAAACAAATTTACAAAATCCCCTTATAGCTCAAGAATATTGGAGCTAGTTTCCCACTTGTCGTCAGTAGGAAAGAAATGTACTCTCTTATGGACCCCCAGTCACTGTAACATTCGCGGCAATGAGAAGGCAGACATAGCAGCAAAACATGCAACTCTCTCCCCAGTAGATGATGGCATCCCTGTCCCATATCAGGACATTCTTACAGCTATTAAAGAAATAATTAACAAATCATGGCAAGATCGATGGTCGGAGCAAAACACCCAGTTGAATCCCGTGAAACCGGAAATAAAAAAATGGACTTATCCAATATCCTTGAATAGAAGAGAACAAGTTATCACTTGCCGCCTGAGAATCGGACACTCGAGGCTCACACATGCCTATCTGTTAGCTGGAGTTTACCGACCCAAGTGCGATCATTGCAATACCAGACTAACTATTAATCATATCTTCTCATGCCCAACTTATTCTCAGCTGAGACACAATATCGGAATAGAATACGCAATAACTAATATATTTAGTAATGAAGAAAATATCAAAAAAGCTCTTGAATATCTATAACAATATTCAAATGTGTATCTGCAGCTAAATGATCCTCGCAATCGAAAGCTGCTAAATAGAAAAAAAAAAAAAAAAAAAACAAGTTCTATTAGTCTGAATCTAAATCTTATAAAAGGTTGTTTTTTTATACTTACAACAATAGATTATTACAATGTATATGAATATATATATATATATATATATATATAACATGTACGAATAGTGCGTGATATATGAACAATAAGCAACAAAGAGATTAGTGGGTATTGCACGCAAATAGAACAAGGGGCTACTGAAAAGAGTGGTAACCGCAGAAAAGCCTGTTTCTGGATCAGACGGGAGTGTTATATGCGCGAGAATGAGATACTCTATCTACTTTTTGGGTTCCAGTTATTTTTACAGTTTATTTCCAATATTTTATCTATTATTAATTCAAACAATTTTTAATATGTTTTTATATTATTTGGTGCGCCTATGGTTGAAATTTCTCATTAGAATAGTCGATTCCAGATCTCACAGTAATAACAGATGTCAATTCGTATCCGTTGGAATGATACTTAAAAAAAACAATGATTTCAAGAATATTTAATATTAATTAGTTTGTATTGGTCAGGAAATATGTATTATAAATTCGAACGAAGAAACAAAGTGATGAAATGTCTTATGCTAATATAAAGATTGAGGAATCGAAATTTATAAACGTTAAATAGAAATGCGTAAGTACTAAATTGGAACAAAGAAACAAAGTGATGAAATGTCTTATGCTAATATAAAGATTGAGGAATCGAAATTTATAAACGTTAAATAGAAATGCGTAAGTACTAAATTGGAACAAAGAAACAAAGTGATGAATTATAAACGTTAAATAGAAATGCGTAAATACTAATGTTTTTGCAATTACTTTTATCAGATCTGTTTTATTTCTTTAACATGAATGTTGGTACCAACAAAGACAAAAAAAACCAACCTGGTTCTCACAACCCCACTAATACTCCTTCTTGAAATGCTGTCTTTCAAAACCTCACCATACAGAACTGCCGGTGACTCCAATAATTGTTATTTTATATAATATATTTTTATATGTAGCTTCTTTATAGTATTCCTTCTTCTATATTTTTATTTGCCGCTTCTACTGTTCATTCAGGACTCTTATAGAAATTTGATAGTTTTTTAATCTAAAATTTCTTATCATATCTACCATATGTCATACCTCGTTCATTTTCAAAAAAATCTCCTCTTTTCTCCATCAACAAGCTCGCATTGTTTTTTGTTGCTATGCCCTAATCATATGTGTGCTGATTCTAATTCTCAAGTGTTTTTTTTAAATTGTGTTGGTGTGCTTTCAAAATGTTCTTTCTACCAAATTATTATCCTTTTACATAAACTATCCTCTATCCCTATTTTCTAGTTCCTAAATAATAGCTTTATTTAGTCAACAACAAAATTCATATATTTCCTGACACAATAAAAATAAAGTTCTGTGGTTTCTGCTTCTTTTTCGATTTGTTGCATTATTCATTTCCATAGACTTTTTTGACATCTATGTCACTGTGATATGTAACCAAACAATTCTCTCCTACGTGACTGTTGCTAAACTTTTGACATTACATATTATAGAATTCTCAACTTAATGTCACATTAAAACACTAGTAAGGTCATCTTGTACATTTACCAACTATTTGTATATTTCACAGTACTTCACGTTGATAACCATTTTAAATAAAAATGCTTAGAAATTAAAATCAAGTATTTTTTATAATTCTATTAGGTTTATAATGGCTGAACTACACATAACCCAAAAATGAAAAGACACTATCATTCGGATACGAAATTAAGTGATTAAATGGTATCAAATCAATTTCTCCATCCAACATTATGATTGCAGTTGATCTGAAATATATCGATAAGCCAAATAATATTACGGACAGTATAAATTTTATTCCAAACGTGAATCCGAATATCAGCAGCCTTATTAGTTCTGTCACAACGTCAATGTATTCAAGAAAATAGATTCAAGGTGCTCATTTCAAACCAGTATAATTTTCCCCTAAAATTTTTGACTTATTTCAAAACTTGTGAAATAAGGAGAAAATTTTATATTTTATTTAGTTCTCTAAATAATATTTGTAAATTTGATTTATATTGAAGATTCCCCTTTTTTATAATTATGTATTTCTTTTAATATATAACTGTTTACTCCTTGTTTATTATAAATTTCTATTTACATATGTTTTTAAATATTTTTCGTTAATCATAAACTTTTTATTTACACATCGTTTTTATATCCCTTCCTTACCATGTACAATTCCTTATTCGTTTTCTCGATTCTGTTCCTATAATCCTGTCATATAATTCAATTTCATTTTATTTTCCTAAACTTCGTCTTTTTCTCTTCTCTTATTGTTTGATTCTCTTTATTCCGTAAACTTCTAATAAATATTTTTGGATGTATTCTCTTAATTTCCCCATCAAATTTCATGAAATTTTGGCTTCCACATCCACTCATAAAAATTCTTTCAACTTGACGATTTCCTATTTCTCTCCTCAGTTTTTCTTCAATTTGTTTCATTCTGTCTTCTGTCCTTGCTAACATTTCTTCTCTTAGTTGTTCTCCGATATATTCTCTTTCCAATACATTCGTTTTCTTATCATTGTCATCAATATTTTTCCTTAATCTCTCCATTGTGTATTTGTTTTCTCTAACTACCTGTTCTACCTTGTTTTCTAGTTCTTGTTTGTTTTCTTTCATTCCATTCATTAATGTTAGTCCTACCATTTCTATTCCATTTTTCATTTCTTGTATTTTATCAGTTGTTTCCTGGGACTCAATACTATTATTACTATTGTTTCTACTTCTTTATGTATGTCCCCTATTTTGTCTTGAGTATGGTTGATTTGTCCTTCTAAATCTTGTCTGATTTCCATCGTTATTTTCTCCAATTCGTTCCTGATTTTTAACCCATTTTCAACAATCTCTTGCCTCAATTTGTTCTCTTGTTCTGTTATGTCTTTTCTGATTTGAATGGTATCATTCCTAATCTTACGAATTTCCTTTCCTTGCTCTTCTAATTTCTTGGTCATTTCCTCTTTCATATTTTGATTATCCCATTTCAAATCTTGTTCCATATCTTCCAACCTAGCTTGATTGTCTTCAAACTTGTTATTACTATCCTGTTTCAGGTCTTGCTTCATCTCTTCCATTCGTTGTCCAATATTTTGAATATGTCTTAATATTACTGTCCAATCCACTGGTCTTTCATGTAACTCTTCTTGATTTTCATCCCCTCTATCTGAATCAATTTGTTCTTCCTCATTTGTGTTGCTTGTGTACACATCCAGTGATCTTTCATGCTGTGTTTCAACCTTTTCTAATGATTCATCTGCATTGTGATTGCCATGTTCCGTCAATTTTCTATTTCTCAAATCCATGATGTATGTCTTGATTTGATGATTAAAATATTCAGAAAAGACTTCTTACAATAATCACCCTATAATTGTGAATCACCCTATATTTATACCGCTCAACGTTGGCTCGCCAAATTGTTATATTTGTGTGTATAAGAGGAATTTTTCATATTATTGTATAAGTATTTTGATTTATTAAATTTTAGTATGGCTAGCTCATTAAAAGAAGAGGAAAACTTTTATGTATTTATTCATGCGGTGAGAATGAGATACTCTATCTACTTTTTGGGTTCCAGTTATTTTTACACTTTATCTCCAATATTTTATCTATTATTCATTCAAACAATTTTTAATATTTTTTATATATTATTTGGTGCGTCTATGGTTAAAATTTCTCATGAGAATAGGCGATTCCAGATCTCACAGTAATAACAGATGTCAATTCGTATCCGTTGAAATGATATTTAAAAAAAAACAATGATTTCAAGAATATTTAATATTAATTAGTTTGTATTGGTCAGGAAATATGTATTATGAATTCGAACAAAGAAACAAAGTGATGAAATGTCTTATGCTAATATAAAGATTGAGAAATCGAAATTTATAAACGTTAAATAGAAATGCGTAAGTACTAAATTGGAACAAAGAAACAAAGTGATGAATTATATACGTTAAATAGAAATGAGTAAGTACTAATGTTTTTGTAATTACTTTCATCTGATATGTTTTACATATTTAACATAAATGTTGGTACCAACAAAGACAAAAGAAAACTAACCTGGTTCCCAATACCCCACTAATACTCCTTCTTGAAATGCTGGCTTTCAAAACCACACCATACAGAACTGTCGGTGACTCCAATAATTGTTATTTTATATAATATATTTCTATATGTAGCTTCTTTATAGTATTCATTCCTATATATTTTTATTTTCCGCTTCTACTGTTCATTCAGGACTCTTTTATACAATTTTGATAGTTTTTTTATCTAAAATTTCTTATCATTTCTACCATATGTCATACCTCGTTCATTTTCAAAAAATCTCCTCTTTTCTCCATCAACAAGCTGGAATTGTTTTTTGTTGCTATGCCCTGATCATATGTGTGCTGATTCTAATTCTTAAGTGTTACTTTTTTTAAAATTGTGTTTGTGTCCTTTTAGAAGGTTCTTTCTACCAAATTATTATTATTATTTTACATAAACTATGCTCTATCCCTATTTTCTAGTTCCTAAATAATAGCTTTATTTCCTCAACAACAAGATTCATCTATTTCCTGTTACATAGACTTTTTTGACATCTATGTCACTGTGATAAGTAACCAAACAGTTCCTAAACTTTTGACATTACATATTATAGAATTCTCAACTTAATGTCACATCAAAACACTAGTAAGATCATCTTGTATATTTACCAAGTATTTGTATATTTCACAGTATTTCACGTTGATAATCATTTTAAATAAAATTGGTTAGAAATTAAAATCAAGTATTTTTTATAATTCTATTAAGTTTGTAATGGCTGAACTACATATAACCCAAAAATGAAAAGATACTATCATTCGGATACGAAATTAAGTAATTAAATGGTATCAAATCAATTTCTCCATCCAACATTATGAATGCAGTTGATCTGAAATATAGCGATAAGCCAAATAATATTACGGACCGTATAAATTTTATTCCAATTGTAAATCCGAATATCAGCAGCCTTATTAGTTCTGTCACAACGTCAATGTATTCAAGAAAATAGATTCAAGGTGCTCATTTTAAACCAGTATAATATATATATATATATATATATATATATATATATATATATATATATATATATATATATATATATTGCCACATCCCCACAAAAATATCCATTACAAATATATATATATATATATATATATATATATATATATCAATTAAAATTACTTTTCTGTCAGTATATACTCCTTTTTTGTTATTAAAATAGAAAAGTAGTTATATTGAATAACTCCTTCAAACAAAGGTTGAAGATCGAGAAGTATGAAATAATGAGACAAGATTTAAAAATAAGTATTTATTTATTATCAATATCGTTTTTATATATTATATTCTTAGATCCTTCTGAATCACAACCACGTAGAATTATGCTTTGATTTTACAGGCTTTCTTACAATTACACGGTTTTTTAAGATTAGTTGGGAATGGACTTTTGTTTATGAATAAAGGTAGGTAAGTACCATTATCTAATGTCTATCCGAAATTCGTAAAATCTAATGTTTCATATTGGGGATTCAATGCATTTTTCCAAACGTGCGTTTGAGCAGAAGTTCTAAGTGCAAGTAATTGCAAGGCATCTGATGTGTACGGAATTTCAGATAGATCAATATTAGGGCCAAAGCAACGAAATAATTTGTCTAGCTTCATCCGCGGTGTTACCTTTTTTAGCCAAAATATTTAAATACAAGGTTTCTAAGCCTTTCAACTCCTTAGTAAATTCTAAGCCTTTGCCAAGAGGTACTGAAGCATCACGATTTTCTGTTATTTTTATCATTTCGTAAGCTTATTTTTCAGGCCAATTTTACTAGTCGTATCACAACCCGTAAATGCATGTAAAGCAGGTAAAATTCCACAAACCGGGTAAGTTAGAGAATCAGATGCTTTGTGACACGAAAGAGATCATGATTTTTTATTATTAATTTCAATCCATAGTCCGGAACAACCACTTTTTTCCAACCGTGACCAATAATCTCTACAAGGAATACTATACACCACGTTAGTAAGTGAGGTCAAAGGATTCCTATCCTTTACTCTAGTTTAAATTGATTTGATTGAAAGAACAGTTTTATTAGCAATATTAAAGTTACCACATGCACTGACCAATCTAGCAAGTCTCGGAGTTATGTTCTTCATATATGGCAAAGTAGCAAAAACCGGTCGAGAAGGGGACACATCAGTTCCACCATCCGTCTGGGCTAAGTTAGGATGACTATCTTCAAGCAACAAGTCCACACCATTAGATGTGCTGAATAATATTTCATTCAATAGAGGTCTTGGATAAGAGTTATCTAAAAAAGGTTAAGCAAAATATTAAGATTCTTATTATGAAAAACATTATTAGGATTTCTGAGTACTCTCTGCTTCATTTGTTTAACCAAATTCACTTTCATGGAATGTTCATGGTATGAGTTATAATTAAGATATCTACCAGAACTGCATGGCTTCCTGTACCAATCTATAATAATTGTATTGTTGTTACGTATAACTTTAGTGTCTAAGAAAGGTACGGAATTCTCGAAGTCTTCCATTTCTATTGTGAATTGGATATTCGGATCAAAGCTATCAAATGTATCCAGAATTTCATCTAGGCCTTCTCGAGGAAGTGCCAAAATAATGTCATCGACATACTTTTTTCTAAAAAAAGGAGTGAAAGAAAGAACAGGTATGACTGTATCCAGAACATCGTCCATGCCATATGCTGCCAAGATAGGAGAAACTGAAGCACCCATTGGAGTACCAAAGGTTTGTTTGTGAATTTTTTTATCAAAAGTGGAGTAAGTACTGTCAAACAGATAAACTATCAATTCAAGAAAATATTCCTTCGGGATGGAGCAATGAGCACTGATACGATCCCAACTCTTATCGATTGCTCTCAATCAAGCATCAAGATAAACATTACTAAACAACGAGACTACATGCAAACTGGCCAGACCATAATTTTCTGGAATTAGTAAATTACCAAACTTTTCATAGACTTCAAAAGAATCTTTAATAAAATACAAATTGTCATAATCATACGCTTTTGTTAGTATTCCCGTACAAAACTGTGCAATATTTTCAGTGGGGGCTCCTATCGAAGCCACTATCGGTCTCACAGGGAGAACTAGTTTATGAAATTTCGGAAGAGAATAAAATTTTGGAGGGACACCATGGTAGCTCATGAGTTTATTCTTAACTGTCATATCTACATGATGTTTTTTAAATAATGATTTAATTAAGTTGTAACCCTTTCTCTGTATAGAGGAAGTAGGAACACGTGATAGTTCCACATATGAACTGTTGTTCAAAACAATATCATTAGACAATACAACATAATGTTGCTTGTCCATAATGAATGTGGATATCTGTCGAGTCGTATAGTTTCACACAAGAGTGAATGTAGATTACACCCTGAGAGGTGCGCGTTAGCTTTTCATGTGAATTATCTTGATCATCAGATGAATTATGAGGCTGTGAAAGTGTTGGCGACTGAGTCCAACAGAACGAAAAGATCATTCTTGGAAATGGCTTTCATTTCACAATACAACAATGTTATAAATAAGAAAACTGATATTGATCACTCGAGTGAGATCTATTCATTTTTGTTGTCCTTAGATGCTAAGTGTACTCCTCAGGTTGCATTAAAGAACCATATTGCTCCCAACAGCACCACCCTCAATACTTTAAGTTAATAATGATAAAAACTCAAATTTGAATGTATTGGTGTTGGTAGATACATTCAGATTATATAATTATTTCAATTTTTTCTAATCACTATATCATATTATTACTACATATTAATACTGTTATTGTACTTTTTTCTTTCTTTTTTCTTCCTTAGGGTAAGTCATATTGGGGTTATGTTCTCTACACACTCCAATTTTTCACCCTTTACACAATTTGAGAGCGTACCCTCTCTCTCTGTCTCGCGCTCTCCTTCCCTTTTCCTCTCTCCTGAAATAATACATCTTCTTTCTAAACCAATTGTTGGCCCCACAACAGAGTCCATTACTGAAATTGTTACATTGCCGTACAGTTCTCTGATTTGACTGTTGGCAGCACTGTTTGTCTTTTGTTACATCTCAATTGGAGGGAAACTATATCATTCTCTTACCGGCGTTCAACATAGTAACGCATGAAGATGAATTTATGTATTTCATTGTACAAAATGTTGCGACATTTTCACTTGACTCAATTCCTGTGAAACATTTCACAATTTAAAATCTGTAGTTTACTATTTTACAACTTGATTGAGTCTATCCTCACTTCGGAGGTAAGTACACACGTGGTTGTGAACTTCAATTCAAATTATTCTTTATTGACCACAGTATTTAACTGTTGTTTTCCATTTTAGTCTCCCTGATGATGAGGACAATCATCCTCGAACCCTTGGACATTTTCCGCTAAGAGTATACCTTTTCCATTTTCTTGCTGCGATTCCCCAATTTTCACTAGTTACATATATATATATATATATATATATATATATATATATATACATACATATATATATATATAGTTATATATATATATATATATATATATATATATATATATATATATATATATATATATATATATATATATATATATATATATATACATACATATATATATATATATATATATATATATATATATATATATATATATATATATAGTAAACAACGAATAGATTGGTAAGTATTGCACGCAAATAGAAGAAGGGGCTACTATTCGTTGTTTATTGTTCATATGTGACGCACTATTCGTACATCTTATATATATATATATATATATATATATATATATATATATATATTTGTAGTATTTCTTAAACCATTATATATTTATCTTTTTTGGATAGTTCTTGGGTATAGGTTTCTTGTGAATAATACGAAAATTTTATGACGACGTTGCGCCCATCATAGTAGGCTTTATCAAAATCTGTTTTATTTTGTGGAACAGTACCTACGAGTGGAAAGAATTAAAATGAAATTTGGTATCTTACAATGAAGACATTCACAATTAACAATTAAAAATTAAAAGTCAAAAATTAAAAGGTTTTCCAGCTCACATGCAGGAATAAAATTTTGAAATTAAGTTTTATTATGGTACGTACCTCGATGTTTACATTTTAATGGTAAAATTAGGAATGGAAAGAATGAAGGTTCTATTATTGTTTTCGTTTTTTTCTTTTTGAGTAAGTATTCTGGTTTATGTTACTTAGTTTTCCAATGGCAGGGAGATAAGGTGTATATTAATTATTAAAATGGAATATACGAGGTGGTCACAAAAATTGAAATAATATTCATTGTTTATTTATAGTATTAAGTTATTAAGTTGTGATAGATATGGTTTAAATGATCTGTGTCTTGTTTATCATTGACAGTATGCTGTTTCTTTTTTATGTAAATCATTTCTTTCATCAAAAGTTTTTGGTAATTGTTATCTTGTGCCAGAATTTTAGTATTTGAAAAGTTAAATTCGTGGTTTTGGCTAGATTCATGTTTATGTAAAGCTGTTGAGGCATTTTTAGTGTATTTGTGTCCGTTTAGCCTGTTATTAAGGTATTGTGTAGTCATTCCTATGTACTTATTGGGGCAATTTAAGCATGGTATTGAGTAGACGACATTCGATTTCATTTTAGTTGGAACTTTACTTTTCAATGATGTGAACAAAGATGATAGTAGATGTTGTGCTTTGTGACATACAATGATATCATGCTTACCTGTATGTGACATACAATGTATATCATTGTATGTCACAAAGCACAACATCTATTATCATCTTTGTTCACATCATTGAAAAGTAAAGTTCCAACTAAAATGAAATCGAATGTCGTCTACGCAATACCATGCTTAAATTGCCCCAATAAGTACATAGTAATGACTACACAATACCTTAATAACAGGCTAAACGGACACAAATACATTAAAAATGCCTCAACAGCTTTACATAAACATGAATCTAGCCAAAACCACGAATTTAACTCTTCAAATACTAAAATTCTGGCACAAGATAACAATTACCAAAAACTTTTGATGAAAGAAATGATTTACATAAAAAAGGAACAGCATACTGTCAATGATAAACAAGACACAAATCATTTAAGCCATATCTATCACAACTTAATACTATAAATAAACAATGAATATTATTTCAATTTTTGTGACCACCTCGTATATTCCCTTTTAATAATTAATATACACCTTATCTCTCTGCAATTGAAAAACTAAGTAACATAAACCAGAATACTTACTCAAAAAGGAAAAAAAACGAAAACAATAATAGAACCTTCATTCTTTCCATTCCTAATTTTACCATTAAAATGTAAACATCGAGGTACGTGCCATAAAAAAACTTCATTTCAAAATTTTATTCCTGCATGTGAGCTGGAAAACCTTTTAATTTTTGACTTTTAATTTTTAATTGTTAATTGTGAATGTCTTCATTGTAAGCTACCAAATTTCAATTTAATTCTTTTCACTCGTACTGTTCCACAAAATAAAACAGATTTTGATAAAGCCTACTATGATGGGCAAAACGTCGTCATAAAATTTTCGTATTATTCACAAGGAACCTATACCCAAGAACTATCCAAAAAAGATATATATATATATATATATATATATATATATATATATATTAAACTGGATAGAACGGGGAGAGAAAGAATGATTTAACGTTATTATTAGTTTAGTTTATATTTAGTTTTGATTTGCCCGGTATATAAATAATTTTAAATAGATGATAAACAATTTATGCTACTTGCATGAGAAATTTCTTATCTCAGGGTAGAGTTCAAGTATATAAAAATTAAACAGTTTCATTTTTTAATATTAGCGCCAAAATCAATAAATTCTTTATATTTTAAAACAAATTTGTTGATCAAAATATATTATTTACTTAATAATTATGAACTGAATACGGTCCTGCCCTGCTTGGAATCAAATCTCTGTACCATTCATAGATGTCAGTTCAAACTTCTACCTATAGAAAATAGATGGAGCGGAAATCACCAGATGAAATGAAAATCTCAACGTACAGTTTTAAATCGTTCTTCAAAAGAAACAAAAAATTGTTTAATGTGATGAAAATAAATACATTACTCTTTTACAAGTGTTCTTGAAAAAATTCAACTATCTAAAATAATGATTCATTCATACAACAGACACACACTCTGGTGAGATATTAATTCTAAGGGTGAATTACAATTATGCAACTTGGTATACAAATGAATTATAGAAAATGGCGAACTATTAACTTTTTAGCGTCCATGTAACATTAAAGTTCAGTTCTTTACACAAATCGGTAAGTTCGTTTAACTTTTTATGTATTAATAGATTGAATTTAAATACCTTGTTCACTATACTGTTTTTTTTTATTCACCTCAATGATCAGTTCCTTTAATCTATTTTAGGTTCTCTCTCTCTTGGAATAAATCCGTTCTTCCTGTTCTTTTCCACCAAATCAGGAATTGACGCTGTATTTCTTCCAACATCAAAACACTTTGGATGGATTCCATGATTCAGTGTTTTCTGAAAGGTATTGTCGAGACATTGCTTCCACAATACAACAATTGACCATTTATAAAAGAAAAGTCACGGTTAGTACCACATAATACATAACAATTCCTTTTTATATTTTGTAGTTATTGATATTTACTTAATTACTTACATTAACGTATATCTCGTAAGTATAATGTATTTGTTTCTTGAATTCAATAGCCAAAACTGATATTTCTCAAATATTTAAAATAATTTTCTTCACCAAAATAATTTTTCTTCTTCCAAATTTTTGCTACCCCAAAAAGAGACTTCTTAGTGAATAGTCTACATAATCAACAACTTTTTCATTCAAATTTTTTTTTATCATTAGCAACGTAATTGTCTCTGATGTGATTCTTTTAAACGTTTATTTATCAATCAAAATTGACTATCAATTTCATCATTGAAAACCTTCACTTCAACCAGTGAATCGTCCCTCCATCATATCAGGACATTCTATTCTAAATTTTTCAATTGCTTAAACCTCATATATTGTTTTCTCCCAACAATATTTCATAAAATTTTAACTGACATTTGTTAATCTCTAAGTGTGTATGTAAAATGAAAATTCTTAATATTTTTAAATGACAGCTGTTAACTTTAAATATATGTGCAGAATGAATATTCGTTTTGTATATGTCATGCTTCCTGAAATTCATATTATTATACAGCTTCCTATCTAGTTATGTCTAAACAGTTACCCTTTCTTATGTTAATATTTCTTTCAACAAATATTGTTTGGTTTCTTCTGACAAATTCATAAGATTATCTTAATTTCACAGAATAAAGAAACATTAGTTTTTTTTATCATAAACAAAGTTCTGATACTTAATCTTTTGAATAAAAATTGTGTTATTTTGTTTCACATAATTTGTTTCTCGCACCTATTCACAATTTTCCCTACGATTATACGGTCTGGTCTGTCTTGTGTATGCCTTCTCTATCAAATAGTGTATCATACAGATTGTCTCCATTCAAATGATAAAAAAAAATTCAGACTTACAATACACAATCTTTAATTTTTATTATTTAATATACAGGGTGTTTCACTCTATAATATATATATATATATATCCTCGCCGGCGTTTAGTATGGTGACACATGAAGATGAAATCAATGGTTTTATTTTATAAAATGCTGCGACATTCACAATTGTTGCTATGACACGATTGATTAGGCCGTTGGTTCAATTCCTACTTAAATATTCCACAATTTACGACTTGTAGTTTACGATTTTACATCTTTATGGAATCTAACCTCACTTCGGAGTTTCCCTGATGATGAGGACAAACATCCTCGAAAGCTTGGACATTTTCCGCTAAGAGTATATCTTTTCCAATTTTTTGCTGCAATCCCCAATATTCACTAGTTTTATTCCTAACTAGTCAGCAAAGACTATCTTTCTTCTATATATATATATATATATATATATATATATATTATAACACAATAACACATAGTGTATAACATGTAACACAGAAGAAATATCAAAGTAAGTTTCATAGCAAACTGATCTGTTAAGGGTCATTAAAAGTGGCACGATAAGACATGCTCCCTGAGTGTAGGCAAACATAAATGAAAAGACCAATTGTCACAATAAAAAAAAACTGTACATGATACTATTTAATAATAATTCAAAAGATTATGTTATATGTAATTTCAAAACAATTCGTAGAAATTAAAATGAAATTTGAAAGACACGCGTTAAATTTTCATATAGTTAGTAATTAGGTTATTTTATGCAAGGGATTTCAGGAATTTTAATAAATAGTAAATAAGTTATGTATAAAAATCTTTATCTCTATATGCTAATTTCTAATACAAAAATGTCATTTTCATGTTTCATATACGGCTTAAAAATTCATGATAATATAAACAGTAAATCGTCGTTAATGACACTATATCTATACATTTAATATGATATAGGGAAGTTTCGATAGCAACCCGCAACGGAAGAGATTATGATGAAAATCAGAGAAGTCAGTGGGTTTTTTGAAATGTCAAAGTGAAAAGTGGTATTATAATTGATCTCGTCAAGAAGAACGTAAGAATACAGCATATATCATCTGACAGAAACAGTAATAGTTTATGTAATTGGGTAATACCTTCACCAGAAAATACAATAAATACATTAAGAATATCAAAATTGAACTTCTCAAGAAATTTCACGTGTTTGTTAATTAGAAACTTCGACAATATTCAATTGAACGTGTGCAGTAACGACATACTACCCAAACCTGTTGTACTATCGTCAAGAAACAAACTCTCCAACAGCAGAATTCGTTTTGTACAGACCATTCTGATTTAACAAGATAGATGTTTCTACCCGTATAAAGACAGATGTGACGAAATCATTAAGTGTCCAAAAGGCGAAGGCAAAATAAATTGTTCAGAACTTTGTCCTCATCTTATCAAATGTCCAATTGAAGATTAGTTTGAAGTGGATACAAACCTAGTAAATAAAAGGTACCATTTTAAAATATTACATTAGAGATCTCTAAATTAAAAAAGGCCTTTATTTAAAAAAAACATTTTAATTGTTCAATAGTAATAGTAGTTTTATTTTTTTTTTGTTGTATATCTGTACACATTTTCTGTTTGTAAATTTCTATGTTTAAAAAAATTACTGAAATCATAATTTTGTTCATTTTAATTTCACAAACCAATAATTAGAGTTAATTTGAATGGCGCACTTGAATACTATCCTTTGATAGAGTTGATATACATGTTTAATGATTTTTCAGTGTCAAATAATAAATAATAAAAAATAAATAATTATTATAACCGTTACAATTTGGCTAGCTCAACGTGTGACCTTTTAGCAGATCAGGTTTGAATTATTGAAAATTTATTCAAAATTAACTTATCTCGTTTTGCAAAACTAACGATTCCGTTTAAATAATTTCTTACAATTAATATATTGAAATGGATCTAAGAGATGGAAAAAAGACACCAGGAACACGGGGAATTATACAAAAAAATATAAAGCAGCTGAGTAAACACGAGTTACGAACAGAATTAATCAAAAGAAATAAAGACGGAGAAGGAGACAAGAAAAAGTTGAAAGAAGATTTACGACAAGTTATGATAGAAGAAAATCTAGATCCAGATATTCATTTATTCGATGTGGAGGAAGATAAAGAACATACGGGGGAAGAAGAAATTGTGGAAACGGGAACAATTAAAGAAAAACTAGAAAACCCTAATGAAAATAGAATGATGGAAATGCTTATGTTAGCAATAAATAAAATAGAAGAGTCACGTAAGCAAACTCAACAAAATATAGAAAAATGTAGAGAAGAAACAAAATTAATTGAAGAAGATATAACCAAAACGATAAATAAAAATGCACAAGAAGTGGATGACAGATTGAAACACTTTCTGAGCAAGTTTCAAGACTTTCAAGTGGATGTGTGCAAGGAATTTGAAGTTGTTCATAAAGAAAACGAAAGAAGACAAGAAGATATACGAGAGATAAAAGAGGAACAAATGAATATAGTAAGAAAACAAGAGACAGAAATATGTTACATGAAGGAAGAGATTCAAAACTATAAACAAGAAAATGATACAAGATATCTCAATTTAAAAAAAGAAATTAATGACGAACAACGAACATTTTTTAACCTAACACTAAATAAGGAAGACACGCAAGTCCAGGAAGAACTCAACGGTATTAGAACACAAATAGATGACAAACAAAAGCAATTGGAAGAACAATACAAAATAGAAATGGAGAAAATAAGAAGAGAGTTAGAAAAAAAATAAATACGCCTCAATTTGTAAATCAAAATATTTCCATTGATTTAGGAACAAAGTTTGATGGTAATATAAAAAAAATACACCCAGTAGTCTTCCTCAAGAGTTTAAAAAACAAGATAAGGTTTTTCAATAATTTTGGTGACGTTAGAGAGGTTATTCGTAATAACTTAATTAATCAAGCTCAGATTTGGTTTTCTAGTAAAGAAGCCAGTATAAATTCTTTTTCTGAATTTGAAGATGCATTTCTTAAAACCTTTTGGAGTGAAAACAATCAGTTCAATGATACGGAAGAATTTGAGATGCAAATTGTAATGCATTCCTGGGAAGAAAGTACAGAAACAGGAATATATGATGAAGATAATGAGATATGGGGCAATGAATTTAAAAAGAACATAGTAGAAAATTTAAAGAAATCTAGGAAACGAATATGGCACAATGATTTTAAAAAGGATATAGTGGAAAATTTAATCGAATTTAGGAAACCGATAGAGAGTCAAACAATAAGAGAAGAGAATAAGACGAAGTTTAGGAAAAGAAAATAAAATTGAATTATATGACAGGATTATAGGACCGAAAACTAGAAACGAAAAGGAATTGTACATGGTAAGGAAGGGATATAAAAACGATGTGTAAATAAAAGGTTAATGATTGACAAGTAATATTTAAAAATATATTTAAATAGAAATTATATAAACATGGATTGATAATATAAGAAATGATAGACATGTTAATATGAATTATGGAAATGAAAATAGAAGTTACAGAAATAAAAAACGAGTATATGGAAATGGAGATAAAATTGATGACAACAAGTATTGTGAGAATAGAAGAGATTTTGAAAACTTTGATAGAAGAAATGATAAAGAAAATAGAAATGAAATTAAGCAACAAAATAGATGTACAGGATGAAATAATTACATTTATAGGAACAAACGGACGGAAGTTATATGAACTAAGCAAATATATGATACAAAAGATTGAATTAAAGGATGAAACAGAAGTTGATATGTAAGCATAGTCGATGAAGAAGTTAGAAACAGACATAGTTATTGATGAAATATAAGGAAATAATTGATTTTGAATAGATAGATAGAATTAAATGGTAAAATAATTGAATTTAAGGAGGTAAATATGGAAGTATTGGCAATTGAAGAGGATAATAGGAAGTTATGGAATATAAAGAGGAATGGAATTATGGTAGAATTGGAGTTAATGAGTGGAAATAAGGAATATGAAGAGAAAGTGAAGAGTTTGATGATGAAATATGAAGGTCCTTACATAATCAATAATGAACAAGGTGTGAATAGCTATGAACTAAGAAATCCAGTTGACAACACCATTAGAGGAATTTTTCACGTTTCTCAAATATATAAATTTCATCCAACACCTAGCTAATTTCATATATATTATTCAGACGATAACTATTTATAATAAAAAATCTTCAGGATTATTTTTAATTTGAAATTATAAATAAGTTCTGAAGATTTTGGGGGAACGTTATAACACAATAACACATAGTGTATAACATGTAACACAGAAGAAATATCAAAGTAAGTTTCATAGCAAACTGATCTGTTAAGGGTCATTAAAAGTGGCACGATAAGACATGCTCCCTGAGTGTAGGCAAACATAAATGAAAAGACCAATTGTCACAATAAAAAAAAAACTGTACATGATACTATTTAATAATAATTCAATAGATTATGTTATATGTAATTTCAAAACAATTCGTAGAAATTAAAATGAAATTTGAAAGAAACGCGTTAAATTTTCATATAGTTAGTAATAAGGTTATTTTATGCAAGGGATTTCAGGAATTTTAATAAATAGTAAATAAGTTATGTTAATATTTATATGTATAAAAATCTTTATCTCTATATGCTAATTTCTAATACAAAAATGTCATTTTCATGTTTCATATACGGCTTAAAAATTCATGATAATATAAACAGTGAATCGTCGTTAATGACACTATATCTATACATTTAATACGATATAGGGAAGTTTCGATAGCAACCCGCAACGGAAGAGATTATGATGAAAATCAGAAAAGTCAGTGGGTTTTTTGAAATGTCAAAGTGAAAAGTGGTATTATAATTGATTTCGTCAAGAAGAACGTAAGAATACAGCATATACCATCTGACAGAAACAGTAATAGTTTATGTAATTGGGTAATACCTTCACCAGAAAATACAATAAATACATTAAGAATATCAAAATTGAACTTCTCAAGAAATTTCACGTGTTTGTTAATTAGAAACTTCGACAATATTCAATTGAACGTGTGCAGTAACGACATACTACCCAAACCTGTTGTACTATCGTCAAGAAACAAACTCTCCAACAGCAGAATTCGTTTTGTACAGACCATTCTGATTTAACAAGATAGATGTTTCTACCCGTATAAAGACAGATGTGACGAAATCATTAAGTGTCCAAAAGGCGAAGGCAAAATAAATTGTTCAGAACTTTGTCCTCATCTTATCAAATGTCCAATTGAAGATTAGTTTGAAGTGGATACAAACCTAGTAAATAAAAGGTACCATTTTAAAATATTACATTAGAGATCTCTAAATTAAGAAAGGCCTTTATTTAAAAAAAACATTTTAATTGTTCAATAGTAATAGTAGTTTTATTTTTTTTTTGTTGTATATCTGTACACATTTTCTGTTTGTAAATTTCTATGTTTAAAAAAATTACTGAAATCATAATTTTGTTCATTTTAATTTCACAAACCAATAATTAGAGTTAATTTGAATGGCGCACTTGAACACTATCCTTTGATAGAGTTGATATACATGTTTAATGATTTTTCAGTGTCAAATAATAAATAATAAAAAATAAATAATTATTATAACCGTTACAATATATATATATATATATATATATATATATATATATATATATATATATATATATATATATATATATATATATATATAATGGGCACAAGAGATGAAATTGATTTGGAACTTGGAGAAGGTAACAATAGTCCCTTTAATTATAAGCGCAAACGGCCTTGTACATACAAAAACCGTACGACACATAAAAGAACTGGACATACCTAAAAACACCGTAATGTGGATGCAAAAGGCCATAATAAATGGAACTGTTGGAATCATCCGGCGGATCATCTCCCCCTATTGACATTGGTAGTGCCTTTGGCAGCGTAGTGGCCCGGACATTATCAAATACCACCGAAAAGGTGTGAAAATATATATATATATATATATATATATATATATATATATATATATATATATATATATATATATATATTGTAACGGTTATAATAATTATTTATTATTTGACACTGAAAAATCATTAAACATGCATATCAACTCTATCAAAGGATAGTGTTCAAGTGCGCCATTCAAATTAACTCTTATTATTGGTTTGTGAAATTAAAATGTACAAGCTTATGACTTCAGAAAATTTTAATTATGAAATATTTTACTGCTTCTATGTACACATATCATAGGTAACAATCCAAAATTATTACCATAATAACATATAATTATAACTATCTAATTCTAAATAATAAAAAATATATAAACCGTAAATGATTGTCAAATTTAAGAAAAGTGTGTATTTAATTCTCCGCAAATGTTAAAAGTAAACCGAAATGACACTAATTACGCACAAATCCGTTTTACAAGCTCATAAAATCAATAAATTTTGCGTACCTTATATCACACTGGATTTGAGGTTGTGTGGTCCAAAACTTCTAATCACCTTCAACAATATCAGCCAAAAAACCTCTATAAGAACTCGGAAATCTATCAACTATCCATTCATTGATCACTCAACTCGATTCAAATTATGAACAAATTTCAGTATGTATCAAATTCCATTGTATTAGTTTAAATCCATTATTATTTAAATAATATTCTGTCTTCATTTCATCACTTTAAAATTGGATTAACTTTCCTTTTTTATCAAATATAGTCGTTTGAATCGTTTTTCTTCTGGAGATAATTTATCCTTCCTTTTTTTTGACATTCAAAAATTTACTCACGTTTCAAAAATCACTCCTTTAACCGTATATATAAATATTCTTCTTCCTTCTGATTATGATTATATATTTAATTCAAATAACTTTCTGTTCTACCTCAAATATCGAGATCAATTATTATATTATTTCCCACTTTGACGTCCCAAAAATCACTGACGTTTTTCTATTTATTTTCATCAATCCATCTCGTTGCGGGTTGCTATCGAAACTTCCCTATATCGTATTAAATGTATAGATATAGTGTCATTAACGACGATTCACTGTTTATATTATCATGAATTTTTAAGCCGTATATGAAACATGAAAATGACATTTTTGTATTAGAAATTAGCATATAGAGATAAAGATTTTTATACATATAAATATTAACATAACTTATTTACTATTTATTAAAATTCCTGAAATCCCTTGCATAAAATAACCTAATTACTAACTATATGAAAATTTAACGCGTTTCTTTCAAATTTCATTTTAATTTCTACGAATTGTTTTGAAATTACATATAACCAAATCTATTGAATTATTATTAAATAGTATCATGTACAGTTTTTTCTTTTATTGTGACAATTGGTCTTTTCATTTATGTTTGCCTACACTCAGGGAGCATGTCTTATCGTGCCACTTTTAATGACCCTTAACAGATCAGTTTGCTATGAAACTTACTTTGATATTTCTTCTGTGTTACATGTTATACACTATGTGTTATTGTGTTATAACATTCCCCCAAAATCTTCAGAACTTATTTATAATTTCAAATTAAAAATAATCCTGAAGATTTTATTATAAATAGTTATCGTCTGAATAATATATATGAAATTAGCTAGGTGTTGGATGAAATTTATATATTTGAGAAACGTGAAAAATACCTCTAATGGTGTTGTCAACTGGATTTCTTAGTTCATAGCTATTCACACCTTGTTCATTATTGATTATGTAAGGACCTTCATATTTCATCATCAAACTCTTCACTTTCTCTTCATATTCCTTATTTCCACTCATTAACTCCAATTCTACCATAATTCCATTCCTCTTTATATTCCATAACTTCCTATTATCCTCTTCAATTGCCAATACTTCCATATTTACCTCCTTAAATTCAATTATTTTACCATTTAATTATATCTATCTATTCAAAATTAATTATTTCCTTATATTTCATCAATAACTATGTCTGTTTCTAACTTCTTCATCGACTATGCTTACATATCAACTTCTGTTTCATCCTTTAATTCAATCTTTTGTATCATATATTTGCTTAGTTCATATAACTTCCGTCCGTTTGTTCCTATAAATGTAATTATTTCATCCTGTACATCTATTTTGTTGCTTAATTTCATTTCTATTTTCTTTATCATTTCTTCTATCAAAGTTTTCAAAATCTCTTCTATTCTCACAAAACTTGTTGTCATCAATTTTATCTCCATTTCCATATACTCGTTTTTTATTTCTGTAACTTCTATTTTCATTTCCATAATTCATATTAACATGTCTATCATTTCTTATATTATCAATCCATGTTTATATTATTTCTATTTACATGTGTTTTTAAATATTATTTGTTAATTATAAACTTTTTATTTACATATCTTTTTATATCCCTTCCTTACCATGTACAATTCCTTTTCGTTTTCTAGATTTCGTTCCTATTATCCTGTCATATAATTCAATTTCATTTTCTTTTCCTAAACTTCGTCTTATTCTCTTCTCTTATTGTTTGATTCTCTTTATTCCGTAAACTTCTAATAAATATTTTTGGATGAATTCTCTCAATTTCCCCATCAAATTTCATGAAATTTTGGCTTCCACATCCACGCATACAAATTCTTTCAACTTGACGATTTCCTATTTCTCTTCTCAGTTTTTCTTGAATTTGTTTTATTCTGTATTCTGTCCATGCTAACATTTCTTCTCTTAGTTGTTCTCCGATATATTCTCTTCCCAATACATTCATCTTCTTACCATTGTCATCAATATTTTTCCTTAATCTCTCCATTGTGTCTTTGTTTTCTCTAACTACCTGTTCTACCTTGTTTGCTAGTTCTTGTTTGTTTTCTTTCATTCCATTCATTAATGTTAGTTCTACCATTTCTATTCCATTTCTTATTTCTTGTATTTTATCATGTGTTCTTTCGTTTTCTTTATGAACAACTTCAAATTCCTTGCACACATCCACTTGAAAGTCTTGAAACTTGCTCAGAAAGTGTTTCATTCTGTCATCCACTTCTTGTGCATTTTTATTTATCGTTTTGGTTATATCTTCTTTAATTAATTTTGTTTCTTCTCTACATTTTTCTATATTTTGTTGAGTTTCCTTACGTGACTCTTCTATTTTATTTATTGCTAACATAAGCATTTCCATCATTCTATTTTCATTAGGGTTTTCTGGTTTTTCTTTAATTGTTCCCGTTTCCACAATTTCTTCTTCCCCCGTATGTTCTTTATCTTCCTCCACATCGAATAGATGAACATCTGGATCTAGATTTTCTCCTATCATAACTTGTCGTAAATCTTCTTTCAACTTTTTCTTGTCTCCTTCTCCGTCTTTATTTCTTTTGATTAATTCTGTTCGTAACTCGTGTTTACTCAGCTGCTTTATATTTTTTTGTATAATTCCCCGTGTTCCTGGTGTCTTTTTTCCATCTCTTAGATCCATTTCAATATATTAATTGTAAGAAATTATTTAAACGGAATCGTTAGTTTTGCAAAACGAGATAAGTTAATTTTGAATAAATTTTCAATAATTCAAACCTGATCTGCTAAAAGGTCACACGTTGAGCTAGCCAAATTGTAACGGTTATAATAATTATTTATTATTTATTATTTGACACTGAAAAATCATTAAACATGTATATCAACTCTATCAAAGGATAGTGTTCAAGTGCGCCATTCAAATTAACTCTAATTATTGGTTTGTGAAATTAAAATGTACAAGCTTATGACTTCAGGAAATTTTAATTATGAAATAATTTACTGCTTCTATGTACACATATCATAGGTAACAATCCAAAATTATTACCATAATAACATATAATTATAACTATCTAATTCTAAATAATAAAAAATATATAAACCGTAAATGATTGTCAAATTTTAGAAAAGTGTGTATTTAATTCTCCGCAAATGTTAAAAGTAAACCGAAATGACACTAATTACGCACAAATCCGTTTTACAAGCTCATAAAATCAATAAATTTTGCGTACCTTATATCACACTGGATTTGAGGTTGTGTGGTCCAAAACTTCTAATCACCTTCAACAATATCAGCCAAAAAACCTCTATAAGAACTCGGAAATCTATCAACTATCCATTCATTGATCACTCAACTCGATTCAAATTATGAACAAATTTCAGTATGTATCAAATTCCATTGTATTAGTTTAAATCCATTATTATTTAAATAATATTCTGTCTTCATTTCATCACTTTAAAATTGGATTAACTTTCCTTTTTTATCAAATATAGTCGTTTGAATCGTTTTTCTTCTGGAGATAATTTATTCTTCCTTTTTTTTGACATTCAAAAATTTACTCACGTTTCAAAAATCACTCCTTTAACCGTATATATAAATATTCTTCTTCCTTCTGATTATGATTATATATTTAATTCAAATAACTTTCTGTTCTACCTCAAATATCGAGATCAATTATTATATTATTTCCCACTTTGACGTCCCAAAAATCACTGACGTTTTTCTATTTATTTTCATCAATCCATCTCGTTGCGGGTTGCTATCGAAACTTCCCTATATCGTATTAAATGTATAGATATAGTGTCATTAACGACGATTCACTGTTTATATTATCATGAATTTTTAAGCCGTATATGAAACATGAAAATGACATTTTTGTATTAGAAATTAGCATATAGAGATAAAGATTTTTATACATATAAATATTAACATAACTTATTTACTATTTATTAAAATTCCTGAAATCCCTTGCATAAAATAACCTAATTACTAACTATATGAAAATTTAACGCGTTTCTTTCAAATTTCATTTTAATTTCTACGAATTGTTTTGAAATTACATATAACATAATCTATTGAATTATTATTAAATAGTATCATGTACAGTTTTTTCTTTTATTGTGACAATTGGTCTTTTCATTTATGTTTGCCTACACTCAGGGAGCATGTCTTATCGTGCCACTTTCAATGACCCTTAACAGATCAGTTTGCTATGAAACTTACTTTGATATTTCTTCTGTGTTACATGTTATACACTATGTGTTATTGTGTTATAATATATTTATATATATATATTTATAATTATATATATATATATATATATATATATATATATATATATATATATATAGAATAAGTTTAGATAGAGTTAAATGATAGAATACAATTATAAAATAATAATGCAAAAGAGATTTTAAACAAAAAAGGTTCTAAGGAATTTTACTGATCAGAAAATTATAGATTAAAAATATATCGTAGATTCAAGATTGAGAATTGAAATTTCAAGAAGTTATCTGGAAAGATATCTTTCAAAATTTGAATTTGAGGGGAGTTGAACTAGTCCTCTATTATATAAAAACTATTCACAAATTTGAAAAGACATTAAAATGTTCTATTAATACGTGGGGTGTATCATTAGACACAACCAAATTGAAAATTAAGATTTCATATAAAAAAATTTAGAATGAAGTAAGCAAATATATTATCAGATACTGAGAAAAACAGTTACCTAAAGGACTTAAAGGATAATGAATGAAAATTATAACAACATCATTGTATGGATAAGTATAAAAATTTTACCTCAACAATTAATCCAAGGTCAAGTCAATGTCAACATGTTATCAAATACTCTGAACACTGCCACATGAATATCTGGACAAACTGAATGTAGTATTACTTCTAACCTGAAATAACAAAAATTAATATTCAACTCACTAATTAGTTATCTATATTTACTGATGATATTAGTAAAGGTTTAAAAATGAAAAAAAGAATTGGAAGAAAACTTTATAATTGGTGACATACGGAACAGAGCCAAGGTATCTGTCAAGGTAATAATCTTTATAAACAGGAATTTTCTTGCCAACCTAAATTTGTTGGTTACTAATCGAATGTAGAATAAAAAAGATAAATTTGGAAATAACTAAGAGTTTATGTAAGACGTAATTTGTGAAGTTTCAAAGATTCAAAACTATACAATTACATATGTATGACTAATTATTTTAGGTTGTAGAATTTGTATAATTAAATGTAAATAGTGATACCTTAAAAAGGGAATTATAACAAAATTTGTTATTATAATATACGAAAAAGACATTTCATATAATCCCAAATACAATATTAACCCATATCAATAAGTGTTCATATCCTCCAGAACTATTGAAATAAATAATTTTACTTTTTTATTAAAAAAACATTCAAAACAACAATTATAGTGACAAAAATACGGAAAAGCAGGCTATGGACTTGATGAGTCGAAAGTTGGTTAATTTTATAAAAGAAAGACAATCGTGCTTGGGCTGTGCAAATGATGGCTTCTTTATAAATCTCCTCTACAAAATTTTATAAAATAATATCAAAATTTCAAGTTTTAAGCCAAATAAAGGTATTAAAAGAGTAATATTAACGTTGATTAAACTGTGTGTAAAAACGGAAGTGAACAGGAGGTGCATTTCTCTGATGAGAAATCGTCAAGAATTTGGGGGACGCTAGCTGGAGTACAGGTACCGAAGATTCGAGAAAAAAGGTCTGTGTTTTTGAATATTAATTTTGGAATTTCAAAAGAACTTAGTGAACAATAAAACATAATTTTTTGAACGTTCAAATAATATCATAAAAAAGGCCAAAAACTTCATAATATGATGAATAGCATATGATATCTATGGATATCCATACAATATTAATAATAGATAGTATAATGCTTGTTAAATTAAATAAAATCATCAATTGTTCACGTTGTACATATGTTCATATAACTTCCATGTCTTCTTTCCGTCTGATGCATGTTTAACTTTCTCTATCCATTACTATCCTCAGTTTATACCTATAACATCGACTGTAAATCCACGCTTAGTGTCGCGTATATCTCTATAAGAGCATACATTTCTCTTATGCGCCGACGTAATTATCCAAGGTATTTAGTGCGCATGACTGGATGGAATGCAGGAGTGATATAAGGAAGATTTGATGTTAAAAATAATGCAAATTTTGATAGTAACAATTTATTAAATCATTTTATAGAAAGTGTTGGTATTTTATTTTTATTCATGTCCATAATAAATTTATAAAAAATTTTACTTACTTCATTTAATCTATGCAAGAATTTTGAAATCATTAAAATCAAAGGTATGTATTCAGGAATGATTTTTTGTTCTGAATTAAGTAAAATATATCAATTAAAGAAGTAGATATTCAAAATTAGATTATACTGATATTTGTGCGTCTGGAACTCAAAGGGAGGAGTTTTCATGCTACAGACTTCATGAAAAATTTTCAAATTAACATCAACTTCTATTTATCAGGAGCTAGCCGAAGCAAAGTACAAGTCAACATTTTAAACAAGGAAACAGGTCGGAAATGATAGCGGATCAGAAGAGGAAAGAGAGGAAACGAGCCATGGTATGGGAGATTTCCAGAAGGAGATGCGCCTGAAGAAAGTACGACAGGTGATGAAGAAGATGTGGAACAAGAAGATAGAAGACAAGAGAGCAGAGAAACACAAGCAGGAACAAGTACAAATGACCCATGGACGCAAATATTGATCAGCATAAATAATATGAATGAAAATATGAAAACAGAGTTAAATGGGAAGATAGACAAGAAATTTGAAGAAAATAGGGTTGATATCAACAAAATGGAGGAGAATAGGCAAAGAGATATGAATAGTATGAAGAAAGAGTTAAAAGGGGATATCAATGCGGTAAATGGAAATATGGACACGATGAGAGAAGAAATTAAGGGGATATAAATAACATCCATGGAAATATGCACCGATTAGAAAAGAAAATAGATGGAGTTAAGTTTGAAAATTGTAAGGAGATTAAGGAGCTTAAAAAGACCAATGAAGAATTTAAAAATAAAAGTGACCAGGTGAAAGAAGATGTGAAGCATCAAAATGAAAATTTGAGGATAGAAACACAAGAAAATGGAGTAAAAATTAGAGAGGAAATAGAAAAGCTGATCGGAGAAGAAGTACAGGAATTCAGAAGAGATATAGAAGAAAATTTACCCGAAACTATCAAAGTAGAAGTTCGAAAACAAAATGATCATCTAACAAAGGAAGTAGAACAGATAAAAGTAAATGTAAATAAGCAATTTAAGGGTTTAGATGGTCGTATAGAAGGAAGAACAGGAATGAGTATAGCAATCAGTGAAGGTATGAATAGACAAGTAAATCAAGAAATTTAAGAAATGAATCGGAAGCTAAGAAACACTGTTGAAGAAATGGAAGAGAATATGAGAAGAAGTGGAGGTATTAGTGTATGTCCTGGGAATATTCACAATAATTTTGAAATCGGAGTCAAATTTGATGGTAATATCAATAATATTCACCCCAAAGTATTCCTGAAGATAATAAGAAGTAAAATACGAGGATTAAGGGAAATTGTGGAGAATAAACTAATTATCAGGAGTATGTTACAGGGCCATGCTTTGTTATGGTTCTGTAACGAAGAAGAACAAATCCAGAATTTGGGAGACTTCGAACAACAATTTTTAGCTTATTTTTGTGGGGAAATACAACAAGCTACTTTCAGGGAACGGTTATATTTTGGCAAGTTCGATTATAAAAAGAGTAGAAATTTAAATAACTATGCCATGCAATTGTACAGCATAGCCCAATACTTAGAATTGGTACTGTATATCGGAAGACATTTTAACTCGGGAGTAGCGGAAACTATAGCGCTACATAATATTAAAACTATGGATAGTTTATCGAGTTATCTGCAACGAGTAGAAAGGAGCTACACAAACAATAATGACCTGAGAGATAATAGACCAAGAGAAGATGGAAACGGACGGTATCGAAGAGATAATGAACGAAGAAATGAAAACGGGAATAATGAAAACAGAAATTATAATAGAAGAGGACAAGGGCGGGATGATAGACATAACAGAAATGAAAATTATCGAGATGGAAATGGAAACTACAGAAATGGATATCAGAATTATAATAATGGGAATAGAAATAATGGAAATAGGCCATATGAAAATGGAGGAAATTATAGAAATTTTGGCAGAAGAAACGATAATGGTAATGGAAACAGGAATTGGCAACAATATAGAAGGGATGCAAGAAATAATGAGGATCATCGCAGAAATGAGAACAGGGAAAGAAACTATGATCAGAGGGATGGTCGAGAAGAGGAAAGAAGACAGGTGAATTTAATACAGAATTAGGAAGAGGTAAGAAGGGAGAATGATCAGAGCCCAAGTTCTGATCCAAATTTCGAGTAAATTGCTCTTACGTGCATAATATTGTCTATTCTCCTGAGTATCAGCACCCTAGAGAATTCATAATGGAAGAAGATACAAAAGTTCAAGAATTAACTGAATTAATATTTATAGAGGGGAATTTACAAAATATGAAATGTAAAATTTTATTGGATACGGGGTCTGAAGTTTCCATTATAAATAAAAATATAGTTGATAATTTAGATCAGAGCAATATTATGGTGATACATACGCATAAAATATCATTGGTAGGGGCAAAAGTAAGAAAACTGTATGAAGCGACAAAAACAATCATGACTAATCAAGAGTTAAATGGAGAGTACAACTATTGATAGTAAAACATTCAAAATATGATATAATTATGGCTGGTGATGAACTGAATAAACATAAAATTGTCATTGATTATAAAAATCAAAATATTGTATATAACAATCAGACAACACCTTTTATGACTCAATATCAAACGGATATAAGAAAGGACGAATGTGCAATTGGACAATTAAATAATATGGAAGAACAAAATCTAGATATGAGGGATGAACTATGTTCGGATGAATATAAACAAAGGGTTTATGAATTGCTGGACTCACATCAGAAGCTGTTTATTGAAGAAGTCTGTGTTGCAACTTGATATGTACACAAAATAGAAGTTATTCCAGAAATAAAAAAAATTTAAGGTCAAGACTTATCCCATACCATATAAATTAAAACAAGAAGTGTATCAAGAAATAACTAAAATGTTACAAGATGGTATTATTGAAAGATCTAATTCACAGTATATAAGTGCCATAACCTGTGTGAAGAAGAAACCTGGAGATATTAGACTATGTTTGGATGCTAGGAATATAAATACATTTACTAAAAAACGATATGAAAGTCCTTTGAATATTGAAGGTATATTTGGAAGAATTACAAAGGCTAATATTTGTTATAAATTAGATTCAAAGCATAGTTTTTGGTTAATTCCATTGGATCATCGTAGTAGTTCATTCACTGCATTCAAGGTATATGGAGTGGTGTATCAATTTTGTGTGGTGCCATTTGGACTGCAAAGTTCTTGTGCTGCTTTGGTACGAACTCTGCATACGATATTGAATACTTATAAAGATTTCACTCTCCATTACATAGATGACATCTTGGTTTTTTCTGAAACAGAAGAGAAACATAAAAAACACTTGGAAATAATATTAAACAAATTAGAAAATGCTGGACTTATATTAAATTTGGAAAAATTTCAGTTTTATAAAAGAGGAGTAGATTATTTAGGATATGTTTTAAGTGACTGGTATTACAATGAATCCTGAAAGAATTAAAGCAATTCTGGAATATGAAACACCGAATAATTTATGGACTTTGAGGGATTTCTAGGGATCATTAACTATTTTGAGAGGTTATTACCTGATCTCAATAGAAGAGAAATTCCTCTCATAGAACTATTAAAAAAGGATACCAGATGGAAATGGGATGAGAGAAGTGAAAAGGCATTTCAGGAACTAGAAGAGATTTTTCTAGATAGTTTAAAAGTTTTTCATCCACAATATGACAAACATTTTATATTAAGAACGGATGCTTCAGTTGAAAGATTGGCAGGTGTATTAGATCAAATGCAAGAAGGGGGTGAGGTTCCCATTAGTTTTATATCTCGAGTGACCAAACCAGCCGAAAGGAAATACTCCATAACAGAATTGGAGATGGCTAATGTTGTATTCTGCATTAATAAGTTAAGGTTTTATTTACTAGCAGCTAAGTTTATTTCAGAAACTGACCATTCAGCACTAACAGCGATGTTGAAGAATCGTTATGCTGATAATCGTGTACATAGGTGGATATTATTGTTACAAGAGTATGAATCCGAAATTAAATATATTCCAGGAAAATTGAATGTTGTAGCAGATGCTTTAAGTCGAGCAAATGAAGTAGGGAATGAACAAACTAAATTTCAAATTGGAATAAATCAATTATACCAAACAGAGGGGGTATTTACATTGGAAAAGGTTAAAGAAGATCAGAGACATTTCGAAGATAAGAAGATCAAAGGTGCCTATAAAATTGACGAACTATGGTATAAAAAATTGGAGGATAGAGAAGTATTTGTGATAATTAAGGATTTTGCAAGAGAAATTATTGGTTATTTACATGAAGAGAATGGACATATAGGAACGAGAAAATAATGGACTTTGTTTAGAAAGAATTATGTGTCGAAGAAGGAATCAAGCATAGTAAAAGAAGTATGTAAATATTGTTAGGTATGCCAATTAGCTAAAGAGAAAAATTACCACAATAGTATGACAGCGAAGTCAATCGTAACAAATAAACCAATAAACCATTACAGATTGTAGCAATGGATTTTATCGGAAACTTAATAAGAAGTGAAAAAGGAAATAAGAATTTATTAGTTATAGTAGATGTGTATAGCAAATTCATTAAAACTTTTCCGTGTAAAAGATCCACAGCAAATGTCGTTATAGAATGTTTGGAAAGATATCTGGAACAAGTAGGAAGATCAGAAAGAATTATACTCGATCATGCTACATATTTCGAAAGCCAAAAATTAAAACAATATTGCGATAAAGAACATATAGATTTACAATTAATAAGCATCAGAAAACCTAGCTCTAATCCGGCAGAGATATATGAAGGAAATTTTTAAATATTTAAGAATACTTTGCCAATATTCACATATTAATTGGGATGAACATATGGATAAAATTGAAGAATTTAATAATAATATACCACATGGGGTGACAGGTGAAAGTCCGATTTATTTAATCAAAGGTATCCAACCGAGACGAAATTGGATTGTAAATAGAGACACGTTGGAAAATGTCAACATCAGAGTAAAGAAGTATGCTGAGAAATATATTCGGGATCAAAATAAAAAGATTAAGAAGGGAACAAAATTTAACGAAGGAGATTAAGTTATAATTAAGGCATTAAAAACATCCAGGAAAGGAGAAGAACAATGTATTAAATTGCAATTGCCATTCGAGGGACCTTATGAGGTACTAACTGACAATGCTCAGAACAGTTATAAATTAGTATATCCAGGTACAAATATGGTCAGGGGTGTTTTCAATATTGAATCAATTTATAAGTTTAACTCTCCATAAAGGGATTAACAACAACAAAAAGAGGAATAGATAATAATATGTCACTCATATGTATATAGGTAATATTAAGTAGAAGTAATTGAGTTTTGAATTCGTACAATAAGAAAATTTAGTGTAAATATATAAAATAAATAAATGGAGACATGATAATGAATTGATGAGCAAAGATATACCAAAATAGAATAGCTGGAAATATTTGATATAATATAAATAAATTAGGAATTTATTAGATAGAGGGGAGGATAAAATAGAATTTTACACTTTTTAACAAGATCACGCAGAATTTAAGAATGAAAAGTTATGTAATAATTTCACAGTAACCTAAAAAAAGGGATGGAAAAGAAAGAAAGTTATAAACCAAGATATATAAAATGATATGTTCATGTCAAATAAAATTTTTATAGGTATTATGGAGAAAAGTATAATGAAAATATGGAAATTAATATTTATATAATATATATGATTAATTATTATGAGATAGGGAAATATGATTAATGAAGTATAGTATAATGAATATATTTATGAAATAAAGTTGAGGAATTTTAATTAAGAATTATGAAAATGAATATAAATATGTATAGAAAGCAAAGAATTAAAGGTTAGACTACAGAAACAGTTAAATTGACATGAATATGGGTTGGAAATATGATATGAAGAAATACGAAATAATTAAATCAATTAAAATTTTTCTTAGTATTGAAGATAAGGTGGGGAATGTAGAGCATCATAAAAAGAACTGATAAGTGAAGGGTAAAAGTGTAAATATTTATTTAAGACAAGAAACAGTTAAAAATAATGAAGAGTATAGATTATGAATAGTTGCATAGTAATTGGAGTTTGAACAAAAAGAACCAATAACACAAGATGGTATAGTAATATAGAACGGAATTTATGAAATGTATGAATCGTTATTATTATGTCCCTAATTTGTAAATATTTAGAATAAGTTTAGATAGAGTTGAATGATAGAATACAATTATAAAATAATAATGCAAAAGAGATTTTAAACAAAAAAGGTTCTAAGGAATTTTACTGATCAGAAAATTATAGATTAAAAATATATCGTAGATTCAAGATTGAGAATTGAAATTTCGAAAAGTTATCTAGAAAGATATCTTCCAAAATTTAAATTTGAGGGGAGTTGAACTAGTCCTCTATTATATAAAAACTATTCACAAATTTGAAAAGACATTAAAATGTTCTATTAATACGTAGGGTGTATCATTAGACACAACCAAGTTGAAAATCAAGATTTCATATAAAAATATTTAGAATGAAGTGAGCAAATATATTATCAGATACTGAGAAAAACAGTTACCTAAAGGACTTAAAGGATAATTAATGAAAATTATAACAACAACATTGTATGAATAAGTATAAAAATTTTACCTTAACAATTAATCCAAGGTCAAGTGAATGTCAACATGTTACCAAATACTCTAAACACTGCCGCATTAATATCTGGATAAACTGAATGTAATATTACTTGTAACCTGAAATAACAAAAATTAATATTCAACTTAATAATTAGTTATCTATATTTACTGATGATATTAGTAAAGGTTTAAAATTTAAAAAAAGAATTGAAAGAGAAGTTTATAATTGGTGACATACGGAACAGAGCCAAGGTATCTGTCAAGGAAATATAATAATTCAATAATCATTATAAACAGGAAGTAATCAAATTTAGTAATTTTCTTGCCAACCTAAATTTGTTGGTTACTAATTGAATGTAGAATAATAAAGATAAATTTGGAAATAACTAAGAGTAAGGCAAAATTAGTGAAAATTCAAAGATTCAAAACTATACAATTACATATGTATGAATAATTATTTTAGGTTGTAGAATTTGTATAATTAAATGTAAATAGTGATACCTTGAAAAGGGAATTATAACAAAATTTGTTATTATAATATATGAAAAAGACATTTTATATAATCCCAAATACAATATTAACCCATATCAATAAATGTTCATATCCTCCAGAACTATTGAAATAAATAATTTCACTTTTTTATTAAAAAAACATCCAAGTCAACAATTATAGTGACAAAAATACGGAAAAGCAGGCTATATACTTGATGAGTCGAAAGATTGTCGATTTGATAAAAAAAAAGACAATCGTGCTTGGGTTGTGCAAATGATGGCTTCTATATAAATCTCGTCTACAAAATTTTATAAAATAATATCAAAATTTCAAGTTTTAAGCCAAATAAAGGTATTAAAAGAGTAATATTAACGTTGATTAAACTGTGTGTAAAAACGGAAGTGAACAGAAGGTGCATTTCTCCGATGAGAAATCGTCAAAAATTTGGGGGACGCTAGCTGGAGTACAGGTACCGAAGATTAGAGAAAAAAGGTCTGTGTTTTTGAATATCAATTTTGGAATTCCAAAAGAACTCAGTGAACAATAAAACATAATTTTTAGAACGTTTAAATAATATCATAAAAAAGGCCAAAAACATTATAATATGATGAATATCATATGATATCTATGTATATCCATACAATTCTAATAATAGATAGTATAGTCCTTACTTGGTAAATAAAATCACATCATCAATTGTTCACGTTGTACATATGTTCATATAACTTCCATGTCTTCTTTCCTTCCGATTCATGTTTAACTTTCTCTATACATTACTATCCTCATATTAATTCATTCATATTGCTTGTATATATATGTGTAATTGTATAGTTAAAATTTAAATAACATATTATTAACGTCACCAATCTTATGAACGTTAGTAGTGTATAAACAGTTTGTACCTAAAACATCGACTGTAAATCCACGCTTAGTGTCGCGTATATCTCTATAAGAGCATACGTTTCTCTTATGCGCCGACGCAATTATCCAAGGTATTAAGTGCGCATGACTGGATGGGTTGCAGGAGTGGTATAAGGGAGATTTGATGTAAAAATAATGCAAATTTTGATAGTAACAATTTATTAAATAGAAATGCCTGTGGATATGGTGTACACACTATATGCAAATTGAGTGAATGAAAACGACGAATACTCAGTGTGTATTAATTTATTACTTTTAGGCTAAGCGCTTTCGGCTGTTAAGCCATTATCAAAGCCGTCCTATGAAAAAATACAAAGCTTGTGAAATTTTGAAAAAAAAACAATTTAAAAAAGTTGAACTTACGTCATTTAAAAAGTAATTGTCAATTGTCTTTGACAATTACTTTTTAAATGACGTAAGTTCAACTTTTTTAAATTGTTTTTTTTTCAAAATTTCACAAGCTTTGTATTTTTTCATAGGACGGCTTTGATAATGGCTTAACAGCCGAAAGCGCTTAGCCTAAAAGTAATAAATTAATACACACTGAGTATTCGTCGTTTTCATTCACTCAATTTATTAAATCATTTTATAGGAAGTGTTGGTATTTTATTCTTATTCATGTCCATAATAAATTTATAGAAAGAATTACTAACTTCATTTAATCTATGCAAGAATTATGAAATCATTAAAATCAAAGGTATGTATTCAGGAATGATTTTTTGTTCTGAATTAAGTAAAATATATCAATTTAAGAAGTAGATATTCAAAATTAAATTATACGAATATTTGTGCGTCCGGAACTCAGAGGGAGGAGTTTTCATGCTACCAACTTCATGAAAATTTTTTAAATTAACATCAACTTCTATTTATTAGGAGCTAGCCGATGCAAAGTAGAAGTTAACATTTTAAACGAGACTATAACTCTTATAACTTTTATAAATGAAAACAAATAATAATATATAAAATTCTCATCAGTGAAAATAGCATAATTATAATATATATATATATATATATATATATATATATATATATATATATGTATAAATATATATATATATATATATATATATATATATATATACATACATATATATAGCAGGGAGACTAAAATGAAAAACAACAGTTCAATACTGTGGTTAATAAAGAATAATTTGAATTGAAGTTCACAACCACGTGTGTACTTACCTCCGGAGTGAGGTTAGACTCAATCAAGTTGTAAAATAGTAAACTACAGATTGTAAATTGTGAAATGTTTCACAGGAATTGAGTCAAGTGAAAATGTAGCAACATTTTGTAAAATGGAATAAATAAATTCATCTTCATGCGTTATTATGTTGAACGCCGGTGAGGAAATGATATAGTTTCCCTCCAACTGAGAAACAAAAGACAAACAGTGCTGCCAACAGTCAAATCAGAGAACTGTAGGGCAATGTAACCATTTCAGTAATGGACTCTGTTGTAGGGCTAACAACTGGTTTAATAAGAAGATGTATTATTCCAGAAGAGAGGAAGAGGGAGGGAGTGTGCGAGACAGAGAGAGGGGGAACGCTCACAAATTGTGTAAATGTTGGAAAATTGGAATGTGTAGAGAACATAACCCCAATATGACTCACACTAAGGAAGAAAAGAGAAAGAAAACAGTACAATAACAGTATTAATATGTAGTAATAATATGATATAGTGATTAGAGAAAATTGTAATAATTATATAATCTGAATGTATCTACAAACACCAATACATTCAAATTTAAGTTTTTATTATTATTAACTTAAAGTTATAAGGGTGGTGCTGTTGGGAGCAATATGGTTCTTTAATGCAACCTGAGGAGTACAATTAGAATCTAAGGACAACAAAAATGAATAGATCTCACTCGAGTGACCAATATCAGTTTTCTTATTTATAACATTGTTGTATTGTGAAATGAAACCCATTTCCAAGAATGATCCTTTCGTTCTGTTGGACTAAGTCGCCAACACTTTCACAGCCTCATAATTCATCTGATGATCAAGAGAATTCACGTGAAAAGATAACGCGAACCTCTCTGGGTGTAATCTACAGTCACTCTTGTGTGAAACTATACGACTCGACAGAGATCTTAAAGTCTGTCCGATATAATGCTTATCACAATCTCTACAAGGAATACTATACACCACGTTAGTTAGTGAAGTCAAAGGATTCTTATCTTTTACTCTAGTTTAAATTGATCTGATTGAAAGAACAGTTTTATTAGCAATTTTAAAGTTACCACATGCACTGACCAATCTTGCTAGTCTCGGAGTTATGTCCTTAATATATGGCAAAGTAGCAAAAACCGGTCGAGAAGGGGACACATCAGTTCCAATATCCGTCTGAGATAAGTTAGGATGGCTATCTTCAAACAACAATTCCACAGCATTAGATGTGCTGAATAATATTTTATTCAATAAAGGTCTTGGATAAGAGTTTTCCAAGAAAAGGTTAAGCAAAATAATAAGATTTTCATTATGAGAAACATTATTAGAAATTCTGAGTACTTTCTGCTTCATTTGTTCAACCAAATTCACTTTCATGGAATGTTTATGGTCGGAGTGATAATTAAGATATCTACCAGAACGGCATGGCTTCCTGTACCAATCTATCATAATTGTATTGTTGTTACGTATAGATGTAGTGTCTAATAAAGATACGGAATTCTCGAAGTCTTCCATTTCGATTGTGAATTGGATATTCAGATCAAAGCTATTGAATGTATACAGAATTTCATCTAGGCCTTCTCGAGGAAGTGACAAAATAATGTCATCGACATACTTTTTTATGAAAAAAGGAGTGAAAGGAAGAACATGACATGTATGACTGTATCCAGAACATCGTCCATGACATATGCTGCCAAGATAGGAGAAATTGAAGCACCCATTGGAGTACCAATGGTTTGTTTGTAAATTTTGTTATTAAAAGTGGAGTAAGTACTGTCAAACAGATAAACTATTAATTCAAGAAAAGCTTCCTTCGGGATGGAGCAATGAGCACTGATGCGATCCCAACTCTTATCGATTGCTCTCAAACAAGCATCAAGATAAACATTATCATTATGGACAAGCACAAATATGTTGAACTGTCTTATGATATTGTTTTGAACAACAGTTCTTATGTAGAACTATCACGTGTTCCTACTTCCTCTATACAGAGAAAGGGTAACAAATTAATTGAATCATTATTTAAAAAACATCATGCAGATATGACAGTTAAGAAGAAACTCATAACCTACCATGGTGTCCCTCCAAAATTTTCTTCTCTTCCGAAAGTTCATAAACCAGTTCTCCCTGTGAGACCGATAGTGGCTTCGATAGGAGCCCCCACTAAAAATATTGCACAGTTTTGTACGGTAATACTAACAAAAGCGTATGATTATGACAATTTGTATTTTATTAAAGATTCTTTCAAGTCTCTAAAAAGTTTAGTAATTTGGTAATTCCAAAAAATTATGATCTGGCCAGCTTGGATGTAGTCTCGTTGTTCAGTAATGATTATCTTGATGCTTGTTTGAGAGCAATCGATAAGAGTATCGTAACAGTGCTCATTGCTCCATCCCGAAGGAAGCTTTTCTTCAATTAATAGTTTATCTTTTTGACAGTACTTACTCCACGATTAATAACAAAATTTACAAACAAACCTTTGGTATTCCAATGGGTGCTTCAATTCCTCCTATCTTGGCAGCATATGTCATGGATGATGTTCTGGATACAGTCATACCTGTTCTTTCTTTCACTCCTTTTTTTAGAAAAAAGTATGTCGATGACATTATTTTGGCACTTCCTCGAGAAGGCCTAGATGAAATTCTGGATACATTTAATAGCTTTGATCCGAATATCCAATTCACAATCGAAAGACAAATTTATACGTAACAACAATACAATTATTATAGATTGGTACAGGAAGCCATGCAGTTCTGGTAGATATCTTAATTATCACTCCTACCATAAACATTCCATGAAAGTGAACTTGGTTAAACGAATGAAGCAGAGAGTACTCAGAATTCCTATTAATGTATTTCATAATAAGAATCTTAATATTTTGCTTAACCTTGTTTTGGATAACCCTTATTCAAGACCTCTATTGAATAAAGTATTATTCAGCACATCTAATGCTGTGGACTTCTTGCTTGAAGATAGCCATCCTTACTTAGCCCAGACGGATATTGGAACTGATGTGTCCCCTTCTCGACCGGTTTTTGCTACTTTGCCATATATTAAGGACATAACTCCGAGACTAGCCAGATTGGTCAGTGCATGTGGTAACTTTAAAATTGCTAATAAAACTCTTCTTTCAATCAGATCAATTTAAACTAGAGTAAAAGATAAGAATCCTTTGACCTCACTTACTAACGTGGTGTACAGTATTCCTTGTAGAGATAATTGGTCACGGTTGGAAAAAAGTGGTTGTTCCGGACTATGTCTGGAAATTAATAATAAAAAATCATGATTTCTTTCGTGTCACAAAGCATCTGATTCTCTAACTTACCCGGTTTGTGAAATTTCACCTGATTTACATGCATTTACGGGTTGTGATACGACTAGTAAAATTGGCCCAAAAAAAGCTTTCGAAATGATAAAAATAACAGGAAATCGTGATGCTTCAGTACCTCCTGGCAATGGCTTAGAATTTACTAAGGGTAAATAAGGTAAGGTAAGGTAAATAAGGTAACACCGCGGATGAAGCTAGACAAATTATTTTTTTTCGTTGCTTTGGCCCTAATATTGATCTATCTGAAATTCCGTACCCATCAGATGCCTTGCAATTGCTTGCACTTAGAGCTTCTGCTCAAACGCACATTTGGAAAAATGCTTTGAATCCCCAATATGAAACATTAGATTCTACGAATTTCGGATAGACATTAGAGAATGGTACTTTGCTACCTTTATTTATAAACAAAAGTCCATTCCCAACTAATCTTAAAAAACCGTGTAATTGTAAGAAAGCCTGTAAAATCAAAGCATACTTCTACGTGGTTGTGATTCAGAAGGCTCTAAGAATATAATATATAAAAACGATATTGATAATAAATAAATAAATACTTATTTTTAAATCTTGTCTCATTATTTCATACTTCTCGATCTTCAACCTTCGTTTGAAGGAGTTATTCAATATAACTAGTTTTTATTTTAATAACAAACAAGGAGTATAAACTGACAGAAAAGTAATTTTAATTATTTATATATATATTCATATATATATATATATATATATATATTCATATATATATATATATATATATATATATATATATATATATATATATATATTATACTGGTTTAAAATGAGCACCTTGAATCTATTTTATTGAATACATTGACGTTGTGACAGAACTAATAAGGCTGCTGATATTCGGATTTACAATTGGAATAAAATTTATACTGTCCGTAATATTATTTGGCTTATCGATATATTTCAAATCAACGGCAATCATAATGTTGGATGGAGAAATTGATTGATACCATTTAATTACTTAATTTCTTATCCGAATGATAGTGTCTTTTCATTTTTGGGTTATGTGTAGTTCAGCCATTACAAAATTATAAAAAATACTTGATTTTAATCACTAACCATTGTTATTTAAAATGATTATCAACGTGAAGTACTGTGGAATATACAAATACTTGGTAAATGTACAAGATTACCTTACTAGTGTTTTGATGTGACATTAAGTTGAGAATTCTATAATATGTAATGTCAAAAGTTTAGAAACGTTGGAGAGAATTTGAATGTATCGGTGTTGGTAGATACATTCAGATTATATAATTATTACAATTTTTTCTAATTACTATATCATATTATTACTACATATTAATACTGTTATTGTACTGTTTTCTTCATCTTTTCTTCCTTAGTGTAAGTCATACTGGGGTTATGTTCTCTACACTCTCCAATTTTGTCACCCTTCACACAATTTAAGAGCGTTCCCCCTCTCTCTGTCTCGCACTCTCCCTCCCTTTTCCTCTCTTCTGAAATAATACATTTTCTTATAATTCCAATTGTTGGCCCTACAACAGAGTCCATTACTGAAATGGTTACATTGCCCTACAGTTCTCTGATTCGACTGTTGGCAGCACTGTTTGTCTTTTGTTACATCTGAATTGGAGGGAAACTATATCACTTGCTCACCGGCGTTCAACATTGTAACGCATGAAGATCTGTAGTTTACTATTTTACAACTTGATTAAGGCTAACCTCACTTCGGAGGTAAGTACACACGTGGTTGTGAACTGCAATTCAAATTATTCTTTATTGACCACAATATTTAACTGTTGTTTTTCATTTTAGTCTTCCTGATGATGAGGGCAATCATCCTCGAATCCTTGGACATTTTCCGCTAAGAGTATATCTCTTCCATTTTCTTACTGCAATTCCCCAATATTCACTAGTTATATATATATATATATATATATATATATATATATATATATATATATATATATATATATATATATAAAATCAAAAATGGATCATGCGTGAATTTAACAAAAACAAAGAGCAAACAACAAGTGTTATCATGGGAAAGCACGCAAAAATATATATATATATATATATATATATATATATATATATAACAAACAAAATTGAAAATATCACGGGGATTGCAGCCTAAATAATATTTATATTCTTGTTATACAAAACCGAGCGCTTTCGAAAGACTATTTCTTACTCTTTCAAGGTTGCATGTTAGAATTATAAGAAATCAAAGAAAACAGGATACATAGTAATCAGATCCGACTTAAGTTAGAGCTAAAATCAATGCCTCAACATTGAATTAAAATGCAATAGGAAACCAAAAAATTGAAAAAGTGACCAGTAAAAAAGTGAAAAAATTGAAACATTGAAAAATTGACAAATTGCAAAATTGAGTTTAAATTAACAACACAAAATTAATACTTAGCTTAAATCCCTCCTGAAGGAAATACATTTTGGTTTTTTTAACTTCACCACCACTACATTTTGACAGAGAATATTTAAAACTGATTCGGTTGTTTCAAGTGTATCTAGTTTTTGGATAGACAGTAATGTTTTTTACTCTACCATACCTACTTTCAGTCGTATTCTCTTCAAACGAGTTTGTTTTATTATATGTCAAACATACCAGGGTAGTTAGAAAATTGCAAAGTGGGATACCAAATGTTGCACCAAAACTAGCAATGAGATTAATATTTAAAATTCTGAAATTGCCAACTTCAGAGGCTGTCACCCTCTGAGTAGCAAGAGTTTTTTTATATTTTAAATTTTTTAATTTAATTATACAACAAACTTCAAAGAGGGAAATGGCAAGCCCCACACCCTGTCAAGTTTGTCAGTCCCGACAGAGGTAGGAACTCACCACAACCTCCCCGAAATGCTGTTGGTTTAAGTAAGTACTCTCAATGCCTGGTGTTATTTGATTCAACATGCTATACTATTACTTTTTTGTGAATTATGTTATAGTGTGAAAAAATGCTTATAGCGGAGTTAGCTGATAGTGCAACGCCCGTGAAAGAAACGCCACAATTTCCACACAGAAATCCCACAGCAACTAACTAAGGAAAGAATAGTCACTGCTAGCTGGGTTGACATTTGTAAAATGTAACAAATATGTATGAATCTTAATTATATCATCGATGTCAGATTTTTTATTCATAGTTAGGTCATTAACTTGGATGTGAATTTATTTCTATTTCTTTCAATTTCCAAAATCTCACAATGTGTGGAATTTGTGGCGTTTCTTTCACGGGCGTTGCACTATCAGCTAACTCCGCTATAAACATTTTTTCACACTATAACATAATTCACAAAAAAGTAATAGTATAGCATGTTGAATCAAATAACACCAGGCATTGAGAGTACTTACTTAAACCAACAGCATTTCGGGGAGGTTGTGGTGAGTTCCTACCTCTGTCGGGACTGACAAACTTGACAGGGTGTGGGGCTTGTCATTTCCCTCTTTGAAGTTTGTTGTATAATTAAATTAAAAAATTTAAAATATAAAAAAAACTCTTGCTACTCAGAGGGTGACAGCCTCTGAAGTTGGCAATTTCAGAATCTTAAACTCCAGGGTGAGAGACTGGACTTTGATTAATTTTTTCTTTTCTGTAAGGAAACCTCTTGTGATAATAAAACTCACCACCTATTGGTGTTGTACTCTTTTAGCCTGTGCTTTTTTACACGCGATAACTGCCTGGATGTGTTCACAGCCGCGGGACGGATGAAGTGAGAGTTCATGCTGTTTGGTGGCTCTGAGCATATTCAACTCCTTGTTATAAATAACCTACCAAATGATAACAGCAAGCAATTGTTATATGAAAGAAAATTAATTTTTTTGCAAGAAGAAAAAATTTTTAACAGTAATTGGACATCAAGATCCAAAATTTTAAATATTAATCTCATTGCTAGTTTTGGTGCAACATTTGGTATCCCACTTTGCAATTTTCTAACTACCCTGGTATGTTTGACATATAATAAAACAAACTCGTTTGAAGAGAATACGACTGAAAGCAGGTATGGTAAAGTAAAAAACATTACTGTCTATCCAAAAACTAGATACACTTGAAACAACCGAATCAGTTTTAATATTCTCTGTCAAAATGTAGTAGTGGTGAAGTTAAAAAAACCAAAATGTGTTTCCTTCAGGAGGGATTTTAGCTAAGTAATAATTTTGTGTTGTTAATTTAAACTCAATTTTGCAATTTGTCAATTTTTCAATGTTTCAATTTTTTCAATTTTTTACTTGTTCACTTTTTCAATTTTTTGGTTTCCTATTGCATTTTAATTCAATGTTGAGGCATTGATTTTAGCTCTAACTTAAGTCGGATGTGATTACTATGTATCCTGTTTTCTTTGATTTCTTATAATTCTAACATGCAACCTTGAAAAAGTAAGAAATAGTCTTTCGAAAGCGCTCGGTTTTGTATAACAAGGATATAAATATTATTTAGGTTCCAATCCCCGTGATATTTTCAATTTTGTTTGTTAATAGTTCAGCCGTGATTACTTGTCTCTGTTTATTTATATATATATATATATATATATATATATATACGGGGGTTGCAGTCTAAATAATGGTTAAAATTCTTGTTATACGAAACCGAGCGCTTTCGAACGACTTTTTCTCTCTTTTTCAAAATCAAAACCAATGCCTCGACATTAAAATGGAATACAATAATAAAAACGAAAAATTGAGTTAAAATTAAATATGGAAATTGATACTTAGCTTAAATCCCTCCTGAAGGAACACATTTTGGTTTGAAAATTCACCACCACTACATTTTAACATTTTAAAAGAGAAAATTAGATACTAATTCGGTTGTTTCAAGTGTATCTAGTTTTTGGATAGAAAGTAACGTTTTTTAATTTACAATACCTGATAACAGTCGAATTCTCTTCAAGCGAGTTTGTTTTATTCAATGTCTATATACCAGGGTAGTTGAAAATTTACGAGTGTGATACCAAATGTTGCACCAATCTTAGCAATGAGATTATTATTTAAATTTTTTTGAGACTTTATGTCCCATTAATGTCAAAACTGGAAAAAAACCTTTTCTTCTAAAAAAATTTCTTTCACATAACAGTTGCCTGCTATTATTTTCTGGTTGGTTGTCATAACAAGGAGTTAAATTTGCTCAGAGTCACTAGACCGATCAGAACCAACTCGAATACCCTGATCTTAGATTGGTATAAAAAACCAACTTTTTAGGAAGATATCTGAATTACATGTCTCATCATCCATATAAAATGAAAACTAACTTGGTTTTAGGACTTAAAAATAGATTAAAAAACATCTCATACCCATCATTTATACAAAAAAATTATATAGAATTATATGATGCTTTGTTAAAAAATAGTTACCCACCACATATTTTAAAAAAATTGATTTCCAGCATGCAGAGTGATCGAACTGTCCTTGGGGGAATGAGCGGAGATGAGAGTCACACAGGAAGGGAAAACCAACCCAATATTGTTTTCGGATCAATACCATATCTTGGTGAAATCTCGGATAAAATAATTGAACATTTCAAAGATATTTCCACAGTAAAAATACACAAAAATCAGCACAGCCTTTAAACCAATTGTTCACTAAACTTAAACACAAAGATGAGACCCTCCAACGTACAAACGTGGTTTATCAGATACCCTGTATGAATTGTGGGAGGAAGTATATAGGTGAAACCTCACAAAATTTAAAAAATCGTTTGATACAGCATGAAAGCGATAGTGGGTTAGGGAAAAGAAAATGTGCGCTCGCAGAACACATAATAGATGAAACACATCACGTAGATTTTGGAAATTGTGAAATTTTAGAAGTAGAAGGAAATAGAAATAAACGTTAATTCTTAGAAATGTACCACATCCAAGTCAATGACCTAACTATGAATAAAAAATCTTACATCGATGACCTAAGTAAGATTTACACATATTTACTACATTGTACAAATGTCAACCCAACTAGCATTGACGATTCTTCCCTTAGTTAGGTGTTGTGTGGTGTCTGTGGAGAAATTGTTGCGTTTTTCACGGACATGGTACTAGCAACTAACTCCGCTATAAACATATTTTATAAGGAGAAATGTCAAAACAATTTAAATCATATAACACCAGGCAGAGTACTATACTTGAACTAACAGCATTTCGGGGAGGTCTGTGGGGAGTTCCTACCTCTGTCGGGACTGACAAACTTGACAGGGGGTGGGACTTGCCATTTCCCTCTTTGAAGGTTGTTATATAATAAAAAATTTTGGCTAGTCAGAGGGTGACAGCCTCTGAAGTTGACTATTTTATAATCTGAAATTTCCAGAGTGAGAGACGACTTGGATGATTTTTTTAAAGAAACCTCTTGTGATAATTAAACTTTCCAACTACAGGTGTTGTTCTCTTTTGGCCGGTGCTTTTCACACGCGATAATTGCCTGGATATGTTCACAGCCACGGGTCCGATGAAGTGAGAGTTCATGCGGTCTAGTGACTCTGAGCAAATTTAACTCCTTGTTATGACAACCAACCAGAAAATAACAGCAGGCAACTGTTATGTGAAAGAATTTTTTTTTAAAGAAAAGGTTTTTTTTCAGTTTTGACATTAATAGGACATCAAGTCTCAAAAAAATTTAAATATTAATCTCATTGCTAAGATTGGTGCAACATTCGGTATCACACTCGTAAATTTTCAACTACCCTGGTATATAGACATAAAATAAAACAAACTCGCTTGAAGAGAATACGTTATCAGATATTGTAACGAAGTTACATTTTCAAAGACCGGGCAAAAGCACAATCTTCCGTATAATATAAAATAAAGCGTTCGAACACCGTATTTCTCCGTCCGTATCGATACAATGTAATATAAACATCGGTACAATATAACATAATATAATTTATCAAACCTGCACCGACAGTCGGCGACACTTACGACTTCGCGCCGTATCCCCAACAAGCCATACCGTAAAGCAGAACGATTCTCAGTGTAGTCAGTCTATCCGTAGACTCAGATCCTTACCCGCATACGCAGGTGAGACTTAAAACTAAGAGCCTTCATTGTGCTCATAAAACCGTTCTCTTTCAGAAAACCGATTCCGCTAGAGTAACCGTACCGTTTACCGAGGTGAGTGATATTCCGAATTTTATACCTTAGGGTATATGGTTCTCGCCGTATAATCCGACCAGGGGAAGTAAAGGGGAACCGTGTCCGCTGCTAGAACGTTGAGTTCTCACATCCTACCAGCGGCCGTGTTTGGGCCTTAAGCCATCCGATCGAGGAGTACCGTGTACGCCACTAGAAAGTTGAGTTCTCACATCCTAGTGGTGGCCGCCGCAACTCCGAGATTTCGATACCGCGGAAACCGAGAGCCATATCCCCCGAGAGTAGAGCTTTGATTAACCTAGAGGGTCGCTTGCAATCCGTAGTAGTTCTGCGCACTGCCGCTAACCGTCCACCGCATCCTCGCCCCATTTTTGCTGTCGCTTGCAATCCGTAGTAGTTCTGCCCACTGCCGCTAACCGTCCACCGCATCCTCGCCCCATTTTTGCTTTCGCTTGCAATCCACCGCATCACCCGACTTCCGCTAACCGTCCACCGCACCCCCGCCCATTTTTGTTGCTTCCGCTTACATAGCTTTGTTTTACTCACCGTAGTAGAGACCGTTTTGAACCTGTAGGATAGTAGTTAGTACTAGTGCTTTTGCCCCGCCTACCCGAATTAAAGGACATTTAATTTAGTTTTCCGTTTAATAAAGACTCTTTGTAAATAAGTAACTTTTGGTTTCTCTTCTCTCCAACTCCAATTACCAGTAAACCTCCGTAAATAGGTAAGAACGTTAAGCAGCTAATACCCAGGTTACGAAGCCGGGGAGGCAAGTAAAATCTGCCCGACCGGCCGCAACACTTTCGTCACCACCATAAAGTGACCCCTGGAGTATTTTAATTCTTCACTGACGCTGCCCGGTGCGAGTGGAGCATACCACTTTAATAAACTGGCGCCCGAGGCAACCCGTCACCTGTAGTTAAGGCGCCAACCCGTCAAGTAACGACGCAAGAGCGTTACAAATTTGGCGCCCGAGCAGGGACCGTTTTTATGGTGTACCGAGCCCGCTAATTACCAGAAGTCGTAGAAAAACGGTTTTGGAGTTGGTGGAAGTAATCAAAACGTTACAGAGAGGTAAAAACCGTAGCAAACGTTTTAGTAGACCGTCTTATATCCGAATCCGTCGAAATCCGCCGACCTGTCATTTTTGACAGATTGTCCGTTTTTCGCGGAAAAGACCATTTTTATAGTGTACCGAGGCCGGTGATCACCGTAACTTGAGTAAAACCCGTTTTGAGGTAGTGAAATCGATTCCGTCACTTTAGAGGTCCGAAACACACCGCAAGCACTTCAGGGCACCGTATTATACCCGAATTCGACGAAATCCGCTGACCTGTCATTTTGACAGGTTGCCAGCTTCGGCTAAACCGAGGACCGACCCCCTGTGCGACCCCTCGTTTAATAGGTTACCGAGTACGTAGAACCGATTCGCATCATCCGTTTATTGCTTAGAGTCACCCGTCTAGAGATACGAGCAATTGGTAAGGGAAAAGTAGGTTTCTGACCGTTGAGCAAGGAAGCTATACCGATTCTGATTATGAGTAAAATGGCTACTAAGAATTTAGTACCCGCAAACACTCCGGACGCAGCTACCGCCGCCCAGAACCCGCTTCCGAGAGAAGAACCGACTGATACCCGTGTTGGATGGGTATACCTCCTAAGAAAGGAGGAATTAGACGTAGAACTAGACAAATTTAGGCTAGAAGTCACCGGAACCGTAGATGATAAGAGACGCCGCCTTTCCAAGTTCATCCGTGAAGGCCGCGCCTCCCCCGCACCGACCGCCGCAATGCCGTTTGTATTTCCCGCCACATCCGGAGCAACCACCGCCACCGCCGCACTACCGACCGTCACCGTAACAAGGGCAGAAGCATACGGAACAACCACAGTTACCGCCGCATTACCGACCGTCACCGTTACCAGTGCAGAAGAACCCGCAACGACAAACGTGTTCAATAGTACACTGGCAGGAATCCAGCCCACACCAGGGCCAATCTCAGGACCAATAATGCCGCCATTGAGAACCAAGGATTGGAGAATAAGCTTCAATGGATCAGGAGACCCCGCTGCTTTCCTCGAGAGGCTTGAGGAGATTTGTGAGTCACAAGCCATCTCTCTCGACCGGCTACTGCAAGCTATGCCCGAGCTATTACATGGAATGCCAGCACTTTGGTTCCGGAACAACCGCAAATACTGGTCTAACTGGCAAGAGTTCTGCACCGCCTTCCGAGATTTTTTCTTTCCGGTCAATTATCTCGTCGATTTAGAGGTAGCCATCAGTAGAAGAACTCACCGGCTTCAAGAGAGTACCGCCACATACATCACAGATATGCAAACGCTCATCCGTCGCCATGGAAGTATCACCCCGGAGCAGGAATTGAATTGGCTGTACCGGAATCTCCACCCAGAGTTTCGCCGTCAGATTCGTAGAACGGACTTCTCGAATCCGCAGGAATTTGCCAAAGCCGCCCGGGATTACGAACTGCTACGCTCCGAGATTGAGCAGGCTCGTGGACAAACCGATCGATCCAATCCGTATCCAGTTCGGCAGCCAACGGAGAATACGCGTAAGCTGGACTATGCAGCCGCTTCTGCCGCCACACCCTGTCGCTCTCAGCCGCGCCCGGCTGCAGCGACCGCATCAGCGACCGTTAGGGCAACCCATCAAGGACCTGCGTCCCCAACTCGGCTCACTGGACGCCGTTTTGACTCAAAGGATACAGTAACCGCAACAGCACTCAACAAGCAACCAACCGGCAGAAACCAAGAATGTTGGCGATGTGGCCAGACCGGACATTTTCGCAGTCAATGTCGAGGAACTCCCAGGATCTTCTGCTCCAGATGTAAGAGGGACGGAGTTATGTCCCGAGACTGTCCGTGTCCACGGCCGGAAAACTGCTAAGGCGCTGCGACCACCCGAGGCTTGCGCAGCAAAGCCCTCAAAACGCCTCAATTCCCCCCACATCAGCTAACCTAGGAAATCGCCCACCTAGGACACAGGCTGGCACCAACACGTCGAGAGTCACGACGAATCACCGTCCCGTCCCAAAGGAGACTCGGCCCGTACCATGCCTTCTTATTGGGATCACCACGACAAGACCGCCGCTAACTCTCACCAAAGATGAAGAAGATTGTCTACAGAGATTTCTGCAGGAGGAACTACCGTCATTTGAGGATATTCGAGGGGTAACACCGTTGATCGAACACAGGATCCGTCTCACCAATCCTGATCCAATCAAACAACGTTATCGCCCTCAGAATCCCCGAATGCAGGAAATAATCAATGAAGAGGTGGACAAGATGCTAGAGGCAGGGATTATAGAGCCGTCAGCGAGTCCGTGGAGCTCTCCCGTCGTCATCGTCCGTAAAAAGGATGGCAAGCCCCGGTTCTGTATAGACTTTCAGAAAATCAACTCTGTCTCCATGAAAGATGCTTACCCGCTACCCTTCATCAACGCCGTCCTAGACAAACTCCGAACAGCCAAGTTCATATCCAGCATCGACCTCCGCCAAGGCTACTGGCAGGTAGCACTGACAGAGGACAGCAAACCGATTACCGCCTTCACTGTCCCGGGAAGAGGATTGTACCAGTTCCGAGTAATGCCTTTCGGACTGCACGCCGCTCCCGCCACATTCCAACGTCTCATGGACAGAATAATAGGACTCGAGATGGATCCATTTTGCTTCGCATACCTGGACGACATCATAGTGCTCGGAGGAACTTTTGAGGAGCATCTCGCTAATTTACGAGAAGTTTTCCGCCGCCTTCGAGCCGCGAACTTGCGAATCAACCCCGAGAAGTGCCACTTTGGGAGAAAATCTCTCAGATACCTGGGCCACTTAGTCACATCGGAAGGGATCCGCACGGACCCCGAAAAAGTAGCCGCCATCGCCGAGATGGCCGCACCTACGAATGTCAGAGGGCTTCGACGCTTTCTAGGAACAGCCTCGTGGTACAGGAGATTTGTACCGTCTTTCTCCGAAGTAGCAGCATCGCTGCACCGACTACTGAAGAAACACCACCGATGGAATTGGGGTTCCGAGCAAGAAGACGCTTTTAAGAAACTCAAAACTTGCTTAACAGAAGCTCCAGTTTTGGCCTGTCCCGACTTCGACAAACCCTTCGTTTTACAAACCGACGCATCCGATCACGGTCTCGGAGCCGTTCTTACCCAGGCATCGGACGAGGGAGAACAAGTAATTGCCTACGCCAGCCGATCGTTAACTTCCACTGAAAACGGCTACTCCGTTACCGAGAAGGAATGTTTAGCCATAGTTTGGGGAATCGAAAAACTGCGCCCCTACTTGGAAGGTTACCACTTCACCGTGATAACGGATCACCAGTCGCTCCGTTGGCTTCATTCGATCAAAAGCCCAGCCGGACGCCTTGCCCGATGGAGTATGTTCCTCCAACAGTACGACTTCGACATCAAGTATCGCCAAGGAGGGTTAAACAAGGTGGCCGACACTCTATCCCGAGAACCCCTAGATAATACCGAGGAAGGCGCTGAAGATATAGCAACCGTAGACACAGTGAGCGGATGCTCCTGGTATGATCGAAAGAAAGAAGAAGTACGACGGAACCCTGAAGCATTTCCCGACTATTGTATCCGAGAAGACCGTCTGTATCGACATTTTTGGGATTCGAACGATTTCACTGAACCAGAATTAAGCGACCCCTGGAAATTATGTGTTCCCAAACCGACCCGGCTCAGCATACTACAAGAGATGCACGACGCGCCCACAGCCGGACACATGGGAATCGCCAAGACTATCGCCCGGATTGCAACTCGCTACTATTGGCCTGGAATGTTCCGCGACACCGCTAAATATGTACGTAGCTGTGACTTGTGCCAACGGTATAAGTCTTCCCAAATGAAGCCCGCAGGAAAGATGCAACCGTCGCCCAATCGTCAACCCTGGGAATGCGTCAGCGCCGACCTGGTGGGTCCCTTACCACGATCTACGCGGGGACACTCCTTTCTCATCGTATTCCAGGACCGCTTTACGAAATGGGTACAATGCCGTCCGGTCCGCAAAGCAACCGCTAAGGCCGTCGCACAAGCTTTGTATGAAGATATAATAACCCGCTTTGGTTGTCCCAAGGTAATCCTCACCGACAATGGAACTCAGTTTACCGGCCGGTTGTTCGAAGAATCGCTAAAAGAATTCGGTATTCAACACCGTTTGACTCCGCCATATACCCCGCAAGCTAACCCCGTGGAGAGGGCCAACAAGACATAGAAAACCATGATAGCGCAGTTCTGTGAAGAAGATCACCGGAAGTGGGACCTGCACTTAGCCGAGCTTTCGTTCGCTATAAACACCGCACGTCAAGAATCCACTGGATATTCCCCCGCGTTCTTGAACTTTGGAAGAGAATTAGAAATTCCCAAGGCTATATACCGCCCAACCTCCCCCGTTGAAGAGGGGAACGTAAATACCAGTCAAGAGGATACCACTCAGCACACCGACAGATTGTCCCGTCTAAGGGATACATTCGAGATGGTACGGGTAAATCTGGCCAGGGCATTCACCGTTCAGAGTCATCATTACAACCTCCGGCGCCGGGATTGGCGTTGCCATGTAGGTGACCAAGTCATGAAACGCGAGCACCACCTGTCCTCAGCGGACCGAGGATTCGCCGCGAAACTTGCTCCCAAATATTCCGGCCCCTATACCGTGACCCATGTCCTCTCACCGGTAGTATACAACCTCAAAAGCAGAACAGGCAAACGACTCCATCGGATTCATGTCAAAGATCTACGACCGGCACATACTCCCGACGAGCACTAGGTAAGAAATATCTGTTTTCCTTTCAGAGATGACAAGCCGATGTCCAGGAGAGCCCCCAAGAGGAGCCGCCCCACCGCACTCTCTGCGTGTGCCTCGACAAGAGGGGTTACTGTAGTATAGTTGTTCTTCTCTTCCGAATCATAGTCTTTCGTAGGTTTACTTGATTTCATTTTTATAGATATATACTAGAGTTGTTAACGTTTATATATTTGGACCCGTTTCCGTTATATAAATTGCGTCCGAACTTCATTTAAGACAATCCGTTGTAATAGTCTTTTGTTTGTTATCTCTCCGCCGGACCGTTTATTTGGTTAGAATACTGATATGCGTTGACCTTTCAGGAATCCCGAAACCATAGAAGGAGAGTGCTAGGATGGATCCGATTCCCGGAACCACGTCAACCGTACACAACGTCGTCGCTGACCTTCTGAAGGCCATGGAGGCAAGCCAAGACACACCTAGTCGCCGTGAGGCCGCCAACCCCGGAGTTTCAGTGTCCAAAGCACCTTCCAGCGCTGCCATGCGCCGTGCCCCGCCTGCGGATGTCAGCATCTCTTCAAGACGCATCTTCAGTAGAAGTCGGAAGTCCCACCCCGGTCCGACATCAGCCAAAAGGACGTCGAAGAATCAAACTTTATTTTTCTTGTGAATTTCATTCTTTTGTTCCGAATAATTGTGATAGGTGTACCTACCCCCAATAAAAGGGTTCGGCCGAAAAGGGGTAGGCGCCTAGTCGGTTTATTTTTATTGTGGGATCTTTTCTCTTTCATAATAGATAGTTCAGGGGAAGTTTTTGGAAAAAATATATATGCATACATTTTTTCCCCGAAGTGGGAAGGGTGTGTAACGAAGTTACATTTTCAAAGACCGGGCAAAAGCACAATCTTCCGTATAATATAAAATAAAGCGTTCGAACACCGTATTTCTCCGTCCGTATCGATACAATGTAATATAAACATCGGTACAATATAACATAATATAATTTATCAAACCTGCACCGACAGTCGGCGACACTTACGACTTCGCGCCGTATCCCCAACAAGCCATACCGTAAAGCAGAACGATTCTCAGTGTAGTCAGTCTATCCGTAGACTCAGATCCTTACCCGCATACGCAGGTGAGACTTAAAACTAAGAGCCTTCATTGTGCTCATAAAACCGTTCTCTTTCAGAAAACCGATTCCGCTAGAGTAACCGTACCGTTTACCGAGGTGAGTGATATTCCGAATTTTATACCTTAGGGTATATGGTTCTCGCCGTATAATCCGACCAGGGGAAGTAAAGGGGAACCGTGTCCGCTGCTAGAACGTTGAGTTCTCACATCCTACCAGCGGCCGTGTTTGGGCCTTAAGCCATCCGATCGAGGAGTACCGTGTCCGCCACTAGAAAGTTGAGTTCTCACATCCTAGTGGTGGCCGCCGCAACTCCGAGATTTCGATACCGCGGAAACCGAGAGCCATATCCCCCGAGAGTAGAGCTTTGATTAACCTAGAGGGTCGCTTGCAATCCGTAGTAGTTCTGCGCACTGCCGCTAACCGTCCACCGCATCCTCGCCCCATTTTTGCTGTCGCTTGCAATCCGTAGTAGTTCTGCCCACTGCCGCTAACCGTCCACCGCATCCTCGCCCCATTTTTGCTTTCGCTTGCAATCCACCGCATCACCCGACTTCCGCTAACCGTCCACCGCACCCCCGCCCATTTTTGTTGCTTCCGCTTACATAGCTTTGTTTTACTCACCGTAGTAGAGACCGTTTTGAACCTGTAGGATAGTAGTTAGTACTAGTGCTTTTGCCCCGCCTACCCGAATTAAAGGACATTTAATTTAGTTTTCCGTTTAATAAAGACTCTTTGTAAATAAGTAACTTTTGGTTTCTCTTCTCTCCAACTCCAATTACCAGTAAACCTCCGTAAATAGGTAAGAACGTTAAGCAGCTAATACCCAGGTTACGAAGCCGGGGAGGCAAGTAAAATCTGCCCGACCGGCCGCAACACTTTCGTCACCACCATAAAGTGACCCCTGGAGTATTTTAATTCTTCACTGACGCTGCCCGGTGCGAGTGGAGCATACCACTTTAATAAACTGGCTCCCGAGGCAACCCGTCACCTGTAGTTAAGGCGCCAACCCGTCAAGTAACGACGCAAGAGCGTTACAATATTGTAAAATAAAAAACGTTACTTTCTATCGAAAAACTAGATACACTTGAAACAACCGAATTAGTATCTAATATTCTCTTTAAAATTGTAGTGGTGGTGAATTTTGAAACCAAAATGTATTCCTTCAGGAGGGATTTAAGCTAAGTATCAATTTCCATGTTTAATTTAAACTCAATTTTTCGTTTTTCTTATTGTATTTTATTTCAATGTCGAGGCATTGGTTTTGATTTTCATATAAGTTAGAAGTGATTGCTATGTATCCTGTTTTCTTTGATTTCCAATAATTCTACCATACAACCTTGAAAAAGAAAGAAAAAGTCTTTCGAAAGCGCTAGGTTTCGTATAACAAGAATTTTTAACATTATTTAGGCTGCAATCCCCGTAATATTTTCCATTTTATTTGTTGATAGTTCAGCCGTGACTAATTGTTTCTCTCTCTCTCTCTCTCTCTCTCTCTCTCTCTCTCTCTCTCTCTCTATATATATATATATATATATATATATATATATATAATTTTCATGGGACGAAATTAGCCAAATTTTATATTTTTCGAACCTTCAAAAATTCATATTTCTAAATTAACTTTATTGGTGAAAGTCATAGGACCTTTTTAATTTGTATATCAATAAATAATATAAAAAAAATTGTCCGGCTAGAAAATACAATTGCTTGCAATTGTTTAAACAATTTCGGTTTAAACAATATGGCACCGAGTTGCCCCATGGCAACATGCATTTATATAATTCGCAGGGCAACTTGAAGAGGATCGCATAAAAAAATTGAGGTGGATTAGTTTTCGATACTCATGCGCCGATTCCTCCTGGACTAAGTCAGGTCACTTCTTGGTCTAGCCAAAAATAACTACTAAACATCGGGTAGGCATCAAATGAAATGTAACTTCTGTCATTCTGAAGATGATATTGATTTATCGAAACAATTGTCAATTTTTTAGAATTTTCAACAATTTTCATTATATTGTGGAATTAGCTAGAAACAGTGAGTTTCATTTAAAATAGTAATATGAGTAGATTCCACGAAGTAAGGGTCGAGACAGTTTTTTCGTAATTTTTTTTTGTTACTTTTGTTATGAAGTCCTTGATAATGGGCATGTCTGCTTCTTCATGTAACCACGAGTGTTTAGGAAGTTTTGGATATTCTTTTTGTAGGGTATTGCCATGCGTAGGCACTTATTTTGCACCACTTGAATCGTGTGAAAGTTATGTTTAGTGGTTGTGTAGTAAGCTGATGCGGCGTATGTTAAAATAGGTCTTATGATTTGCAACAGTTTGTTGAGTGTAGAGAGACAACATTTCTTACAGATCAGCGGGTACAATTTTCTCATCGCCATTTTTGCTTTTTGTACTTGCTTCATTAAGTGCGCGTTGGCGTTTGGTATTGCCATGCGCACTGTGTGGCCCAAATACTTTAATGTGCTACTGGGAGTGACGGTTTGCCCATCTACACACAGCAGCGATTTCAAGGAGCCATTGTTCTTCGCTTTCCTCCCGAGTCACAAGTACTCTATCTCGGAGGGTTTGATTGTAAGTTTATTTTGTCTCTCATATATGTGATTATTTGTGTTTTAACATGTGTTTGTATATTTTGTCGTGCGTTGTCTTGTGTTGATGCAGATGATACAAAACAAGTATCGTCTGCATACATGGCTGTTAGGATTTGTGGGGAGGAGGGTAGATCATGGGTAAATAGGGAATATAACAAAAATTAAAGAACTGACCCTTGCGGAACTCCTGCTTAAATGGCCCTGTTAAGCCATCGTTCACACAGGAGTAAAATTTTCTATTAGTTATATATGATTTAGTTATTTTTATTAAGTATTCTGGAAGTTTAAGTTTTATTAATTTATACAATAGCCCCTCGTGCCATACAGTATCGAAGGCTTTTTGCATGTCGATGGTAACCATTACAGATTTTTTTATAAAATTCCTCCCTAATATGATTAAATACTCTAATAATTTGTGCAACAGTTACTGTGTCTGCCACGGAAACCGTACTGCTATTATTCATTATATTATATATAATACGGGGGAACGGAGGGGGATTTTGGCATCAGGGTACACGGGTACACCAAGAAAAACTGCATTGAAATTTTTCCGAAGTTGCGTCATGCTACTCTCTACAATAACCCTATTCCATTCTGAAATAAGCCTAAAAAACCAACCAAGTATGTTACATCGCTGTATTCCAAATAGAGTGACAAGAAATTTTCGACGAAAATATACAGGGGGTGACATTTTTAAATAGAAAGTGAGGGGTGACTGCCAAAATGCTGTTGATTGAAATTAAGTTTCTGATACGTCATTAGGAAGGAATTTTGTTGCCATTCACAACAGTTTTTACAGTATTGGATTATCCTTTAAATTAAGCGAGATACTGCCTGTAAACGATAATTTGGGACACACTGTATTATATATATATATATATATATATATATATATATAGATGTAGGAATATCGCGTGATATGTTAAAAACAACAACAAAGAGATTCATGGGTAATTCACGCAAAATAAGGGCTACTGAAATAGAGTGGTAACCGTGGACATGCATGTTTCTGGCTCATTTTGCCTCTTCAGCACGGCATAACCAAATAAGGATGTGAAATTTGGGAGCAAAGATGTTAATCGAAACATGGGAAAACACAAAATAACGGATTTCAGCAGGGAAACCAAACGCTCATTTGTGTCTTCAATTGGAAGATCCCGAGTTTTCAGGACAACAACCAACATCGACACGGAGGCGCATATAGCCCCCCCCCGCCATGAACCTTCCGACCCATAGTAAATAACAAAGAAGATGTAGGAATATCGCGTGATATGTTAAAAACAACAACAAAGAGATTCATGGGTAATTCACGCAAAATAAGGGCTACTGAAATAGAGTGGTAACCGTGGACATGCATGTTTCTGGCTCATTTTGCCTCTTCAGCACGGCATAACCGAATAAGGATGTGAAATTTGGGAGCAAAGATGTTAATCGGAACATGGGAAAACACAAAATAACGGATTTCAGCAGGGAAACCAAACGCTCATTTGTGTCTTCAATTGGAAGATCCCGAGTTTTCAGGACAACAACCAACATCGACGCGGAGGCGCATATAGCCCCCCCCGCCATGAACCTTCCGACCCATAGTAAATAACAAAGAAGATGTAGGAATATCGCGTGATATGTTAAAAACAACAACAAAGAGATTCATGGGTAATTCACGCAAAATAAGGGCTACTGAAATAGAGTGGTAACCGTGGACATTCATGTTTCTGGCTCATTTTGCCTCTTAAGCACGGCATAACCAAATAAGGATGTGAAATTTGGGAGCAAAGATGTTAATCGAAACATGGGAAAACACAAAATAACGGATTTCAGCAGGGAAACCGAACGCTCATTTGTGTCTTCAATTGGAAGATCCCGAGTTTTCAGGACAACAACCAACATCGACACGGAGGCGCATATAGTCCCCCCCGCCATGAACCTTCCGGCCCATAGTAAATAACAAAGAAGATGTAGGAATATCGCGTGATATGTTAAAAACAACAACAAAGAGATTCATGGGTAATTCACGCAAAATAAGGGCTACTGAAATAGAGTGGTAACCGTGGACATGCATGTTTCTGGCTCATTTTGCTCCTTCAGCACGGCATAACCAAATAAGGATGTGAAATTTGGGAGCAAAGATGTTAATCGATACATGGGAAAACACAAAATAACGGATTTCAGCAGGGAAACCAAACGCTCATTTGTGTCTTCAATTGGAAGATCCCGAGTTTTCAGGACAACAACCAACATCGACACGGAGGCGCATATAGCCCCCCCCGCCATGAACCTTCCGACCCATAGTAAATAACAAAGAAGATGTAGGAATAGCGCGTGATATGTTAAAAACATCAACAAAGAGATTCATGGGTAATTCACGCAAAATAAGGGCTACTGAAATAGAGTGGTAACCGTGGACATGCATGTTTCTGGCTCATTTTGCCTCTTCAGCACGGCATAACCAAATAAGGATGTGCAATTTGTTAGCAAAGATGTTAATCGAAACATGGGAAAACACAAAATAATGGATTTCAGCAGGGAAACCAAACGCTCATTTGTGTCTTCAATTGGAAGATCCCGAGTTTTCAGGACAACAACCAACATCGACACGGAGGCGCATATAGCCCCCCCCTGCCATGAACCTTCCGACCCATAAAAAATAACAAAGAAGATGTAGGAATATCGCGAGATATGTTAAAAACAACAACAAAGAGATTAATGGGTAATTCACGCAAAATAAGGGCTACTGAAATAGAGTGGTAACCGTGGACATGCATGTTTCTGGCTCATTTTGCTTCTTCAGCACGGCATAACCAAATAAGGATGTGAAATTTGGGAGCAAAGATGTTAATCGAAACATGGGAAAACACAAAATAACGGATTTCAGCAGGGAAACCTAACGCTCATTTGTGTCTTCAATTGGAAGATCCCGAGTTTTCAGGACAACAACCAACATCGACACGGAGGCGCATATAGCCCCCCCCCACCATGAACCTCCCGACCCATAGTAAATAACAAAGAAGATGTAGGAATATCGCGTGATATGTTAAAAACAACAACAAAGAGATTCATGGGTAATTCACGCAAAATAAGGGCTACTGAAATAGAGTGGTAACCGTGGACATGCATGTTTCTGGCTCATTTTGCCTCTTCAGCACGGCATAACCAAATAAGGATGTGAAATTTGGGAGCAAAGATGTTAATCGAAACATGGGAAAACACAAAATAACGGAATTCAGCAGGGAAACCAAACACTCATTTGTGTCTTCAATTGGAAGATCCCGAGTTTTCAGGACAACAACCAACATCGACACGGAGGCGCATATAGCCCCCCCCCGCCATGAACCTTCCGACCCATAGTAAATAACAAAGAAGATGTAGGAATATCGCGTGATATGTTAAAAAAACCATAAAGAGATTCATGGGTAATTCACGCAAAATAAGGGCTACTGAAATAGAGTGGTAACCGTAGACATGCATGTTTCTGGCTCATTTTGCCTCTTCAGCACGGCATAACCAAATAAGTATGTGAAATTTGGGAGCAAAGATGTTAATCGAAACATGGGAAAACACAAAATAACGGATTTCAGCAGGGAAACCAAACGCTCATTTGTTATTTACTATGGGTCGGAAGGTTCATGGCGGGGGGGGCTATATGCGCCTCCGTGTCGATGTTGGTTGTTGTCCTGAAAACTCGGGATCTTCCAATTGAAGACACAAAAGAGCGTTTGGTTTCCCTGCTGAAATCCGTTATTTTGTGTTTTCCCATGTTTCGATTAACATCTTTGCTCCCAAATTTCACATCCTTATTTGGTTATGCCGTGCTGAAGAGGTAAAATGAGCCAGAAACATGCATGTCCACGGTTACCACTCTATTTCAGTAGCCCTTATTTTGTGTGAATTACCCATGAATCTCTTTGTTGTTGTTTTTAACATATCACGCGATATTCCTACATCTTCTTTGTTATTTACTATGGGTCGGAAGGTCCATGGCGGGGGGGCTATATGCGCCTCCGTGTCGATGTTGGTTGTTGTCCTGAAAACTCGGGATCTTCCAATTGAAGACACAAATGAGCGTTTGGTTTCCCTGCTGAAATCCGTTATTTTGTGTTTTTCCATGTTTCGATTAACATCTTTGCTCCCAAATTTCACATCCTTATTTGGTTATGCCGTGCTGAAGAGGCAAAATGAGCCAGAAACATGCATGTCCACGGTTACCACTCTATTTCAGTAGCCCTTATTTTGCGTGAATTACCCATGAATCTCTTTGTTGTTGTTTTTAACATATCACGCGATATTCCTACGTCTTCTTTGTTATTTACTATGGGTCGGAAGGTTCATGGCGGGGGGGGGGCTATATGCGCCTCCGTGTCGATGTTGGTTGTTGTCCTGAAAACTCGGGATCTTCCAATTGAAGACACAAATGAGCGTTTGGTTTCCCTGCTGAAATCCGTTATTTTGTGTTTTCCCATGTTTCGATTAACATCTTTGCTCCCAAATTTCACATCCTTATTTGGTTATGCCGTGCTGAAGAGGCAAAATGAGCCAGAAACATGGATGTCCACGGTTACCACTCTATTTCAGTAGCCCTTATTTTGCGTGAATTACCCATGAATCTCTTTGTTGTTATATATATATATATATATATATATATATATATATATATATATATATATATATATATATATATATATATATCGGAGGTCCTTAGACGTTCCATTTATATTTAAGTGTAAAATTTGTCTCAGTCGAAGGTCTAATTTGATGAGATACTTGTTTTATTATAAAAAAAAGTTTTTGATATCACGGCAGAATTCTAGCCAAGTTTTTGCAAATCTCTGACAATAATGTGAAATAATACGGTACAGCGATTGGAACTTCCGCATTCTCAGATGTGGTGTATGCAACATGAGGCAAAAACCCATATCCAATATCGATTGCGTATCATCGTTACATGTACTACACTCGTGCCTTCAGCGAAGTGCAGGTTATGGGTCACCGAACAACTGAAAAATTACTAATAATTTCATTGTTGCCATACACTGAAACAGACGTATCATAATATGTATGTGTTCGAGGAAATATCTAGATGCATGCAGTTGCAATAATTTTACCGACATATAAGGTAGCGAATTAACAGTTAATTCATTTTTTTACTACTGGAAGCTCAAGTATTTTATTACCATCATTTATACGATGCTGATGGTGTTTTAACGATATGCTGTAGTTCAAATAATGTTCATATGGATTCAAAATTCTGTTCATCTGAAACGCGTACTTGATTTATGTTTTCATTATTTTTAATATTTTAAAAAATGCCTTTGAATTATGAAATTTTCTCCAGCAAAATAAGTGTCATGTGACTAACATTTGATGTATCAACACTATTCCGAAAATTGTTCAATCACATATTTCGAGAGAGAATTTCAAAAAATCAGATCTTTAAATATGTTTAGACGCGTATTCTATAGACAATCATAGAATATGATGACAATGACTGCCGTGCTAGATATGGAGATGAAATGATGATAAGGACGAAATTACCAACATTACCTGAAATTGTCTTGGAGTAATTCAATTTAATCCCAACTCAATGACTCCTTTTTGGTCGTAATTAGGAGTGTATAGAGCGATACAAACATGTAAGAGTAGGAGCATCTATATTTACTCTCTGTAAAACAGATATATTGAAGGCAAAATGTTTACACCAATCAAGAAAAGTTATACACATTGAGCAATAGTTAGGCCAAAGATTAATGGAAATGTATATTCTTCAGTCGTTAACCTCCAAATATCAGTAATTGAGTATAATAGAGAGATATAAGAATTTGCTTCGAAAGAAAAATACTTTTCAATTATTTATTTACGGAAATTAGAAGTTCCAATGTACCAATTAGAAGTCTAATAATTACAAAATATATTCAAATAATAATTTATTTATTATGTAACTAGGAATTTATCATATATATAATCACCTCCCTCATTAGATGGAGGCATCTTCTGGAAGTTGGAATCTACTTTTGCTACAAATGCTATGAAAAGTAGCGTATTTTTCATAGTTTACTCAATTTCAAAACAATATATTGCTCATACTGTGAGAAATATCATTTCTCACGGCACCTTGCCCACACCACGTACATTTATATGTAATCCAGTGTCCGGAGAGAAAAATGTATGTATAATTTGAAAATTGTAAATTTGGGTATCAAATTATTATTCAAACATCTTAGTAGGAATGTTATCGAGTTTTTTGTATTGTATATTTTTTGTAGTACAAGTTCAATGTTACGATAGGTAGACAATATTTTATGCATGCCAGTATACATTTTATATATACTGAGTTATTAACTAGACTCCGGAGTTCAATAATTCCATTGCATTAAGACATACGAAGAAACGTTTTTAATCAAAGTAATACACGGTATATTATATATGCTATATTTTTTATTATTTTCAAAAAGAACTAACAAATTACTTGTATTACTGAAAGTTTTAGTTATTTAGTTATGGAGTTTGATTAATAAGAATAAAATAGACATTATTGGAATATTGCAAGTTTGTTAGAGTTTGTCAAATCTGTTGGGTAACAATTGACAGTTTAAGAATATTCTTAGAGTTGGTCACGACTGCATTCTATGACAGGATTAGTTTCGTTATATTTGTCAACCAATTATAATTTATAAATTATTTGATTACTTTCCTGGTTATTCACGTTTATATTTTGAGTTGGATATGATGAATAATTACTCTAATGAATAATCAGTTGATATGACCTGGATACTAAGTACTATGACAATAACTTACTAGCAGTAAGGGTGTCCTAAGCGATTTCCAGTATGTAGATTTCCTGAAGAAAGGAAATTTCGAGATAATAATGCACCGATTCAATACCACATGAAAAACATTAAAAAAATAAACTACTTCTACATTGGAAAATTAACTCAATATATATGTAACTATAAATAATCCAAATACAAGTGTTTGAGAAAATTCTAGGGAACAAGAAATGAGCTATGGTAGTATACAAAAAATTATTTCGAACAAGACTTGCTCAATCTCACATTCAATTACACCAGGAACTACTTGTTGATGATTTTCGACGAACACACTTTTGTAATTGGGTACAAAGATAAATTCGTAGTCAAAGATACTCTTACTTTTCCGCCCAACCTAATATGCGATAGAAGTATTGGTTTACCCCAAAAAAATTAGAATTTTAGATTATTTTGAGGTATTCTTACGTTTCCAGTAAGAACAACACAAAAAACGGTTTTTAGAAAAAAATGTAGGCCTCGACATCGGCCACTTTTTCTAACATGTCTGGTTAGCACGTTACATACTCCGGACAGTAACAAGTCAACAATTCTATAGTTGAATATTGTTCAGGACATATTACAGATGAAACCTATTGATGTTCTGCTCACCAGAGCCAGTACAACGGGTTCTATTTAAGTACGATATTTTTGTAATTTTTGGAGAAATTTCAGTTTGTTATCACGATACAGCCTCCGGATTGTATACAAGTGACCAGTTTTGTGATTGGATAATATTCAGGGCATCTAATAGATGAGCCTCATTTTTTTTCAGCTCACTGGATCTAGTATAATCAACTGAATTTGCGAATGTGTGAGCAGTGCAAAAGTCCTAGCTATATTGTTATTACTATTTTACAATGTTGCTTTCCCCCGACTGCTTCCATATGATGACTTCTTCAATCTTATGATCTCCATAAAAAAAACAATCTCGCATTGGAGGTAAGAAGAATATTATCCGTTTCTTGATAGAGTTGAGAATAATTGCGTTTTGCTCTATTTGTAGTGTCTCTGATGATGGAAAAAATCGTTTTCGAAAGCTTCGGTAGAAACCAATAGAGTTCTCTCTTTTCCTATTGCTGCATTCGCCAACATTTCTGAGTTGTTTTATTCCTACATGTCAGCGAAGACGCGAAGATATATATATATATATATATATATATATATATATATATATATATATATATATATATATATATATATATATGTATATATATATATATATATATATATATATATATATATATGTATATATATATATATATATATATATATATATATATATGTATATATATATATATATTTATATATATAGGTATATATATATATATATATATATATTGTACTGGTACAAATTATGTGTGGAATTTAAATTGTTTTAATTTAATGTTTTTAAACCTTCCTATCAATTAAATTTTTATTTTGCCTCACGTTGGGCAGACAAATTTGTACTGAATATAAATATTTATCAATATGTGAATAAAATAATTAAAATTTTATTTGCATAACGTTGCTGGTGCCAAATTTGTATTGGATATAAATATTACGAGTATTTATTATTTGAAACTGAATAATTGTTAATAATCGTTGAACATATATTACTCTATCAATTGGTAGGGTTCAATTGCGCCATTAAAATTCACTATAATCATTGGATTGTGAAATTAAAATGAACAAAATTATGATTTCAGAATTTTTTTAAAACATAGAAGTTTATAAACAGGAGATGTGTATACACTACAAAAATAATAAACTATAATTACTTGGAAAACAATAAAAGAATGATAGATTGATAACTAATCATGAATGCATTTCTCTTTGATTTTGAATAAAAGTTTATTTTAATTTAGAGATCTTTAATAAATTTTATTTCGGTACCTTTTAATTTTCTTAAACGTCGCTGCACCACCAAATTCAGATATATTTACTTGATACTTCTTCTGCCGTTCCGTCAAACAAAAATAACGACAGCTCCTCCTCACATATTTGGCAGGCAATATGTCTGCAGAGATATCCTTTAAATTGAAACAGTATGATCTTCTTCTCTTGAAATAACTTTCTTTATAAACCAGCTCAACTTTGAAACACTCACAAGTTTTGTTTAGTACCTTGACCAAATTTACGTTAATTTAAACAACAATTTATATTGGAAACTTGTAGGAGCTTCAAATAATATTTCAAGTACTATATTATCTTATATAAATATCTCTCTACTCTTTTCAGTTTAAAACCTTTTAGTTTTGATTTCCATTCTGTCTGGTTTTTCTTTAAATTTTATAACATAGACGAGTTGAATTATTATATTATATTCACTTTGACGTTTTCAAAATCACTGATGTTCTTCATCCACCATCCATAATCAACATCGTTCCGGGTTGCTAGGGAAACTTGTCTATCTATACATTATGAATTATATAAACATTGTGTCTTTGTCGACGATTCGCTGTTTATATTACAATAAACCATTAACTTTTAAGCCCTATATGAAGCATGAAATAACATTTTAGTATATGAAATTAGAATGTATATAGATGAGGATTTTTATACATATAAATATTAACATAACTTATTTACTATTTATTCAAAATTCCTGAAATCCCTTGCAGAAAACAACATATCTACTAAATATATAAAAATGTGTCGTGTTTCTTTTAAATTGTTATAAATTTCATTCTAATTTCGACGGACTCTTTTGAAATTACATCATCTACTGAATTATTAGTTTTTTTTTATTCAGTATTGTTGTGAGGATTTTGTTCACTGTTTTTACTATCGGCATCTATAATTAATTTAGACATAAATCTTTTTACAATTTATAAATATTCGTTAATGTATTCCAGACCATGATAATATATATATATATATATATATATATATATATATATATATATATATTATTGTGGATAGTATAAATGGTATAAGCGAATAGGTGAAAGAAATTTTAATATTTAAATTTGCATAAATATATTTTTTTTTAATTTGCCCTACGTTGGGCCGACATTTTATTGTGGTTTACTATTTGTGTTTCAAAATCAATAAAATTTTAATTCAATTCGCCCGGTATATTTAAGAAATTATTTTGTTCAACAATAATGCCACACAGTGCACTTACCTTTATCTCTTCTTATTATTAATTTCTATATGAGAACTCAGCTTCTCAGGATCTGGGTTCATGGGCTTTTTATATATAATAAATCTTGTTATTATTATTTTATATGCGCCAAATATTTGATATTAAAAAAATTCTGTTAAATTAAATATTTTTTTTTATTTATCTCTGTAGTGCGGTCCTGTATACTTTATCTCAAGGAAACCTTCAGTGGTGAATGCTGGCTAAACAGTATTGCCAACTTACAAAAGAAAACACTGAATCAAGATTCACAGATATATGATTCTATTTATTTGAGAGAAAAGAATTTTTTATCTCGTAAAAAAAAACAAAAAATACATTATTTTTCCTTGCATACGATATATAAAGAAAAATAAAACTTATCTATGATGGTCTTTCACACAAAATTCATACCAATGAAATTATACATGTACGTATGCAACTTATTATTCGTTTAAGTTGTGTTGGTGATTGTACTCAACAAAAACAAATACATATACAAAATGAACGATTGTGATATGTACATAAGAATATCGGATATAATTCAATACCTAATGTTCCTTTATATTTACAAGTAAGTTTTCATTTAAAAAAAAATTATGAAATACCTTTTGTTTTCCACTAATGTTCTATAGAAGAATATTCATTTTTTTTCCCTTTTAGGAAGTTCTGGAAAATTTCTTGGGAAGCTGGATACACAGTTCATTCGAATCAACTTGTTACTGAAAAGCCTTTTAGTATTTTCTTCTGGGATTGTGTAAAGGATATTTACACTGTATACATGGAATATTTAATTCAGGAATCGTTTTATAAGGTTAGTTTCACTAGTCTTTTTGGGAAGCTGGATTCACAGTTCATTTTTATCACTTCATTACTGAAAAGTCTTTCAGTATTTTCTTCTATGATTATGTAAAGGATATTTACACTGTATATATCAAATATTTAGTTCAGGAATCGTTTTAGAAGAATGGTTTCACTATTCACTTTTTAATATTGGTTATAAATTTTACAAGTCTTATAATTATTATGAAAGAAAAATAATGTGTTTCTTTTGGCTTTTCTTAGCACCAACCCTCTACTACTTTTTTCTTTCCAAAAAAAAATCAACAACCTTCCCTTATCTCCCTAAGCAACCACTTTTTTCTAAACAAGAAACCTTATTTTTCATTAGTCCTCTGTTTATTGAACATAAAAATATTTGTAACCAATCAAAATTACTCATAGTTCTTTATTCATGGATTTCATTATATGTTCTAAGATATTAACTTTTTAATTATGAAACATAATTTCTTACAATTTTAAACAAACAATTCATATCTATATCATATATATTATTAATTCTTAAAATTTTTAGCTGTTGGCCTTGCTCTACTCAACTGACACATATTTCAAACAGATGTCAAAAATTTTATAACCCTAATATTTTTATTTGGAATTTCAACTTTTGGGTATATTACCAGAAACACCTCCATGGCTTCCAAATAGTCCGATGGCATCTAATGGGAATTTAAGATATGCACAAACATTTGACGATTTCACCCCGAAGAGTGGACTCATTCATTTCGTAACAGGTGATGTTATTTTTATAAACTTTTCTCTTTAATAGTTTGAATTCTTATATCGGTGTCATGTACATATGTACAAGGTACATTATAAAGTCCAAATAAATTACTTTAGTTCGATTTAGTTTAATTTAGTTTAAATTTGACTCCCAAATAGTCCTTCCTTCAATAATTTTATACTCGTTAATATCCTAAGTTGCAATTGACTTGTGTTAGATATATGTACAGTGTGTAGCATTATTTTTCACAATAATATATATATATATATATATATATATATATATATATATATTATAGAGTGAAACACCCTGTATATCAAACAATAAAGAATTAAGATTGTGCATTGTAATCTAGAAGAATTTTTTTATGTCAAAAATTTTTTTAAACATTTGAATGGAGACAATCTGTACGATCCACTATTCGATGGAGAAGGCATCCAGAAAGGACAGACTGTATAATGTAGGGATAATTGCGAATAGGTGTGATAAACAATTTATGTGAAATAAATTAACCAAACTTTTATTAAAAAGATCAAGTATCAGAATTTGTTCATGATGAGAAACTAATAATGCTTTATTCTGTAAAGTCAAGCTAATCTCATAATATTTGTTGATTAAAACATTAAAGTAAGTTAGTGTAGCTGTTTAGACATAACAGAGAAGAAAAGTATATAATAATGTGAATTTCAGAGAACATGACTCATAAAAAAAACGAATTTTCATTTTGCATATATATTTAAAGGTAACAGCTGTCATCTATTAAAACATTAAGAATATTCATTTGACATACATACTTAGAGGTTAGGAAATGTCATTTTAACAATACTAGGAAATATTATTGAATGAAAATAATATAGGAAGTCTAAGCAATTAAAAACCTTAGAATACAATATCCTGATATAATGGATGAACATTTCACTGGTTGAAATGAAGAATTTGAGTGATAAAATAAATAGTCAAATTTGATTGGAAAATAAACATTTAAAAAGGATCATATCGGCGAAAATTATGTTGCTAGCGAAAAAAAAATCGGAAAGAAAAAAGGTTGTTGATTATGGGGTCTATTGACTAGAAGCTTTTTGTGGGTAGAAAAATTTGTAAGCAGAAAAACTCTTTGGTAAAGAAAATCATTTGAAATTATTTGGAAGATAAAAATTTGACTATAGAATTCAAGAACAAATACATTATACTTACAAGATATACATCAGTGTAAGTAGTTAAGTTTATATTAATAATTAAAAAAGGAATTGTCGAATGTTGTACAGTACTAACCATGATTTTTATTTTATAATATGGTGTCTTGTGTCTTGTGGAAGTAAAATAGCCACAATAGCTTTTGGAAAAATACTGAATAATGGAATTTATATAAACTGCTTGGACTTCAAATGAAGTACAGCATCGATTCCTGTTCTGGTAGAAACGGAATGCCAGCATGGAGTTTTTCCAGGAGGAGAATCTGAAACAAGTGAAAGAAACGGATCATTGAGGTGAACAAACAAAACAGTGAAGTGAATAAGGTAGTAAAAGTTAATTTATTAATATATTAAAAAGTCAAGCGTACTTACCAATTTATGCAAAGAACTAAAATTTTGTGACGCATAGACGTTTTTAGGATTGTATTTCGCCATTTTCTAAAAATCATATGTTTATGAAGTTGTATAATTGTATTTCACTCTTATAATAATATCTCACCAGAGTGCGTGTATGTTGTATGAAAGAGTCATCCTTTTAGATAGTTGAATTTCTTCAAGAACACTTGTAAAAGTGTAATGTATTTATTTTCATTAAATTAAATATCGTTTTTCCTTTGAAAAACGTTTTAAACTATTTTTGAGTTATTCAGTTATTCATTTCATCTGGTGACTTGCGCACCATCTACTTACCATAGGCAGAAGCTCTGAATGACATCTATTGAATTATGCAGATTTGTTTTAAGCAGGACAGGACCGTATTTAGTTTGGAATCATTGAACAAGTAACATATTCTGATTAACAAATTTATTTTTGAAATATAAAGCATTTATTAACTTTGGCGCTAATATATATAAAATTCTAAAATCATTTTATCCTAAATACTTGAACTCTACCCTGAGATGAGGAGTTTTCATGTTAGTAATATAAACTGTTTATCATATATATAAAATCATCAATATACCGGGCAAACAATAAACTTAAAGTAAATTTAAACTAAAATAAAATAAGTATAACTTTCTTATTACACCATAGCCAATTCATATTGACAAGTCACCGCAACGTGGGGCTATAGTCAATCTATTATAAAGTGACGCACCAAACAAAGGCGAATAATTTAAAAAGGATTGAAACAATTTTTTTTACTGTATTAAAAAAAGAATTAAAAACAAAAATGGAAAGAAGAATGACTTTGAGAGACGGGAAACAAGTAGGAGGAGAAAGTGGCTCTGAACAAGAAAGGGAAGAGAGAAATCATGGAAGAGGAGATTTCCAAGTACAATATTTGGACCAAGGAAGAGAACGTTCACAGGAAGATAATGCAGAACAAGAACAGGAAGAGGAAGATTTACCATTGTCAGAAGAAACAGGACAAGAGGATAGACAAGAGTCTAAAAAACAAACAGAAGAATAGAAAGAGGAAACGGACGTAATGAGTATGTTAAAAATGATGATGGGAAAAATGGACCAAAATAGAGAAGAAATGAAAGAAATTAATACAAAAATGGATAAACAAGATGCAAATATGAATTGCATGCGGGGAGATATGAACAGAATAGAAGGTAATTTGAATGGGAAAATGGATCAGAATAAAGAAGAAATAAAACAAGAAATGAACACAAAAATGGATCAGAATAAAGAAGAAATAAAACAAGAAATGAACACAAAGATGGAACAAAATAGAGAAGAATTAAAACAAACTAAGGACCAAATAATAAAATTAATGGAAGAGAAATTGGGACAGGTTGAAAAGAAATTGGAAGAATCAAATATTTACATGAAAAACAAATTAGAATCCACCAAACAAGAAATAATACAAGAAATAAGAGGAGAGGGGATTAAAAAAACCACAGAAATAGACAATTCACAGATCAACAGAATCAAGGAAATAGAGGAGAAAGAAAAGGATTTCAAAGGAGAGATTCAAATGGATGTAAAGTTACAAAATGAAAATATAAATGATGATAATTTAGAACCAAAATTAAGTAATAAAATGAAAATTGATGAAATAAAAATACAAAGACAACTAAATGAGGAGATGATAGATAGCAATTTACAGAATCTAGGAAGTGAGGAAGCTATGAAAATTTTTATGAAAAAGAGATTTATTGGAAAATAACAGACCCAGATGTTAATATATTGAAACGAATAGTGACATATGGTAAAAGAAATAATAATAATAATAATAAGGGGATACAACTTAATTGGAAATTAGAGAAAATGAATGAGATATTACAAGAGACCAAGGAAGAAATAGAAGAAACCATAAGACAGAATATAGAAACAATAATTTATGCAGAAAATTTCGAAATGAGAGTAAAACTTGGCAGAAATATAAAGATAATTGATCCAAGAAAATTTAATAGGATAATTAAAAATGAAATGATAGGAAGTGAGAGTATTATGGGAAATGAAATAATAAAAAGAAGAAACAATAATATGAAGAAATTGGAAACGCAAATTTTGATGAATCTATTGAGAGAAATTGATGAGATAGGGGATAACAAAATAGAAAAAGACTTAGTGGAACATTTTAAGAAATTTAGGATACAAGAGGATCGAAAAATAAGAGAAGAGGATAAGACGAAATTTAGGAAAAGAAAATAAAATTGAATAATAAGGCTGTATTATAGGACCGGAATCTAAAAGACGAATAAGGAATTGTAAAAGGTCAAGAAGGGATATAAAAACCACATGTAAATAAAAAGTTTATAACTAACAAATAATAATTTAAAAAAAAAATATGTAAATATAATTTTGTACATAGATAGCAATTAGGATACGTGAAGATATAATGATGAAATACAGAAATAATTACATTAACAGATATAATAACAATGGAGATTATAAAAATAACAATAATTTTAATAACAATTCAGGAAATAACAATAACTATAATAAGAACGATAGCAACCAAAACAACTATAACAGAAACTTTAAATATAATAACAACAAAAATAACAATTATAGAGAACAAAACTACAGGGAGCAAAATAACAGAGGTGGACCATACGATAACCGACAAAGAGAAGAAAGTAGAGAACAAAGAAAAGATTATAGGGAGGAAGGAATAGGAAATGGAAATGGAGGACAGAGAAGGATAAATAATATTCAAAGAAGAGAAGATAGAGTGATATCAGTAGAACTGGAAATAATAACAGAACAAGAGCCCGACCAACATTTTGGATCGAGCACATACCAAATGTAAGAAATATCATCTGTACATATGAACATCCAAGGGAATATATTAAATTTGGGGAAGATTTGGAATTGAAAGGAATAATGAGATTGATAAAAATTAAAGGAAAATTAAATGGGAAATTTGTTAAAATATTAATAGATACAGGTTCGGAAGCGTCCATAATAAAAACAAAACTAATTGAAGAAAACATTGAAAATTATGAAAATAAGCTAGTTAAAATACCAAAAACTACATTAATAGGAGCAAACGGAAAGAAATTGTGTGAAGTTAGCAGATCTATAATACAAAGTATTGAATTAAAGGATGGGAAAGAAGTTGAGATGCAATTATTGTTAGTAGATAATCTAGAATCAGACATAGTTATAGGAATAGATGAATTAACGAAATATAAAGCAAGAAATGATTTTGAAAAGATGGAGATTGAATTAAATGGTAATAGAATTGAATTTGAAGAAGAAAATATAGAAGAATTGGAATTTGAAGAGGATAATAAGAAGTTATGGAATATAGAAAGGATTGGAAATATGGAAGTATTGGCAATTGGAGAGGATAATAGGAAGTTATGGAATATAAAGAGGAGTCGAAATATGGAAGAATTGGAATTTGAAGAGGATAATAGGAAGTTATGGAATATGGAGAGGGATGAAATAATGGAAGAATTGGAATTAGTATGTGGAAATAAGGAATATGCTGAGAAAGTGAAGAATTTAATAATTAAGTATGAAGGATTAGTTGAAAAAGAGATGAGAATGGCAAATAACTATGTACATAAGATAGAAGTTAAGGGAATAGAAAATTTCAGAATAAGAACATATCCCATACCTTATAAATATAGGAAAGAAGTTGATTCAGAGATACAAAATATGCTAAAGGATGGTATTATAGAGAGATGTAACACAAGAAATATAAATTAATAAATTGTACCGATATAAGAGACTCTGAGAAATGTAGAAGTAATAAGTCGCATAACGAACATTAAAGAATTTTCAAAAATGGATTTATAACATGATTTTTTAAACTAATTCCTTTGGATGAAACTTGTAAATGAAACATGTACCTAAAAATAAAATAAGAATTTGTATACATATTTAATTATGGTATTGTGAATAGATTTAAAACTATTTGAAGAGGATACTGCAACACAGGATTCCAGAATCATCTTTGTAACAGCGACCTGAAATAAGAAGAAATGTATTATTAGTAATATGTCAGACAGAAACAAACAAATGTGTGCGAAATTGAAACCACCTTTCGAGGGACCATATGTTATAGATAATGAAAACGGGATAAATAGCTATGTTTTAAAATATACGGAAAATGATGGAATAAGAGGTGTCTTCAATATAAAGGATATATATAAGTACAATAACTGATGAAGAAGTAAAGAAAAAGCAAAATAGTAAATGTTTAAGGTAAAATTTGCGTTCATAAAACTTTTCAGAACATCAAAATTTGATAAACGCAAAATTTAGGGGATGTTTTTATAGAGTGAAACACCCTGTATATCAAACAATAAAGAATTAAGATTGTGCATTGTAATCTAGAAGAATTTTTTTAAGTCAAAAATTTTTTTAAACATTTGAATGGAGACAATCTGTACGATCCACTATTCGATGGAGAAGGCATCCAGAAAGGACAGACTGTATAATGTAGGGATAATTGCGAATAGGTGTGATAAACAATTTATCTGAAATAAATTAACCAAACTTTTATTAAAAAGATCAAGTATCAGAATTTGTTCATGATAAGAAACTAATAATGCTTTATTCTGTAAAGTCAAGCTAATCTCATAATATTTGTTGATTAAAACATTAAAGTAAGTTAGTGTAGCTGTTAAGACATAACAAAGCAGAAAAGTATATAATAATGTGAATTTCAGAGAACATGAATCATAAAAAAAACGAATTTTCATTTTGCATATATATTTGAAGGTAACAGCTGTCATCTATTAAAACATTAAGAATATTCATTTGACATACATACTTAGAGGTTAGGAAATGTCATTTTAACAATACTAGGAAATATTATTGAATGAAAATAATATAGGAAGTCTAAGCAATTGAAAACCTTAGAATACAATATCCTGATATAATGGATGAATATTTCACTGGTTGAAATGAAGAATTTGAGTGATAAAATAAATAGTCAAATTTGATTGGTAAATAAACATTTTAAAAGGATCATATCGGCGACAATTATGTTGCTAACGAAAAAAAAATCGGAATGAAAAAAGGTTGTTGATTATGGGGTCTATTGACTAGAAGCTTTTTTTGGGTAGAAAAATTTGTAAGCAGAAAAACTCTTTGGTAAAGAAAATCATTTGAAATTATTTGGAAGATAAAAATTTGACTATAGAATTCAAGAACAAATACCTTATACTTACAAGATATACATCAGTGTAAGTAGTTAAGTTTATATTAATAATTAAAAAAGGAATTGTCGAATGTTGTACAGTACTAACCATGATTTTTATTTTATAATATGGTGTCTGTGTCTTGTGGAAGTAAAATAGCCACAATAGCTTTTGGAAAATACTGAATAATGGAATTTATATAAACTGCTTGGACTTTAAATGAAGTACAGCATCGATTCCTGTTCTGGTAGAAACGGAATGCCAGCATGGAGTTTTTCCAGGAGGAGAATCTGAAACAAGTAAAAGAAAGGGACCATTGAGGTGAACAAACAAAACAGTGAAGTGAAGAAGGTAGTAAAAGTTAATTTATTAATATATTAAAAAGTCAAGCGTACTTACCAATTTATGCAAAGAACTAAAATTTTGTGACGCATAGACGTTTTTAGGATTGTATTTCGCCATTTTCTAAAAATCATATGTTTATGAAGTTGTATAATTGTATTTCACTCTTATAATAATATCTCACCAGAGTGCGTGTGAGTTGTATGGAAGAGTCATCCTTTTAGATAGTTGAATTTCTTCAAGAACACTTGTAAAAGTGTAATGTATTTATTTTCATTAAATTAAATATCGTTTTTCCTTTGAAGAACGTTTTGAACTATTTTTGAGTTATTCAGTTATTCATTTCATCTGGTGACTTGCGCACCATCTACTTACCATAGGCAGAAGCTCTGAATGACATCTATTGAATTATGCAGATTTGTTTTAAGCAGGACAGGACCGTATTTAGTTTGGAATCATTGAACAAGTAACATATTCTGATTAACAAATTTATTTTTGAAATATAAAGCATTTATCAACTTTGGCGCTAATATATATAAAATTCTAAAATCATTTTATCCTAAATACTTGAACTCTACCCTGAGATGAGGAGTTTTCATGTTAGTGATATAAACTGTTTATCATATATATAAAATCATCAATATACCGGGCAAACAATAAACTTAAAGTAAATTTAAACTAAAATAAAATAAGTATAACTTTCTTATTACACCATAGCCAATTCATATTAATATATATATATATATATATATATATATATATATATATATATATATATATATATATATATATAGTGGTCTCCGTAGGCTAGTGGAATGGTGCTCTGTCGTTCGGATCCGTCGTTAAACTGTAGGTCCCTTCTATCTGTGGTAACTGGAGAGCACAACACAGGTAGAAGTGAGAGGTCGCCTACGTCCGATCACGGATATGGCACTGTAAGAAGAGATATATATATATATATATATATATATATATTTATATACATATATATATATATATATATATATATATATATATATATATATAACGAAAACAGAATTAGCGGGCATATCACGCAAAAGAGGTTACAGAGAATGAGTGGTAACCGTAGACATGCATGTTTCTGGTTTAATCTTTTCATTGATTATTTATATATATATATATATATATTTAAATATAATATATATATATATATATATATATATATATATATATGTTATATTCACAAATTCACATTAAACTTTTTAAAAACAAGTTTTATTGAGTTACGCAGTCTTATGTTATAAAAAAAAGAATTAATAGTTTGAAATTATAATTGTACCTGACTATTTTACATAAAGTCAAAGAATTAATAGATTTGGTTAAAACAACGTCAGCGTTTATTTTCATGGAGAACTCGATATAGCGTCGCTACCATGAAAGTACAGAAATCACTATTCCTCTGAAACATGATATTTGTGTTACTTAATGTGTTTATTTTATAAAAATGCAACGTAGCATCGTTCTCATGAAAATACGGAAATCGTAACCTGATGTTTGACATTGCGTAACATTACTTTTCCTATGAAACAACTCCCCCCTTAATTAAAATTGTTGTTTCATAAACAACAATTTTGAGAATAAAAACCAAAATACATTAAATATAAAATAGACAATAGAATATATACAGAGATTTCAAGATTTAAAGGAAAATACACAAAATACAAAAAAATAAAAATATAAAGGTATACATGAAACCATAAAATTGTCAATTTTCGGTTTCCACTTCCTCAGAGGCTTCGGTTTCAAGTTTGGGTCATCTTTTTACACTTATAAAAGGTGTAGAAGACGATCAAGGCAACGATGAGTGAGATCGTAGTATATGTGAACCAAGAAATATTTTTCTCAACAAACGGTTTGTTTGTGAGTTCATCTAAACCTTTTGAGTATTGGTCCAGTTTGTGTTCTGTCACTTGCAGATCATTCAAGTTAATGTTATTAAGATCTAGTGATTCTATTTTGGGTACTTCTACTTTGTTTGGAATGTCCAGACAACAGTTGTAATCAACCATTACGTGATGAAGTACTTGAGGAATGTTTATAGTTTTTCTGGTACTAGCTTGTATTTTAGTAATGCCAACAAAAGCGGAACATCCTGAGTATAGCTGTAAAATAAAATTTTCATTTACGGTTAATACTTTCGTTCTTGTGTCTGGAAGACTTATGGTCACGTGTACCGGTTCGGCAATCGACACTAGCCACACGTTTTCTTCGAGTTTTTGCACATTATAACCTTGTCAGTTTACTACCGCACTTTTGCAATTCGCAGGAAATGTCTTATATTGTCTTAACAAACGGGCTTCACATATCGCGTTATCGTCTATAGGGTACCCGTAAACATGGCGACACAACTTTTGATGCGTAGATAACTGTTACCATTTTTGTAAATCGTGGATTGGAATGTAGGATAAAGAATCATCATCTCGCGCTAAATATTCTTGTGAAAATGATAAAATGTGGGGAAATCCAGTTCTATTATCATAAATTAGTATTGGGTATAGGTGGAATAAAGTAAATACTTGTGGTTCAATCAAAGGTATTTTAAGAACGAAAACAAGGTCTGAATTTGTTTGATATGCTTCGAGATCGATTATTTCCAAATACTGTGAAATTTCAGAATATTTTATTGGTAGCGGTAAACCTTTTCTTACTGTATTTTCTGATATTTTCTTAAGAGCAGTGATCAAATTTTCTGGTTCAATAATAGAAGTATGAGTTATTTGAAGCTGTGCAAAAGTGATAGAGTTTAGAATATCATTAATAGTATTTTCAAGATACGAATAACTCTCCATTAGTTGTTCGCAAATTTCAAAGAAATTTAGTTTGGCTTCGATAAGCGCAATTTCGTTTGTTGATTGTCGAATGGTGGTTTCAATTTTTTCTATATCTGAATTAAATATTTTCTCATTTAATTTTAATTGTCCTATGGTACTGTTGAGATTTGTTATGACTGAGCTTGTGATTGACATTTGATTTTTTAATAAGTTTTCTATCTCGTTTTGATCAGTTTTTAATTTATTAATGCAGTCCATATAATATTCACCGTCAGACGCATCGAGATTTCCGGTTATTGATTTGAATATAGTACCAATACCATTAATTAACCCTCGTTTTTGTCTTTTAACATCGAAAGATATTTCACTAAATTTATCGCCAATAGATTTTGTAATTTGTTGCAATAATGCCAAATGTGATTTTACTTCGGATCGGAAGGACTACTGGAGTAGTTTGAAGTAAAGGTATTTTGGATTGTGTCAAGAATTCTATTATTTCTTTCAAAAGTTTGTTTAAAAGCTGATATATTTTTATGCACTAATAAAGTCCATTCGTCGTTCGAAACCATTATTTTGGTTTCGTTGTGCTAGTAGATTCCAACTGTATTGTTTATGGGTTCGATTTTATATTGACATGTTGCTGTTCCGATCAGCAGCAGAAACCTGAAAATAAGTTAATTTTCAATATAAGGTTTCATAAAATCGAAATTTATTTTTGATTTGTTATTTGTTTCTAAATTTAATACTGTTGGGGAATCTCTGTATATCTCTATTATTTCAAAAGGGCCATTAAACTTATTTTCTAATTTGTTTTTTATTTGAGTTTCTTTTACGTAAACTTGTCACCTACTTCATAATTTGGTTTGTTTTCGGAGACATGTTTGTCAAATCGGTCTTTAGCTCTTTCTTTCCGTTTTATGGTTTTTTCTCTCGCTATTTTATAATAATAAGATATGCGGTTATTTAGATCTCTAATATATTTAGTAATTAACTCTTGTTCATTGTATAATTTTTCGGGTGGTCTACTGGACGTGTGTCCAAATACAAGTTCGTATGGTGTGAATCCGTGTGTTTTGTTTATAGAGTTAATATAAGCGATAATAGCAAATGGTAAAATACTGAAGGGGTGATCATTGGGGTGGTCTGCTAAATTTATTCGAATCATTTCTAACAGAGTAGCATGTAATCTTTCTAGAGATCCGTTACTTTGCGGATGACCGACACTTGAATATGTTAACTTAATATCGAACATATTACAAAGGTCTTTCATTAACGCATTATTGAATTCGCGACCGGCATCGCAATGAATGCGAAGTGGTGCACCAAAATGCTGAAAATAAGCTAATAATGAAGTAACAACGGATTTGGCACTTTTATCTTTAAGCGGATATGCTTGAGAAAATTTTGGTAGTTCTTTTGTTTGTTAGTCTTTTATCGTAAGAGCGTAATTTCTTTGAGTTACCTCTAAAATATCAATATTAATACGTTCAAAAGGTGTTTTAGGCGTTTCAGTTATAACGAGGGGACTGTCCCAATTTTTGCGACATATTTTTGTCTCTTGGCATGCCCGGCACGAGTTAATATAATTTTCGACATCTCGATTGAGGCCGACCCAATTATATCTTTGTCGTATTCGCCTGATAGTTTTATTAATTCCGCGGTGAAGGTGGCTTTTGCCATTATGGAATTGATCTAAGATAATAGGTATTTGATTTTGTTCTGGCTCTTTAGTAATATTTTGACAAATAGTGAATTTAACGTCAGCTTCCGAAAGTAGAAATCATAGTGTTTCTAATATTGGTAGGTCAGGATTATTTTCGATAAAATATTTTTCTGAAGGTTTAAATAAATCTCGATTTCTGTGAATTGCTGTCTGGATCCCATGGTATAGCAATAATAAGGTATTTTCTATTTTTGACAGTTTTACTAGTAAGTACATTAATTTTTGCATAAGAAAAGTCTGGGTTTTCCTCAAATATATCCTCAACTATTTTTTCATGAAAATCTTATTTTGTTGTTGAAAAAAGGTAAAAATGTTTTTATTTTGTTTGTCTAGTAGATGATTATTGGAATATTCTATTTTAGAATAGTCGATCAGTGATTTTGTTTTATAAAGTTCCTCAAAAGACAAAAACTCTTCTGCGGCAGCATCCCAGTCAATTTCAGGTTTATTTTCAGTTTGTTGGGATGACCCTGCTTCTTCAATAGCGGGATAAATCGGGTAAGGTAAATATTTGAAGTTTCCTAATTTTGAACGAAATGAATCAAAGTCATTTATGTGGCTAATTTTTATTCGAGAACGGGCATCGGCATTTTTATTAGATTTGCCAGATTTGAATTCAATTTGATAGTCGTATTCCTCTAATTTGAGGCGCCATCATTCTAGACGACTACCGGGTCTTTTATTGAGAATAACCAAGTGAGTGGACGGTGGTCAGTTATAAGGGTAAATTTTCGGCCATATAAATAGGGTCTAAAGTGTTTAACTGCCCACACAATTGCTAAAAGTTCTCTCTCTATCGTAGAATATTTTGTTTCTGCTTTGCACAATGTCCTAGACGCATAGGCTATCGGTAAATCCTTACCTATTGGGCCTTGTGACAAAACCGCACCGATTGCAAATGCGCTAGCATCGGTAGTTAAAAGAAATCGTTCTTCAAAGTTTGGGTATATCAAAATCGGAGTAGTAGTATCGGAGTTGTAGTAAGAGCATTTTTTAATTCTTGGAATGACTTTTGACATTCGGAGTCAAAATTAAATAAGACGTCTTTTTGTAAAAGTTTTGTCATTGATTTGGAAATTTTAGAGAAGTTCGGTATAAATCTTCTGTAGTAACCAGCGAGTCCCAAAAAGGATTTTATTTCCTTTTGGTTCGTAGGTTGAGGGAAATTTTGGACGCATTCAATTTTTGCCGGAAACGGCTTAACGCCATCTTCCGTGATTAAATGTCCAAGGTATGCGACTTCTTTTCTCAAGAATTCGCACTTGTCCGGCTGCAGTTTTAAGTTAGCTTTTTGAAGTCTCTTGAAAACTTCTGTTAAGCGGGTAATATTTTCTTCAATTTTCAGTGAATAGACGATGATGTCGTCCATATAGACAAGACATCGCTCGTTTTGAATTCCAGCAAGGACATTGTCCATGACCCTCTGGAATGTTGAAGGTGCATTTTTTAAACCATACGGCATTCTGAGGAATTCGAAATGTCCGTTTTCAACTGTGAAGGCGTTCTTTGGTATACCTTCAGACATTATTTCAATTTGATGAAAGCCTGATGCAAGATCTAGTGTCGTGAAATATTGACTTTTACCAAGATGGTCCAATAAATTTCCAATGTTTGGTAACGGGTATTCGTCGTCTACAGTAACCTCATTCAGTTTTCTGTAGTCTACGACAACACGCCATTTTTGTTTACCTGATGCGTCGAGCTTCTTGGGCACAACCACACGAGACACGTCCATGGAGAATTGCTGGGTTGTATAATGTTTTGTGAAAGCATTTCATTGATCTGATCTTTTACCTCTTGTTTATGAATTTGGGGAAAGCGATATGATTTTACATAAGTGGGCTTGGAATTTTGCGTATCTGTGGAATGTTTTATTTCGTTGGTGAAAGTAAGTATGTCTCCTTCTAAATAAAAAATGTCAGAAAAATCATGACAAAGTTGGGAAATTAAGTCTCGTTCTTCTTCATTAAGATGATCAAGTCTTAGTTGATTTTTTAATTCCGATGTTCTATCGGTGCACATTTCTTGGGTAGTTAGTTGAATATTATTTACAGTATTTATTTCATATGGTTCTAGGTTAAGTTTTGAAAATGTTACGGTTTCAGGTATACAATTAATTAATTAACATTTAATACTGAAACAAAAAATTCTCCTTTTTCATTTATTTTAACTAATGCGTTTGGTAGTTTAACTTTTTCTACTTCTTGACCTACCAGTATAGCATCAGTATTAACTAAATCGCATTTTAGTTTAAAGATTTGTTCAGTCCTAGGTTCAATGGAAATTGTATTTTGGTAAATTTGTGGAAATTGGTTTTCGATTGAAATATCGGTAGTTTCATTATCTGTTACTTTAAATATTGGTACAATTTTGAAATCAGTAATAAGTTGTTTATTTTTTAGATCAACTATACAATTATAATGTTCTAAAAAATCCATGCCTAATAATCCATCAAAATCAATATCTAAATTACAAATGAATACTCTGTGTGGATCGTTAGGTTTAAATGGAATAAGGGTTGATTCGGTTACTCTTATTTTTTGGTTCGTTATACCTTGAATAATTACATTTTCAGGGGATCGAATTCTATAATTTTCGCATGTTTTGGGTTTGAAATTTGATAATCCAGCACCTGTATCAATTAGAATTTTATAAGTGTTCTGTCATTAATATAGTATAAGTTTTTAGAATTTACCGGTAAGGTATTTTTTACATGAACATCTGTTCGAGGCAGTCCGATTCTGGACTGTTCAAACTCATGGTTTGAATTTGTGAACTGAGGCCTAGGATCGACAAATTTGAAGTTTGATCGTTTAGCGGGTCTGGGGGTTTCGTTTGTAAAGGGCCTTGTCGAAAATCCTGATAATAATCATGATTTGGATTTAGGAGGTTATCAGAATCAAAATTATAAACATTTTCATTCTTATAATTAAAATTGTCTTGTTCGATATAGCTATAATCGAAAGTTTCGTCTTCATTCGTATTGCAAACTGGTACACCATTATCAGAGTTAGGATCACTATCAGCAGTATAATAGTTTTCCTCTATTCCACTATTAACAGTATAATAGTCAGGAGCACTGGGGTTAATATCTTGGTAATATTCTTGATAATCAAGTGAATTATCGGAGTATTGTTCTTGATTTCCATAATAATTTTGACTATCATCTGTATAATAGTCATAACTGTTATGAGAGTGTTTGTTAAAATCATGATTTAGATTGAAATGAAAAGTTCTTTGTTGGTTAAAATTTGTGTTGGATCGATTTCCCGGTGGTCCTTGAGGTCTAAAACTTGGATTTGGTCTAATTACAGATGGGCGATTTTGATTTTGTTGGTTATTTTGAAATTGTGGCCTTTGTTGAAAATTTTGCCCTGTTTGGTTATGTGAATTTGGGGTTTGATTTGGTCTAAACGAACCCTGAGCTAAATTTTGAGATTGTCTTTGACGTGTGAGACACTCATTTATAGTATGCCCTATTCTATGACAAAAATTACAATGTTGTGGTGAATTTTGACTAAATCTACGAGTAGGTATATTATTTGTATTACGATAAGTCTGAGGTTTGTTGTTTTCATAGTACGTTAATTGAAGTTCTCTTCTGATTCGTGAAATAGCTGATAGAACACTTATTGGATTACTAGCTCTAACAATTTGACCAATTTTAGGATCTAGACCGGTTAATAAAGTATTTAAAGTTAACGATTCTATAAGACGTGTTTGTGCTACATTTTGATCTGTTGGTAATTGCTGTTGTTTACTAATAGCTGAATACATTTTTGCTTCCAGAGTTTGTAATCTCGAAACAAAAATTAAAGGCGATTCGTTTGGTAGTTGTTCCATTCTTTGAAGGTCTTGAATTAATGAATTTAAGTCGCGAGAATCTCCAAAGTGAGTATTTAATAATGTTTTAATTTCTTCCCAATTTGAAGGGTCGCGTGAATTAACTAATTCAGCGGCTCTTCCTTTAAGTTTGTTTTTTATATGAAGAGTTAAAATTACTTTTTGGTCGTTGCCGGCCATTCTGTAAGCTGTTTTACAAGCATTTATAAAAGTATTTAAGAAAATTTGATTACCGTCATATTCCAGAATTATTGAAAATATTTCGGATAATCTGTAAGGTTCTAAATTTGACGCTTGATCGGTTCGAGCAACTGGTGTATTAGCATTGGCTATAGTGTTTGTTGCACTACGTGTTCCAGGCATTTTGCTTTATATTAAAATGATTGTATTCAAAATAAAAGTAGATTATGACAATAGAACTTGGTAAAAATAAAAAATAAATTGCAAAATAATAAATAAAAATAAAACGAGATGATTCTTACGTAAAGATTTTCATTCCTTCCTAGGCAGCTGAAATCCTTATCCGTGAGCTTTGCTACACCTGGTTAGCAGTTTGCGTGTTCCTGGTGCCGGAGAGACCGTCTGCTTCTTGAAGATCTGGAGATGGTACTTGAAAATTCCTTAATGGTTTAGGAACCACCACACTTAGTTAGGCAATCCTCATTCTAAATGTTTTTAGAAATCCTACTGACTGCGCCACTGTTATGTTTACAAATTCACATTAAACTTTTTAAAAACAATTTTTATTGAGTTACACAGTTTTATGTTATATAAAACAGAATTAATAGTTTGAAATTATAATTGTAACTGACTATTTTACATAAAGTCAAAGAATTTATAAATTTGGTTAAAACAACGTCAGCGTTTATTTTCATGGAGAACTCGATGTAGCGTCGCTCCCATGAAAGTGCAGAAATTATTATTCTTCTGTGAGATGATATTTGTGTTACTTAATGTGTTTATTTTATAAAAACGCAACGTAGTATCGTTCTCATGAAAATACGGAAATCGTAACTTGATGTTTGACATTGCATAACATTACTTAAACATAAGCATTTTTTCCTATATAACATATATTATATATATGTATATATATATATATTATATATATGTATATATATATATATATTATATATATATATATATATATATATATGTAAATATTTAATTAATTAGTTTTTGGAGTATCGGGATCCGGTTTGTGCATACAATAAATACAACTCTTTTCCTTTTTAATCTCTATATTTCGCAATTATTTTATTGCTTCATCAGGAGTTAACTAAAATAATATATGGTCACATACAACTATAATGAAATGTCATGATAAAACACACTTACAGATCAAAGTATAAACGCTATCAGCACACAGTTAAAATTAAAGGCAATTACCAGCATATTACATGAGGTACTCCCCCAGCAAGTAAGGCATATACCACTTCAAAAGTTGAAATTCCTAATGAAAACAAAATGCCTAATCACAATAAATTAAAACGATAATTATTATTTTTCTCCTTTTTTATAAGTTTTCCTTTTCATAATAAAAACTTCTTCACAATTTATACAATAGTCCAGTGAAAGTCAACGATAAAAGAAGAAAAACAGCTAGAATGTTAAATTTTAAGGAGGTTCGAGTAGATGGTAATTAATTGGTTCACATCTATTTTGTAGTTAACCACATGTGGTTGCTTTTTAATTTCACACATTCTAAGGAACAGCCTCTTTCTATAATTATTCTCATGTCGGATTATGTCAACATTATCGTAATCCAGTGTATGTCCGGTGGTGATTTACCGTGGCACACACATTTTTCCTAATCGGCAGTCGCTTCTGTGTTGTGTCAACCGTTGTCTGAGCCATTGAAACGTTTGACCAATATAACATTTGGGACAATTCGAGCAAGGAATCCTGTAAATCACATGCGAATGAAACTGAAGTGGAGTCACATCTTTTGTTTTTGTAAATATCGATCGACTACTTCTTACATTGTATTTAGCGATTTTTATATTTGGAAACGGTTTAAAAATAACTGTAATAGCAATTGTTAATCCTTCTACATATGGTACCTTTTTATATGTATATTGCAGAGAACTTCCGCTCTCTCTTGGACCATCAAAAAAAACAGAATTGTATATTAGTTTTTTTCAAATATATCCTGGGTAACCGTTGTTGAGAAAAATATCGTACAATTTCTTAAGATTTTTATTTAAGAGGGTGTCATCGCTGATATGTAAGAGTCGGTTTCTTACATTCATTACCCTGTTAAATTTCTGACTTTTTGGATGGTTCGAAAAGTAATTTATAAATCTGCCAGACGATGTTGGTTTAAAGTACCAATCAAACATTATGCAGTTTTCGCTATATATGTATATACCGCAATATCGGAATAATACTTGATCAGTTCATTATTTTTCCAGAATATCATTAATTGAAATGCCCTTGTAGAATATTTATATATTTAATGCGATCATTTGTATTCGTGGAAATATGACATCATAAGACATTCCTGAGATTCGATTCTAGGGGTTCAATTACCTGCGAACAAAGATATATTGTCATGTGCTTGTATGTGTGTATGTGTTATGTATGCAAAACAGATCACGAGATACATTCGCATTGCAACAAAATAAGCCAATCAAGAAACATAATTATTGATGTTACTATTTATTTTTATTTGTTTGCTTCTAAGGTTTGTAATAATCGCATAGCGAAATGTAAACAAAAGTGTGTAAGATGATCAACTAGAACAATCGTCTAATTTTGATTCTTGATTGTTGGATATTAAAAATTTGTTGATTATGATTTTCATGTAATGAATGAAGCTGTTTATGAAGGCTGCTCGAGTTTTTTCCAAAGAAATATTCCACGATAAATCCAGGTGCGATATGTGAAAAAATGCCCTATTAAGCAGTTAACTAAATTAAAGAAGTCATTGATATTAGTGTGAAAATTTCTCATTCATTTAAATGCACAATGGGTGGGATAAATTTATACACACGGTATCTCTACTTACGTAATTTATTTATCACTTAACTATTCACTACTTATACTTAATTTATGTACACATTTAATTCCTAGTTTATATTGAATACACTGTATATTCACTTATATGCATGTCTATTCACTATGAGATTATATTGTTGGCTGACTTCTGGTTCGCAGTTAGTTCCTTATATATTAAAATGTTTTTCTAGACCCTAAAATTCCTGAATGTTCTCGATTGCGGCTCCTAACAAACAACCGACTCTCTTGGAATGTCTCTATCAAAACAATGAGAAAAACCTATAAAACCTAGTCCTTCCCAGAAAACCGTGCGCTCCTGTCAAAATTTCAACTTTAGATATGGAACTCTAGAACAGAGTCGGCTTCAGGGACTACTACGGTTAGCAGTTTCGTAACAATACTATTATAGAATCGAAATATGTTCATACTCATGGTTTATAAAATTATTTAGAACAATTTTTCTCCTGAAAACATATGGGACTGGGCCTCTCGGAAGAAACTGGTTCAGCAAAACTTGTAAGAATATATTCACTTTGTTATAAATGGATGATGTTCCTTTCCAGGTCGTTTTATATTTGAGAGGGATAAATGCATTGAAAAGATAATTTTTGCAGTTTAAGTTTCCCTATCTACAAATTTTTGTTCAGGTTGATATATATTTTTTGTTTTGCTTTGAATCCTCTTATTTTTTATACCTTTATAGCTATTTCCTTACAAAGGTCTCTCCTGGTGTTCGTAGTTAGTCGTTAGTCTTTAGTCGTTAATCGTTAGTCGTTAGTTGTTAGTCGTTAGTCGTTAGTCGTTAGTCGTTAGTCGTTAGTCGTTAGTCGTTAGTCGTTAGTCGTTAGTCGTTAGTCGTTAGTCGTTAGTCGTTAATCGTTAATCGTTAGTCGTTAGTCGTTAGTCGTTAGTCGTTAGTCGTTAGTCGTTAGTCGTTAGTCGTTAGTCGTTAGTCGTTAGTCGTTAGTCGTTAGTCGTTAGTCGTTAGTCGTTAGTCGTTAGTCGTTAGTCGTTAGTCGTTAGTCGTTAGTCGTTAGTCGTTAGTCGTTAGTCGTTAGTCGTAAGTCGTAAGTCGTTAGTCGTTAGTCGTTAGTCGTTAGTCGTTAGTCGTTAGTCGTTAGTCGTTAGTCGTTAGTCGTTAGTCGTTAGTCGTTAGTCGTTAGTCGTTAGTCGTTAGTCGTTAGTCGTTAGTCGTTAGTCGTTAGTCGTTAGTCGTTAGCCGTTAGCCGTTAGTCGTTAGTCGTTAGTCGTTAGTCGTTAGTCGTTAGTCGTTAGTCGTTTGTCGTTAGTCGATAGTCGTCAGACTCTAGTCAGTCTCTTCAGTATGCTATAAACATTATGTAGTTTACCCGGGTATAAAATCGAACGACTAACGACTCACGTATAACGTATAAGGACAAACGGCAAACGACAAACAACTAACGACTAACGACTAACGACAAACGACAAACGACTAACGACTAACGACTAACGACTAACGACTAACGACTAACGACTAACGACTAACGACTAACGACTAACGACTAACGAATAACGACTAACGACTAACGACTAACGACTAACGACTAACGACTTACGGCTAACGACTAACGACTAACGACTATTGGAAGAGAAGTCGCGTGACTCGAAGGTAGCCCGTATACGCCCGTGTATGTGCGATCATAAGACTGAGCGACTGGTATCATTCACTGCAGGCGACTCGATACTACTTAGTTCGCAACTGTCATCATAAAAAAGTGTGCTTTGTAGAATTGTGTGAAATGGATTTGCAAAACATGTACGTTTTGGAGCAACCTTACATAATAAGGCGTTTGAGAGCTCGTCGTGATAAGAAGAGACGTTTGTGCTGGATAAATGAAATACTTAGTAGAAGAAATTTACTGGGAGAATTCCATCACCTGCATGAAGATTTACTAAATAATCCACACAAATTCTTTGATTATTACAGGATGAGTCCAGACACATTTCAGTACATTTTTAGTGCCATAGAGTCATCGATCGCCAAATATTCAAATTTCAGGGAGACAATAAGACCTGTGGAACGTTTAAGTGTGACTTCAAGGTAAGTAAAGTTATTCAATTGTCATAAATCCTTATTAATTTAAATTGAACAAAAAAAAGTAACAACCATCTATCGTGAAAAGGAAATAAAAAAAGTACTCAATAGTACAGACAGTATGCAAAGTTTTTGTAATTCTTATTGCGCCTGATTGGTATTAGCCTACATAACACATTTACTTGGTATCTGGAAAGACCCGAAACATTGTCGCAATTCAGTAATAATCTTGCCTGGATGTGAGTTTGAATTGTCCATGAGGGTCCACTTGATTCGCTGGCCCAAGGCGAGGGTACCGGTGTTGTGTAGAGAGATGGGGTATGCGAGGATCTGTTGCATTGCTCTCCTTCATCAATAATAACTTGCTAAGGTTTATTTCTTACATTCAATTTGCGGTGTTCTTGAACTTTTTTCAGGTATGGAAGAAGACTAACCAAAAACTGGTAGTCGCTGTCTCCTTCTTTGTCAACAGCATGTTGGGTAAATAACTGTAACTTAGCTCGATTTCTATAAATTTATCTTCAATCGTGATGTCTGCTGGTTTATTTATTTTACGTTTAGGATTGCTAGTTGTAGGTGTTATTAGAGGACCAACAGGACAAGCGTCAGCCTTATCTGGTTGTGTATCATGCTGTTTTCTACGCATCTGATGGTTGCTTGCAGGTACTGGGGCTTCCATCTTTCTGGTTTCGCTCGATGACCTATTAACTTCTCCTTGGTCAGTGACAACTGTTTGTGTTGATTCCAAATGAGACAAATCATCTTCATCCGAAATAGCGTCTCCGTCATCATTTAGAGAAGGTGTTCTTTCTGGTGAGGCAACATTTCCCCTCAGCTGTCTTGGCTCAATTATGTCGGAGAAAAACAGCATCTAGTCGAAGAACGTAAATAGAGAGTAACGATCCTCTCTGGCACCTCATCTCCTGATTTATAGACTTCTTATATTCAATTCTAAATACATAGAGCAGTCCTTTCCACTTTTTCTTTACTTCGATTACTTAGACAACATACCACAGTTTTGGTTATTAGTGCAAATAACAAAAACATTTTTTTTAGAATAAATCATGTAATCTGTAGGTTCATAATGATTTCTGTTGTTACAGGTACTTGGCCACATGTGCTTCATTCAAAACATTGGGGTATTCGTTTAGAATGCCGGATGTAACCTATGGAAGAATAGTTGAAGAAACATGCATTGCTATTTGGGACCCCTTGAGCACTCTACATATGCCATTTTCTCTTACAGATGAACAGCAGGAGTCAATAAAAGAAGGTTTTTGGCGTAAATGGAAATTTCCTAGTTGAGTTGGGTGCATTTATGGAAAAATATAAGCATACGAAATCCAGACCAATCAGACAGCATGTTCAGAAATTACAAGCATTCCTTTTCAACTGTGCTACTAGGTGTTGCGGGACCCGATTACAAGTTTTTTTACCATTGATACCGGAGGGTACGATAAGGAAAGTGACGGTGGTGTGTTTTCTGATTCCCGCCTTTATAGAAGGTGTTAAGTTTATATTTTTTCTCTATTTTTTGTTATATTATGAAAAGGCAACAGTGTCAGCCGAGTGCTGTCAACCTGTACTTATTGTTAAAGAAAACTTTTTTATCGACTGTCGATTGTGTTGGCAAGCGAGTTGTGAAAAAATAAAAGAAATTTGTTATGTAATGTCAATAAAGACAGAACGTCATGAAAAATATATATGTCACGGTAAACGAATATATAAAGTTTTTATAGAAAGTATTGGATTTTTGTCACGAATTTATGTACAATCATTCACATAACAGTTCCTTCATCCACACAGCCATTTAATTATTGCTCTCTTTAAGCCAGTCCTTCGCTTACAGCCGTTATGCAAAAGTCAATCCACGATATTAAACATGGACGCTTCGAGCCAGATTTGAAACTACAGCGACCTGGTGGACATGGAGAAACATATATAGAAACAATAATGCTGGTGCGCTCGTTCTAATTATTTAACTGCTTCAAATCCTGCCAATTATTACTTTCCTTCAAAGTGTGTAAAATCAGCTTAACCTCTATCGTATCGTATCGTACGTTTTCTCGTTATTAATTGATTTTTAATCGATAATTTAAATCTATCGCACGTCTTATTTCAGTATAAAAGTAATAATTACATCGTTATTTGTTAATTCAAGTAATAGTGACATTCCTGTCAAACATTAATTCGCATATTAAACACGCTTCTAAGATACTCGTTTCTAAAGAAAAAAGAATTCTCGTTCTTGTTTGAGATATTTATCCCTTATAAACGTAAATTAGCAATCATTCTCGTCATATGCCAAGAAAAATGCCGCGAAAGAATCAAAAAAACTCTAACATAGAAGTTAGCTCTGATGAAGTTGAAATTTCAGAATTATCGCACGTAAGACAGGTTATTAGGGACAGATTAGATCGGTTTTCAAATTATTTATCGCAAAATGGAGAAAACCTTGACCAATTTCAAATCGAATGTCGATTAAAAGGCGTCGAAGACGATTTTTTAGAGTTTGATAGGGTCCAAACGCGTTTAGAATTTTTAGATTCCAATGAAAAGGCTAATAGGTTAGACACCGAATCGTTATTTTACACGGAAATTTCTAAATCAAAGAAGATTATTGCTAAATTTCATCAATTAGATGATTTCAATATAAAACAATCTCAATTTCAAACTACTTTTAGTCCTAATTTACAAAATAAAAGCGTTGTTGCCAATCTTCCTTATTTAAATTTGCCCAAATTTTACGGAAAATATGAAACCTGATTTAGTTTTCGCGATCAATTTGAAGCTTTGGTAGAAAACCAACAGGATATTAGCGAGGTGTCAAAATTAATGTATTTAAAATCATGTTGTCAGGATGACGCATTGAAACTGATAGAAAATTTGGATTTAACGGCAAACAATTACACAATTGCCTTTGACTTATTAAGAAAACGATATGAAAATCGTAGAGCTATTATAAACACGCACACGTATGTCAATTATTGTTCGAATTACCGAACATTACACGAGAATCTTCATCGATGTTAAGAAAATTGTTAGATTTATTATATCAACATTTGTCTGCATTGGAAAAATTGCAATTACCTGTTAAAATGTGGGACGCTTTATTGATTCCAATAATTTTGCAAAAATTAGATGACCGAACGAAAAAGGAATGGGAAAACAAACAAAATGATCAAAGTTTGCTAACAATGTCAGAATTCACTGAATTTCTAACAAAAAAGTGCTTCACTTTAGAAGCCGTTCATTCTATGGACAGTTTAAAACACAATAATTCAAATGAATTCACTTCTTCACGTATTAAAACACCATTCAGAAAACAAAACACAAACTTAAGGATAGTGGGACACGTTCAATCACCTATAAACATATCAAATGAAAACACATGTTTAACTTGTAATAAAAATCATTTTATTTATCAATGTCCAAAATTTATTAATTTAAATATTGAGGAAAAATATCAGGAATTATATAAACACAAATTATGTACCAACTGTTTAAGATCTGGTCATTTTGAACAAGATTGTTTATCCAGAGGATGTAAAAAATGTGATTTAAAACATAACACCGCATTACAGGTAGATAATTACAGACAATTTCAACAAAACATTCAAAATCCGATACAACGTTCACAATATGGCAATGCTGCCTCGCAACAACCATCGTCGCGTCAGGCGTATGCGCAGCCAAGAGAATCAGCCGATTCGAGGGTCAATCGGCAAACAAACACGTTCTGCGCTCCTGGTCAAAATGAAACGTCACAACACTCAAGACCTACTATATCGACAAGAAGCCAGGATATATCATCAGAAATAAATCAATCAGATGAAAATTATACACAAAATGGTAATTTCGACGAAGAAAATATACAAGCAACCCACACGTACACGATTATTGATTCGAATCACGTTTTATTATCCACTGCAACGGTTCTTATTCAAAACGATAGTAAAAAATGGATTAAATGTACTGCGTTACTCGACTCAGTTAGTCAATCGAACTTAATTAGTGATACCTTAGTAGAAAAATTAAGCCTAAAATGTCAAAAAATTGATATACCGTTAGCTGGAATAAATCAAATCGAAACGAAAATAAATTATAGAACATGTGCAAAGATTAAATCAAAAAATGGAGACTTTGAATTAAACATACAATTTTTGGTTTTATCTCAAATTACTTCAAAATTACCGTTAATTAATTTTGATAAAACCCTATTAAAGTTTACCAAAAGAACTCGAACTAGCAGATGACCAATTCAACGGACCAAAAAAGATAGATTTATTACTCGGCGCAGGTATTTTCTTTGACTTATAAAAAGAAGGTAAATTAAAATTAGGAGAAAATAAACCTGTACTACAAGAAACATCTTTGGGATGGATCATGAGCGGAAATCTTCATTTAAATAAGGAATCAAATAAAATGCAAGTTTGTAACGTTAATACAAAAATATCGAATAAGCAATTAAATGATACTTTAACCAAATTTTGGCAAATTGAAGAGCTGGATGCTAAAATTTTGTTGTCAAAAAGTGAGCAGTATTGTGAAGAATATTTTAAGGCAACCACAAAACGATACGAACGCGGAAAATTTATCGTAAAATACCCTTTTAATACAGAATGCCATGATTTATTGGGAAACACAAAAGTTATGGCTTTGAATCGTTTTAAAAAAAAAATGGAAGTACGTTTCGGAAAAAATGACGGTTTAAAATCGCAATATATCAATTTCATGCGAGACTATGAAAACTTGGAACACATGACATTTAACGGATTATTAGAATCGGACACTTCAATGGAAGGACAAACATTGTTCTTACCGCATACCGCAGTTTTGAGAGACTTGGCAGTTACCACGAAATGCAGAGTTGTTTTCGATGCGAGCGCAAGGTCAAGTACAAATATTTCATTCAATGATTTAATTTTAGCAGGCCCGACTATTCAGGAGGATTTATATTCCATTTTGCTCAGATTACGTTTAAGAACTTATGTTTTGAGCGCTGATATAAAAATGATGTATAGATGCATAGATATAGATCCAAGCGAACGTTGTTTTTAGAAAATAATCTAGCGAGAAAAACCAGATGCACCTATCAAAATTTATGAACTTAACATGGTTACGTATGGCACCTCAAGTGCACCGTTTCAAGCGACACGCTGTTTAAAAGAGTTAGCGTTACAGAATAAATTAGAATATCCACGAACATCGCAAATTATTGAAAAATGTTTTTACATAAACAATTTATTAACCAGTGTAGATTCTAAACAAGAAGCTATAGAAATTTATCATGAGTTATCAAAAATATTAACGGGCGCAAATTTTGAATTAAGGAAATGGTCATCAAACAACAAATCAGTTTTAACTTATATAAAGAATTCAGTCAGCAGTCAAGATGAAAATTTTGTTTTATTTCAAGATGAAAAACAATTAAAAACATTAGGAATAATTTGGGACGCTAATGAGGATGTATTAAGATACTCATTAAAGCTAGATGTAAATGAAAAAAGTATTACCAAACGCTCGATTCTGTCGTTAATTGCCCACATTTTTGATCCGTTGGGTTTGATCAGTCCAGCGATAATTAAAGCGAAATTAATTTTGCAATAACTTTGGCATCTAAAATTAGATTGGGATGAAAATGTACTTGCAGAACGAAAAAATATATGGCTCGAATTTGTCACACAAATTGGTTATTTAAATGAAATAAAATTTAATAGGCTCGCCTTGTTAACAAACGCAAAAATAATTGAAATACATGGTTTCTGTGACAGTTCTGAAAAAGCATATGGCGCGTCCGTATATTTATCATCTACAGTGAATGGCAAAAAAGAAATAACATTGTTTACAGAAAAGTCTCGAGTTGCTCCACTTAAAAAACAAACATTACCACGTTTAGAGCTATTAGGTGCTCTTTTATTAGCTGAGTTAATTTTTAAAATAAAAAATACCTTAGACATTCATATTGACAAAATAACGTATTTTACAGATTCGACGATTGTATTAGCATGGTTAAAGATTGAACCTTGTAAGTTAAAAACGTTTGTTGCAAACCGCGTAATAAAAATTACTGAAATTTCAAACGTGAATAACTGGAAACACGTAAACACAAAGGATAATGCCGCAGATATAATTTCTCGAGGATTATGTCCTGAAGATTTGCTCGAACATAAGTCTTGGATAAACGGACCCGAATTTTTAAAGAGCAACTTAATTTACAAACATGATCATGAATCTAATTTTAATGATGTTCCAAATTTACTCGAATTAAAAAATCAACCAATATCATTAATTATTCAAGAACAAAAACCCGAATTTGACATTTTTCAAAAATATTCAAATTTTTATAAATTATTAAATGTAACAGCTTATATTTTACGTTTTAAAAATCATTGTTTAAATAAAGAAAAGCTCAACAATAACGTTAAGTCTCAGGTGTTAACTACCCAAGAGTTGAGTGAAGCACAAAACAAATTAATCAAATCAGCTCAAGATGAAATATTTAAACAAGAAATTGCAGATCTTACAAAATCGAAAAACGTAAATAAACAAAGTAAACTTTTAAACTTACGACCGTTTTTAGACAGTCAAAATATTTTAAGAGTGGGGGGTCGATTATCGAAATCTTTAATTACATTTGATCAACAGCACCCAATTATTTTACCCTATAAACATAAACTCACTGATTTAATTATTTTAGATCAACATTTAAAGTATCTTCACGCAGGAACTCAAAATTTATTATCTATTATCCGATTAAATTTCTGGCCACTTAATGGAAAAAATGCAGTAAAACGTATAGTAAAATCTTGTATCAGATGTTATAGAGCCCATCCAAAACCTTGTAAATTTATTATGGGTGACTTGCCTAGTTCAAGAATAAATCCAAGTCGGCCATTTTCAAATTGCGGTATTGATTACGCCGGTCCTATTCTAGTTAAAGAAGGCACGTTGAGAAGAAGCAAATTAGTTAAAACTTATATTTCTATATTTATTGGTTTCGCTACTCGCGCAATTCACATAGAGTTAGTTAAAGATTTAACAACACATAGTTTTTTAAATGCTTTAAAACGATTTTGTTCTCGACGTGGAAAGCCTAGTGATATTTACTCCGATAATGGTTTGAATTTCGTAGGAGCTAACAATTATTTTAGGGAGCTTTGTGATATTCTTAATGATAAAAAACATAACGATTCAGTTTTAAATTTTTTGGCACGTGACAGAATAAATTGGCATTTTAATCCAGCCAGATCAGCTCATATGGGTGGTTTGTGGGAAGCTACGGTTAAGTCCACAAAATTCCATCTTAAACGCGTACTCGGTGAATCACATTTAACTTACGAGGAAATAAACACGCTACTGGTGGAGATTGAGTCTTGCTTGAACTCACGTCATTTGAGCCCTTTATCCGATGACCCTACCGATTTCCTACCCTTGACTCCTTCTCATTTCCTTATTGGCGACTCACTAGCAAGTTTACCAGCAGAAGACCTCAAAGAAGCTTAAATTTCCAGAGCGGATCGATACTATCGATTACAACAACTCAAGCAACAATTTTGGGACCGATGGTCAAAGGACTATTTAAGCCAGCTGCAAACTCGCTCCAAATGGAAGCTTGATGTTGAATCCGTTTTAAAAATTGGAACCATGGTCGTTCTAATTGAAGATAACTTACCTTCTTTAAAATGGCCTCTTGCTCGTGTTGTGGAATTACATTATGGTACTGACAATGTGGTGCGCGTAGTCTCGGTTCGAATGGCAAATGGTAATATTTTGAAAAGAAACATTTCTAAAGTTTGCGCGCTACCAATCGAGAACTGATTTCCATATATATATATATATATATATATATATATATATATATATTTATATATATATATATATATATATATTTATATATATATTTATATATATATATATATATATTCATCGATATGTATATATGTACTGTTTTGTTGTGCCGCAATCCTCTATCATACTTATCTTCATTGAAAAGTGGGCTTTTCAAGGCGGGCGGCATGTCAAGTTTATATTTTTCTCTATTTTTTGTTATATTATGAAAAGGCAACAGTGTCAGCCGAGTGCTGTCAACCTGTACTTATTGTTGAAGAAAACTTTTTTATCGACTGTCGATTGTGTTGGCAAGCGAGTTGTGAAAAAATGAAAGAAAGTTGTTATGTAATGTCAATAGAGACAGAACGTCATGAAAAATATATATGTCTCGGTAAACGAATAAATAAAGTTTTTATACAAAGTATTGGATTTTCGTCACGAATTTATGTACAATCATTCACATAACAGTTCCTTCATCCGCACAGCCATTTAATTATTGCTCTCTTTGAGCTGGTCCTTCGCTCACAGTCGTTATACAAAAGTCAATCCACGCTATTAAATAGAAGGCTTGAAAAGAATGAGTTGGGTAATATACGGCCTTTATGTTTTCAAGCTAAAACTTTACTTTTTTAAAAAACTATTTAATCACAATAATTACACTTTATTAATATTTATTGAAGTTAACAATATGCAGTCTATAATCATTCTGAAAATAAAAATGTGTATAATGAAGCTATGCGTTGTCCAGTAGTGCAATTCAGCATTATGACGTAATCGATCGTCTAATGATGGTTCGATGTAACAATATCATATAAGGTCACGACTTCAGCTGACGGGACATCTATCGTTTCATAACTCCTCCATCCCCAAAGAAAACTCAAAGGTAAAGCGAGGGTGGAACCACTTGAGCTGGATCGATGTTGGTAGGCTTCTTTTTATGCTGAAAAACCTTTCTCATAAGGTTTCTATTTTTAAATAGGAAATAACAGATTAGAAGTATGCAGATTATGTACATCAAGCGGATTTGCATTGTTTTCTTGAAGTTGCAGTTTATGAAGTTTGTCTAAGTTGATTTTCTTTAGCTGAATTTCTTGGATAATCAAAATTGGAAGTTGACTGTCTCGACCCTTACTTCGTGGAATATGCTCATATTAGTGTTTTTAAATAAAACTCAAGGTCTCTAGTTAATTCCACAATATAATACAAGTTATTGTGGAATTAACTAGAGACCTTGAGTTTCATTTAAAAACACTAAAATTGGAAGTGGTACTTCTTGGATTTCTTCGAGAGCTATAGGATGTCGTTCGATGATATCTTTTTCGTTTTTGTATGTGTATTTTGTAGTAGCTATAGAGCATCTTGGCGGGATTGTTAATAAGTAGCTTCCTTGTGAGACTAAAACCCCTGATTCTTCACAATCTGTTTGTATTTTCTGTGAGTCTGGGAATATTACAATGTAATGGCTTTCGTTAATTTCTTATATTATTGGTTCGGAGACTTTTACAGCGATTTGTTGGCAATTCTCTGGCGATGATGTGACTGAGAGGAGAGATGTGATGCAGTCTTTTGTTTCTCTGGTTACTTGTAGGTAAGTAGAAGGAGGAATAAGGACAGAGTTATTTATATTAGGTACGTAATATAAGTGGAAGTAGGTAAATACATCTGGATGGACCAGGGGAAATTCTAGTGGAAATATGATTTTATCTTTATCATAATAAACTTTAGTATTAGTTATAGCATAATATTTTGATATTTGGTTTTCATTGAATAATAATTGAGCATATGTTTATGTGTTATATAAAATTTGGACTATTTCTTTAAGATCCTCACGGGAGATTACGCTTTGATGCAGAACACCCAAACTGGCAAAACTTACTGCATTTTCGATATCGTTAAGAAAGCTGGACATAGAGTCCAGATTAATTTTTATTTGACTAAAAATTTTTTGAAATTCTGTATAGTGTGAATAATCATAAGATGTTTCGTTAAGTGCTTTTCCTAATTCATTAATTTTGTTGGATATAAGAAGCTGATTTGAAATTATTGATATTGATTCATTAACGCTATCCATAAGATTTTTGTTAAGAGTCATTTGTGAATTTACTTCTCTAATGATTTTATTTTGATCATTTTGCAGTTCGCTAATACTTGCGTATATTTTGTTGGCATCTTCTTGGTCCATATTGCCAGTAACGAGTTTCACTAGCAAGCAAGGAGGGTTGATTATTCCTCTTTTAATTCGATTAGATGGAAATATGGAGTTCATTTTAACATTTATACTATTAACTTCAAATTGCAATTGTTTATAAACATTTCTCAAAGAATGTTCATGATTATGGTTCGTCTTATTAAATAAGTTGTTTAATGAGTAATATTGTAAAATTGGATTTGTAATTTGATTTCGGATGGGGTTTGTAGGGATATAGTGTAGAAATGTATGGGAAGCGATTTTTACCCTAGCTGGTCCTAGTTCGAAAGAAAGGATGCCGGGATTACTTTTCAAGGACTTAATCTGTATCTTCTGGTTCGTCACTGTCTGAAGAGTCAACGTCCTGTGAAGTTACATTAATTAGTTTTCTTACGGGTTTAAATAGTTGTTTATGGTAATTGTTTTTGTAAGTCGTTACTATAATATCTTTTGATGTCAAAATGTGTTCGGGTTTATATGGAGGTTTGGTTTTAGATTGTCGTTCCGATTGTTTCTTATAAAGGGTAGTGCCAGGGGGAATGCCTGGGGGATCTGTACGTTTTTAGTTTAATTTTTCGATATTTTTTTGTTTTTTGTTACTAGTGTCGGTATGTATTTTGTCATATAATTGTTTCATAGTTTCTTTATGTTCATTTAATTGAATGTTATCTGGTTGCGCTTAGTCGTCGATTTTGATGGGATTTTTTAAGTGAAGTTGTCCTAGAAGAAGATCAAAAGGCTTATGTTTGGTGTCAGAGTGAATTGAATTATTGTATCCCAAAATGGACTATCTCAGTTTTTCGAATGGGTTTAATTTTGGATTCGTTAGGGATAATGTTCTCATGTGTTCTAATATTGTAGAATTAAATCTTTCTACGATTGCATTGCTATTAGGCTTATGTGGAAGAGTATAATGCCGGGTTAATACCATATAATTTAGCAAAGCCTTTGAGAGTGGATTGAGTAAATTCTGTCCCATTATCAGATACAATGTTTTCTGGAATTTTATACGTAGAAATGAATTGTTATGATGACTGATAGATATGAATCGCAGATAATGTTGGAATTATGTAGGCTTGTCCAAATCTACTAAAACTGTCACATACTGTCGTGGTAATTGTATTGTCAAATTCAAAAGTGTCTATGTGTAACGTTTCGAGTGGTTTTCTTGGAGTTGGGGTTAGCTGAAGTTTTATTTCCTGTTCCATTTGTCAACTTGTTGACAAATGGAACAGTTATTGATAAAGTCTTTTACGTCGTTATTTAGTTTTGGCCAATAAAATTTGGTTTTTAGTTGGTTAGCAGTCTCGTGAATTCCCCTGTGATTTGTAATGCCTTCGTGTTGTTGTTTTATAAGTTTTTGTTGTTTTATAAGTTTTTGTTGTTGGGATTCGATTTTAACGTCATGTAGTATTATATTTGATTAAGATAAATGCAGAGCTTTTAAAGGTCTGGGGAACTATTCTACACATAGTTTTGAAAAGAATTTCATCGATATCGTTCTGAAAATAAAAGGCGTACCGTTTCTTCGGAACAGCATAGTCTTTTAAGATTTGAATAATTTGGTTTTCAAAAGAATTTTCACTCACGTGTAAGAACCATCTGGTTCTTGCAGGGTTATCGAATAATTTTTCAATTTCTTGATGAGGATTTTGATCAGTTTTGATTATTACTATTTGATTTGAAAATACATTTAATGGTTTCTCGGTTATTTCGATTCCAAGTATTGGGTTTTCTAAACTAGTGTGTATTGTTTGATCGTCATTTTCGTCATTTGAATCTACTTCGGGAACGAGAGATTGAGAGTCTGATTTGGTTGTAGCGTTAGTTTTATTAAATTCTTTCATATATTGAAAAATTGGCGGTAGATCAGAGCCGGAACTATTTTCGTTATCTATTGTATAAATTTCTATACGGGAAAGGGCATCCGCATTCGTGTTGCAAGAACCTCTTTTTTATACGATTTCGTAGTCAAATTCCTCCAACTTCAGTCGCCAACGGACAAGTCGGGAATTTGGTTCCTTTCTGAGACATTAGCCATTGTAGAGGTTTATGATCGGTGACGATTTTGAATTTATTGCCGAAAAGATATGGCCGGAAATGTTTTGTACCCCAAACTATTGCTAACAACTCTTTTTCAATTGTTGAATAATTTTGTTCAGCTGCGTTAAGTGTACGAGAAGCATATGCTAAGGCTTTGTCTCCACCGATTGGTCTTCGGAGAGGACTGCTCCTATTGCGAAATTACTTGTATCTGTGGTCAAAATGAATTCTTTGGTGAAATCGTGGTAGATGAGAATGGGTTCATTGATTAGAAGAGATTTGCAATCTTCGAATGTCTTTATGCAAATCGGGTCAAGTATATTGATGTGAGCGCCTTTTTTTAAACAGCTTGTAAAGGGTTTTGTTAATTTGGCAAAATTTTTTATAAACTTTCTGTAGTACCCGAGAAGGCCTAAGAAAGCTTTTATGTCTTCCGTGGTTTTCGGTAAGGGGTAGTTGGTAATAGCTTTTACTTTATCAGGATTGGGTTTGATGCCTTGAGGGGTAATAATATGACCTAGAAATGATACTTCTTATCTAAGAAATTCAGATTTGTCGAGTTGAACTTTGAGGTTACTCTCACGAAGCTATTGGAAACACTTTTTAAATTATTAATATGTTCTTGGAGTGAGCTTGAAAAGACAATTATGTCGTCCATATAGACGGAACAAATTTTATTACGGAGTTCTTTCAGTACATTATCCATGACCCTCTGAAATGTTGCAGGGGCGTTCTTTAAACCGAAACGCATTCTGACGTATTCGATATGACCACTTTCAACGTTGAAAGCGGTTTTCTTAACATCGTCGGGATGCATTTCAATTTGATGAAATCCACTGGCTAAATCTAAGGTGGTGAAATAATAACAGCGTCCAAGTTTGTCAAGTATGTCAGTTATGTTTGGAATGGGATAACGGTCGTCAATGGTCTTTTCATTGATTTTTCGGTAATCAACGACGATGCGCCATTTCTTTCTTCCAGATGCATCAGCTTTTTTGGGAACAAATCATATGGGAGTTGGCCACGGTGAGCCGCTAGTCCTAATCACCCCTTTACCTAGCATATCGTTAATTTGACGTTCGAATTCAGGTTTATGGATGTAGGGGTATCGATATGACTTAGTATAGACTGGAAGTTCGTCTGTAGTTTTAATTTGATGTTTGACTTGGTTGGTAAAGGATAGGGGCGAATTTTCTTTATGGAATATGTCACGAAATTGTTTACAAAGTTTTTCGATTTCAAGTTTTTCTTCTGAATTTAAATGAGAAGTTCGAATGCATTGGGCAATGTCGAAATTATAGGGATGATCGTCGACAGGGCTTTGAACAGAAATTTGGATGAGTTCGTAATTGTCTTCAAAAGGTTCTACAACTATGGGTTTGTACAGAAAGACATCTTGAACATTTTCGGAGGTATTTATAATATCAACTGAGGCATATCCATTTTTTTAGAAAGTGACATCTTCTTTGATACTACAACTAGATAGTTCGGTGTATGGAATTCTGACAGTACCATTTGGTATATTGACAGGTATTTTTGCGGTTTCTATGGAATTGGGTTCAACATGAGCGAAAAATAAAAGTTTGCCTTTACATGAGTAGTGAGATAATGGTAGGTTTGCGTTTTGTGTTTTTATAAGTGAATTTTTTAGATCGATATGTACTTCTAAATCCTTTTAAGTTTCGTAACCTATCAAGCCGTCAAAGAAATGGTGGAATTTAAAAAGATGAAATTTCATGATTTTATTTAAATTGAATTCGCGAAAAGCTGGATTTTTAGCGCAAAAATCTCTAGTAGTTGTTTGGAAGACTGAGCTGATGGTAATTGGTTCTTTATAGATATAATTTGGGAAATAATTTTCAGCAATTTCGGGGTTTATAAATGACTTTGAAGCTCCGGTATCTATCAATAATTTTGAGGGAGGATCAGAAATTATTATGTATGGAAGATCTTTCTTGTCATAAATTGAAAAAATTTCTACGTCTGATTTGTTGGTTCGGGAGCGTCCTGAAAATTTTGTTCGTCGCTGCTTTGTGTTTCTGTATTGTCAGATATTGAATTTGTGGTGTCTACATAGTCATTAAATTCATAGGGAGGAATATAATTTTGGTCGTAAACGTTATCTTGACCAAGCATGTTATTTTCATAAGGGTAGTAACGAGTGTTTGATTGATAATAGTCATAATATTGCGTTTGGTCGACATTGTGCAGTTCTTCAGAAGTAAATCTGGGTTGTAATGGTTGGTATTGTTGTGGAGGTGGAAGTGCAAATCGATTTTGGTTTCGATTAAAGCTGGATCTATTAAATGTATTTGACGAAATGCCACTCATAGGAGTTCGTTTGGGCTGACGAAAATTTGAATTAGGTTTCCACACATTACTCGGTCCTTTTGAAGGTTGTTGAGGACCGAAAACTTGTCTATTAGTCGGGAATCTATGTGAGATGAATCTGGGTTGAACATTGATTGGTCCACGAGGAAATGGATTTGAAAAATTTTGTATTGGCATTAAATTATGACCGAAGTTAGGGACATTATAATTAGTTTGATTTTGATAGTTTTGATCAAATTTTGGATATGGTTTATTCTTCAAAGTTTCGTTATTTGATTTTTGAAGGTGACGGATATTATTTTCTGCAATAATAAATTGTCTAGCTGTTGCAAGAGTATCGGGTTTCATAGCTCGAATTGTGGAGCCCATAGGTTCTTTCAAACCGGCCAGAAATATTTTTAAAGCATGTGTATTGTAAAAATTTCTCTTCACGATTGCACCAGCTTGACTAGTTTCATGACAATCAACGTAATTATGAAGAGCACTCAAATTAGACATTACCTAGTGTAGAAATTAAGAGCAGGTTCGTTAGAATTTTGTCTCAACTGATCTAGATCAAAGAGTAATCCGTTTTCGTCTCTCTGGTCGCCGAAGTGAGCTACCAGAGTGCTTTCAACTGTTTCCCAATCTTTGTTGATGCAAATACTGTAAACTTCTCTCGCGTTTCCAACTAATTTTTCATATATTCCGAAAATTAAACTAATGTTTTGAACGCAATTGATATTTGCGGAATTTGTATCCCAATAAGTTTTGATTAAAGTGTTACTCGTCTCTAGGAAAGACGCTAATTCAAGCGGATTACCATCAAATTTTGGTACAATTTCTAATAATTTAATTTCTTATTTGGGAACAGATATTGTTGAATTTGATTGACTATTGTTATATTTAAAATTTTCTTCAATGCTTAGATCATTTAAAAGAGACCTAACTTCTAATACTGAACTTTCTATTTCTTCGTTAGAAGAACTAAAATTTGATTCAATACTAATATTAAGCTCACTGTCGCTTTCCACTATGGAATCTTCAGATGAGGAGAATGACATAGGCTAAGAAAGATAATAGGATAAATAATATGAGCAACTTACAGTAAAATTGCGATGATTTCCATTGATCCTCGATGGACTGCACTCTCTGGATTGGCACCGTAATCTTCTCGAACGTTTATTTACACTTTTCGGATTGTTCAAAATTTGGAAAATTTCGCGATGAAGGTTCTTCCAAATAAACAGTAGAAACTGAAGGATAATACACGATGAGAATCCTTTTGGATCCTGCTGACTGCGCCACTTTATGTTTTCAAGTTAAGACTTTACTTTTTTAAAAGACTATTTAATTACAATAATTACACTTTATTAATATTTATTGAAGTTAACAATATGAAGTCTATAATCATTCTGAAAATAAAAATGTGTATAATGAAGCTCTGCGGTGTCCAGTGGTGCAATTCAGCATTATGACGTAGTCGATCGTCCGATGATGGTTCAATTTAACAATACCATATAAGGTCACGACTTCAGCTGACGGGACATCTATCGTTTCATAACTCGGCCTACCATACTGCCTGGATCGAATATTAAAGTTCCGCCCGTTCTTTTGAGGGATGGAGCCTATCCATTTAAAACTTACTAGATGCGATCTTTTCCCGAATTACAACTTGGACCTTCACAGACAATTTTCGATAAACGACTTTCACAAGCACGGCAAGTTATTGGATGCGCGTTTGGTATTATTTCCGCCAAGTGGAGAGTGCTTCAAAAAAGAATTGAGGTTGAACCAAACTTTCTCGATAATATCGTTAAATGTATATGTTTGCTGCACAATATTATAATTGACAGAGAAGGCGAAGCACAACCTATGTCAATACCTCAACAATCAGAAATCAGTACTACAAATGCCAGATTTGCTCCCTTAGACGAAAATAGGAGTGTCACTACCGCTTATGTGATCAGAGACAAATTTACAGCATATTTTTGTGAACATGAAGCAAATACCTGAAAAAACGTGTGTGTTAAGTGAAAGCTTTGTACTGACGGTCTGTATTTGCCTAAATATTTCTTATGTTTTGTTCAATTTGTAATATAATAATGATATTAAGAACAACTCTCATCATTATTATTAACACCTACTTCTTCTGCAAATTTCGACCACAATTTCCTCTGTACATCACAAGAATGGTACCTTTTGTCTTTCATGTTCCACAACAAAAACTTTTCACGAACGGCACTAATTAATTTTCCTTTATCAATTCCCATATCGAAAACTAAACAATACCTGCACAGAACAGACGAACCCAAACGTAATGAATAATTTTAAGGCGTCTTCCATGCATACAGACGATGACAAGCAACTAATCCCAGTCAGGAGGGATCGGTCGCCAGTCGCTTGTGGCCGGCCAAGGCCGGTCGCTCAAGGTCGTTTACAGTGGATGTTGTTTAATTACATTTCATTAGTTAGGATCAGTCGCTTGTATACGGGAGTATACGCGCTACCATCGAGTCAGTCGTTAGTCGTTAGGCTGGTCGTCCATTGGAAGCGTGGTCGCGCGACTCTAAGGTAGCGCGTATACGCCCGTATACAGGCGACTTATCCTAACAAATGAAATGTGAGTAAACAACATCCACTGTAAACGACCTTGAGCGACGGGCCTCGGCCGACCACAAGCGACTGACGACCGATCCCCCCTGAATGGGATTAGTCGCTTGTAATCGCCTGTATGCATGGAAGACGCCATAAAATTATTCATAGCGTGTGGGTTCGTGTGTTCTGTGCTGGTATTGTTTAGTTTTTGATATGGAAATTGATAACGAAAAATTGATTAGTGCCGTTCATGAAAAGTCTCCGTTGTGGAACACGAAAGACAAAAGGTATCATTCTCGTGATGTACAGAGGAAATTGTGGTCGAAAGTTGCAGAAGAAGTGGGTGTTGATAATAATGGTAAGAGTTGTTTTTAATATCCTTATTATATTACAAAGTGAACAAAACATGAGAAATATTTAGGCAAATACAGACCGTCAGTACAAAGCTTTTACTTCAGACACAAGTTTTTTTAGGTATTTGCTTCATATTCACAAAAATATGCTGTTAATTTTTCTCTGATCACATAAGCGGTAGTGAGACTCCAATTTTCGTCTAAGGAAGCAAATATGGCTTTTGTAGTACTGATTTCTGATTGTTGAGGTATTGACATAGGTTGTGGTTCGCCTTCTATGTCCATTATAATATTGTGCAACAAACATATACATTTAACGATATCATCGACAAAGTGTGGTTCAGTCTCAATTCCTTTTTGAAGCACTCTCCACTTGGCGTAGATAATACCAAACGTTCATTGAATAACTTGCCGTGCTTGTGAAAGTCGTTTATCGAAAATTGCTTGTGAAGGTCCAAGTTTTAATGAAGGAAAAGGTTGCATCAAGTAAGTTTTCAATGGGTAGGATTCATCCCCCAAAAGAACGCGCGGAACTTCAATATTCGATCCAGGCAGTGTGGTGCGCCGTTTATTACCCAACTCATTTTTTTCAAGCCTTCTATGAAGACGGGAATTAGAAAATACACCACCGTCACTTCCCTTGCCGTACCCTCCTGTATCAATAGTAATGAACTTTTAATCGGGACTCGCAACACCTTGTAGCACAGTTGAAAAGAAATGCTTGTAATTTTTGAACATGCTATCTGAATGGTCTGGATTTCGTATGCGTATATGTTCCCCATCAATGCACCCAACACAACTAGGAAATTTTCATTTACGCCAAAAACCTTCTTTTATTGACTCCTGCTGTTCATCTGTAAGAGGGAATGGCATATGTAGAATGTAGAGTGCTCAAGTGGTCCCATATAGCAATGCATGTTTCTTTAACTATTCTTCCAACGGTTACATCCGACATTCTAAACGAATAACCCAATGTTTCGAATGAAGCACCTGTGGTCAAGTACCTGTAACAACAGAAATCATTATGAACATAAGGATTACATGATTTATTCTAAAAAAATGTTTTTGTTATTTGCAATATTAACCAAAACTGTGGTACTGTGTTTTCGTGAACGAAGTTAACAAAAAGTGGAAAGGACTGTTCGATGTATTTAGAAGAGAATATAAAAAAGTCTATAAATCAGGGAATGAGGCGCCGTAGGAACGTTACTCTTCATGGACGTTCTTCGACCAGATGTTGTTCCTCTCCAACATAATTGAGCCAAGACAACTGAGGGGAAATGTTGCCTCTCCAGAAAGAACACCTCCTCGAATGATGACGGAGACGCTATTGCCGATGAATATGATTTGTCTGATTTGGAATTACCACAAACAGTTGTCACTGACCAAGGAGAAGTTAATACGTCATCGAGCGAAACCAGAAAGATGGAACCCCCAGTACCTGCAAGCAACCATCAGATGCGTAGAAAACAACATGATACACAACCAGATAATGCTGACGTTCGTCCTGTTGGTCCTCTAATAACATCTACAACTGGCAATCCTAAACGTAAGAAAATAAAACAGCAGACATCACGATTGAAGATAAATTTGTAGAAATCGAGAGGGCCAGATTACAGTTATTTATCGAACATGCTGTTAACAAAGAAGGAGACAGCGACTACCAGTTTTTGGTTAGTCTTCTTCCATACCTAAAAAAAGGTTTGGAACACCGCAAATTGAATGTAAGAAATTAACATTAGAAAGTTATTAGTGGTGAAGGAGAGCAATGCAACAGATCCTCGCATACCCCATCTCTCTACACAACAACACCGATAACCTAGCCTTGGACCAGCGAATCATGTGGACCCTCATGGACAACTCAAACGTCTAACTCACCTCCAGGCAAGATTAATACTGGTTTGCGACAATATTTCGGGTCTTTTCAGATACCAAGTAACTGTGTTATGTGGGCTAATACCAATCAGGCGCAATAAGAATTACAAAAAGTTTGCATATTGTCTGTACTGTTGAGTACTTTCTTTATTTCCTTTTCATGATAGATGGTTGTTACTTTTTTTTTGTTCAATTTAAATTAATGAAGATTTATGACAATTGAATAACTTTACTCACCTTAAAGTCACACTTAAACGTTCCACAGGTCTTATCATATTCAGTCCTTATAAGGCTCCACACATTGTTTTCAACACATTTCCTACTCAAACAATGTTATTGTAACTCTCAGAAGTATTTAATCCAAACTGCTAGAATAGCGTCTTGTCGCTCCCGGCAGCAGGCTCCCCTCCCTACACCTCACTACAAACCACGAATTTATCAGTGACGAATAAATACGTTGTAGGGTCTGAAAAATTATACAAATTTATAGAAACGCCGAATTAGGGCGTCATGGGTCACAGACACTAAAAAAGCATCGTATCAATACGGCAGTGGTGCTTAAGGTAGCTAAAATGCCGTTACTAGCGGATATACATGATTTAGGGATTTGTAGATTTTTCATGAGTGAACGTACATATACGGCAGTGGGAACAGTTGCACTCTTGTTCCTGTCGCATTCAATTGGCGTTGGTAAAGAAAGGGTTAATAGAAAAAAGAGAGATGGGTCGACCGCTCGTCTGCAGAAATCTTTCGTGCTGCAATCTCCAGAGCTACAATTGCCATTTGGATCGCCAACCTTCGGCAGGAGAGGGCGTGATAAGCTAATTAGTAAAAAAGAAAAAAAAGTGACATTACAACTAATATATCCTAGACAAGCTGATGAAATTAAAACTTATAAAACCATGACATACGCAGGAAATATTTCTAATAATATTTCAAAGATAATATCTTCAGCAACGAATACAAAAATTTACGTTAGTACAAAATTGTTAAATGTAAAAACAAAAATACCACTATTAAAGAAGTCACGTATATATAAACTCAAATGTCCAGAATGTAATGCTGTCTATTTGGGTCAGATCCTTGGGAATTTTGAAATACGATACAGTGAGCACTTACGAGCATACAGATTAAAACAACCAGATAAATCCCACTACGCAAAACATCTACTTGACACCAATCATTCATTGACACCTAACACAGAACTAGAAGTGCTGCATATTTGTGAAAAGAAACAAGAATTGGATTTCCTTGAAGAACTGGAAATTAGAAGACATTTAAGAAACCTGCAATATGAAGTTGTCAATGAACAGTTAAATCTAGGGAGTTCTCCACTAATAAACTGTCTTCTTAAGTGATAATTGTAAAGATCAACAGATACAGTTTTCCTGGTTTTCTATATCATTGCACAGTTATACTGATCTTAATTCGAAAAATGATATCCAGGATATCACCATAGGGCTAATAATATCTAAGCTTCAATATTGTAATATCACATCCTCTTCCTTATTCTATAAACATATATTAAGCCAATCACAAGTTAGGTTACTTCTTGGTCTAGCCAAAAATAACTACTAAACAACAGGTAGGCATAAAATGAAATGTAACTTCTGTCATTCTGACGATGATATTGATTTATCGAATCAACTGTCAATTTTTTAGAATTTTCAATAACTTTTATTAGATTGTGGAATTGACTAGAGACCGTGAGTTTCATTTAAGAACTTTAATATGAGCATATTCCACGAAGTAATGGTCGAGACAGTCAATTTAATTAACATCTATTTTGGTATGAACACGATATTGATGACAGGTATTTCTCAGCAAAAAGTAACACACAATTTGGCTCTTGAGTTCGCTTAGTTCTTCTTAGTTGCATATACTACAATAATCTTTAGAAATAGACTGTAGATTATACACGGACATGTAATGATTGAATGAAATGGGCGGGGCGGCTGATGCCTGGCAATTAGGCTAATTCTGGCCCCTTTTACTATGCATACAAATCTAAAGTACACTATTACCTGTAGTATTACTCAAATTTGTTTAATATTTACTATAATCATTTCTGCTTATCAATCCTTTACGCGACTTTCTATGCAACAACTACACACATAGGTTCTTTTTTAACTTTCTAAATTAAGTTAGATTATTTAGAAGCCGATTAATTTCCATAATTGTTGAAACGACAGCTGTCCATATTCTGAAAATGTGTGAATAATAGTTGGAAATTTTGTGTTTCCTAAGGTAATAGTGTCTAAATCTTTTATTAGAAATGATTCAATAGTGGTTGTGGTAATATTGAAATTGGTTTCACTGATTTTTCATCATATTTTGTTTTTTCTCATTCCTTGATGTACATTTGAATCGAATCTTTGATGAAATCAATTGTATCGCGATTTCATATTATTTTTGGTTTCATACAGTCCTCTATGAGTTCGTGTTACATATTCTTTCACGAAACTTATTACACCTTGTTCAAAGTTCCAGAAAATTGTACTAGAATGTTATGCCTAGTTTCATATTATCTAATAGTTGCTTTGCTGGTTAAAAGTAATTTCAGAGATTATAATTGGATTACGTCATTTTTAGTCTTTGAAATATCTGGAAACGAGTCATTAAGTCTTAGACTTCTCAATATGAGCCGACAAAGTCGACGGAACAATCTAAGTCTGGCGTACGTCCGTCCGTCTTTCCGTGTTAGGATTCTGCGGACAAATGGTACGTGCTAGAGCTTAGGTATAAATGGATTCGGAATCAGCATAGACAGAAACCTCTCCAATGTAGGAAATAATTTACGTGTGACCTTCATTTATCAAATTATTATATTGTTGTTGATCAGTGTTTTTGGAGAAGTTGTTTGTTTGTGATTATAGTTGCAACTTGCATGTGCATCCCAATTCCTAGATGGTGTTGTGTGCATTGAAATTTCCTGTGACAATAAATCGATTATGTAATTGCTTGATCAGATCAAATATACAATCTATCGTCAGATCATAGTTTGGGAAATGTATCAACTTATTATAGATTTTTTTGTGGGCACCATCCGTTAATTATAATATTTAGGTAACACACTAATGGGAAGTGATTCTCCGCTAGTTCAGCTATAATTTGTTTAAATATAAATAAAGCTCCCAAAATGTCAAGTGTTGTATGTGTTAATTTGAATTCTGTAAACATGATATATCTGAAAAGTGTCACTGGAGTTAAGAATGAATATATATATATACTCAGTGATATAGAAGCCCGAACACCTAGTAAACATTATTATATATGTAAATGAATAAAATTCAATTCCAATTGAGGGAGGAGAAGTTTCCGCTCACCAATTTTAATAATGGGTTGAAGCTCCACGATTTCTTACATTCCCTAATGCGTCTAGGTATACTCATTATCAGGTGATCAATATCCTCCTGGAGTATCTCATTCCACGCCACCTGTATCTTAAGTCGAAGAGCCATCAGAGTTTTAGGAGGACGCTGCAAAGTTCTTATGTTCCACAAATGTTCAGTTGGGGACCAATCCGGGGATCTTGGGGTTAAGTTAGGAGATAAATTTCAGCTTAGTGGAAGTAGTTCATGGTTTGTCTGGCTATATGTGGCCGATCGTTATCTTGCTGAAATATTGGATTGTCCTGAGATAAGTAAGCATAATGAGGTTCCAATATTTCTGGAATGTATCTATGTGCATTCAAACTGCCCCTGATGAAGAGATGAAGATTAAAGGTAAACTTGAGCCATAAGCAATGGCACCCCATATCATAACTCCAACAGTGCGATGTACATGCCGCTCAGCAAAAAATGTTAGGCTTACGACATTCGCCTCGTCCCATTTTTACCCTGTGTGTTCCTGATTCCACAGCAGTCGTTCTTGGCACCAACGAAGTCGACTTATTGGATGTTCTAGAGTTAAAAGTAACACCAACTGAGGTCGGTATGAAAAAAGTCCATAGATCTTTATGAACACTTCGTATTCCAAGGACCCTTTCATGTTCTACAAAACACTGAGCTGCTATTGCAATTGTCGATGAGAAACGATCTCTCAGAGCTTAGTCAACGATATTGGCCCTCTGTTATCCTGATCACTCGTTCTGTGCCTTGCGTTGGGCCTTCTTGGCGCAATGACTAATAACAACTGATAATAGTATCCACACTGTTTATTTTACCAGCAATTTCTCTGAACGACAGCCCAGCTTCCCGAAGACCAACAACTCGACCTCTCTCGAACTCATCAGTTAGCTGTCGATTATGTGCATTAAATCGCACTCTTGACATGATTTCTTGTAAGACGAGATTTAAAATTACTGAACTCGACTAAATTCTGTGTTCTGATATCGAAATGGGCCAGTTCGTACAGTACTTACAGCAAAACCTAACTGAACAAAAACAGGAATATTCAACCCAAGCTCAAATTCTATTCTTATATTAAGACTTTTATATGATAAACACGTCTTTAAAATATTTTTGAAATAAAATATTTACTGTGTGTTCGGGTTTCTATGTCACTGAGTATATTATTATCTAAAGAGTGATACTTGGTAATAATGATAATAGTTGTATTCTATTCTATTTTGAGCACAAGAAATATGTATTCGAAGCTTTTCAATAGGAGTATTTCAATTTAAGAGACTAACATCCACCCATCACATAGTTTCCAATATAAAAAACTGAACAATTTAAATTTTGTGAAACTACATTTTTTTAAGAAGGAATTCGTATTTTTTTTTGTATTTGATTAGGAGCTGCTCTTTATGATTTTACTTTTACTAGAGATAAAATGATATGATTTAATTTTGTCCTTTAAAACGTATACCTATTTTCATTCAGATCTGAAGATAGTCTTTTAGAATTATCTGAGGTGAATGATAACGAGTGACAGCAGCAGTTCCTCAATAGGCTATTTTCACGAGAAATCCATTAAGTTACTTGATCCGCTTATGACTCCGTTATGGTATTCTGGAAGCAAATAGAAACATCAACAAGTTTCGTCAGTTACTGCTCAAGAGGGACATGTGGAAGTAATATTTGCTATAAAAATTTGTTAACATTCCTTAAGTTGTATGCGTGTACATACTTCATGGAAGATATAATACGGAATACCAATGAAGCCACTTCTAATAATTTTCAGAACATGAATGTTGGTACTGATATATTTTATAAATAATCCTAACAAACTAGCGTAATTCTTTGGAAATGTTACCATACAAGCCCTTATTATGAACACAAATTCTGTAAAATGTATATTTTTTGAAATAACGGTATTTATTTTCATTGTATTGAAGTCGTATATTAGCTTATTTTGATCTAATTGAAATGTATTCCAAGAACATCCGATACAGCATCGACTTGACTTTGTATGCTAATTGTACACATGCCTGTCATGTACTTAGATGTCACTTAGCAAATGGTTGCACTAAAATCATGTACTATTGTTCTAAAATAAATTATGTTGTGACTTGCATCCCTGGTCGCTAAAACTGTGGGTGTTTATGAGCTTATTGTAAAGAGAGAGAGAGAGAGAGAGAGAGAGAGAGAGAGAGATTAGGACAAAAAACGTGTTGGAAAAAGTGCCAGTTCATTTATGACTCATTTGTTTCTTTTGCGGTATGATGATTGAATACACGACAGCTGCTTGTTTGTATATCATAATATTTTGACGTTGTTAGAAGTTCAATAGGTGTGTGTTAGCGGTTTATTGCGCGAATATGAAAATGCAAGATTAAAACAGAATAACACTCGTTCAAATTTGAAACTAGCTGAATTATGCATATTAAAAAGGATTGATAATTTAACACAGTAGATTACTACAAAGTAAAGTAATAGTATTTACCGGATATTTCAAAGTCTAGAAAATCAATGACAATATATATATATATATATATATATATATATATATATATATATATATATATATATATATATATGCAAATATTGGATGCGATGGGTAGAGAAAAATCATTATCTTCAATCAATATTGATATATTTTTGGATATATTTCAATAATAGATAAATTCATATACATGATTACATAAGTTATACATCACATATTACTAAGAGACAGCGAATAAGCAAAGCTCTTTCTGGGACACAAGTGGCGTACGTCTGTATATGGATATGGGAAATTAAGTGATAAATAGGCCCGCATGCTTCTGGTGACATCAGGGAGAAGAGCAGCTTGCTCTGCGCGCTCCTATTTATTACTTAATTTCCAATACCCCCCTACCGATGAATGTGAATTGTACAACTTTGGTAACTTTGCAACAATGTTTCTACACAAAGGCATACAAATTTCATGTATTACAAATGATCTTGGTTTGAAAGAAAGAATCTGGGACTTCTGTACTGAAAACAACATAATTCCGGCATTTCAATTCGGATTCAGGCCAGGCTACTCTTGTCAGAACGCCATCACTAACGTTCAAACTATCGTCACCGACCTTTAAATCAACGACGCTGTTCAGCCGCCATGTTCATCGACGTTCAAAAGGCTTTCGATCAAGTCTGGCATGCCGGACTAGTGAGAAAGCTACTGAGCATCGGATTGCCAAACCAAATTGTTAAATTATTATATTCCTATCTCACCGACCGATCGATCAGCGTCGATGTTGGTTATAGCATATCCGACTTTTTATACCCCAAACTGGCGCTTCGCAGAGCTCTATACTCGCCCCATCACTATATATAATTTATACGTATGATACACCAATTCCACGACATCCCCAGGATAACATCCAACTATATGCGGACGACACCGCACTAATCATTTCCGCCACCGACATTCGCTCTCTAGACATCCGATCCAAAAATCTACTGACTCAATTTTCTGATTGGTGCAGAAGATGGTGGGTGACTCCCAACTCTCAGAAAACCCAAGCCATCTTTTCTAATACCCCGAAACCACGAGCGAACGACTTCTACCAACAAACTTCCGCCTCGGGCTCTGGGGAGATCGACTCGAAATTCGCAGGGAAGTCGTTTATTTGGAGATTAGATTTACTCACACTCTCAACTTGATGGCCGACCTCTTGGACACTTTAAATAAAGTCCGACGTCGAGTGTATCTTCTAAAGGCGCTATCATCTTACTTCATACGTATAAGACATATATCCGTCCCATAATCGACTATAGTGCAAACGTCTACCGCACCCTTCTCGACTATCTCGTTAAAAAACTCCGCACTTGTGAGCAGTCAATCCTTAGATACTGCTAATACAATGCACCATACTCACCCAGCAACACCGTCTATGTCAATACCAACATCGAGCCAATTCCTCTAAGTCTTAATAATTTACAAGCCCGATACGTTAGTCGTACTATTGAATCGGGCAACGAAATCTCGACAAATATCCTACTTACACCGTGGATCGCCAACAGACGGCCCCTCGGTAGAAAACCCAAGAGGAAGCTCCCATTTCCTCCTCTACGCTCACTAGCCACGGCTTATGACGACCTCCCCGACGAATACATTGACTACCTAGACGAATCCCCAATTTCAATTCGATAATTCGAATAAAAATCTCACAATAAATCTCACTTTATTTTTCAGACCATTAACAAATTCTCACCTTAACATTTCTCACTTAGCACTAAAAAAGCACTATTTCTAACAATAATCGCTCTATATTCAAAAATTCTCATTTCCACAACTTTCATTAATTAGTTCGACACTTTGGACAAACACTTTATTTTCCAGTCACCCCCACACCACCCACGTCGGTGTTGCAGGTTTTTCTGCGGTTTTCCTCTGCGGGCAATTCTGTGAATTTATTCACTAGCCAAATGGGCCGACGACCGTCGACAGGGAATACATGCAGCCGCAGCTGTACCCACCTAATACGAGTATTTAAGATTATTATTATACTCCGATCACCGTAAATGTCCCAAACCACCGCAACTTTCATCAATTTTCAACAAACCACCCAATTCCATACACTTTTGAAAAATGTCTCCTATACACTCCTATACACTATACAACTAAAATTCCAAAAAACCAATAAAATCACAAATCTTCAATATTTCACAACATTTCACCTTCAAACATAGGACACATCTCAACTTTTCCCTGATATGAGACATTTCTCCTTTTCACTACCCTCCATAACGGCCATAGGTATTTACGGAAACTTGATCGGGTTAGGGATCTACAACCGACTTGGATGATTTTGCGATCTTCATCTTGATTCGATGGAACTAACCTCTTTCGAAAAGTTGAATAGGTTATGGAACGAGTTAATTCCATTTAAACCTACTAGAGCGGTAGGATAACTAGGGTTATTTTGTGTGATTACTATAAACACAAATTCGAATTTTGTTAAATAAATAACGTATCATATAGGAAATGGAAGAATTAAAAAATTTGTTGCACTTCGCTATATAGCGATAGCTAGGGAATTGTTTCTAGAACTAGTAATAAAATGCTTTCGGATAGCTCCGGAACCAAGTAACAAACCGTCATGTAAATTTAAGAACCCAGTACTTGATCCAGGTTAGGTTTCCGTAAATACCTCTAGTTAATGTTTTGTATCGAAATAGCGCCATCTTTTAATTGGAAAGGCAACCAAATTAACAAATTATAGTTAGGCGGGAACTTCAAATTATCAATTTCACGGGAATTTTTTATTTGAAGGTTGATGTCAATTTCTAATTTGAATTTTCGCGGGAAATTTAAGACATGAGAAAAACAGTTCCACTTTTTATTGAATTAGAACATATTACAGTTACTCAAAAATATCTTAAAAATACCATATAAATAAATTCAAAATAATTTTTCAAAGGACTGATCAAACAGAATCTTTTAGTTTTTTAATGAACTTTTTTTATAATTCGCGTATAAAAGAGACTTCATTATAACATTGTTCACAGTGTCATAATGAAGCTCTTTGAACACTGTAATAGTAATTTTTAGAGTACAGTTGGTTATTGTATTTAGTTATATTTTTATTTGACATTTGACTTTAACCTTGACACAGATTATAAATAAAATGGTCTAGCGTTGTTCTAGCTAGCAAATTATTATACTAAAGGTAAATTAGAATGATTTATATATTAAAAAAAATAACGAATAAAGCACGCTAACGTTTATTTATCAATGATTTGTCAATTGTTTATTTTTATATTGTATAGGATCAATATATAGGTATATAAAACGTACGATTTTGGGGATAAATTACCAGATATCTATGTGAAGATGTATTACAGAAATAATTCTGTTCATGATATAGTATAAATAGATCGCAAGAGCATATATGAAGAAGCTCTTTTTTAAACAAATAATCATCCTCTTTTTGCTTAAATGAAAGTTTGTTTACAATTTACTCAATTTTTCGGTTATAATATGTCAAAAGTCAGAAGTGCTGAATAAAACCATCTGTGATCTGACCAATTAGGAATCTACAGAATTGCCAACTTAAATTCAAACCGCACCTCCTAGTTTAAAAAGAGGGATTATATGAAATTATATTTTATTTAAATAGTTAAGTAAACGCGAGTTTTAAAAAATATTGTGTAAAACTTTTGTCACAATGACTTTATGTAGTACTCGTGATTTGCACAACGAGTCATTGTGACACTTGTTTTACAAATAACTATTTACCTCTTCAAATATATTTCACATACTTCCTATTTAACAGGATTTTTAGCTGAAAGCGGCATCTCTTGATTGAAAAGGCAAGTAATTTGCTGTCTTGTCCTTGACCATTTGCGTGGAACGTCTATAGTATATATGGTTTGTGTTTCGCATTCAGATTATCATGTCTAAGAATCCATGTAACGGGAATATTGTGTATACTGTAAACAAATCTGACAGTATATTACTTTGTTTTAGAACATGCCAGGAGAAATGCATGAATCATTAGCTCTAGAACTTGTATTATGTATTATGAAATGGAAAAATGTATTATGACAAGGTATTCATATAGTGAAAATATTTACGCACACAATAAAGTAACAGTAGGCCCCTTGTTTTGATTTCCTGACGTTTTGATTCATTCGGTGTGGTTGTTGAGTATCACGTCAGGGTATAGGTCAATTTGATGAAGTGTGTCTAAGTAATTTCAAAATTCTCACATCCTAAATGTACTTTATTCTGCAAATATATATGATCTGGTGCTTGAGTAATGAACGTTTGAATTTGTTCATCTGACATATCTTTCGACTTCTTAGGGTTATAGTTGTCACTTGGACGTTTCAAGGAAGCACGTAATTTCGAATATCTTGTGATATCTATATCTTCTTTTGTACTAAGGCTAACTCTCAGCATGTATTAATTTTACCATAACGTAAGCGTATTCATATTTGGCCTTGGAATTATTTGGCAATAAATTTGAGATCACATTTTCATAAGCATTTACTCCGGTGGTGTCTCGCATACCTAAACATCATCATCACTGCACATTTCAAATCTTTTTGAGCGATAAGTAGGTATATAACACATTTGTAATAGAAATATTTGCACGATCATTTATGTCGTCACGACCTTGCTGTGTTGTCTGATAGTCCTAATGGTCGAAGAATGTACGAAGTATTGTGATCGTAAGGTTTTATCGTTTTGTTTATATTACTAGGAACCATTTATTAGTTATATAGTATAGAACTAATAGAAAATGTTGAATTCTGTTATGCATACCGAACAGGTTTTATAACTATAACTCAAAAAGCACAAATACAGACAAAACTATTAAAATATTGAAATACACACGATGACTTATAATTCAGGAGAATTAGACTCAAAACCTACCAGATATGGTTGTGCCGTTACATACCTTAGATATTCTCAAGATTGATTGAAAATGATATATACAATCATATTATAAGTATGCACTAGCAGAGAAATTGTGCTATTTAAAAAAAAATCGAGAACTGCAAAAATGCACGAAAACGCCACTTTGTCTATCACTATTTCCAATATAACTCTGTACGTATGCAGTTACAAGAAAAAATCAGAAACTTGTGAGCTTGTTCGTTATGAAATTTTCTACAAGATAGAATTGGTTTAAAAGTCGAATTTATTATATTTTCGTTGCTAGATAGCAATAAATCCGAAAAAAGTGACGAAAATCGTGGTGCTTTTGAGGCGCGTAACAACCAGGTAAGAAAGTGCACAATTATACTATAAATAGAGATTTGAGTACTTTGGAGTATTACAAAATGAAATACCAAAACCCGATCCAAATTTATTTGTCGGTTTTGACGTGGTTGATTTGTTGATTTAACCGAGCAAAAAAAACACTGTTTTTCAGCGTCAATGATGGGAAAAAAAATTTGCATTTTGATTTCTGTCCATTTTTTCACACATTGTTGGGTCCGTTAGCTATAATCTAGAATCGATATAAGGTCCATTTTCTTCTTTTTAACAAATTTTGGCGCGATATTGAAAGTTTGTAAAAGAAATTTTTGAGAGCGAAATCAGCGACGACAACGAAGAAATGCCTTGTAACAAAACTAAATATGTTTATAAATGCGATGTTTATGAGATTACATTAAATACTTTTTAAAAATAATAAATATCTAATCATGTATGTATTTTTTTTATCATACCGATATTAATCACTAAATAAATTTTTTTTATTCCTATCAAACATTATATTGCTGCGTAATTATTGAAACTCACGATAACTATTGGTGCACAACGCATTCCTACCATCGATATTATCATTTGCTCAAATATACAACGTTGAAAACTGTGAAGTTTTAATTAGTAGTGATACGCCGACAATATTTCATAATATTGCTATGGAACATTGAGAAATAGGTTCCTCTAGATGCGGTATATCGATTAAAAAAAATGATCAAAATCGAAGCAATAGAAGCCGATATATCGCGTACTACAGTGCCCTTCCTTGGTCTTCTTTATAATTTTCAATGAGCCACAAATACCAAATAAAGTTTTCTGTATTAGAAAAGGGTTGACTTTGAAAAAATCACCCTCTCCTTTTTATGACCAAAAACCGGGGATATGCCACCTTTTCCTGGTTCATGTTGTTGCCTTCAATGGAGGAGGACGGCATCTCCTTTGTTTTGGGGGAACTAGCTTTACTCATTTCATGTCCCACGAGTATAGATGAATTAGAGGTCCGCCTTGGCAGTGCTCCCATATCAAAGGAAGGCTAAATACAAGTAAGTGTCGCCTGGTACTCACAGGGAATCGTTCACAACCAACTCCGTATGGCCATGCAGCCCTCGGCACGATTTCGTCCACCTTGGCTTACGTAGAGCAGATCTTAGCTTCCTCGCTCAAATAAGAGCTTTCCGGCTTGGGTGACCTAGCGGGAGTGTAGAAACTCCGGCCGGCATAGCTCTTAAAATCATTGCGAGTACTAAGCCCCCACACGACGTCAACGTTTCCGCTCCCGTAGGGGTATCATTATTATCATTATTTTCCGTTTCCTCCCTCGCGGGGTTGCTCCACAACGTGGGATTCATGATCATTCACGTTGCTTGAAACTTGCGATTCTTCTTGCAGGATTTCGCAGTCACATATTTTCAGGTAAGTTTAGAGTTTTCCTGATAATTGTACACGTTTCCAGTACGACAGATTTCTGCATTTCGGGGAACAATTCTTCATGATTTATTTTCAACGTTTCGATGTATTTTTTTAAGTTCTTTGTTACTTATCCGGTTGCAGAGATGACTATCGGTAGAACTTCGACTTTTTTTAAATTATTAGTAACTTTGAATTATTATTATTATTATTATTATTATTATTATTATCATTATTATTATTATTATTATTATTATTATTATTATTATTATTATTATTATTATTATTATTATTATTATTATTATTATTATTATTATTATTATTCCAATTTTTCTCCCATTTCGGGGGAGTATTTTATAGTGGGATCTCTTGAACAATCACTACAAAAGCTAGATGTTTGGACATTTGTACTCTAATTCCACAATTCATTGCCTCTAGTTCGGTTTCTGACTATCCAATCACTCCAAAAGAGTATACAATCATTGGTATTTCCTACGTGTTCACAGCTTTATTTTTGTTTTTGGCAGTGAGTTCAGTTCGCAGAATTTTTTGTATTCTATGACTTAGTGCTTCATTGAGTATCTTTTTTGTGTATTTACTTTTCACTACCAGCTGCTGTTGGTATCCCAGGTATTTGTAGGTTTCGTTGTCAAGGTATCTAATGGTGTCTTGCTCTATGTTTTCATATTCTAAGGATTTTCCCCTGTGTGCTATCAGTTCGGCACATTTTTCTAATCCGAAGATCATATTTATATCTTTACTAACTGTATCCGTGATGGCTATTAACCTATCTAGATCGGTCTCCGTCGATGCATACAGTTTCAAGTCGTCTACGTAAAACAGGTGGGTGATGTCTACTTTAGTATTGCCACTTTTCAGTTTGTAGCCAAAATGGGTATTCTTTAAAGTTCTTGAAAGAGGGTTCATACTGGTGATGAACCATAAGGGACTCAACGAATCTCCCTGAATAATTCCACTACCTATTCGAATTTCCACGGTGTCTACTTGCGTTCCTTTTGAACTAATGTGTAATGTGGGTCTCCAGTCGGCCATACATGATTTTAAGAACATGATTTTATTTTTGTCAATCCCATAGATCTCAAGGACCTCGATCAACCAGCTATGTGGTACAGAATCGAATGCTTTTTGATAATCGATCCATGCGACTGCTATGTTACGTGATCGATATTTGGCATCTTGAGTTAGCACGGAGTCGATAATAATTTGTTCCTTACAACCTTGCGTTTCTTTTCTGCACCCTTTTTGTTCTTCTGTTAGAATTTTTCGATCATGTAGGTGTTTATCTATTTTCATGGCAATTAGCGATGTTATGAGTTTATATAAGGTCGAGAGACACGTAATCGGTCGGTAGTGCTTTGGCTCTTTTGTTTGGTTAGATTTCGGTAGCATGTAAGTAATTCCCTTGGTTAAGTACTCTGGTAATATTTCTTTCTTTTTAATTATTCTATTTATTTGAAGGGCAAGTTGCTTCCATACTCTCAAGCTTTTCCACCAATAGTTATATGTATGTGATCTACACCTGCCGCCTTCCAGTTTTGAGCTTTCATAGTTGCTGTTTTCACATCTTCTTTGGTTACTTCAATTTGGGTCATTGGTTCAATATTTTGGTAATATTGTCGCTCTCTCTTCAGCCAAGGAGCCGTTCTATTGTGCTCTCCTTTTGCGCGCCAAATATGAGCCCAGAAATTTGTGAGGTCTTCTTTTGCTTGGCGGCATACCGACATTAGTTTTCTGTTCTTCTAATCGTTTGTAGAACGACTTTTCATTTTTATTAAATGAGTTGTTTTGTTCTCTTCGTTTATAGCTTGTGTTGTATCGTCATAATCGTTTTCCCCAGACTGCTATACGTTGTTTCATATTGTCTTTTAGAATCGCCAATTTCTCTTTGAACTCCGGGTTGTTAAGTTTGATATCATTTTCCTTCAGTATGACCTTGACATCTCTCTTCAGTTTTCTATTGTGGTTAGCTCTTTCCCATGTACTTATCTTTGTAAGCTTGCTACGGATTGTTTTAATACTGTTTTCGATTCTGATTTTCCATCGGTATTTGTTTACTTAGTTTACTCTTGGGTGAGTCTTTGATTCTTATACCCATCTGTTCAATGATAGTAAGGGCCGCACAGTAAACAAAAAATTGAGTTTTCGTGATTGGATCATCTTCACTTATGTTGGCATTTATTTCTCCATTTATTATTTCGAGACATTCTTTCGTTTTATTGTTTGGTCGGATTTTTGGCAATTTCGGTCGCATTTCTGGATCTGTGCCCTCATATAATACTACTTAAAATTTCCAGTAGTTCTCTAACAAATTTTTCTTTTATTTCATGTGATTCATGCTGCAGTGGCTGGTCCGATAATTTCACATTTCCTGCATGGACTTCAGGTTCTGTTGTTTCAGAGATTTCAGATATATTCTGCATGTTTAATTCTATGTTTTTTTCTTCATTGTTTGTAGGCAATGCTTTTTGTACATTCTCTTTAACATTAGCTATTTCTAACTAAGTCAATAAATTACGATTTCTAATTGCATATAGTTTGTTTGCCAGTTGCATTTCTGATAACTCAAAGTCCGATCTTTTTCTTCTCCATTCAATCAGCATCTTCTTCCGAAACCCGCTTTCGTTCCTTTCACAATTCGTTGCGAGGGAATACGCTCTCATGACATCTTAATTGTCTTTTATTTGCCATGTTTTGCAGCGCTTGCCTACACGTCGAGTTCCTGGAGGAGCCGCATTGTCCTGATGGGCTAATCTCACGCTGGAGGACTCGATATTTCCTCTTGCCTGTTGTAGCCTTTTTGTGGTGCCATTACCTACAGGGGTGCCACTTGCTTCACCTTTCTGTAAGTCAGGTTGATCATCCTGACGGTTCTGAGCAGAGCCAACCTGGAGCTCTGGTCCGCCCGAGTAACGTTTTCTTCGCGTTTTCACAGAAACATTATTTCTCACTGAATGGGTTGCTAACCCATTTAGCTGTGGTTGTTCTCCCTCTCGCGTTAGCCCATCTGCTGTAAATCCACCACCTGAGTTGGTTACCCAATGTTGAATCTCCAGATATGGTTACCGGGGCTACCGACGTGGAGGATTATTATTATTATTATTATTATTATTATTATTATTATTATTATTATTATTATTATTATTATTTTTTCACACTTGTACGTGGTTGGTGGTAGCAGTTTCTACCGGACGCAGTTGCATCAAGGTATAAACCTACCTAATTAGGGGATTAGTGTTCTTCGGACAATTGCAGTTGTTCCCAGAATTACTGCTTTTTGCATCAAACCACAGATATGTCAAGATATGCTTAGCTCTTCCAGGTGTTTAGTTACTTTAACGTGCACTAAACCATTTGCAAAAATTATGAATGGTTTGATCTCTACCTTTCTTAAATTCCATAAATCTCTTACCTCATCTGCTAGCGGACGATATCGCATTATCTTGTCTTTGTAAGCTTTCCCCAGATTTTTGTCCAGTGGGACCGAAAAATCAATAATGATCGCAGATTTGCTGTTTTTATCTGGCACGATCATGTCCGGTTTGTTGTGATGAACTTCTTGGTCTGTTCTTATCAAAGTATCCCAATAGACTTTATAGTGCTCATTTTCAACTAGACTCAACTTAATAATAATAATAATAATAATAATAATAATAATAATAATTATTATTATTATTATTATTATTTTTATTATTATATATGGTATATGCTACAAGAAGACAAGTAAGTATGATTTTTTGGGTCTTAAGTGTCGTTTAGCACGCGTCTAACTATTCCACTGGTTTCTATCATAATAATTTTTTGTAGTAGGTGGTATATTTGTTCATTTATGCATAATTTCTCTAAATTTTTGATGAGTATATGTGGTATTTCTCCAGTTGCACCTATAATGATTGGTAGTACGAGAACTTCTTCTTGGTTCCACATATCTTTTATTTCATTAGCAAGAGGTAAATACTTACTAACTTTTTATTTATCTTTTTTATGCAGATTTGCGGCAAGTGGGATGGAAAAGTCAATTAAGTAAGTATGTCTCAGTTTTTTGTCGGTGAATACCAAGTCTGGCCTGTTGTGTCGTAGAGGTAAGTCTGTTATAATTTCCCTATTCCAATACATTTTATAATTTTCGGTTTCGAGAACACTTTCTGAATTATACTTGTAGTATGGGGTTGTTTCCACAATTGTGTTGTCATAGATTTTCCGTAGCTCTTGATGGATTACCTTGCCAACATTGTCAAGCCTTTTAATGTATTCTTTTGGTGCTAGTACTTCACATCCGCTTATAATATGGTCCAGTGATTCAGTATGTTCCTTGCATATTCTTTATTTATCTGTTGGGATACGGTCGTTCATTATATATTTTTTATAATTTCTCGTTGCAATGACCTGGTCTTGTATCGCTATCAAAAATGCCTCGGTTCCGGGAAACAGTTTCAACCACATGAGAGAGGCATCTCTGTTTATGTGAGCTTGCATTAGTGTTGTTGGATGCCGACCATGCAGTTCCTTTCTTTTCCATTTATCCTCAAGGTCACCTTTTTCTCTTTATATGTCGTTGTTATTTTGTGCCAAAATTAGCGGTGTTAGGTGTTTATCAATTTGCCTTGAAGTTTTGTGTAGTTGACTGTTCGTGCTTTCATGCTAGTATTGTCTAAGCGTTGTAAATTGTTTTTGGTTATTTGTCGGTATGTGCAGGAATCATTGTCCTCCTTTTTCTCGTGGTATATTTACCCCCTCTATTGAGATGCGCGGGTGATGTTTGCGGTATTTGGAGCTCAAGGTGTGGATTTCGCGATTAAGTTCTTCAAGCTCTGTATCTGTCCAATTGATTATTCCAAAGCTGTATGTAAGGATAGATATGACATAAGTGTTTATGGCTTTTGTTGTATTTTTTTAGTTTAGTTTCGTTCTTAGTATTTTCCGTAATCTCTGTGTGATAAACTGTAAGTAAAAAAACACTCATTAACAGTAATAAAATTTGGTCCATCGTTTCATTCCACCAAAGAAAAATAAACTGAATCTTACGTTGCTGTATTTGCCAGTTTTTGAAAACCTTTCAACATACTAAAAGTTAACCCTACGTTGCTGTTGATCTGCTGTCATGGGTAATGATAATTCAGAAGGCTTACACAATCTGAAACCTTTGTGCGGTTTCACAAGGCCGTAAAACAAGCAAAATATCGGACAATATGTATGAAATGTGTTATATTGCCTAAAAGACTTAAAAACTGCAAAACTTATGGAAAATGGCTCGGTAATTTGTTGTCAGGAGAGTAGAAGGAAAATGAAACAACCAAAAGAACAAAAACCAGTAAACCAAGAGTCAAGTAATGTCGAAAGTGTGGCGGATAAAATAACAATCAAATATCTAGAAGAGCTGATCAAACAGAAGGACATGATTATATAGACATAGGAATCGGCAATAAACAATCAAGATATTGCCAGAAAATGTCTAAATGACAAGATACTCCTTTTGGGAAATAGTTCGATGAAATCAACATCAAATCTAATCCTACCTACGTACGCAGCCGTCATAGGAAACACCTCCCAAAATCCTAAACCCGTTGGCAAGAGAATTATCAGAGATAATAAATCTGAAACATTGAATGAAATTTCTAACGCTACTTATGAGGTATACAACAGACAAGTTTCTCAAAATGTTACAGGTGTAACAAAGAAATTTATTCTTGAAAAAATGGTCAAAAAAGGCCAATGACCTTGGTCACAGGAAAACATAGAAACCCGGATGGCTGCCCTTTTAAAGCTGACCATTGAACGATACTATCATGCTACCAATTTAGAACTTTTTTTTCCTTGCCCTGGGAGGTGGGGTGGAAGCTAATGCCGTTCCCACAGCGGGTAGTGCAATGCTGTGAGTTCGTGTGGGACTTTCACCGCACTAAACCACCCTCCTCTATACACCACGGGAGTGAGTGTACACCGGAAGAGCAATAAATGCCATGGCATCGGTGTACCTCCCGAAAAAGAAACCTCATCCTTATAATTCACGAGACCTACCTGTTGTCCCTCCTATCCTCCTCTTCCTTCCTCTTCATAACTTCAATTATGTAATCCTCCATCCTCCTCCAATTCACTACACTTTCCATCATAAAAGTTACCAGTTGTTCAATGGACGGTATTACCACCACTTCCTCCTTAAGTGCACTACGCTCCTCATCCCACCTCACACGTTCGTACAGGACATGCCCCGGGTCGTTCCTAACACCGCACCTGGAACATAGATCGTCTGGGGTCTTTTTGATTCTATACGTGTATGTGCCGAACGATCCATGTCCTGTAAGAACCTGCGTCATGAAATAAGAAGTCGTGCGATGTTTGCACATCACCCATGCTTTCACATCTGGGATAAGCATTTTCGTCCATTGCCCCTTAGTCTGCATTCTTTCCCATCTTTCCTGCTATTTTCTAAATGTCCTTTCTCTAGCCATTCTTCTGGTTCCACCCACCGTGTACAGAAAACACCTTTCTGCAACCATTAGGTCAATCGGGGGAAATCCCGATAGTAACTGGGCTGCCTCGGCTGAGATGGTTTTGTACGCCGACACCACCCTTAACAATCCGCATCTCTGCGCCGACAGAAGTTTATTCCTATATTTATCCAGCTTCACTGCCTCTCTCCAAACAAGGGCCGCTTACAATAGCACACTGTGCAATACCTGACACAGCACCCTGCGTTTACCATACCCGGGACCGCCGACGTTAGGCATAATTCTTTGGAGCTGGGCCATCTTTGCCTTGGCTTTTTGCGTAATAAATTCAACGTGCTCCGAGAAAGACCAGTTCCGATTAAGGACTACACCCAAATATTTACATGACTTTTAAGCCAATATCCTCCTACCCTGTACCACCATCTTGAACGGGCCAATTTTCCTTGGACTCCTCATTACCACCACCTCCGTTTTCTCTGGGGCGATTATGATCCCATTTGCCCAAGTCCACCTCACCGCCATCGCAGCGGCTTTCTCCGCCTCGTTCCTTACCATTGTCTCCGTACTCCCTACCACCCAGTACACAAGGTCATCGGCATACGCGACCACCGATATTCTCGGACCATACTCCAGTTCTAGAATTCCATTGTACATGATGTTTCACAGGACTGGCCCAAGGGCCAAGCCCTGTGGAACGCCCATCGTGCATTTGTGGACTATAGTCCCCGACACCACATTTCTTCCACCCAAATAATTGCTCACCATGCCCACCAAATAGTCACTGATATTACCTCCTTTCTTGGCATCGATAATTTTCTTCCCTTTTGCGGTGTTAAACGCGTTACGAATGTCGATGGCAACCATTACTCCCCACTTGTCCCTACTACCCATAATTTTCCCCTGTAGCTCTTTTATTGCAGTAATTGTCGAGTGCTTTGCCCGGAAACCGTGCTGATGCAAGGATAGGAAATCCTTTTCCTCCAACTCCCGAGTCAGTCTGTTGGTAATTAATCTTTCCAACAGCTTACCCATAGAATTTATAAGGCATATTGGACGATAACTACTATTGAGGTTAGTATCCTTCCCTTCCTTAGGCAAAAGAACTACTTTAGCTTTTTTGTGTTCCTCAGGGAACCTCTGGCTACGCAATACCACATTAAGGTATTTTAATACCTCGCTAGGTTTAGTTTTAACTGCGATTTTAAGGGCCTCCACTGACAGACCATCGTGACCCGGCGCCTTCCCATTCTTCATTGAGCTCACTGCCGCTCGCAACTCCTCCATGGTAAACTCTGGCGGGTTATCCTCGTATATTTCTCCCTCTAATACAGGTCGGATTCTAGTCGTCGGGAATAGTGACTTTAGTATCTGTTTCCTTTTTTTGGCTGTGCGTTTCCCTGGCCACTTGCTACCAATTTTTCCCGTCACTATCCTATACCTCTGTCCCCAGATGTCATTTTCCAAGTCCTCCATTAGGTTTTCCCAACTAGCCTCCTTGGCAGCGAGTATCATCTTTTTCAGCCGTTTGCTGATCATCTTCACGTCCGTTTCCAATCTTTTTCTTGCCTCAAAATTCCTTTCCCTGGTGAGTATACGTCTAGCCTCGATGTACTCTTTTCTAGTTGTCGCTATTTCCACGTTCCACCAGTAAGGTTTTATTGATGGTAACCCGCTGTCTGTGCTTGCTGCTGCCTTATATGCTCGTAGTATGCTCTCATAGTCTATGTTACCAGTCATTTGGAGTTATACGTACTTCTCTACGTCTAAGTAGACCTTTTTTCTCGGGCCAGATTTTTTGATTTTACCATTAGTCCTGACGCTATATAAAATATGTCCATGATATGTGTAGGGGTTGACATATTCGATTCTCCAATTATTGATATCTCTTCTAGTGCATACCGAACATAATGTCACATCGATATGTGTTCTTGCCATCCCACGTTCGAAGGTATGTTGCCCATTGTCCATGGGAACCCAGTTGAGCTGGGACAACCAGTCGTCAACGATCTGCCCTCTGGCGTCCCTGATCGGGGATCCCCATAGCGCCGATTTGGCATTTATGTCACCTGCCAATATAGTTTTCCCTGCCAGTCCAGCTGCTGTCTCAAAGACTCTATCCGCCGCTTTAGCAAAGTCTGCAATGCCTATGTTTGGGGATATATAGACCGCTATTATATTCATACCGCATGTCCTGAGCACCACGTATCCGCTCCCCTTGTACGTTTTCTCTATTTCCAAATTTTTATTCGCGATCATGACAGCTACTGCTGCAGTTTTGTCCGTGATCCAGCCTTTTGCCTTGGCAATTTTTTTATTCGGTTCAGCTATTATCATTAAATATATTCCCTTACTAAGTATTTCATCGAACACAATATCGTGTGCTAACCTGGCCCTACCCAGATTAACCTGTAGGATATCCAGCCCACTTTTTCCCCTACCCCCCGCCATTGCATGTTAGTTCGTTCTTCCGGCTGCAAGAGCTACTCCTAAGTCTTGCGATATTTATTTCTAAAATCAAAGGACACAATAGACAAACAGATAAATAAGAACATAAAAGGATGTATAAAAACGTAATTACATGAATAAATAAATAAATAAATATATACACACGTAAATGGATAAAATAAAATACCTTAAAATATAACCAGAGAAGGGCGACAATAAATCGGCTCCACCAATAAATAAATAAAAAGATAAATATCTATGTACAGTAATAATATACAGCATAATTAAAAGAACAGATGTGTTGGGTGTAAAAGGCCCGCACACCCTGTGCATGAATAAAACTATAAAATTAAAACTTGCATATATACAACTTACATAAATAAAAAACATATAAATAAAACTTACAAGCAAAAACGATTTATAGGTGAAATCCACATATACTGCGTCAGTGAGACCGGGAGCACAGTGCCTACTCATGTGTGGTCGCTTGAAGACGGTGTTTGTGTCCCGTACACCAGTTTCCGAAACTCCGTACACTTCATCGTGTCCATCCTATGGCCTACTGTGTCGCATTTTCTGCACCTTGACTCACCCTTGCAATCTTGGGCCCTGTGCCCTTTTCCCCGCAGTTTAAACATTCATTAGTTCTATCCTCGCCCTAGCATTTCCCCGCTTCATGACCATACTCGAGACACCTGAAGCATCTCCTAGGAGTGACCCTTTCCCTCACTCTACATGATGTCCACCCTATTTTTACTGCCCTGGTATACCGCAATCTTCCAGCCTTCGCCGGTGGGACCGCTACCAGGCACATTTGCCCCCCGTACATAGTTTATCTCATGCCGTTCACCTCAACCAAGCCCACCAAACCCGTATGCCTCTCCACTGCCTCCTTAACTTCATCCATCGTGGCCGCTGGATCCAGGTCCAGTATATTGAAGACGGTCTCGTTTTTCCTCGTGGAAACTGCCACTTCCTCCATCTTATCTTTCATTGCATCCTTCAATATCTGTGCCTGGCCCTTCCCTTTCAATCGAATCACGATATCTCCTCCGCTTGTTTTCTTTACATTGTTGACTTGAACTCCCAGGTTTTCGACGTTTACATTTTCTTTCATCCGTTTCAATACTTCGGCGTAAGGGCGGTCCCCTGTCCTTACCAAAACTGATTCACCGTCGTCCCCAGCCCTCCTAGTCCCCTTGTGGGCGCCTGCGCTATTTTGTAATTCTCATCTCTTGTCACAAACTCCAACATCTTCCTTATCTCCGTTCCATCCCCCCCTGGATTAGGACGTTTATTTTCTCCTCATCTGTCATATTTAATTCCTCAAACATATGTTGTAGAGTCTCAAAATTATTTTCCATATTGTCCCCCAGATTGACTACATGGTGGTACCATATTTTAAATGACCTGGCGGTCCTAGTAACGTGTTCCACCTTATCAAATTTACTCACGGCAAGAGATTCTAAAATCTCACCAATCTCCAACATATACGGGGTACCCTCTCCTTGGCGCACCACTAAGCAATTTTCCCTTGTTAAGGCCTCATCTACCGTCATCGATGCAAATTTTACTCTCGTATAAACTTTCTCATCCCATTGCTTCTCGCCAATCTTCGTAAAATCCTGGTATGTTCGACCTTTGCATATAGCCTCTTTAACTACCCGATCCCTTTCTTTTTTGTTCAATTTTTCCTGCTCTTTCCTACATTCTACGGCACTTCGCTTCCATGCTCACATTTGGGGACGATGTCGAGAATCTGTCAATTCTCTTGAGCAGGGTCTTTATCTCCCCTAATCTTCTTTTAACCTCAGGGTTGATATCAATATTATCCGCTTCCATGAATTCGTTGACTTCCTTCAGCTTCCTGTGGATAGCCCCAGTTGTGCTTTCACCTTTGCTACTCTCCTCCCTCCATTGTCTTCTTTTTTTTGCGCGGCACTCAGTCGTGCATTACGTGTATTTCCTGTCCGTGCTTCCCCCATGCATTTTTCTTCGATGTCCAGGAGGATCATATACAGAGACGACTCCTTAAAATCGTATTCTGAATCGTCCTTTTTTTTCCCCACCATCGTAGATTGTTTTACAGCGTCTCCGGCTGTAAACGATATATTTACTACTTCCTGGCCTGGGTCGTTAGGCTCCTTCTGTGCGGGCCTGCTTGATTCCCCTTCACCACCCTCTCTTTCCCGTTTTTTTCGCTCTTCCTTATCTTTATCCGGATCCGGCTCGGCATCGTCTTCGCCCACATCCGAAATCCTTGCTTCTTTTTCCGTATTCTCCACATCCTTTACCAAATCCCCATCCTGGTCCGAGGTCGAATCTCCTCTGTTTTTTTTTCGCCTCCAGCGAAGTACTGCTGTTAGCTTCAGATTCGTCACTCCTATTTTTCCTTGTCCTTTTTTTGTTTTAGTGTTTTTCATGCTATTCCCACGAGTTGGGACGAGAGAATGTCCGGCGAGGCAGTGCGCCCTTATCTCGCTAAGGCTAAATACACTGGGAGGTCGCCAGGTATCCCAGAGGCTCCGTTTCTGACTGCGTTTCGTGCAGCCATACATCCATGGTCACGGTAGCTAACAACGAGGATAACGGGTTCCTTTTTCGAGGTTTACTCCTCAAGGCTTTTTTCATGGTTGCCTCCGGACGCAGATTTGCCAACGGATAGACCCGCACAGCTGCCTCCCCTGTGTGTGGTCTTAGAGATGAATTGATTTATCTGGGGGATAGACCGGGATATTCCATGCAGAAATTGAAGAATGTGGTGGTTGGAGAAGAAACAGAAAAGAAGGAAAGGAGAAAGAAAGGCGAGAGGAAAGGAGAGAAACAGACGTGCAAACCAAAGTGATAAAAAAGTCTGTTGTATTAGTGTGGAGGAGTAAGAAAGAAAGAAAGATAGAGAGAATACAAGAAATTGAGGGGTTACTTAGGATAGATAAGACATGATAGTCATGAAAAAAGAAGTTTCTCCCTCCCCTTAACTGATTGTAGAATGGTCAGCAGAAGTGAGGAGGTCAGCGACGATGATTTTTAGTCAGGTTTACTCCTCTATCCCTTTTGATCCGCGGGCGATTATTCAGAACTGTTCGTTCCTATTCATCACCTATCCCCGAGGTTGGTCGGTCGTGCCTCCCCCATAGCTCTTAGGAGCGCAGAAACCATGACCGACCACTCCCCGTGGAGACACTCTATGAGCCATTGGGACGCGCCGTGTCGGGTAGGGCAACCCCTCCCAGGAAACTCGCATGGAAGATTAGGGGTGGATCACTTCCAGTCTCCTCCATCCGACTCGTCCGAACTACAAAAATGTCTGAAAAATTTTACTCCAAATGTTACTGCTGAAAAATTGAATTCACGCTAACCAAATATACATGCATCGTTTAAAATAACAGTGCCGGCGGAGGAGGCTGACTATATTTTAAAAAATGAAATATGGCCTGAAAATGTTCGAGTAAATAGGTTTTTTTTTAAAGAGGAGGCCGATGTGGGTGAGAAAATAGGTGAAGAGAACTACAATAATCAACAAAATACGAGTATATGTAATTATGAATCGGTTATAAATAAATCTGGACTTGAGCGTTTCGACTACTCGATATTCCATGTCAATGTTCATAGCATTACAAAATTGATAGTTTACAAATATTCTTGAATGAATATAAATTTGATGTGCTGTGCGTCAGTGAGCATTGGCTTGATGCTGATGCTTTAGATTGTGTAGTACTAAATGGATATTCATTGGTGACAAGTAGAAATGCCAGGAGGGCACATGGCGGGGTTGCCATGTTTGCTGCCAGTGATACCAGTTTATTGGGGATTGACGTTACCAGTTTTTGTCAGTCTGTGCACGCGGAATTCTGTGCCGCAGAAATTAAATAGGAAAATTGTGTAATATTACCCAGATAGCACCGGTCGTCCTATGGACGTCCATTTAAGATCCATTTTGAGTACATTGTTCCATGGACTGATAATGAATGTACTATGTACATCCATGTATGTACATAATTTGTACGACTGCTAGTGGACGTCCATGCAGTGTCCATTTTGAGTACATTGGTCCATGGACTGATAATGGATGTACTATGTACATTATACATCCATGTATGTACATCCTTTGTACGACTGTTAGTGGACGTTTGACAGTTGACTATAATGATAAGCTGTTCGAAGAGATTAATCGAAGGACACAAGGACGTGATGAAAGTATGGGAATTTACTTGGCCGTAATGAGTGGTTACTTCAAACGTCTAACGTGTCCTATTTCTGAGGAAGCTAAGTTGAAAATTTTACTTCGAAATATCGCTCCTTATTATCAGAATCATTTGGGACTGGTTGAGATAAAAAGTATTAGTGAGTTGTTAACGTTAGGTAGGAAACTCGAAACTAGGAAGGCTGCTATCGAGAATTATGCTGCTCCATCGAAGAGATCGTGTTGTCTTGAACCTGATTTGGCTTATATGTCGATATCTGAAGAACCTGTTAACGCAGTAGAAGTACCCCAATCGTCTAGTGCTGTTGCTGGTGACAAAAACTTGTGTTTCCGGTGCAATCAACCGGGTCATAGGGCGATAGGATGTCTTAGTAAGGTCGATAAGGAGAGGAAGTTCTGCTACCGCTGTAAAAAAGAAGGGTACACTGTCAGGACTTGCCCAACATGCTCTGCTAGGGCGGGAAACGGTCCTCGACACACCTAAGTGATCGGAGTGGGCGTGTCGATGAGCCGGTACCGATCGACAAATTTCAAGTTATTATCGATTATGTTTTAGATCATGCAGTTAACGATGAGCGCCCCTATCTCAAGGTTGATATCCTAGGTAAAACGTTACTTGGGCTCTTGGACTCTGGTGCTTCCCGAACGATTATTGGTGGAAAAGGTTGGAATATTATTCGGGAATTAGGTCTCCCATTGGACAGCAGTAAGAGTATTTCTTGTACAGTGGCTAATGGAAGTAGGGTTCAAAGTATTGGTGTTGTAGAACTACCTATAGTCTTGAGAAGTCGTCTACGTTTGGTTGGAGCTTTAGTAGTTCCTGAATTAGCCCATGTGCTCATTCTAGGAGTAGATTTTTGGAATGCCATGGGCATTGTTCCCGATCTTCGCCACAATGAGTGGCAATTCTCTTCTGAACCGGTACTAGTGAACTCTGTGGGGCATGTTATATCTCAGACTCATCTTTCCCATCTGGAAGAAAATAGATTGAAAGCGTTGGTTGATAGAAATGTTGCTCTAATGAGTAATGTGTTGGGCTGCACTGACCGTGCTGAACATGTCATTGTCACGAACAGTACACCCATAAAACAAAGGTACTATAGGGTCAACCCTGTGGTACAAAAGCAGATCGACACTGAATTAGAGGAGATGATTAAATTGAATGTCGTTGAGCCAAGTAATAGTCCTTGGTCCTCACCGATCTTACTGGTCAAAAAAAAAGATGGGTCACATCGCTTCTGTGTGGATTATCGTAGGCTTAATGCGGTTACAGTGCGCGATAGTTATCCGCTACCTTTAGTATCAGACATACTTGATAAACTGAGGGAAGCGAAATACCTCTCAAGTCTAGATGTTAAATCTGCCTACTGGCAGGTGCCAGTCGCTGAGGCATCTCGACAATATACGGCCTTTACAGTGCCAAACCGTGGGCTCTACCAATTTAAACGCATGCCTTTCGGTCTGCATAATGCGCCAGCAACCTGGCAGAGACTGATTGACAACGTGCTCGGTCACGACCTAGAGCCTTACGTATTCGTCTACCTCGATGATGTTGTGATATGTACCCAAACATTCGAAGAACATCTTAGGGTTCTGGAAGAGGTTTTCCGCCGATTAAGGGAAGCGAAAATCACTATCAGTGTAGAAAAATGTCAATTTTGTCGTCCAGAAATGAGATACTTGGGTTATGTGGTGGATCGTAACGGTCTGCACGTAGACCCAGAAAAAGTAAAAGCCATGTTAGCCTTGCCTGTTCCTTCATCAGTATCGGAGGTTCGTCGTGTTGTAGGTACCTTCTCTTGGTACAGGAGGTTTATTTCAAATTTTTCGTCCATAATAACTCCCATTACCAATCTCCTTAGGAAAAATCGCTCATTTGCTTGGTCTCCGGAGTGCGACGCTTCCTTTCGCCGGATCAAGGAGTGTTTAGTCTCGGCACCCATCCTAAGCTGCCCCGATTATTCTAAGCCGTTCGTGGTTCATACAGACAGTAGTGGTTTCGGAATTGGTGCTGTCTTGAGCCAACCACACGAGAGTGGCGATAAGGTTGTATGTTATCTTAGCAGGTCTCTCACATCGCAGGAGAGAAATTATTCCACCACTGAAAGGGAATGTCTCGCCGTTCTATGGGCTATTGAGCACCTACGCCCCTATCTGGAAGGTGTTCCGTTTACGGTAATCACTGATCACTATAGTCTACTTTGGCTGCAGAAACTTGAGAGTCCTAGAGGTCGTCTTGCTCGTTGGGCTGTGAGATTGCAGCAATATGACTTTCAGATAGTTCATAGGAAGGGGAAGGAGCATGTAGTCCCTGATGCCCTCTCACGTTCGGTACCCGTTGTTGACGAGGTTGCTGCTGAGTCGGAAGCCGGTGTAGTCCCTTTTCCAGTATCCGAAGGTTTTGAGGACAAGTGGTATCAGTCGATGTTGGTGAGGGTCGTTCGCAATCCGCTCAAGTTTCCTTCTTGGCGGGTAAAGGACGGTCATCTTTTTAAGCATGTAGCTGACAAGTACTCGGAGTTGTTGTGTCCTACTGATACCTGGAAAATTGTGGTTCCAAAAGGCGATAGGCCACGAATTCTCTCGGAATCTCATGGTGCACCCACCTCAGGTCATACGGGAGTTTTCAAAACATATAATAAAGTCGCAACTCGCTTCTACTGGCCTAAGATGAGAGCCGACGTTGCAAAATATGTTAAATTTTGTAAAGTTTGCGCCGCCACTAAAGCCTCTCCTGGTAAGCCTGTAGATAAAATGGTTTCGCACCCAAAAGTGGATAGACCATGGGAGGTGGTTTGTACTGACTTGATAGGTCCTCTTCCTAGATCATGTCATGGTAATTCATTTATTTTGGTAGTTGTCGATTATCTGTCCAAATATGCTCTAACGTTCCCACTAAGGAAAGCAACCGCTGCGGCCGTCAGTAAGAAGATCGAACAGGAAGTATTCCTTGTGTATGGAGTCCCAAAAGTGTTGATTTGCGACAATGGAGTCCAGTACCGTTGTAAAGAGTTTCATCGTTTAGCTTCTCAGTATGGAGTTAGAGTTAAGTTTAGTGCCAATTATAATCCCAGAGCCAATCCCTGCGAGAGGACTAACCGTGTGATTAAGACGATGCTCTGCGCATATGTCTCCAGTAACCATCGGAAATGGGATGAGAATATTGCTCAGATTGCTTGCGCAATTCGTACTGCCACCCACGAGGTAACGAAACTGACCCCTTACTTTATAAATTTTGGTAGGTCAATGATGCTGTCAGGTTCGGATTATGTTGATAAGGATGATTTGGTTCAGGTTGGATCCGAGACTCCAGAGTCTACTAGAAACGTAAGATTCAGGGAGATGTTTCGTGAAGTGAGGAAACGGTTGGAGGTTGCTAACGAGAAGTCGTGTGACAAATACAATTTAAGGCGTAGGCATGAGGAGTATTTGCCTAATGCACTGGTTTGGAAGAAAAATTATGTTCTCTCGGATGCAGCCAATTACTTCGCAAGGAAGCTAGCACCTCGCTATGTTGGGCCATATTTTATTCATAGACGCATTTCTCCTTGGACTTATGAATTGCGCGACAAGGATGGCAATGCTAAGGGAGTCTGGCATACAAAAGACCTGAAGCCGTACACGGTAGGCCCACCTCCAGATGAAAATTAGCTGTTGTCAGCTAATTTTCTTGACGAAAGGGGGGAATTGTAACGTTAAGAATTAACGTTAAGTATTCCACCTCTAGGTATTTCAAAATTGTTAAAATTTCCTAGCCCGTATTTCGAGTTGTCTATTAGTGTTATCGATAAATGTATATATTTATTATATTCTCATTAGTTACCGTTCGTTTTGAAGGTAGAATTCGAATTTTTAGTCTGATAACCATCGAACAGTTATCAACACCGACAGTTTTTGATTTCCGGTGTGACTGGAAAATGGTACCTCGTGGTTTTTGAAGTGTGCATCTTGCTAGAAATGGAATATTAATAGCCTAGGTCGCTAACCTGTTGGGGGATTTGTTACTCTAGCAAGAAATTATTACAAAGATTTTGAGTGGTTTGAATTGTTTGTTTGGATTGCTCGAAAATTCTCTTGTAACCTCTTCATTGAAGGATTCGTGCCGCTTACCGCGTAGTTCCTGCTTCAAATACAAAAACCAGGAAGAATATTGAGGCCTTAATCACCATATTTGTTGAAGATTTCGCCAGTTTTACGTGACTTACCTCATCACTGAAAGATAACCCAAGGAACCCCTTGGCCAGGGGTTCTAATTCTAAGGAGTCACGCAAGTTTGTTTAGGCTAGTGATAATCCTTGATATACCTACTTGCTGGATTTAATATTTTTAATAAACGCAGCGACTTATTCTTTACTTATACTTTGGATAGGTGTACTATTGAGCCTGGTCATGAACTTGTGTTTGTAGACTTAAGCGTCCCAGTGCAACGTTTCGCTTCTTTGAATTTAGTAACACCTTATTTTAATTTTAGTTTGCTTGTCACTTGTTTTACGTAAGATTCATTTTTTTTGTTGATGAGACATAGTAATTAAGTTAGTAGTAATTCTACCGTTGTCGTTAAGCCTACTTTTCTTACTTGTGCGGATATTTTATGTAGTGTGGTAAATGTATTATTTGTAAACTGCGTCTAAGGTTTGGGGTTGAGATCAATAGATAATTGGATTGTTCGCGCATGCGCCTGAGCTCAAGCGGTGTGTCTTTTTTATTGGATTATTCTACCTACAGCGACTAAACTACGCTTTCCTCACCTTAGCGGTCAGTAAATTAATGAAATCTAGGTAGTGTCTACCATCCACAGAACTGTAGGTGTATTTATTTACATATTGGAAAGTGCCACGGTAGGAACATATAATAATTAAATTTCAGTCTAGAATATTATTCTCGTTTGCCATTTTATATTGATAATACTGTCATTATTAAATAGTTGAATTCGACCTATGAGTAGTTTACTTTTGTATGTACAATAAGACTTCTATAATATCGTAATAAACCTTTTGGTAAGTTGGGGGTTTATATGGAGAACTTGGGGATGCTTGGGACAATTTATCTGGCGCCCATTTGAGATCTTTTATATTTGTGGACCGCACGACCGTCTCCACTAGAGTTCAGCCGCGAGCATCTCAGACTGTCATCGTATTGTTATTTAGTCGATGTACGTCTACATAGGTTTGTAAATACTACGTTACAAATGTCTCGAATTCTACCTTCAGAACGAACGGTAACTAATGAGAATATAATTAATATATACATTTATCGATAACACTAATAGACAACTCGAAATACGGGCTAGGAAATTTTAACAATTTTGAAATACCTAGAAGTGGAATACTTAACGTTAATTCTTAACGTTACAGACGTCCATGTAGTGTCCATTTCAAGCACATGTATTTTTAAAGTGATATATCTGAATAAAATCCTTGAGACTATAAAATATCTATACTCTGAATGCTATTCCGTGATTTTGGTAACAGAACAGCTGAATTGTCAGTTGCAGGTTGATGTCCTTTAAAATAGTAACCTCCAAGATTATTTATTTCCAATACCTAGATTTATTTCTCTTTCAAAAATAATGAACCAGAAAGAACTTTACGTAAAATTTAATTTAATGTCAAACAAACTGATTATGCGGTGGTGCGCCGATTCTACACGCACTTTCTAAAATTTTGTCAGGAGAATATAGAACATGTTTCATATTTTTACTCCGAAAATTTTCGTAAGAATTTTTGAGCGTGAAATACAGCAAATTTTAATTTCGGTGTAATTCTTTGCTGTGAAATACGGCTCTAAAGCCTGACTGGTCTGTCATCCTATTCTGTTAACTGTAAGTGTATTAGTGTAAGTGGTCTGTGTCTCCTATAGTTATCTATGGCACATGGCACATTGTAACGCGAATAATCGCCGAGCTGTCGTAGATTAAATATTGGCAAGCCTGTCGACGGAGAGAATTCAGAGAGCGCTGAGTGTGCGAAGTTAAAATTCAGTCCTCCATTTGCCGTCAACTTGTAAACACACATTTCAACTGTAAACATTTTTGCATGTGCTCTGGGAGCCATAACGTATTTTACGATAAAACCTGACAATTCCTACGCAGGGGAAGAAAATACGGCTCAAGTCAACAGCTGGCAGCTCTGACCCGGAAATCTACTGGTCTAGGAAGAGCCGATGACCAAAAATACCAGTTGAATTGGTGGAATTGGGTAACACATGGTAAATTTCCGTAGACGGCGTTAGTTAGTAGGATGCATTATTAAGGTAAATGGTTGAAAATACTTTCTCGGAATTAACAGTTCTATAGGTAGATTAACGTAGGAATTTTAGCTTTGAATCGTAGTTTATTGAAGTATGTAATCTGGATTTCATGAAATAGTTTGATACATTTCACAAATTCTCATCAGTTCATTTTCGTTTTGTATATTTTCTTTTGGAAATAAGAATATATCACGGGGGCTGAATATTATTCAGGGATGTGTCGAGCGGCGTAGTTTTTATATTATGGGTTTTTTCTGATATCACAGTTTTTTTGATATCGTAGTTTTTTTGCTAAGCGGAGAAAAACCACTGATATAGTTTTTATTCTCAGTGTAAATGGCTTTTATACAGTTAAAAGTCAGGATGTATAATTATTTGCGAATTTCGGGACGTCAAAAACTTGACCTGGGTAAAATGCAAACCCTATGTAGAGGGAAATTCGTTTCTCTATTTTAGGTTTTTTTTATGTGGATATTAAATTCGCCGATTGAAGCTTGATAAGTCAGTGAAACCAGTTCCAGAAGAGCTGGAATATTCTGGAGCGACTTCAGTTGCTGTTCTGGGTCCGGAAGCAGGATAAGTGAACAGTTTTCCTTTTTTTTACTCTTCTTACATTTGTACACTCACCTTTATTCGTCACATTTCATAATTTTTTTATGTAAAGTTTTTATTTCTCTCTTCTGCGGCAATAGTATGAATTTACTTTCTCTTGTATTTAAAATTGTAATCATTTGCTTCATAGTTTAAAATATTGGGCTGTTGGCTCTGAACGCTAGGATACTACGGTACGTACCTGGGTACTGCGTTATTTAGTTAAGTTTTCGAACTACGAATTTATGTATATAATTTTGCGCTGTACATATATTCGATTTACATTTTCTTTTAGAAACGCTGAACTCGTTTGCTATTTAAATTTTATGCTTATGTATTTATTTATATCCATATTCATATAAATTGCGGAAGTGTGAACCCATGTAACTGTAACATTGGCAATTTTGTTATATATTATCATAGTATTTTGAGAAATTGTACATGAACCATTTGGTCGTTTCTCTATAATTGTAGATTTGAGACATCGGTGTAGTTTGGAGGCCTCAGCTCTTCTGCGCCCTGAGTTTGAAGCCTTCAGCTCTGCTCAGAGTTTATAGAACCTGCTTGTCAGTTATTTATTTAAGCTGCGACTCCGTTATAACTGATAATTTAGTTTGCGATTTAGGATTTATGTAGATTCCGGCCTTCAGCCTAACTACATTCTGAGTCTACAGCCTTCAGCTGAGTTCAGACATTATTTGGGACATTGTTGTTGTAAAATTGTAATAAATATTTTGAAAAGAGACCTTTGGTACAAAGTGATTAATTAAAACTTCGATCAGGAGATACTTGCTGGCTTTTATTTTCTTATGATAATTTACCTATCAGTTTAACCTTTGGAGTGTGTAGTGAGTGTTGTTAACCCACTGAGGAGTTGTGGGCTAACTTAAGAAGTCTTGGGTGCTTGCAAAAACTTCTCTGGCGCTCTTTTTCGACTCGAAGCTAGTCGACTGGCGAGCACGGGTTGTACCACGTGAGACAACCCGCATATCTATAACGAGCACTGAGAGGGTTAGTAGGTTTTCTCGTTATAGGTTTTTGGCGCCCACAGAAAAAGTGTGACGTCAGAACATGGCCGCTGACAGTTACTGAGGGGAAACAAATCAATTATTTAACTTATGTGTTGTTTTGACATTCGTAATATTTCAAAAGTTCATTCGTTTTTTCATTTGTAAAGTGACACTGCAGTGACTATCATGTAATTATCCCTTATTGCTTCGCTCCTGAACTTCCATCATATACTCTATCTCTACGATATATCTACTATTTAAACTGTCTCCACCTCCACATTTTTTCAACACTTCAATTTCATTACAAAACTGCTCCGCAATGCTCGCCAAATTAACAATAGTCATGTTTAAGCATATTACAAACGTGAAATGAACGTAAATAAATATTTGTTTTCCCTCAGAACTGTCAGCGGCTGTTTATGACGTCATTGCATATTTGGTCTATACCAGGTATACAGTGTCTATGGTCCTATATATAAACAACTCTAAACGCCATTTTCATTTCTCAATTTTCTCATCGCTGTTCGTTGTACACAGAAAACGGGTGTGTCGTTGCATTGCATCAGCATCATATTGCATTTCTTGCATTTGTTTTAAATTGTATTGGATTCTTAGATTTTTCATCATTTGCAGTGTTAAATTAAAGTTTTGTTTAAGTGACTGTGCTGAGGCAAGCTAAGAACTTTTTGTTTGTATTTTGTATTATACAGATGGATAACTGTTGAAAATTTCGAAAGGAGGCAGGCAGGTGAGCTATGAACAATATAAAAATATTTTTTATAACAGCTGGAACTATCAGAAACCATAAAAATAACAGGTGTGGGTTATTAAATGTACTAACTGTACCATTTTAAATATTCTACATGTGTATTATTAAGCATATTATAGACGTGTTAAGCTTGTATATTATATGATAAAGTAATTTTTATTTTTAAGGGAGTTTTATAACTTTTCCAACCACGTAAATAAACTGGGATCACCAACCCAACAGGTTTCGTATCGTTAATATTACATTAAATGATAAATTGTATTGTAAAAGTAATCTAAAATGCCTTGATATAAACTAAAACGTAAGTCCCACACAACAGCTAAATATAAGTCGGATGTAACGTTGTAAGTTTTGGATTTACTTAGTAAGGAAAATGTTTATTGTGATAATAATAATACTTTAATTAATACTTCCTTTAGCGATAGTATTTCAGATGAAAATACAGAAAATTATCAGGTTACTAGAAAAAACACAGAAGACTTATTAGTTCCTAATAATTTTTCATCAAGCTCAACATCAGATGAAATTGAGGAAGAAAATTTATGAAAATTGACAAAATCCGGAAGTAAAAGTTTAAATCAAGATTCCACAGAAACGTTTACACAATTCATATCAAAATGGATAACTGATTTTAAAATACCTCAAGTAGCAATAAATCCATTGTTATCATCTATAAACATTCATTTCAATGCTAACTTGCCTTCTGATGCCAGAACTCTTTTAAAAACCCCTAGGAATATACACGTTCAGTTTATTGAGCCTGGACAGTATTATCATTTTGGTGTTTCAGTGGCTATTACAAAGCTGTTGAATAAATATGATGATATAGACAGTTTGCAGACTATTAAAATCAATATAAATGTTGATGGTTTACCAATAAGTAAGTCAAATAGTAGTCAGCTTTATCCTATTTTATGTAATTTGCTTGATAATGTTTCAGTAGTAGAAATGATTGGGTTATATTATGGTTTAGATAAACCAAAAGATGCCAATTCTCTTTTAGCTTCTTCAATAGATGAAATAGTTCATCTAATAAATAATAGTTTCTGTTTTGATGGAAAAAACTTATCCGTTTCAGTTGTGTGGTTTCATTTGTGATGCACCAGCTAAATCTTTTATTTAGTATATAAAAGGTCACACGGGATATAGTTTATGCACAAAGTGTTATGTTGTGGGCAATTTTGTCAACAATCGAATTTATTCTCCGCAAACTGATAATTTGAAGCTAAGATGTAATGAAGATTTTAGGAATAAAGTTGATGAGGATCATCATTGTGGTCTGTCTTTGATTGAATCCATTCCAAAATTTGATTTTATAAAAAATATTCCTCTTGACCCCATGCACTTAATTTACTTAGGAGTAATGAGAACACTACTTTTGATATGGGTTGATGGTAAACCACCAAATAAACTACCTTTTGTTAAAATTGCAAAAACTTCAGAATTGTTAATTGAAAAAAAATATTCTTTGTGAATTTGTTAGAAAACGTTTTAAAGCCACAGAACTTCGACAGTTTTTGTATTATACTGGCCCTCTGGTATTACGATCCGAATTGTCATATGATAAGTACCTACATTTTCTTTGTCTTCATGTGGCAACAACAATTTTATCTTATATGGAATATCTAAATGAATATGGAAATTATGCTAATGATCTTTTAAAATATTTCGTTCAATCGTTTATTACTCTTTATGGCAAACAGTAAGCTTCCCATAACAATCATAATTTACTACATATTTATAAAGATACAAAAATATTTGGTGTTTTGGAAAGATTTTCTGCATTTCCATTCGAAAATTACCTACAAAAATTGAAACGTTTAATTAGGAAAGGCGATAAACCATTGGCTCAAATAATAAAAAGGAAAAAAGAAGAAGCTTGTTGTGAGACCATGACAAAAAAATATTATTTATATGAATAAAAGCGTGCTTTTCCAAGACATCCACATGATAACCTAACCTTTACTAAAAAATTTTGAGGGGTGTGAGCAGTTTACAGAAGTTTGTTTTGAGTCATTTACTTTGAAGCTTTCTGGACTAGGTAACAACTGTTGTTATTTTAATGATGGCAGTATTGTGTATATAAAAAAGTTTGTTAAAAAAGATCAAAATCTATTTGTTATCGGACAAAAGTATCAAATGGTTGAAGACTATTATGTAAAACCCTGTAAATAATCTGATTTAAATATTTTTTTAGTCCCTGACCTAGGACAACTCAATGCATGGAACTTAAACAATTTTCAATTCAAATTTGTAAAAATGTCGTATAAAAATAAGTTTCTTGTAGTTCCCCTTCTTCATACAAGCTAAACTTTTTTGTTATTAATTATACTTAACTTTTAACAAGCTACACCATGAAGGAAACATTTTTTTAATCCATTACCAGAAAATTTTATTCTGGAAAAAAGTTTGTTTGAAACATAAAATTAAAATAGGCATTTTCGAAATTATGAATTTCCAAATAGTGTGTACCTACAGTGGGTACAAAACTAGGAATTTGAATTAATAGTAAAATACACTTATTTTCTATGTTAAAAAAGTTGCATGCACAGTTTAGAACTAAAAATATATTTAGATTTGAAATAACAACAATCAATGCAATGGAATACTTTTTTCCATTTATTTATCGTTTTCATCAAAATTCTTATTTTGTGTTATACCTTGTACATCATTTAATCATCAAAATTCCTATTTTGTACACCATTTGAAAATCTGATATTTTGGCTATTTCAATTAAAATTTTATGTGTAAAACACCAATTTTTATCAAGTATAAAAGTTGACAAATGGGTAATGACAATTTTTCCAAGGTTAAAATTGCGTTTTTATTATTGGTGCTAGTCAACCTAATGTTCTATCCAAACCAATTTATTTTGACTGGATTTTAAATTACTTTTTAAATTAAACCTATTAAAATATTATGTCAACAACTTTTTTACTTAACAAAGTTATAAATGGAAAACTTGTGGGTAGTAATAAAATTCCCAGATGAAGATGATGCTGTTGCGGCTGTACCCACATCTTGGTTAAAAGGAGATAGATGTTACTGGCCTCCTTGGAGTCAGGATAAAGTCACCAAAGCCAATAAAAATTGTACCCCTCCTGAGGACACTGGGCAAACCCATCAGTTTTTACAAATGAGGAACAATATATTTGGTATGACTTTTTCTTATTTTTTATGTTATTGTAAATTGGTGAAATTATACTTTTCTTTGTAAATGTTCAGAAAGTTATGACACAGCTATAAAAAAAGTTGAGAAGGTCACTACAATCAGCGATTTGGACTGAGCTCATCAGAAATAAGGAATTAATGTTCCAGAAGAAGAAGAGTTGTGAAGACAAAACTAACAAAATTTGCTTCATTTCAATTGACGGAAAATAGTGATGATGAAACAAGCCATAATTTGCCAGAACCGCCTAAGTTAAATGGTATGTTTTATAGGTAAAAATATAGTAAACTCATTAAAAATTAGATTTTAGTAGTTGAGTTGTTAGGTAGATTATGACAGAACTAGCTATTATTGTGACAGTTTTTTATCAATAAATGTTTTTAGGTAATAAAAACAGAAAAGGCAACCAAAATGTAAATGAAATAGAAAAATAAGTATGGTGATGTCTTCAATTCCTTCAGATGGTTCTTCAACCTCTAGTGCCAGAGATGATGGGAATTGGTAGTAATAGTAATATTATATAAATATATGATGTATATTTATTTGTATTGTATGTTGCAGAGTACCTAACAAAAATCATCAAGAAACAAAGTATAATCCAAAGTACAATAACAGATATAGCGGAAGATGTTAACCTGTTGAAAAATCAAATCAATCGGAAAGTTGAACATCTTGAGGAAACTAGAGAGTCTATTATTATGCTGTTAAAGCTGCCAGTTGAGTCGCAAATAGAACTTGACGAGCTCGAGCACTATCTAAGTACATAAGCACAATTAATGAATGCTATAAGAGCCATAAATAAGACTTTTATTATTTAGTTACCTAAAAAATAAAATGTTCATGAGATTAATTTCATATGCTTGATATTTAAAATATTTTTATTTATGTCTCATCTGGTTTTAAGGTAAAAGAAATGAGTTCTTCTGGAGGAAAAGATGTGTATGAGTTGATTTTCAGAGCCACAGGCAAGCTGCTTACAAATGGGTTCGCTGCTCGCTTCAGTTATTTTACTGTTTGAAAATTAATAGACTAATAATTGGTAATAAATGAAAACCTAATCTTTTTATTTTGATTTTTCCAGTGATCCATTATTGTTGTGTAGTAAATATTTAACTTTGTCAGATTTATTAACATGTTCATCTCCTACCGTTCATATGTACAACATGCCCTATAGCTGTATTAAAAGACACCCACAGAATAGAAATGATGTTTTTGGATTCTGCTGTGAAAACGTTTGAATGCACCGAAAAGGATGCTGAGTTAGCAATATCAAAGTGGCTGAGAAGATGTGCTGAGAGAGCCAAAAAGGAGAAGCAACCATAGTTATTTCCCCTTATCTATTTTCTTTAGATGATTGAAATGTACTCGTATAACCATCTATTTTTAAGATTGACTGTGTATTTTTTATTTCAAGACATGAAATATATTTTTGTTTCTTTTTTATTTGCGTTTATTTCAAATTTGTTAAGGTATGGTCAGTTCCTTTATAGAAAGAAAAGGAAATTAAGCTGTACATAACAGCTTACAAAGCAAACTTTGTGAAAAACAATTTTTTTAATTGATTTGTGACAAAATAACAATCTAGTATTAGCAATGTATCAAAAATATTAGAAGTCTTCCAAAGGAATCATTTTTAAAGTAACATATACCTTTACTATTTAAGAATTTATAGCATACAGTTATTCATATTTGTGCAACTTCATACTTTTAAGCAAAGGTTGTTCTACAGTTTTTCGGTGACAAAAATTATCTACAGCTGCGGACGCCCATCATTGGACAATCTATGAATGTCCGTTAATGGACAATCTATGGATGTCCGTCAATGGACAATCTATGGATGTCCGTCAATGGACAATCTATGGATGTCCAGAGTTGTGTCTTCGGGACTCTGAACGGATGTCCACTGGACGTCCATAGAGAAAAAATGGACATCCTATGGACATACAGCTGTTCATAGACGTACGTCCATCGGACATCCATAGTATCACTTCGTGCTATTTGGGTAGCGGTTTACAGGTAGTCTAGTAATGGTGATATGTCAATATTTGTAAATATGCTACAGAAAGTCACAAATGAACTATTTCATAAATATAAAACGGTCATTATTATGGGAGACATAAACTTGGACTTAGATGGTAGTGGCGAGTATGCGAAAATTTTAAGAAATACGTTTTGTGAATATGGTATGCGGTATCTGGTTCATATACCCATCCGAATATCAAAAACAACTAGTTCATGTCTTGATAACATGAATACAAATCTTGGGAATGAGGACCTCCATTCGGGTGTATGTGAACCTTTAGTAGCGGACCATTGTGGTATTTTTTATTGATAAATATTAATGCACGCATAACTGAAAGGAAAAATATCCGTAAGATACATGTGGTAAATGAACAAAATTTATTAAACTTTTGCGACCAAATCTCGGCTTATCAGTGGCTGGAGTCGCAGAAATTGAATTCTGATCGGTATGCAAATCTAGTTATTGACGCAAATAGAGCGGAGGCTTTACTGAACAGTATACAAAACTTCCAATCAAAGATGCTTGATCCGATGTCTTTTCTCATTAGCATGCCTAGTCCGCCTTTTTTATAAGGCCAGTTCAAGAAACTGACATTTTGAATGCGGTGATAACTCTAAAAAATAAGCCTGGCTTGACTTTTATAATATGAACGCCAAAATGTTAAAAGCTGCTCTTGGTTCATTAGTTACACCGCAAACGAACCTGTTTAATAAATGCATACAGGAGGGGATCTGACCACAGATATTAAAAATATCAAAAATCATACCAGTATATAAAAACGGTGACTTAGACCTTATCAGTAACTACAAACCTATAGCAATTCTTCCTGTCGTCTCAAAACTCTTTGAAATGATAATCAAAGAAAAATTAATATCATTTTTAGAAGATAAACATATTATCACTACTGCTCAATATGGATTTCAGAAGGGTAAATCTACAATTTCAGCTGTTACAAATGTGATTGAATATATAGTAGAAGGACTGGATGGGGGTCAAAATACTCATGCTGTTATGTGCGATCAGTCCAAGGCCTTTGACTGTATTATAACTGATATTCTAATTAAAAAATTAGAACATTATGGCATATGATAGAATGGACACCAATCACTCAGATCTTATCTAGAAAACAGACAGAAATATGTCAGCTATAACGGACATGACTCTAGGATTGTACCTGTTGAGCACGGAGTACATCAGGGTTCGGTGTTAGGACCGATACTCTTCTTACTATACCTGAACGATTTGCACTCATCCGTGGTATATAATACAGTTATGTTTGCAGATGACACTACTTTTTTAGCAAGAGGTGATGATAATTTGAATGTTGAAATTTTGAAAGTTGCAAAAACATGTTCGATGCGACTAACCTAAAGCTTAATGAATCTAAAACTAAAAATATAACATTCAGTTCAGACAAATGCCGCATAAAATCAGAACCGGTCAAGCTATTAGGAATAACACTCGATCCAGGATTAAACTGGACAAAACATATCGAAACTCTTTGTTCTAAGATCGCATCACAGTTGTTTGCCATGAGGCGAATACGTTCATGTATCGGGGGAAGTGACGTTATGCGAACAGTTAATTATGGTCTTATTCACAGTCACCTGTCCTATGGCATTACTCTGTTGGGGAGATTAAGTAGTACTCACAAGTTGTTTGCTCAGCAGAAAACTGCTCTCAGTATCATTGATGGTACCCAAGTACGCGTACACTGTCGGGAGCTGCTCATTAAATACAAATTACTTTCTTTACCATGTATTTACATCTTTGAGACACTGCTCAGTATACATAAGAGAGCTGTGAATATACCGGCCTACTCCGATTTTCATTCTCATAAGATTAGAGGAGCTAAAGAACTAGTTCTGCCTTATCCTAGGATAAGGGTATCAGAAATTAACAAACCAGACATAAAGCTTTCTAATAAGTTTGTAGATTTGCATCCTGATCACAATATCAAACATCTTAACTACTCTAAATTTTACTCGCTTGCAAATGAATTTTTATTAGGAAATTGTTTTTATGATATTGCGGAATTTGTGGCATATATGCAACATTCAATGATAAAGGCTTTTAATTGATTCTTTATTGTTAAATTGCGCTAAATAGTGTTTTCATAAATGTGTTTTTGTTAATTCTAGCGAAACTAGTTTCAATGTTAATGGTTTTTAATCGATATTGATTGTTAAATTGCGCTTGAAAATGTTTGTTAAACTGCGCTTGAAAATGTTTTAAAAATGTTGTTTTGTAAATATGACGTAATTAGTTTCAAACTGATTGACTACGTATTTTTATTTTTGAATATGTGCAATTTTAAATTCGAATTTGGTGATCTATATCTGTGGAATTGTTTATTTTTAATCTTATATACATGTAATTAGGAAAAATTATGAGGACTGAAAAATACTATGTATTTCAACTAGTTAATAAAGCACATATCTATACTATTATTATTTTTTTCCACATGGTTTTCCTGAGTTTGCTTGGCTAATCCGGGATGCCATATAAACGGATTAGTCGTGTGTGAGCGCCCGCCGGACTGCTCGACAAGTGCCGAGAATTGCTGCTTTTTGGGCGGTGAGTATCAGTTTCGTAGGGTCTTCTAATTCCAATCTTTTTAGTTCCTGCTTCAAATTTATTTCAACAAGGCCGGTTGCATATATAACTAATGGATGTATTGTAACCTGATCGAGCTGATAGATAGTTTTTATTTCGTGAGAAAGATCTATATATTTTGTGATCTTTTGGTTTCTTGCTTCTCGGAGATTGTAATCATTAGGTACTGTAATGTCGATTATTCTTGCTACCTTTTTATCTTTTTCTATCACCAATATGTCGGGTCTATTGTGTGCCATTTCCCGATCACTAATGATAGGCTTATCTGAATAGATTTCTGTTCTCTCGTCATTAGGTACTGTAATGTCGATTATTCTTGCTACATTTTTATCTTTTTCTATCACCAATATGTCGGGTCTATTGTGTGCCATTTCCCGATCACTAATGATAGGCTTATCTGAATAGATTTTTGTTTTCTCGTCATTAGGTACTGTAATGTCGATTATTCTTGCTACCTTTTTATCTTTTTCTATCACCAATATGTCGGGTCTATTGTGTGCCATTTCCCGATCACTAATGATAGACTTATCTGAATAGATTTTCGTTTTCTTGTCATTAGGTACTGTAATGTCGATTATTCTTGCTACCTTTTTATCTTTTTCTATCACCAATATGTCGGGTCTATTGTGTGCCATTTCCCGATCACTAATGATAGGCTTATCTGAATAGATTTTTGTTTTCTCGTCATTAGGTACTGTAATGTCGATTATTCTTGCTACCTTTTTATCTTTTTCTATCACTAATATGTCGGGTCTATTTTGTGCCATTTCCCGATCACTAATGATAGACTTATCCGAATAGATTTTTGTTTTCTCGTCTTCCATATGATCCCTTAGTGTATATTTGTAGTACTGTGTTATATCTTTTATTAGCTCGAATTTTTTACATAGCGCTTGTTGAAATACCTTTGACACGTTGTCTTGTCTTGCCTTATAGTCACGCGGTGCTAGATATGAGCACCCTGCTGTTAGGTACTGAATGGTTTCTGTTTTATTTCGACATAGTCTGCATCTGTCGTCCGATGTGTCCTGATGCAGTATAAACCGTTGGTCGATTCTTGTACAGATAACTTGGTAATGTATGGCTAGTAGGAGGTATTATTATTATTATTTTCCGTTTCCTCCCTTGCGGGGCTGCTCCACAACGTGGGATTCATGATCATTCACGTTGCTTGAAACTTGCGATTCTTCTAGCAGGATTACGCAGTCACATATTTTCAGGTAAGTTAAGAGTTTTCCTGACAATTCTACACTTTTCCAGTACGACAGATTTCTGCATTTCGGGGAACACTTCTTTATGATTTATTTCCAACGTTTCGATGTATTTTTTTAAGTTCTTTGTTACTACTCCGGTTGCAGAGATTACTATCAGTAGAACTTCGACTTTTTTTAAGTTATTAATAACTTTGAATTCTTCGGCCAGTTCGAAATATTTATTAACCTTTTCTCTTTCTGTTTTTTTTCAGGTTGTGATCGTTCGGATGGGCAATATCTACGAAGTATCCAATCTTGTCCTGTTTATTAATAAGCACGACATCTGGTCGATTGCTCGCCACAGTTTTGTCCGTTTGTATTGTTGTGTCCCAGTATAGACGGAAAGTATTATTTTCAAGGACGGGTAAAGGGACATATTTGTAATAACGTTCTTTTTGTTTTTTCAGTTTACAGAGTATTGCTAGTTCTTGATGGATTATATTCGCCGTCAAATTGTGGCGTAGAGATATTCTGTTGGAGCAAGGTAACTGCATCCTGAGATAATGTGCTCTATTGTTTCCGCATGTCTATTACACAGTCTGCACAGATCGTTATCCAGCTGTACTCCATGTACAAATTCCACATGATTTTTGGTCGCAATTACGTTGTCTTGTATTGCTAACATGAATCCTTCTGTTTCTCCGAATAATTGTCCCATCCGAAGCCACTCCGTTGGAGAATTAAGATAAGCTTCATTTAGTTTATTGGGAAATCTACCGTGTAATGGTTTTGACAGCCAAGCAGTTGTTCGTTTAGCCAAAGTTGGTGCAGGGACCTCTTCTCCGGCGTACAGATTAAGCGGTGAATAGTGATCCAGCACACAGATCATCTTATGCATCTCTGACATCTCTGTTTTGGCCTTAAAGTACTTTTTTAGTTCATTTATTTGTCATCTCTCTGTGATATAAAGTTTTGAGATCTAGTAGACCTCGACCACCCATGCTTCGTGGCATGTACAGCCTCTCAATGCATGCTCTTGAATGGTGTATGCTGAACTTGGTCAGTTGTACTCGGGTGGATCTATTTGCAGCTTCAAGTTCCGTTTGTGACCACCCAATTACCCCAAATGAGTAGGTTATGGCAGGCACTGCCCATGAATTAACGGCCTTTATTTTATTTTTTTGCAGTGAGTTCCGTACGTAGAATGCTGGACACCCTGGTAACTAAGGTTTTATTTAATTTTTCTTTTGCTGATTTTCGGTTTATTATTAGTTCCTGTTCATAGCCCAGAAACTTATAACTGCCTTTGTTTAGATAGCGAATATTTTCATTTTCTAAGTTGTCAATTTCCTGAGGTTTTTCCTTGCGAGCTACCAACTTGGCACATTTGTCCAATCCAAATTTCATTTTTATATCGGTGCTAAATATTTCCGTAAGGCTAGTTAATCGATTTAGATCGTTCTCTGTTGAGGCATAGAGCTTGAGATCATCTACATAGAAAAGATGGGATACGTTATAACAATGATCGCCATTCTTAAGTTTGTATCCCAGAGCCGATTGACAAAGAGCTTTCGATAGTGGATTAAGACTGAGTATAAACCACAGCGGGCTAAGCGAATCTCCCTGAAAGATTCCGCTTTGTATCGATATTTCCTCAGTTGTTATTTGTTGTTTGGGTGTATTAACAAGCAGTTTTGTTCTCCAGGTTGCCATACATGTTTTAAGAATCTCCACAATTCCTTCGTTCACCTTGTATATTTCCAGGACTTCGATCAGCCAACTATGAGGAACTGAGTCGAATGCCTTTTGGTAATCGATCCAGGCCACAGCAATATTTTTTTGTCGGTGTCTTGCATCTTGTGTAACCACGCTATCTATTAAGAGCTGTTCTTTGCATCCTTGTGTTCGGGCTCGGCTTCCTTTTTGTTCTTCTGTAAGTATCTTCTGTCCGCTCAGGTGTTTTTCTATTCTATTTGCAATAACAGATGTAATTATTTTATATAAGGTGGGCAAACATGTAATGGGGCGATAATTCTTAGGGTCTTCTGTTTTTCCAGTTTTAGGGATCATAAACGTTATTCCTTTTGTTAGGTATCCAGGCATCGTCTCGTTATTGTTTATAATACGGTTGATTTGTGCTGCTAACGTTTTCCATACTGCCGTATTCTTACACCAGTAATTGTGCAAATGGTCAACTCCAGTCGCTTTCCAATTGTGTGTTTTTGAGATAATATTTTTTACATCTTTTTCTGTGATTTTTACTTCTTCCATAGCTTCAATTGTTTCGCAGGTTTTCTTCTCAGCTTCTAACCATGTGGCTCTCCTGTTATGTTCACCTTTTGTTTTCCATGTATTTTTCCAAAATTCCGCGAGCTTGTTTTTGTCTGACATATTTTCGATCTTCTGTTTGTTGGAGATTAATTCTTGGTAGAATGCCCTTTCGTTTTTAAAGTATGTCTCATTTTGTTCTCATCTTTTGTAGCTTTTGTTGTACCTTCTTAATCTCTTCCCAAGCACTGCTATTCGCTGCTTCAGTTGATCTTTTAGGACTGCTATTTTTGTTTCAAAGTTCTCGTCTCCGACCTTGATATTCTTGGTTTTTAGGAATTTTTTGGCTTCTTTTTTTTTCAGTTTCTTGCTATTAATGCCTTTTTCCCACGTGCATAATTTCGTCAGATTACTTCTAATATCATTGATTTGTTTTTCGATTCTCTTTTTCCATCTTGGTTCCTGGTTTTTGTTAACTGCGTTTTCCTCTCTCATTTTTTGCCCTATTACCTCAACCGCAGTTATGGCTGCACTGTATACTATAAGTTGTGTCTTTAGAATTGGGTCTTCTTCACCAAGCAGTATGGGTATCTCTGCGTTAATTGTCTTTAGTATTTGTTCTGTTTTTCTATTCGGTCTTATTTTTGGTAATTTCGGTCTGCATTACGGATCAGTTTCATCGTGAAGGGTTAGATTCTTATAAAATGTATCCTTTATGTGTCTTTCTACTCCATTTCCCTCTTTTGTTTCAGGATCCTGTTCCTGTATCGTAATGTTGTTTTCCGTATTTTCTTCTCGAACGTCTATAGTAGATAAGTTTGGTATCCTTCTTGCACTTTGTTGTCTTTGAATATGGTCTCTAATGCTGTCTACTTCGAGTTGTGTAAGGAGTTAATGGGTTTTAATGGCATACATTTGATTCGCCAATTGGCTTTCGCTTAGGGTGGAGTCTGGTCTTATTCTTCTCCATTCCACTAGCATCTTTTTGCGGAAACCCCGCTTATTTTTCTCGCATTCAGTTCCAAGGAAGTAAGCCCGCATGATATCCTCATTTTCATGTTTGGTCCATCTTCTGCGGGTCGCTGTGTTTTCTTGTCGATTCTCTGGAGGAGCTACATCTTCATGATGCGCTAATCTCGCATCTTGAGTTTCGACACTTCCTTCAATCGATTCCATTTCCGATTGCCTTCTTGTGGTCCCGGAGCCTGCAGCGGCGCCACTTGCTTCACCTTGCTGCAGGTCAGGCTGATCCTGACGGGTCCGAATAGAGCCATCCTGGAGCTCTACCCCGCCTGAATAAATTTTTGCTCGTGTACGTACAGCAATTTACAATATCACTTACTGGGGTGCTGACCCAGCAGGTTTTACCCCCATTACTCCCTTAGGGGTGCTAGGCTAACAAACACTGATGGTGCTCGCGTTTGGATTTATTAACGAGGTTATCTCCTCGGGCTGAGGGCGGTGGCGACGCCGATTTGCTCTCCGTCGGATTTATTATGTGACCGACGCCCTTACCTTATTATTATTATTATTATTATTATTATTATTATTATTATTATTATTATTATTATTATCATTATTATTATTATTATTATTATTATTATTCTCCTTTTTCTCACGTTAACACGGATTGAAAGTATGAGGGCTCACGCAAAACTCATACCTTGTTGACTTATTTGAAAATTTTCCTTACTATCCTACACGTTTCTAATATAGTTGATTTTTGCATTTCTAGTATTGTATGTTGTGGTAAGTTGTGTTTTTTGAATTCATTAAGTAACTCTGGTGGTATGAGGCCCGTTACTGAAATGACAACTGAGGTTATCTGAACTTTCTCCATCTTCCACATTGCCTTTATTTCTTCTGCTAGTTCGGTGTATTTCCTAATTTTTTCTGTATATGTTTTCTGTATGTTGTGATCCAGGGGATGAGCGATGTCTATTAGTGTTGTTATTCTATTTATTTTATCTATAATTATTATATCTGGTCTATTATTTGTTATTGTTTTATCTGTTACAATTGCTCGGTCCCAGTAAACTTTGAAATTTTGGTTTTCATTCACTGCATCAGGTTTGTACTTATAGTGAGGATCTCCTATTGTTTTTATTTGGTATTTTTGAAGTAGATGTTTGTGTAAGATTTTTGCTGTAAGATTGTGTCTATTTAAATACTCTGTTTGAGCTAGACCGGAGCATCCTGATGTTATGTGTTGAATTGTTTCTGACGTTGCTTTACATATTCTACATTTGTCATCCTCTATGTTCATGATGGTTATATACTTTTGATAATTCTTTGTAACTATTACCTGATCCTGTATAGCACACATGAATCCTTCTGTTTCTGTATATAGTTCTCCTATTTCAAGCCATTTAGTCGATAGTTGGTGTTGCCTACTGAGATCATGTTTATATCTGCTGTGTAGTTTATTACCTTCCCATGTCTGTGTTAGATTTCTCTCTTATTATTATTATTATTATTATTATTATTATTATTATTATTATTATTATTATTATTATTATTATTATTATTATTATTATTATTATTATTATTATTATTATTATGGATCGTTACACAGTAGATTACTGGTTTCGTATAATGACCAGGTGTCCTCCCGACACCTCAGGTTAAGTCGTACTCAAAGTACTTTTCTTAAAATATGTGCTGTGCCATTCAATGCTATTCTTTGGATCAGTTCTATATTTAGTGTCATTGGGATTTTTTTCGTGAGATTGAAGAAGTTACTCGTCACAGTCCCCAATGCTCCGACTACTACCGGTATTATTTCCACCTTGAGATGCCACATTCGATTAATTTCGATGGACAGGTCTTTATATTTCAAAAGTTTTTCGGCTTCTTTGTGAACAACATTGTTATCACAAGGTACAGCCACATCTATTATTAAACATGTTTTAGTTTCTTGATTTTTTATAATGATATCAGGTTTATTTGCTGGTATGTGTCTGTCTGTGTGAACCTGTTGGTCATATAGTATTGTTATGTGCTCCTTGTTAACAACGTCTGGAGGTTGGTGTTTATACCAGCTTTCCACGCACTCAACTTCTATTGAGTTGAGCAGTTTCCAGTGTATGTATCGGCAAATGTTGTTATGTCTTTCGATATACTCTTTTTTGGCCAATTCACAGCAGCATTCCATTATATGTGTTATGTGTTCTTCTTCTTCATTACATAAACGACATTTGCTATTGATATTTAATTTCAATATATGTTTTTCGTAATATCTGGTTCTAAGTGCTTGATCTTGAGCCGCTATCATTAATGCCTCCGTTTCGCCCATCAATTTTCCTTTTTTCAACCAAGACCATGTTTGTTCACTACTTATAGTTGGCTTTTGAATGTTTTGTGGAAATTGTCCATGTAGAGGTTTATTCGTCCATTTATCTCTTAGTTTTCTCAGTGCTTTCTTTTTTATTATATTTTGTTGTTGATTTTCATGATTTGCTTCACTTGATATTTGTAAGTCTTCCATTATACGCTTTACTTTATATTTGATAGTCTTTGTTGTTGGTGATTGCCCATCTAGGTATTTTATCATTCTTATGAATTTATTATCATTTTTCGAGATATACTTGTTTATTGTGATGTGTGCCATATTATACGCAGTTTCTATTTGCCTTAGACCCCTACCTCCTTCTTATCTGGGTACGTAAATACGTTCTACATCTGATCTTGGGTGGAGTAAACCATTCGATGTTAGTATTTTACGGGTCTTACTGTCAATTTTTTTTATCTCTTCAGTGTGCCATTCTACAATACCGAAGCTATATTCTAAGGTAGGTATTGCCAGGGATGAAATGGCCAGAAATTTATTTTTGGCAGTGAGCTCGGTTTGTAATATTTTCCTGACTCTTCTGAAGTATTCTTTTTTGAGAATATCCTTTATCCGTTGATGTTCGATTTGAGCTCTTTCTTGTATCCCAAGGTATTTGTATGTGTTCCCTGGCTCTAAACTTTGTATTTCTAATTCATCGTGATGTTAATATTCATTTTGTTAGTTATTTCACCTCGGAGATATGTTACTGTAGCACATTTATCTAGTCCAAACTTCATTTTTATTGTTTTGCTGAATTCATGGACCGTTGCGATGAGATTTTGCAGATCTTTCTCGTTTCTCGTAAATAAATTTAGATCATCCATATAGAACATGTGAGAGATTCTATCTGAATTTGCAGCAGTGTAGCCAAACTTCATGTCATTGATTTCATTGGTTAGAGAGATCAAACACATGCAGAATATCAAAGGCGAAAGAGAGTCCCCCTGGAATATCCCTCGTCTTATACAGATGGTCTCTGTTTCCATTGTCTCTTCTGGTGAAGCTAGAATTATTTTAGTATGCCATTTCCTCATAAAACTCATACAAAATTGGACTATATTAGGGTCAAGGTGATAAATTTCCAATATTTGCTCAATCCAGCTATGTGGGACGCTGTCGAATGCTTTTTTATAATCTATCCAAGCTTTTGACATATTTTTCTTCCTCATTTTGCATTCATCTGTTAGTAACTTATTTAGCAGAAATAATTCTTTGCAACCGTACGAACCCTTAGCACAACCCCTTTGTTCTACTGGATATAAGTTATTCGCTATAAGATGTTCGTATATTTTGTTTGATATAATGGAGGTAATCAACTTATATATTACTGACAGACACGTTATGGGTCTATAATTTTTAGGATTCTTTGTGTCAGAACTCTTCGGCAATAAATATGTTATACCCTTGGTAGCCCAATCTGGGATTTGTTCGGGGTCTTTTAAGAGTCTATTCATTACCTTCACTAGTACTGGGTGCAGCGATGTTAGTTTTTTTAACCAAACGTTAGTGATTTTATCGTGTCCTCCTGCTTTCCAGTCTGCTGCTTGCTTTAATGTGTGTTCTACATCATGTTCTGTTATTGGATCCTCACGTTTGATCCACGGTGCACTATCGACATGAGGACAATCAGTACCCCAAAGTTTGCCCCAAAAATCTGTTATTTCTTGTTTGCTAGGAAGTCCGTGCCAAGTTGTTGGGTTTCTGCCAATCTTTCTATAAAACTGTTTGGGACTTGTGTCAAAGATCCTATTTTGGTGATAGAAGTTGTTTCTTTTGTTATGTCTGCGCATTCGTTGACTGTAGGCTAAGATCTTCTGTTTAAGTTGTTCTGTGATTTTTTCTGCATCAGTTTCACTTTTAATGTTGTATATATACTTTATGTGCCTCAATTTGTTCTGAAGTTTCCAGCTCTGCTTTTCTTTTGATCGTACTGATAGTATAGACAGTCTACCGCGAAGGGTTTCTATTTTTCTTTTAATTCTTGTTTTCCAAATTGGTTCTCTGTTTTGTGTTCCAACCGTTTGGTGTTTTCGTTTAATACAACCTACTTTTTTGGAGACTAACACAGCCGTCGCGTATATGATATGATTGATATCTGTTAAATTGATGTTATCTCTATTTTGCAAAATTATTTCTAGTGCTTCGTTCACTTTTCTTATTATTTGCTTGGTCTCACCCTTCTCAGATATTATAGGTAACTTTTCACGGTCATACATAACTATTGTTTTAGTAACTTCCACCTCAATTTCTATCTCTCTTATTAGTAGTGCCATTTGGTTATCATGTGTTTCATATGTTATTAGTTGTTCTTGTTCATTTCCTTCAACATTCTCAGCATAAATAGCGTCAGATGCAGCAGGTATCGCTACCAATCCCTCAATCAACTAAGAAGGCTTCTCCGAATCGTACACACTTCGATTAACTTGAGCCTTAATTGTATCTAATTCCATGGGAGTTATTTTTTGGTTATTTACTATAAATCTGCGTTGGTTTCCTAGTTTTTTTGAATCTATATTCAATCTTAATTGAGGATTCCTTTGTCTCCAGATGTTATATGTCTCTTTCTCAGAACCAGAACATGTTTCTTGGGCATAAAAATAGCACGACATTATTTCTGAATATTCTGTCTTAGTCCAATTGTTTCTACATTTATTTGAAATATCATTAAGGGATTCTGTGGACAGGTGTTGGGAATTTTGAGGTCCTCCGTGAGTATTCTCGTTGAGGTAACCTTCATTTTCCCTTAGTTGAGTCGTAGTCGATTCAGCATTGCCGATAAGAGTCCGACTCCTGGTTCTCTTATCACCGATGGCTTGCATGCTGTCACGTCCAGCATCGGCTCCAGACGTGCCCGGGCGCTCCCCCGGCAGCGACTTTTTTCCGAGGCTATTTTTACTTCCACTGTCCATTACTTTGGAAAGGTTGTTCTCCCTCTCGCATTGGCCCGCCTGCTGTAGATTCGCCACCGGGGGTTGGTTACCCGATCTTGAATCTCCAGAGATGGTTTACCAGGGTCTACCGACGTGGAGGTGCGAGCAGGAATTGGTAGGAGAGGCTATGAGAGACGCTTCACTACCCTAAAAACCCTTTATTATTATTATTATTATTATTATTATTATTATTATTATTATTATTATTATTATTATTATTATTATCTTATATAAAAAAAAAATTATGAAAACTGAAGTCTGGCGTTCTATCCGGCCGATTTCCTTCATTTTTCTAGAATGAAAGGTATTTAGACACAGATATGTCATCAATTATTGAAATTTACTCAACTACCTCCTTACTCAAGTTATACTCAAACGCGATTCACTCAGAACACTCAGTGGATCAAGCTGTTCATTTTGAGCTATTAACTGCTTAAATTCGTTGAGTTTGAGGAAAGTTATGCATGCACAATCAACTTTACATTCAATTTTTTCAAGATTTTCCTTCACCCAAACCTCTATAACTAGAATCCTAATTAATTAAGGCTGTTGACACAAGTCCAAGAACACTCATTGGATTAAGCCCTTTCTTTTGAGCTATTCACTGTTTAAATTCGTTTAGTTTGAGAGAAGTTATATGTGCACAATCAACTTTACTTTCAATTTTTTCCAAATACTGCGGCCGAGCCACAGCTAATATTGTCTGGAAGGAAGTACTGTAAAATGATTTTTTCTACTTCCGTTACTAAAACCGCACTTTGAACACGGGTTTGACATGCACAAAACGACTCTTTAAACACTAGTGTTTAAAATGCGAAAAGTCACATCTCGTTTATCTTTTGTTTTTCAAACGTCAAATCAAGTGCACCTTTTGTATGTTAAATTTCATGTTTGGTGATAATTTTGTTATTCTGCGTCATTTGATTTGTCAGTCAGCTGTCAGCCATCGTCCGTCATGTAATGAATATAATTCAAATATAATATAATTTTTTCCTTCCCGCGGGCGAAGAAAAAGTATAGTAAGAACCTCGTGTTAAAAACGTCTTTAGTCACTCGTTTCACAAGGAACTCGTTCCGCTTCGCTCCACTCGTGCCTAGTAAAACTCGTGACTAAATGTAACCTTTTTGACACTTGGTACTTAATATTATACTATAATGTAATAACTACACCCTCTCATACATTGTCTATCCTAATGCTGCTCTAGTTATAATTATTTTGATTATTATTTTTATTTTTTTTAGCAGCATCAACTACTGAGGTCATTAGCCGCATACATTGACTGATTTTATATCTCCCTAATTATATATTTGTGTATAATCTTGTTTTTAGGAGAAATTCTATGAGTATGTTGAATTGTTTTTATGTTGTCGGACATGTATATTACTATATTGTGGACATGTCATCAGAATGTGTTCAACAGTCAATATTTCATTACATTGCGTGCATCGTGGTATTTCTCCACCAGAAAGTAGATATGAGCGGGTAATATTATCGTGGCTAATTCGCAAACGGCATAGAATCACTTGTTGTCTGCGAGTTAGGTTTGGAGGTTACGACCATTTTTGGATAGATTGTTTGATTGCTTGTAGATGTCCATTATATCGTTTCCATTGACGATTCCATGCATTTTTCACAGTCCTTTTGATGTTATTTAATTGATCGCATACTGGGAGTGGAGTAACGTCTATCGAGGGAGAATTTGCTGCAGCTCTTGCTACGGAATCTGCTTGTTCATTGCCATTAATTCCCACATGACTAGGAGCCCACATCATATGTACAGCTTTGTTTTTTCTTGTTAAGTAGGTTGTAAGATCTAGGATTCTTAGAACACGTTCATCTTCACAGTGAATGTTTTCAAGAGATCTGAGGAGGCTAAGCGAATCTGTAATCCCGAGGCAAGAGGAATACTGACAGTCGACGTAAAAGAGAAGGGCTTGCCAGACTGTATATACTTCAGCAGTAAATATACTGGCTGTATTAGGCAATGTCCATGAGTATGGTCTGTCTTCTATCACTATTGCAGCACCTGATCGATTTTCTTACTTCTATCCATCTGTGTATATTATAAGAAAGTTATTATATGCCAGTATTTCTTGTTGGAATTTGATATAATATGCATGGTGTGAGGTATCTAATTTAGGGAGTGCTGCGAGATTTAAGTTGATATTAGAATATTGTCTGTCCCATGGTGGTTCTTCTGTTACTTGTTTCAATAATGTATCGGTTATTGCCAAATTGTTTTTTTCTTGAAGTTCTAAGCTGCCGATACGGATTGGTCTGGTGCGAGTAGAATAAGATGAGTAGTTGTTGATCAGCTAGGGTATTACAAATTTCTAGGTGGTTTTCTATCATATTATCATTTACCTTCAAAGCATGCGGTGACATTGTGTGGTTTTTGCCAGCTATTGTTTTGACTTTCTTCCATATATCACCTTAAGGGGATTCACACGTGATTGAGGATATATACTCCTCCCACGATTTCTTTTGTTCATCATTAATTAGCCTACGGGATTGCGCTCTTAGTTTTTTAAATCGGATCATGTTTTGAAGCGAGGGAGGACGTTTAAATTCATATAACGCTTTTTTTGTATTGCCTTGACGATATTGTTGTTCCACCAACGTAAAGATTTATTAGAAGTTGTGCTAAAGGACTTTGGAATACTTGCGTCGGCAGCAGTTTTGATGTTTTGCATGAATTCTTGTATCGCTTTTTCGGGGTCTTCAGGTAGCTGGGTTATTGTGATATTTTGAGAGTATTTATCCCATTGAGCTTTATTTGTTAGCCACCTCTTGGCGCTTGGAAAGAAGATCTTTTCCATGTCAATAGTAATTACATGTGTTAAGTGGAGAGATTTCATATTTATGATGCTAAATAATTTAAGTGTAACGCGAACAATGACTTGAAATGATTTCGGGGATCACAAATTTGATTCTTATGCTTAACAGATATGTCGTTTTCTTCTTGACTTTCACTATTGGTACTCTGTTTCTTCTCTTTGTTGTTACTAAACATCATTAACAATGAATTCTAAACGAGTTGACTCAATCCATCCATTGATGGACAATGGAACATTTGTTTGTGATCGAACTACTTTGACATTTTTTGGATATGTGTATTCCAGTTGATATTGCGAGGTAACCCTAGCATATTAAAAATGTTCATGAACTTATTATTTTACGACTAGCTAAAGCAATATTCCAAAATATAGATAGTTCACCACAAAATGAAATATCTACAAACATAAGTAATCAATATAAAAGACAGTGACAACGGCCATCGATAGCACCGAATATTTGTTAATCGAATAAATATTAATATAATCAATTCATGTCTTTCTACTCTCAATTTACCTCCATATATGCAAATTACTATTGTACCAACGCACCAATTAACAAGTTTACTCCTATTGGTGGCCATACAGTTGTTGTAAAATTATCCCGCATGCGCCTATGTATCTGTAGACATCCAAAATAACCCTTAATAATTAGAGGACCTTGTAGGAATACATACATAGCGTCTATTTTGAACACATTTTTTTTATAAATATCGCAGTTATATTGACAGATAAATAACATTTTAACCTCGCATGGATAATTCCATTGTCCCACATTGGAACAAATAAGTTTTGAAGTTTAGTTGTATGAAAATAGATAATTTTTACAACTCTCATCATCTCAATTATATTATCATGAATTACTGCAAGATTTACAATAATGCAACTAATTAACTATAGCTACATGAACGTATAATATACTTATATTGCGTCAGAGGCGTCAACCCAATCTATTTAATCATTATTATTTCAATGTATTTTTAAATTTTATTGGTATAAATAATATGTGAAATAGTATAATTAAGTAGAGATAAAATATGTTCTATTATTAGAAGCATAATCTAAATTTAATTTTGAGGAAAATTTTCGGTTTATGCATGTATATGGGTGGAATAATTTCTTGTATATATCAAAATGATAAAAAAATAAAAACCGAACTTAGTAATGAAAATCGGTACATGGTGTTAAAATAATATTCTGAACAAGTTTTTCCAATATTAGTTTAGTTAATTTTAATCTTTCGGTAATGTATTTTTACCATTATCAAAGAATCTACAAGAAATAGATATATACATTTAAAATATGTTTAATGTAAAAATATTTTTTTTACTTACACTAATTGAGGATGGTCACCAATGAATAATATTTATTTAAATGGAGAAACAATATTGCTTCACTCTAAGCATTATTCAATTTATACATATAGAGATTCAAATTGACATATTTTTATTTTATGACAATTTACGACAATGTATTGTAGTCATAGAAAACGTTTTTTTAATATATTCAGTCTATTAGTAAGTGATATTATAAAATATTGACTAGTCTCTTATTATTATTAAATGAAATATTAGAAAATCGATAATCATCCTCCATGAATGAGGAGTATTAAATAGTATTTTCCATACTAATGTTTTTCAATATTCATTATTTATAAATATATTAGATAGTATATTCAAATGTTTATTGTGCATTTTATAATCGGAGATACTGATTAGGGGAGACTGAGGATACATTGGACAGTTTTTGATTTTTTAGTGATATTTTTTTCTGTAGGTAATCTACCTGCACCAAATTTTCGGAGACATTTTTTCAACCCATTCGTAACGTTATTTTGTTAAGAGACTATTTCTAACCCAAGTACTTTGACTTTGGTTAGGCTTGAAAAATTAGTAGGCAATTGTTCATTCTATTCTCAGATCTGGGGCAACAATGGACATGCTAAGGGGATACCTTGGACATATGCTGATTAGAATGAAATTTGTTATTCAGAACTTCAAAATCAAAAAGATATTTATTTCGGAACTAGCAATCCCAAAATATACATTATATGAATGAAAAATTATATCACATACATAGAACTATTGCAAAAAAGCTTAAACTTCTAAAAAAACTAGGCTAAATCTTGCACAAAATGCTAAAAAACTAAGCTATGTAAGGACAATCTTGAAAGAAATACTTAAATTAATGCAAACTAAACTCAGTAATATCTACGTTAAAATATATCATATTTTTGAAGCGCGGTCGTGTATCTTCTGTTGCCTTTGGGAGTATTGAAACAACTTCCTCGTTAGACATAAAAGAAGAATCTTCCTCAGTTGTTTGAAATCTATTTGATGGAATATGTCTCTTATAAAAACCAACTTCAAATCCATATCGAAGTTTGCGTTGTACTCGAGCAGCATAATTTCTACCAGATGATGCAGTTTTCCCAGGAAGTTTTAAAACCATGAAGTCACCTTCCTCAGCATTATTTATGATCTTGTTTAAATTCGTCCCATTCTGAAGACGAATCCTGTGTAATATTTTCATCTATTTTATCGCTCTCAGATGAAGAGCTTTCAACGAGGACTTTCTTCTTTAAAGCGTGAACTTTTTTTAATGCTGGTGACTTTTTTAGATGTTCTAGCTCCTCTTTCTCCGGAGTATCGGTAGCAATCATGCATCTACCTCTCTTCCTTCCTCTCGAAGCTATTTTTCTCGGACTTGCCTTCGGTATGGAGTAATTAAATCGGGGAGAATAAAATAAGTCGATGTACTTTTATAGTTATTTGCATGTGGTAAAAAGCTACTGGTAGAAGAAACGTCTTTATTTGTTGGTGTGGTATTTTTCATGTTTATGTTATTAGTTATTTCTTCATTCTTTGGAACTGGACGGTCAGAGACGGAGAAGCACAAATATTCATGGTCTTGAAATATATTTCTGTCTAATGGGAAAATTCCACTTTTTCGAAAACCTGACTTGATCGATTCAGGTGTAGCAGCTCGATCCCAGGCTTTGGAGTATAACTCTGGTGATACATAAATAGAAAGAGTTTCATTAGGATGGGATAACATCCAAGTGTGCACTGCTTCACTAAAATATTTTTTGAAGGGGCCGAACACAGACCTATCTAGTGGCTGTAATTTATTAGATATATGAGGGGGCAGTGTGAGGATTGTTATTCCATTTTGTTTGCAAAAATCAACTCCCTCAATACTAAGGTGTGACTCGTGGTTGTCTAATATTAATGATACTTTGAAAAACTTCTGTGATGTCATTCACCCAGATTTGTATACCAGTCCCATGGATCCTTGCATTGTCTCTGACATCATACCATGTTCATTGAAACGTACTCTAGGTGGTAATGCGTTCCCTTTTGCCCATATAATTCCAACTTGCGTTACCAATTCGCCGCGCTCTCTGGGCGTAACTTGGCCAACCTGTTTTTCACCCTTTTTTCCAACAACCTTTTGAACTGGTGTGCCGTTGTTACCACAGTCTCGTCTAAATTATATATCTGACATGGTTGATAATTGTGTCTTTCCATCACTTCTTCGAGTTTATCAAAAAATTCACCCACAACGGCTCTGTTGAACGCAGTCATTCGGGCAAGAGATGTGGCTTCTGGTTTTCTCACTGACAACATTGTATTTCGCCGTAAAAAAGCCAAGAACCATTCTGAACCTGCCATTTCACTTGTTTTCCATGAATCTGGGAGTTTCAATGAATTTCTTATTGCAAACTGGAACGCATACTGTCTCGTTTTTTTGGGCGTGAGTCCATAAACATACTGGAACTTTTCAGTAGATATTGTTCTAGTATTTTCTATAAAGAATCAGGAAACATCTGTCGATTTTTAAAGTTTGGCTTAAATGAAATATTTTAAATATAATTTTCCTTTGCTTTTTTCACGTAAATTGCTAACCGGGACTTTTTAACATTATGGAGTTCAGCCACTTTTCTGAGGCTGCCTACATTTTTTATCACATCTTCGACTGCCTTTCGAATATTGCCTTCAAGGAATTCTCTGTTGGTTCTGTTCTTGTAGACTCTGACCACCTGAAACAAAAAAAAAATGATAATGCACGGAGAGTTGTTAGTAGTTGTTTGTAGGAGTTGACAAAATGGACAAGTTGCGGATACAGCGGACACTGTCCACTATATCCCCTATTTACATTTTATTATTTTTTATATTTATTTGAAAAAACAAAAACTATTTTAAGAAAATATGATCATCAATGGCTCTTGAATAACTAACATTATGTAATCTCAATGTCGCATTTGCAAAACTATATAACTGAAAGCATTGCAAAACGTTAACACTTACTATAAATCTTCTAACAAAACCTTAACAAAACGGAAATTTACTATAAACCCGACAGGCGTCTTCACATGGCAAAAAGCATTAGCAAACTGATTCTTTGCCAAAAGAACACTCGAACGCTCGCACTGTGGCAGCAGTATCGCAATTTAGGCGGAAAATTTGAAGGTGTCCATTTTATCCACTTGTCCAATGTATCCTCAGTCTCCTTCTACTCTATTACTTTTCCGCCCAACCTATCTATATGGGAGAAAAATATTGGTTTACCCCAAAAAAAGTTGAGAATTTGAAATTTTTTTGAGTTATTTTTACGTTTTCCATCAACAACAACACGAAAAAACGGTTTTTAGAAAAAAAATCCTGTGTGTATGTCGTCGTCGTCGTTGTCCTCGGCCATTTTTCCTTACATGTCTTGTTACCACGATACAGCCGGCGGAGTGCAATAAGTCACCAATTTTATGATTGAATATTGTTAAGGACTTCTCACTGATGAACCCTATTGATATACAGCTTACCAGAGCCAGTACAACAGGTGCTATGGTGCTTTAAGTACGATATTTTTGTAATTTTTGGGGAAATTTCAGTTTGTTAGTACGATACAGCTTCCGCAGTATATACAAGTGACCAATTTCATGATTGGATATAATTAAGAGCCTCTCAAAGATAAATCCTATCGATATTCAGCTCACTAACGTCTGTACAACGGATGCTATGGTACTTGAAGTACCAAATTTTAGTAATTTTTTGAGAATTTTCAGTTTGTTAGCACGATATAGCATCCAGAGTGTACAAAAGTGACCACTTTTATGATTAAATATTGTTCAAGGTGTCTCACAGATGTACCCTATTGATTTTCGTTGACGAGCGAGTACAGCGGGTCCTATAAATCCAGATATACTATGGTACCTGAAGTGCCACATTTTTGGTTATTTTTGGAGAAATTTCGGTTTGTTAGCACGATACATCCCCCGAAGTATATACAAGTAACAATTTTATGATAGAATATTGTTCAGGGCCACAGATGCGGAAAAGTTAGTTTTAATCTTTAAAACCGTTTATTTTTCCTTTGTTCTATCAAATTTATTTTTGTTGAAAATTTATGGTATGAAAAATAGTTGATATTTCTACCTGAACTACAAGGTTTTCGATACCAGTCAACTCTAATTATATCATTACTTCTCATAAGTCTAGTGTCTAGAAGTGGAACAGATTGTTCTATATCTTTTGTCTCAATAGTGAACTGGATGTAATGATTTTAACTATTGAATTTTTCTAATATCTCATTGATGCTTGAACTAGGTAATGCCAATATTATATCGTCTACCTATTTTTTTTATAAAAGAACGACGAAAAGAAAGTGTTTAAAAACTCATCCATAACATATTGTTACGAAATAGCACACTAGTGTAGTCTCTGAATCCGACTCTGCCTGAGCCATGTATGAAAGTTAACATTTTGGCGGATGTGCAGGGTTTTCTTAGAACTGTTTACGATTTTTTGTGACTATCTTATCTAGACATTGTTTTTGTGACCAGTTTTATCTAGAAAATTCCAGGGAGCCGATTTTTTTGTATAAGTAGCAATCTAGAATTATCTAGTAAAAAAGGCACTAATATATAAAGGACCGACTAGCGGGAGAAGTATATAAAGTGGTCTTGTAAAATAAACAAGTGAACAAGTAAATAGTAGTGAAGCGTTTATATAAATTAATTTAAGTGCATATACTGCATATATAATATAAATTAGTGAATAAATAAATTAAGTAAGTAAACTTACCCTGTGTTTGAATTTATCCCACCCCTCAGGATAAACTGTTTCAAATGAATAAGGAAAACATTACAATATGTAGAGTATTTTTGTTCATGTTATTAAGTAAACGAATACGTTACCAGTTTTTTCAATACATCTTAAACGTTACTAAATAAAGTTATTACATCTAGACTTGCCAAAACATAATTTGATGTAAGTTTCATTTTATCAAGTATCTGTGAAATTTGGGAAGAATATTTTACAAAATATTCATTATTGCAATCATATGTATTAGTAAGTATATTTGTTATATACGCTGATAAATGTTCTGTAGAAATTCCCATAGAAGCCACTATCGGTCTTACTGATATATTAGGTTTATGTATTTTGGGTAAACTGTAATATTTGGCTATAGTACCTTTATACGTTGTTAATTGTTTTTTTTTATTTATATCAATTTGTTTGAAATAAAATAACTTCTTAACAAGTTTGTTACATGATGTTTGTATTGATAAAGTAGGATAAGAATTTATTCTTGCATAAGAGTTATTATTTTCGATTAAATCTAATGATAATCTTGAATATTCTTCTTTAAACATTATAACAGTACTATAACCTTAATCGAACCTTGTTACAACTATCTTGGTGTATTCTTTTAAAAATTTTTTTGTTCTGAATAATAAGTAACGAAAGAAATATGGATGTGTTTTGCCTAATGTTGAATGAACATAATTAGTAATTATATTGCCAAAGGTAGGAGTTATATCACTATTAATTTGGGCAACGTTAGATAAAGATCTCCTCATAGAATTATCCACGGCGGATTTTTACCGCAGACGACATAGTAATTGTTATAAGAGGAAAGTTCGCAGGGGCGGTGTCTTGAAGAATGCAGGTAGCTCTAAATATTGTTGACAACTGGTGTAAACAAGACGGATTTACAGTCAATACTCAGAAAACCCATGTGATCATTTTCATTAATCAAACGGCACTTCCAGTTATAACACTAGGCGGAACGGAGATTGCATTTGCCAAAGATATAAAATATCTTGGGATATATTTTGATCATAGGCTTGCATGAAAAACTCACTTACGGAAAACCCCATAAAAAGTTGGTATGTCCTTGGGCAGAAGAATTTAAGGCAAGAACTATTACTCAATCCTAAAATGACGCTACGGTTATACACAAGCCTGGTCAGGGCAATAGTAGCCTATGGGTCGGTGGTGCGTTGGACAAAGACAGGGCAAAGGGAGACTATAAGGTTATTACTTAACACACAACGGCTAGATTGCCTGTATGTTACGGGGGCCATGAGAACTGCAACCACAGCGGCTATGAAAGTCTAGCTGAATCTACCGCCACTACACGTTTTCGTACAAGGCGAGGCCAGATCTGTAATTCATAGATGAATACATAATCAACAAAAAATGATCCGGAAACATAGTGCGGATTGGGCAACCTTTTGTTGCAACAGTCACAAGATAAAGCTTTAATAATAAGTAACTTTACAAGGTAGGGTAGACTGTAAGGGAGGTGTACTCATTCAGGCGAAAGCTACATGGTCCACGGACTGAGCAAAGATTTCTGAAGGCGTAGAAGCAGGAGTAGTAGAGCTCAAACAAGTGACAGTAAGTCTAACAAAGGATGCCACAATTTTCCAGGCGGAAATGACGGTGATCCACTACTGTGTGGGAGAAATAAAAAGCCAGGAAATAACATATCGTTAAATGGCTATCTTCACAAACAGCCAAGCAGCGCTAGAAGCACTCGATTCTGTAGTGGTTAATTCTAAGCTAATATGAAATTGTGTGTGCTCTAAATACACTAGGTGCCCGTAGTAAAGTCACGGTGGCCTGGATATTGAAGCAAGAGGGTTATAAGGGCAACGAAAAAGCAGACGAAATGGTTAAGCAAGGTTCGTCAGTGCCATTCTTTGGACTGGAATCTTTTTGCGGTGTTGCAGAATCAGAAACAAATGCACCCACCAAAAAATGGATGGACAATAACTCTAGGTTATGGTGAAGGAACTAACCAGGCCAAAGACAAACGAAAAAGTTCATATTATGATATTCGCTTAAATTCACGGCAGACCTGATCAGTGAAGACAGGAAAAGGGTCAAAACTGTTGTGGGTCTGTTAACAGGGTATTGTAAGCTCAATAGGCATCTGAAATTGATGGGGTTGACAGAAGAGCCCTTATGTAGACACTGTCGATCAGAGGAAGAAACTACGGAGCACATTCTATGTCACAGCGACAGTTTAACAACTTCATACTCAGAATAAGGCTGGAGAGAGAATGTGATCTATATTTAGAGGACACAATCTACCTTAGGGAAATGTATCTAGATTAGATTAGATTTTAACAGGGTTACAATGCAGTGAAACCTAAGGTTTATTGTGCCCCCCTATCAGAGCTGTTATCGCTACTACTACAGCTCACCTTCCAATTCCAGGGTTCTAATGAACTCTAGTATTTGGGATGGCTTCAACGAGGTCAAATCGTCACTCTTACAAGTTTCTTGTCCCAAGAATTTCTTGCGTTGGCTTGCAATGGCAAGGTCAATTTCTGCTAGACCTATTCTCATTAGGTGCGTGCTAAGGAGGCAGTGTCCTGTAAGGAAGCCCGTGAAGAGATGTAGCTTATCTTCACTGAGATCTAAATATTTTTTGTATCTAGCAGTGTCATAGTTTCGCAGGAACTTTTTGGGATGTTCCAGCCCGGTAAGACACCGCCAGAGTGCTTCTCTTTCGGTTTCCTCTCTCTTCCGAAACTCTTTCTAATAGGAGCATTCTCCTACATCACCGAAAGGCCCCGGGCCAATAAAGGGCATTTCGGCCCCTTTCCTGGCAAGTGTATTGGCCTCTTCATTTCCCGTGATTCACGAGTGTTTAGGAACCCAGACTAAAGAGACCCTGTTATTCTTGCTTAATTCATTAAGTTTTCTTCGTCACTCCCACGCCAACTTTGAGTCAATGACATGGGAGCTCAATGCTTTGGTAGATGCTTGACTATCAGAATGGATCGATATGTCACATTTCTGATAGTTTCTTTCTAGGTTCATTTCCACGCATCTTTTGATCGCAAGTATTTTTGCCTGAAAAACGCTCGGAAAGGAGCCTACCGATAATGACTATCTGGTGCCAGGCCCAAATACTCCACCGCCTGCTCTAGTGGTGGTTTTTGAACCATATGTATACCATCTAATGGTGGTAACTTTGAGAGATTGGGTGGTGTATTCTCTTTCTCGTTCTCTCCTCTTATTTAGCATCGTAGTAAAATTCTTTTCGATACTTACTTTTTTGATCATTTCGTCACTGGAAATATTCGCTGATGAGATATGTATTTTGTTAGAGACGACCGGGCTCCCTGATTTTTAATACTCTCATTGCCTGAACCTTCCTTAGATATTCTAAGAATTACCTCTTGGGCAGATCTTTCTATCACCAGATGTAGAAGTGTGAGGTCTGTAATGATCTCAAGTGCCCTAGTTGGACACGTTCTCATAGCTCCAGTGATGCACACAAAGGCAAGCCTTTGAACTTTGTCGAGGGTCTTCCTCGTGCTGTACTGACTTCCTTTTGTACGCCAAATTATTGCCCCATACGTAATTGCTGATATCACAATCATGGCGTATATCCATCGCAGTATTTTTGGGTTACAGTCCGAACTCTTACCAACTAGATTTCAGCACGCGTTCAAAGCTCTTATTGCTTTACTAGAAGTTATTATGCTTATTCCACAGAAGCTTACTGTCTAGCGTTATCCCTAGATATTTAACATCTGATCTCCATTTTATGATTTCCACGTTTAGAGATGGGGATTTCATGGCTGGAAAAATATCTATCTATCATATCTACTCGTTATAACTCCCTCTCCCCCCACCGTCCTTCCTTTGCTCACCCCTCCCATTTTCTAGATGGTACATCCTATATAATGCTGCATTTTTGGACTTTGCCTTACCCTTAAACAACCATCTATTGTCTCATCCTTCTCTGATCGCGTTTTGAGCTGAATTGAGTAACAGCATATATTCTTAGTGTTTTTAAATGAAACTCAAGGTCTCTAGTTAATTCCACAATATAATACAAGTTATTGAAAATTCTAAAAAATTGACAATTGTTTCGATAAATCAATATCATCGTCAGAATGACAGAAGTTACATTTCATTTTATGCCTACCTGATGTTTAGTAGTTAATTTTGGCTAGACCAAGAAGTAACCTAACTTGTGATTGGCTTAATATATGTTTATAGAAAAAAGAAGAAGATGTGATATTACAAATATTGAAGCTTAGATATTATTAGCCCTATGGTGATATCACATATGCAGGAAATATTTCTAATAATATTTCAAAGATAATATCTTCAGCAACGAATACAACAATTTCTTTTAAAACAGAAAGTAACGTTAGTACAAAATTGTTAAATGTAAAAACAAAAATACCACTATTAAAGAAGTCAGGTATATATAAACTCAAATGTCCAGAATGTAATGCTGTCTATTTGGGTCAGACCCTTAGAAATTTTGAAGTACGATACAGTGAGCACTTACGAGCATACAGATTAAAACAACCAGATAAATCCCACTACGCAAAACATCCACTTGACACCAATCATTCATTGACACCTAACACAGAACTAGAAGTACTGCATATTTGTGAAAAGAAACAAGAACTGGATTTCCTTGAAGAACTGGAAATTAGAAGACATTTAAGAAACCCACATTATGAAGTTGTCAATGAACAGTTAAATCTAGGGAATTCTCCACTAATAAACTGTCTTCTTAAGTGATAATTGTAAAGATCAGCAGATATAGTTTTCCTGGTTTTCTATATCATTGCACAGTTATACTGATCTTAATTGGAGAAATGATATCCAGGATATCACCATAGGGCTAATAATATCTAAGCTTCAATATTTGTAATATCACATCTTCTTCTTTTTTCTATAAACATATATTAAGCCAATCACAAGTTAGGTTACTTCTTGGTCTAGTCAAAATTAACTACTAAACATCAGGTAGGCATAAAATGAAATGTAACTTCTGTCATTCTGACGATGATATTGATTTATCGAAACAATTGTCAATTTTTTAGAATTTTCAATAACTTGTATTATATTGTGGAACTAACTAGAGACCTTGAGTTTCATTTAAAAACACTAATATGAGCATATTCCACGAAGTAAGGGTCGAGACAGTCAATTGCATATATTCTTTGTTAATATCAATGTCTCTTTTTCTGATACATGTACATAATAAATGTTTCAAATTTAATTTTCCGGTTTTTATCAGATATGTGTTTCTCCACTTTTAACATCTCAATTTCACATTTCCTTTCATTGATATTCGCTTAACAGAAAATAAAAAATCATTAAAATTATGAGTTCATTTAATGAAACTTGTGTCATGGAATACGAAACAAGCATTTATGTTTCCATTAAGAGCCAGATTGATAATGCTCATGATAAAATAAAACTACAAAATATGTGATTTCGCCAAGATATGTTGAATACTAATCAGAGCGAATGACGTCACTTTTAATTAAACCAGAAGAAGTTAACAAATGGCTGGTTTTCTGTTATTTAATTTAAGATTCAATTTGGCTAACACCGAATATTAAATAGAAAGTGAGATAATGCTTATATGTGATATGTACTTTGGTTGATTTGTTCGCTGTTTCGTGTGCATCTCCTTGTGGAATAGGACCAATGTATGATTGCGAAACTGGATAAAGAAATAAAAACAGAAAATACTGATACTAGGTTGATACACTATCAAATTCTTACTTAACAAAAACTATTTGCTGATATTTCGTGATAAGTACAATTTGAAAGCAAAAGATCACACCAAATACAAATATCCTATATGAATTATTCATATATGATCTCTAATTAAGAATTCCTATCTCTAATTAGATGCAATCAGTTTTCTATGTTGTTGACAAAATGACATATGATGTAATTTCACTGAAATCTGTACCACCTACCTGAACTTCCAGATGAAGTATTTTCAAGTTTAACATGTTTTGTAGCAACAGTTATTTATTCTAAATTTGATTCACATTGATGTCTTGTGGGCAAACACCCGGGTTTCATGCGCTCCGTCACACAGATCCCATCAAATGGTATTTCTCTTAATTCTCCATATCATTTGGCATCTCAAATGAATATTAAATACCTATATTAAGCCAACAGTGGTACAAGGTGAAATTTAATTTCAAGAAATATTGTTTTAATATTAAATTTGGGCTTCTAACAAGAAAAATACTATTTAAGAATCTACAAAATAAATTTAATACTCACTTTGAAATGATCTGCAGAAAAATAAGGATGGTTACTAAGTAATATCGCTGTTAAATCTCTCCATGCAAGTTTGAGCCCTTTGATATGTAACTTTTTCTTTTGTAGAACGAACACAAATAACTTATCAAGAGTTTCATTGATGTGTTATGGTCCCGAGGGACAGCACACCACTTGTACACTTTGGAATTCGTATTTAATTATAGAAAATAACTAAATTAATTAATGCGCATCTAATTGACGTCTCGTATTTACGTTTTGTTCACTTAAACGTGTCGTCATTAGTGACTCCACGACACACTGACAAGCGTATTGGTGCGAGTTTTAAACCTAAAAACTAATATGTTATTTTTTCCTAATAAACCTTCATTATCTGCAGAAATACGTTATTCACTGTAAATAATACACATTTCCGAACAATATAGGGCAGTTTTTGAAAATTTGTTAACGTGCCTATTCATCTTCACATTTTCTTATCAAGTAATTTCTGAAAGTTTCTTCCTTCCGTTGTCCTGCATACCTTTACATTTCCTTCATCTAAGTTTTCCTAGCAGTTTTCAATGACGATTTCATAATTTGTTTCTTATTTGTTTTTGAATGAAATTCTAATCTTCTTTTTAATTCCTTTACCAAGTGCCAGTATTTATTAAATTTTTTCCATCATTATATATTAGTTTATCCGGAACTAATTTTCCAATATTCTGAGCCCTCCCTATATTCCTGCATTTGAAAAATGAATAAAGATTTTATCCCATCGTAAATTCAAAACCACCTCTGTTATCATATTAGTTCACGTCGAAATGAGAAATTGTGAAATATTTGACAAGAATTCAATGCGTCAATAATCTTAGTTTATAAACAAACCTTGATAATAACACTTTGCAGTAATCTGATGTTTCTGGTAAATATAAACATATGCTAACGGGGATCTTGATCCATAGTACATAAAACAAACCATATGAAGATGTATTCCAAGCCAATATTCATTTTACTAGTTTTAGCAGTTTCAATACAGTAAGTAAATTGTTAATTTACACGTGATATTTGGTTTATATTATTATAACGAATTTTTGTGATATATTTTGAACCGTGCATAAGTGCTGAGTTTCGTTTTTAGTGTAGGTACTTATGTGTAAAAATGTTATTCACAGACTTTTAGAAATATATCTCTCTTTATCTAACCATATGATACGGCAATTATAATTCAATTCTACTTCATCTATATTTCTCTACTTATTGTTTGATCGAACCAAATTATACATATCACATAAAGAATTTTTAAATCGAAATCAGATGGACTGTAAGCTAAAAAAACATACATACAAAATACTATAAATTTTGAATTGAAGATTTTAGTGAGAATAAAAAATATTTTCATCATTAAGTAATGAATATCAAATTATATTGAATGACCAATTGAAAGATTAAATGGAAAAGAACATCCGGGAAAGGAAAATTATTATTTGAATGATTATAATTACAACAATATAATCAACTGATTTAAAACTACTTTAGTCGAAAAATTAAAACTTAAGATTTACATAATCATGAAAATATGATACAATTTCATGGTCTTCGATGATGTCCTATAAATTTGCTAATCACAGTACCCAATTCTACGGCAATGTGTACGTATATTTTTTGTTGGTTGATTTATAGTGGTGCATTCTATATTTTAAGAGGATTGTTACTCTCGTTTTTCATTTACTATAAGAGAAACGGAAAGGTGTTAATACAATTAAAAATGTGTATTACTCGTCCAAATTCATAATATGGCTTCCAAAGTGTGCCTATTTCGGAATAGTATACAAACGGCACCAAAAATTAATTCTCTAAAATATTCTTAACACATTTTCAGTGATTGTCATCGGTACTTGCCGAAATTTTTACCTTAGGTCTCCAACTGCCACTGAGTGGTAATTTGAGTATTGGAAAATAAATCCGTTAATATAATATTCTTTATTCACTATCTTTTTAAGTGCTCAAACTAGTTACAATGAATAAACTTATAATATCACCCTAACTTTTCATCAAATTTGACGATTTTTTTGATGTTGGCTGAGTTGTGAGTCGCCGTGTTGAAATCCAAACAATCATTAAAAAGATTATGAATTGATTTGTTGAAGTTTGCATCGTATAATTTGATTCGGTGTAAAAATCGCGAGCACACTTGAAATGAATCTACAGAATGGAGCACAGTAAATAAATTAAATGACATTTCAGTCAACTTGGCGAAATAATAAGTGTCGATGATTCCTTTAGGTGACATTTGGAAATTAGTGATGCCTGGTGCCAGTACTAATATGTCTACTTTCATTTTTCATGTTGTTTATGTCATATTGTGATTTGCATACGTTACATCTTCAAAATACCGCAGTTCCTGCATTCTAAATCCAAATAGGCAATATATTCTACCGTTTTGCAAAACATAATATAAATGTACTGATTTATGAACAATCGTATTTTTTTCGCATATAGTATATCCGGTGGTCCTTGGTCATCAAAATTGTTTTTCATAAAATTCCCATAGTAAGAATGATTTGCTCTCATATAAGTCAAGTAATTATATTTATCAGAACTGATATAATGGTTTAATTAATTTTCTTCGTCTATAGTTATTCTTCGATTATTTTTGCTACGGTTCATTTCAGATAAAAACCGTATTTTTTCACTAAGTTCATAGAATGGATCATTTATTGACTATTTCTTCATGTATATTCCATAACCATAACGATACATTATTCTTTTCGAAACAGGATAATCTTTCAAACATATGCCCTCAAAATTCATACACTTTCGCATACTTTTTAACCACCTTTAAAAGTACTTTATCTACTCAGAAGATTTTAGTTCTATAACATGTTTTTTGATGGCCTCAACCACTACTTATGGCCATCAAAATATTGTCTACGTAGTTTATTTTCTATTAGTAGAAATGAGAAGGAATCATTGGGGAAAAATCAAGCCTATGAGGTGGTTGACTCAGCAATTCGATCCTTTGGGCGTCCAATACTCGCTTATTTCATGCTTGGTAGTATATTACGCTGAATCAACGGTCTCTTAATTTTTGTGAGGTACAGATGATGAGTTTGCCTGTTATTTGCTTTTAGATGATATTTCGAAAAAATTTTGGCTTTACTTCCCATTGAAACACCGAAACTGTCAATCAATTTTTTTGTACTGGCTCATGGGCATGAATTTATAACTTGTTGCGACTTTTACGATGCTATTTACGACTATGGATGCGCAGTTGGAATTTAAAATTATTTAGAGACACCAATCGACACTAGCATTTTACATTTTGTTTACACATTTAAATCATGTGGAATTCAACGCTTACGAACATCCAAATTTTCGTACAGAATCCTATGTATGCTGTTCATACTTATGGTGAGACGTTTTCATGTTATTCTCCAATTATTTTTCACACAGCATCGATGCCTTTGATATAACAACCGATTTTGGACAATCTTTCAGTAACAACGTCGATAAGAAACAAACTGCTACCACGATTAAATTTGGTGTACTAGCAATTTAGAGTGGAAGTAAAAGTCATGAACCACGTCGAAAGTCATGATAAATCATATCCTGGGAATGTTCGCAAATTTATTTCAATTATTGGCCGACATTGAATTACTAACTAACTGTAAACAACATATATTTCTCGAGCGTCAAAACGTTCTGAGTACATATAATGTCAAAAATGTGAATCATATGATGGCAACGACAGCTTTCACCTGGCAGCTCCAGTTCCCAATACATAAATAGTGACCCTCGTATAGCTGAAATTACCTTTTAATGACTTCTGGTTATAAGAATTCTTGAACGCCAACTTTATTCAGTTTTCTGGATAAGTTTATTTTACATTTCTGAAATAGTTATAAATTTCGTGAAAGAATAACATATGGAAAAAATATTCCTATGCCCTGGTCTATCAACATAACATGTGGTTAATCAATAATTATTTTTACAGATTCGCGCATTCTTTGAATCGTAAGAAATTTCCTCCCAAATTTATGTTTGGGACTGGGACGGCCGCGCATCAAATAGAAGGTAAGTAATCAAAAACATCTATACTTAGTTGAATTTAAATTTCAATTAGCTCCAAACTAACCTAAACTTCTAGTTGTTTGTTTCATTGATATCAGAGATGTAACCTAAAAAGGTTATTTAGAATTGTATTTCAAGCCAGTTTAATTCAAGTTAGAATATTTTCTCTATTATTGATTTATATTGATTCCCAATCTAATTCAACACGGTAGGTACTTGGATGTCGAATTAGTATACTACGGAGATCGTTTTTTCATGCCTAAATTCAATGAAGTTTTCATTAAATTTACTTATATCTTATTCATGTACTGTTTGAGGTGTGGAGCATTCGAGTGTGAACTTACTATTTCAAAATTTCCATAGCAACTCCGTGAACATACTTCGAACGAATCTCGTCATGCACATGCAAAAATAGAAAATATCTTCAATGAAACATAAATGAAAAATAACGATTTTTATATTAACACGCCTTCCGTTGACTGGTACTTCATGGATTACCCATGTAAATTGAAACTTATTATATAAATACACATAGATACGAAAATAAAATAATAGACATGTATTAATCGGCTTGCAAATATTCATTGTCGTTACTGGTATGAAAATTCGAGAAGTCTTGAAGGTCATTCAGTCGGTTTCATTTTAACCTTATTTTTGTATTTCCACAGGTGGATGGAACGAGGATGGAAAAGGAGAGAATATATGGGACAGATTGTCACACTCAACCTCACTTGTACTTAATAATGATACAGCGGATATAGCGTGCGATTCATATCATCAATATAAAGAAGATGTGGCCATGTTAAAATTTCTGGGAGTAAATCATTATCGATTCTCTATTGCTTGGTCAAGAATACTACCAACAGGAATCAATAACCAGATAAATGAAGCCGGAATAAACTACTACAAGAGCCTAATTAAAGAACTTAAGGATAATGGTATTGAACCCTTAGTAACCATTTTCCATTGGGACACCCCGCAACCCTTACAAGACGTTGGTGGTTGGACAAATGAAATAATGATTGATAGGTTCGCTGATTACGCCAGAATACTTTTTGAAACATTGGGTAGTGATGTTAAGTATTGGTTAACATTCAATGAACCGAAACAAACTTGCCAGGAAGGGTATGGATCTGGCATCAAAGCTCCTGGTATAAGATCGCATGGTTATGGAGAGTATTTATGTGCCCACAATGTTATTAAAGCACATGCTAAGGTATGGCATATGTACGACGACGAATTTAGGAATGAGCAGCAAGGCCTAGTTGGTATCACTATTGACTCTATGTGGATGGAACCAGAAACGGACAGTGATGAAAACAAAAATGCTGCAGAAAGAAAAATTCAATTCACGGTGAGCTATATACATATGTAGTTAAAGTTTATGACAATATCTTCCCGCTGCTCATTCGTGTGTATTAAACACTAAATTGCCTACGGTCAGTATCAGTTGAATCCCAGAAATTTTAAAAATATCTTTTTCGTCGAGCTTATTGTTGCTTAAACGTATTTCTAGACCATATATGATCAATTATTCTGGCCGATATTCCTGAGTGTTCTGCCGACTCTCTGATGCACATATATTCTGATTTTTGAAACTTAATCTTCCATCCCGATCTGCCCGATCTAATATTTTTTTTCAACTATAAAATAAGAATACTTCACATTTTGATACATAGAATATTCTCCACCATTTGGCTATAAATGAGAAATGGTTTCGAAATACATTATTCCTTAGTTCCCAAACAACGAGAATTTCTGGCTTCCAAGGAATCTTCAACTGCTGTATGTTTTAAATGTCCCTCTGTGAAATCTTGTCAATAGTTTGAAGCGTACAGTAACAATTATCTATAACTTATTTTATGAGAATTCGATTATTTGGAAACCTCTATTTAGTTCGCAATAAAGCGTCCACTCGGTCAGACTTTCATTTAGTTCTTCTAATGTTGGTTCGTAATAATGTATTCAATACTTCAAGTTTGTATTCTTTTTTAGTTTGGATGGTTTGCCAATCCAATCATTAATGGAGATTATCCATCTATTATGAAGGATTATATAGCCAAAAGAAGTGTGGTACAGGGTTTCACACAATCACGTTTGCCAGAGTTTACTGTCGAAGAAATCGCATACATTAAAGGTACTACAGATTACCTTGGTGTTAACCACTACACAGCAACTCTTGTACGTCATGTGGAAGATTTGAATGAAACTGAGGTTTCGTGGGAAGCAGATTCTGAAACATACGTGTACCAACCTGAACACTGGGAACCCACTGCGTCAGATTGGTTGAAAGTTACACCATGGGCAATAAGAAAGCAACTAAATTGGATCAGAGATACATATGGGAATATATCACAATTCATTACTGAAAACGGGTATTCAGATAATGGAACAACACTTGAGGATGATGGAAGGATACATTATCATCAGGTAAATTCAATATTTTTTTTTGGATTATCAAAATTTCCAGAAAAAAATTGCATCCCATTTAATTGGTTTTAATATTGTTTCAAGGAATATTTAAGTGGAGTACGGGATGCTCTGGATGATGGCGTTAATGTTATTGGATATACAGCTTGGTCACTTATGGACAATTTTGAATTTCTCAGGGGATATTCGTAAGTATACCAAATTTTAAAATCCAGTAAATAAATACCAAACATCAAGTGAAAAATACTGAATAAGAGTTATACGTCTTCAAAATGTTCTATTCTTCTCATCAGCCCAATTTATTCTCAATACATTGTACAGTTGAACTCACAATTTTTCTTGTTTCATTGAATTCATCTGATGCGTTGCAATTATCTTAAGGTAATGCAATAATAATTCAGTCGGCTAGTCAATCTAACATGATTTCAAAAGGCAATTTTTGATCTCGTTTCAGACGAGATTTGGTTCTTTGGGTCAGTATAATTGGAAACCAGGGCGATGCAATTATGATGATGTATTTCTTTCAAACGACAAATTTTCTGCGCAATCCGGTAATAACTTTGCATCATGAGAGTTTGTTATCAAAAATTTCGTATGTGTTTCTAGAAAGGAAAGTGTTTTGGGCTATTATTTTCTATTTAGACAACGATTGCAGCGTTAACAGTTCTTTCATTGTCATTAAAGCTATTATCACAGCCAAATCCTTGGGTTCCACTGTTTTGATATTGTGACAAATTATTTTCGTTCATTTTGTACATATATTTAGATGATGAGCTGATTGGCTCCAAATTCAGTTTTTTTAACAAACAGTGTGAACAAATGGAATATAACGGAAATAATTATATCTTGCAACATCCCCCACTCACTGAAAAATACCAATATGTCATAATTCAACAGTTCAAACCTTTTTCATTACCATAAGTAGGGCGTTACATATAAAACCAGGCCAGACAGGTCATTTGATGAAAAATACCAAAAAACGGGCATAAGTCATCCATAGATGAATGATACCTTCTATACACGTACCCAGAAATTTGTTCTCCAATTATCGTTGCAACCTCCTCAGTTACCTCAGAAGATTTTCAAATGAAAACAAACTTAAGTGACGCTGATGTTAACAATTGTTCATATGATAGGAAGCTACGCATCTTACGTCAACAAATGTCCTCACGAGGAGCAAAATACAACTTAGTTACTTAGAAAGGTTGATTCATACAAAATTGAATCAACTATCACTTGGTCATAATAATTGAGAATAAACAATAACCGATATTGCATATCATTTTAAAGGGAAGTCGATTTATCTGAAATAAATTGTTATTATAAATGAAAGGAGAACTTTATGATAAGGATCTTACTATCAAAATAGCTTATTTATAGTAAGAACGTATTTATTCTTGAAAGAATTATTTACTTGACCTAGAACATCCACGATAAATTGGTACATAATCGTGAAATATTTATAAAGTATGTACCCCCGTTACTCAACTAAAAAAGCGTAATATGACGTTTTCCGAAAAATAATCGCTTTTTGTTGTGAAATTCGGATTAAAAAGGAGGTCAATATATAGAACGACACACACATCATTTTATTGGCCAGGAAAGTAACCATAACATAACATACCCACTATGCAAATAAATATTACAGTTATGTTAATCCAACATCACATTGTGATAATGTTCTTCCTTTTTTTCCTCTTGTTTTCATCACATGCACATCTATATAACCGCTTATGCCCAGCTTGTGGCTGTTAACTTTTGTGATGTTTCAACTTAACTTCTCAGCGATGCTAAAGCGCTGCTTTTTTACATTACTGTGATGTTACTAGTACTTCCTCAAAAGGAAGTCTTTATAAGAAACTAAAAACAACATTTCTGTTACACTCTGAAATGCCTTTTAACATATTATCGATGTTAATGCAATGTCTAAAAAATAACATCTTATCAATGATCAAAATGCGACATTTCAAAAACAATACAGTGTATTCTCGTAGATGTTGTATGGACATTACATAAACCTCTAAATAATATACCTCAAACATTCTGGATGACATCCTATAGATGTTTCTGTGCCTAATCAGCAAATACAGGGTGAACAACTAAGAACGCCGGCTGTCGGCCATATTTCAGAAAATAGTCATAGTACAACTTTTAAAAAATACCTTCAGGAAAATGAAAAATCGCTGAAAAATATTTTTGAGTTCCTAAAATATCTCCTATGGGGTGGAATGAACACTTAAAACATAATACTGTGATTATCTCCAAAAAAGACATACTAAACGTATCCTAGAGATACAATGTTTGATATATTGTTGAGATTATGAGAAAATGTAGTTACTTTTTGTCTGTATTCTTCAAGTAAGAGGTAGGGGAAGGTTCGACCCAAACAACAAATGTCGTAACACTTTTTTTTTAATCGACATCCATGTTTTTGGCTTCATTTGAAAGAGTTTTTCCTTTTTAATGAGAAATGCTTAACAAAAATAACAAAATTGGGCAATTTTGTCAACGCTTTGTGAAAAAATCCAAAATTTTCCCATTTTTCTCAGAAATTTCAAATGTAATGAGGCATTTTTTAAATTCTGATGAAAAGGAGTTAAAAAAATAGGAATCTATTCCAAGATATAAGATTTACAATATCAAATATAAAAATTAATAAAATGCTTCAATTTACATTTGAAATTTCCGAGTGGATACAAAATTATCTAATTTTGTTATCAATCTTATTAAACAGAAAAACTTTTAAATGCAGCTAAAATCATTAATATCGGTTAAAAAACGAAAAAGTTATACATTTGTTCATAAGTTCGAACCTTCCCCACCCATTATTTGAAGAATAATGACAAAAAATCTCCGTAATTAAATTTATTCATAATCTCATCAAGATTTTAAAAATTGTATTTTTAGGACACCTATAGTATGTTTTTTTGGAGTATCATGTTTTCTAGTGTTCATTCCACCCCTAGCGGATATTTTAGAGACTGCAAAATATTTTCCAGCAATTTCTCAGAATCCCTTACCTAAAGGTAATTTTTTTGATTATTTTCTGAGATGTGGCCTACAGTCGTTCTTAGTTGTTCATCCTGTACATTTAAAATAAAATACCAAAAAAATAAGGATTTAAAACGTTTATTCACTATTAATGAACGGTACAATAAATTTGAAATAAACAGGTACAAAATTAGAAAAACAAATATCTAGTCCAGCAATCCAACATAAAAAAAATAAAATTGTGTAAGTATATTACATAACAAGTCTGGAAAGTGGGAACTATTGAACACATTCAGTGAAAGCAAGAAATAAAAGAAGGGTATATTAATCCGTAGTTACCATAACGTAACTTTGAAACTGAATTAATAAAGTTTAACGGTTACACATACATTACAGCTAGTTCACAGAAAATTTATTAGAATAGTTTTTTAATTATATTAAAACTAATAAAAATTTTACACCATAAAGATTTAATGAAACATTACGTTACATCAACAGAAATCCAATCTGATTAAAGAAAATTCTATCGTTTACTTACGGTTATTTTTTTCGAGTGCCTCAACCATTCCATAACGTACACTTCAAAATCCTTATCTGTGGAATATTTGAAAGTGTTCTGAACAACAGCTAATGAAACAATTACATTAGATCAAATTGTGCCCATGGAGACCTTTCATCGATCATCATCAACTACATCAAACTTGATTTTCAGCCAATTGACTGGGACCCATTTTCCATAAGATACATGCGGGTTCTTCAAAGGAATAATAACATATTTTATCTCGAGAAGTGACTTTTTATGATTTACTTTCTATTCCATGCCTCACTCCATTTGGCAGGTGAATTCAGGTGTGCTATGAAAATTCATACTCCTTTTCTGTATAAAATAATATACTATTCTCATCTTGTTATTTTCATCCTGGAACAAATTGTATATTAACATCGTGGAACTGTAACTAAATGAAAACTAAGCATTATTAATACTGTATACAGAAAAAAATCCTTGCTCTCATTACTATATGTAGGAGAGAAATTATGTTTAGTCGACATTTTAGTCTTCAGTGGATGAAGGTTTTCCTGCAATTTGTGAAATGTGAGTTTAATTTTAAATCAACACTACAAGTAAGTCGTAATGATTTCAAGAATTATTTTCTTTATTAAGTTAACCGATTTTTTCTTTCTGGTTTATTATAGCCTTTGAAAATGAAGACAATGCTCTTCGAAAGCTTAGGTAATGTACTATTTGATTCACTTTATCTCTAACCTGTAAAGTTTTTTGGCTGCTATTCCCAGGAGTTTGAAGGTTTTTCAACAAAGACCACTCTTTGAAGTTTTATATATATATATATATATATATATATATATATATATATATATATAATATTAATGGGTAATTCACGCAAACAGAAAAAGGGCTACTGAAACAGAGTGGTAACCGCAGATAAGCATGTTTCTGGCTCATTTGCCGACTACAGCACAGTATAACCGAATAAGAATGTGAAAGTTGGGATCGGATTTCAACAGGTAAACCAAACGCTCATTTGTGGCTTCAATTGGAAGATCCCAAGTTTTCAGGACAACAACCAAGATCGACATTATTCATTATCAAGGGCTAAAATTGATTGGTCAATGTTATCAAAACTAACAGTTAAATGAAATAATAAATACTTACATAAAATGTATAGCGAATTTTGGAAAAGTTGTAAATTTTTATAGTAAATTATTTTAAACATAAATCAACGAAAAACTCAAAAAACAATATGACAATATACAAACTATTCGATCCTGAACTAGTATAATTTTGATTTATTTATCAAAAAATTTAAAGATTGTTATGAATGTTGTGTTCTTTTTTCATAATCTAGAAGATATGCATAGATAACACTAAGGTTATTTAAGTCTGTTTTTTTTTATTTATAACATAATTTTGTTCTGCAATATACGTTGTTTCCAAAAAAAGACGTTTTCTATAATTACTTTCTATTGCTGAAACTTTGGCAGATTGATAATCCATAGACAAGACTCCTACTAACGAATTAACTAATATAGTTTATGAGATTCCTTGCAATATCTGTGATAAGAAATACATTGGTGACAGCAAAAGATCGCTAACCAATCGAATCGCCTCTCATAAAAGTGACAGTAGATTATATCCTGATAGATGTGGTTTAGCAGAACATGTATTTTATGAAGGCCATTCTATGTATTATCAATCTGCCAAAGATTTAGCAATAGAAAGTAATTATAGAAAACGTCTTTATTTGGAAACAACGTATATTTCAGAACAAAATTATGTCATGAATAAAAAAAACAGACTTAAATAACCTTAGCGTTATCTATGCATATCTTTTAGATTATGAAAAAAGAATACAACATTCATAACCATCTTTAATTTTATGATAAATAAATCAAAATTATAGTAGTTCAGGATCAAAGAGTTTGTTTATTGTCATATTGTTTTTTGAGTCTTTCGTTGATCTATGTTTGAAATAATTTATTATAAAAATTCACAACTTTTCCAAAATTGGCTATATGTTTTATGTAAGTATTATTATTTCATTTAATTGTTAATAATGTTAACATTGACCAATCAATTTTAGCACTTAATAATGAATAAAAGTTATTCGAAAGGTCGGGAATAAATATCTAAAAGAATTTACTCTCGTGTTTTATTGCCACATCATCACAAAAATATCCATTATATATATATATATATATATATATGTGTATATCAATTTTTTCTACTATTCTTGAAGGGTTTATCAAGTTACACACGCTTACCAAATATAAAAATTTTGTTAGTTATCGTTGAAAAGATATTCACAAAACGACAAACTCATACACATTTTTATTGTTTTGTAGGACATTGTCAACATCAACACAGCTTGACAACAAATATAAACAAATACCTCTTGATTTCATTTTGAAATTGCCTGAATTATTCCATTGAGTTCAACTAATCAGATTCCTTCATTTTTCGAATTACATTGTTATTGTTCGTTGAAAAGGACAAGTGATGTATGCATCTGTAACTTGATTAACCCTTCCAGAATAGTAATAAAAAAATGCTTGACATTTAAAAAAATTTCCGATTACGTCATATCTCAAATTTGGGACACTCTAAAAAATTTCCTCACATTAAAAATAGCGCAATTCAAGATACTAATGTACCTGTTCGAGTGTTTTTCCAACAAGAAAACTATCTTCGATGTACTGAATATATCCCAAGTTAGATACTCACATTGTATATGTGAAAGTTCAGTTTATCTGATTCTCAGTAAGTTTTCCTTTCGTCTTGTGATATTTTTCTTGACGTATTCCCAATGCCTTTGGACGTTTCTAATCTAACTTTATTTGAGATCAAAGCTCTCCAAGCGGATGAGTATGCAGGTATATTTTTATCATTAGTCTTGTTTGTAATAGTAAATGAGCTTGCGATGATGTATATAGTCTTTGGGAGAAAATATGGGATGTCTATGTGTGGACAACTCTCAGAGTCATGCAGTGTCAATCTAAAAGTTTCTGTTTTCAAATTGATACTTACCCTGTAAGCCTTTGTTTTCCTATAATGATAGTTTTATTACTCAAGTGGGTGTGTTCGTTAAGGAGAAAAAGTGAGGTGTTGGTATTCGCAAATTGGTTGTTCCCTGGAAGGTGCGAAGAAAGATTGAAAGTTGCGATTACCTAAATATCATGATCACTACACAGAGATCATCTATATGAAACAGAATTGCTGCAGTAGACTTGGATGTTGGTTACGTAAGTGATTGGCTAAATATTAGAGAACAAGTAATTGTGCTTTTAATCACAGGCAAGATACATTATAAGGCAGGTTTTTTTGTTTCGTATGTATGTATGGGTACAAGGTTAATCTTGAGCGGAATTAATTCCTAGGTGATGATTGGTAGTATCTGAATTCTTTCTATATCTAAATTATACAATACATATTTTGAATTGTTTAATATATAAATGCAGTTGTTGATTTTATGTTATACCTAGGATCTGCAGAAACTAACAAATATAAATTATGAAAAACTCAAGACATTGTAAAAATCTAACAATTTTCAGATTTGATAATTGAAATTTGAATGGACCAAACTAGCTACAAGCTTGTTGTCCACTTTGAAGTTAGATTTCAATTCTCATCTTTTTAATGAGGTGGTGGATTGTTCAGAAGCACTGAGCCTGGGATCTCGTGTCCATAGCTTCCGAGACTAGAAAACCTTAGAAATTGATCTGGATGACTCACAGTTTCCTTTCTTCTTTTTGGTGGAATTCTCATATTCTGAGGAAATTTGAGCTACTTGATTCCAGGTTTTGGGGGAGCTTTTAGGTGATGATTCGCAAAATCATGACACTAGGCATATTTTGTTATTTTAAATGTTTCTGACATACCTAATAACACATTTGTTGTTAATTCTGTTGCTTGCTCGAGAAACCTTCAATCATATATATTTATCTTAGATATACATTCCCTCAACTGGTCTTATAATTTTTCTCAAATATAAGATGTTCCATATGTTTTAATTATCAATTTTCTTTTCAGAGAAAAATTTGGCTTATATAGTGTCGATTTCGAAGACACCAGAAGGTCTAGGTATCCAAAAAAATCTGCTAAATACTTCAAATATGTGGCAAAAACGAAATGTATTGTTGATGAACTAGAATGTATCGAAGAAATCAGTGTATATGACGTTGTTAAGTATGTTTATAGTAATATGATTGATGTATGAAATTACCCTTGTCAAATTAATTTATTGTAATTTATTGTAATTTATTGTAATTTATTGTAATTTATTGTTATTTATTGTAATTTATTTATAATTATTTATATCAGATTATTAATAAATTATAAACCAAATGGAGTTTATAATATCATTCCCAAATGTTTTTCTGGTGATGTTGGTGATTATATATTGGAGGCGTAATATATATATATATATATATATATATATATATAAAACACTAGTCTTTGCTGACCAGCTAGGAATAAAACTCAGAAATATTGGGAAATGCAGCAACAGGGAAAAAGAGAATTCTTTATTGGTCTTTATCCAAGCTTTCGAAATCGTTCGTTTTCATCATCAGGGACGCTACAAATGGAGGAAAAATGGGATTATTCTCAACTCTATCAATAAAGAGACGAAAGTGTACTTACATCCAATGTGAAATTATTTTCCTTTATGTAAAACATAAGATTGAAGAACTCATCACATGGCATCAGTTGCTAATTTGAATGTCAATTTTCCCTATCTGATACCATGTGATGAGTTCTTCAATCTATTCTTTTACATAAAGGAAAAGAATTTCACATTAGATGTAAGTACACTTTCATCTCTTTATTGATAGAGTTGAGAATAATCCCATTTTTTCCTCTATTTGTAGCGTCCCTGATGATGAAAACGAACGTTTTCGGAAGCTTGGATAAAAACCAATAAAGAATTCTCTTTTTCCCTGTTGCTGCATTCCCCAATATTTCTGAGTTTTATTATTATTATATATATATATATATATATATATATATATATATATATATATATATATATATATATATATATATATATATATCAAGAAAGTAGTCTCGACGGCTAGTTAGAAAACAAAACTTATGATTCTTGGGGATTCCGTCTATAGGTGATAATTAAAACTCTTTTTTACTACCCAACGTTTCGAAAATGTTTACTTTCTTTATCAAGGGCTAAAATATAATTTTGGATAATTCACTGTTATAGTTAAACAAAATTAGTACTTACTGCAAGGTGAGTTATGTCTTTAAAACTTTATAAACCATGAGTTAACATTAGGTATGTTATAATACATAATATTTTAATTTTGAAAATCTAGCAGAAATTTCAACGTACAAGAAAAACCGACCACTGTTTTTATCTAGACAAAATCGAATAAAAGTAAGCGACCATCCAACAACTTTTAGTACAGGTGTTGATGTGTGTCAATAAACGTTAAAATGTTGTCATTTGAACTATTACAATTGAGGTGTGTTATTATTCTTTATTATTGAAATTGACAAGATGTGACAAAAAATGATTTGATAAAACTAATGTTATGAGATGCCTGTAGAAAGTGTTGACCTAGTCATCAAGAGTAATGCGGTATGTTATGTACAATTCCTCAATGTCGGCAGTCCAGCCTCAGAGGCTGCCACCACTCATAGAGACAAACAGCATCCATCCACAAGCTGTGTTACAAAGTGTCAAAAGTTAATGTAGTACGGCCTCGACGCTGAGCACCTCTCACATTGCTCAACTCAAAACCCATCATCATTTATGGCAGTTCAACTCTCCCGATGGTTCAGGTTTCTCATTAAAAATCCCGCGAAGTATACAGTATACTTTCACTATGTCAGACACCTCGCCTAGAACCTGCAGATGTTATTATTTCCTTTCCACAGACACCCCTTCTAGAAAAGTCGATTGCTATGTTGATTGTATCAGGTATCGCAGTCCAACATTTGTCACCTGTCTAGACAATGATTCCCATGTGTCACTGTCAAAATGTAGGTTGATATAACCATGAGGCTCGACCCATTCAGCCGCCAACACGACTCTCACTCAGTCAGGACAGAATGAAAGCATTATGTCATCAATGATTGGTACTAATTTTAATTCAGTATTGTATCAAAAATTGTTGTATGGAAGCAAAGGAAGAAGTTATATGTCAGAATCGGAAGTTCCAGATCACAGTAGATTTGAAGATTTGCCTGATTTATCTAGTGTAAGTAAGTAGGCATAAGTAAAAGTGATGTGTTGAGTATCTCTCTTTTTGTTCAGAGAATTGCTGTCTAAGGTGGTTTCTAACATTTCCATATCCATATAAATATATATATATATATATATATATATATATATATATATATATATATATATATATATATATATATATATATATATATATATATATATATATATATATATATGAACTAGTCATCTAGTTTTGTAAATATATTGAAATAAATAAACATAATGAAAAGGTCTTATTGTAACGGAAGGAGTGTCAGTACACACAACCATTAGAATAAACTCAATAACAAGTCAAATATTAAAATATAAGAAGATTGAAATATGGATAAATCGGGTGAAATATTGATGTGAATGTTTTTAAAAAGGGATGAAGAATAAAAATTCCAACACTATATTAGTTAATTAAATAGTAAATATTACCTGTACCAGTAATTCTGATTGGTTGTCAAAGTCACGGAATTCCGTATTACACTGAACACAGCCATAGCAATGTCTGCAGTACGAAACGTCATATAATAGCTTGAAACCTAAATTAAGAGAAAAGAATAATCAGTCTAACGATAACTTAACATTATTTACATATTTTTTTTTAGTAGTAGCAAAAGTTTAGAATACCATGTATTCATTCATTCATTGCAAAGGGTTGAAACTAGATGGAAAAGATAGTTGGAACACAGCCCAAACGTATAAAAAGGAAATGAATATTTACAGGAAGTAATGCCTGCTAGGGAATTTTCATTACCAACATAAAATCATTGCTTATTGATTATATATATATATAAAATTTAATTACATAAACAAAAATAATCAGGAGTTTATGTATAATAACTATAAAACAAGACTCAAACTAAAATAGAATCAATTACATATAGGTTAATTAATAATATAGGTTGTAAAATTTGTAAACATGAACATTTCTCAAATTAGCTAAATAACATAAATATAAGAAAATTTACTATTGTAGGAGGAAAAGAGGACTTAATTAAAATTCCTCAATACAATAGAAATCTAAGTGAATCAGTGTATTGCCCTCCACGACAATAAATTCATGTTTTTCAAAATAGTAACTAAAAGACTGGAGAATAACAATTTTAGTGATAAAAAAACAAATAAGTGAGCTATGGACTAGGGAAGCTGAAATACTTGTTGATTTTGAAAAACAAAGGAAGTTGATTTTGGATGGTGATGGAGGATGCGTCGATAAAAGATTGCTCTCTGTACAAAATTGTTTAAAAAGTATTGAGAAATTAAAATTATATAAAAATTTAAATCAAACTAATCACAAGAGTATCCAATCCTGTGTAAGGATTAAATAGTGCAGTAGGAGCATATCTCTTATGAGATATCTGCAAGATTTGAAGATGCGAGTGCAGCCGGCAGTGATAGCAAAAATAAGGTCTGTGTATTTTGCTTAAACTTATTTGGAATTCCAATTAACATTTTCAAAGTGTACACTCAAAGCTTTAGTAGAACGTTCGAATTATATAACGCATGAAAAGGCCAAAAGCAATAAAATATGATGCATCATAAATTTATCTATAGAGAATTATATCTTTAATATCTATAAAATTAATATACTCACCTCTTGTAAATTTATCTACTTGAAATATCACGTGCATCATGAATGTTAAATTAAATCTCATATCTTCCTTCCAGCTATTGCATGTATAACTTTAAACTATCACTTTCTTGACCTTTAAACACACACACATATAGTTTATAAATTATCACTTATATGTAATTGATTATAGAAACTTGATAATTTTAACAAATTTTTCCATCACAAGCACGCTAACGTCGTGTTGACTATAAAACGTTATTTATGGAAGGAAAACCTCCTTCTTTCATGTATATTGTAGCAGCGCATGCGTTTGGAGATTTAGCGCCGACGCAGTAGTGGGAACATTTTGTTATAAAGAATACATGTGTGATATAGGGTGGCACAATTCCATAAGAATAAATGTTCAAAGCAAATTAATAGTTTCAAAATATTTTATTATGTTCCAATCAGGTTAAAAATTTTCAAATTATTTTATTAAACAGCTTTACATTAATGTGTTGATTTTTTTTTTCTCACATCCATGATTAAATTATCAATACCATTGTTGTCGTATTTCAATCATTTTATTTAACAGATATTGTTTCTTTCAGAGGTTGTAAGTTAAAGGTAAGATTATGAATATATTTCCTCAATCTTTGATTATTATATCCAGAACTCAAAAGAAGGATTCTCATGCTTCCGACTAATTAAATAAACGTTATAAATAAATAATTTAAAAAAATTGAGCTAGTCAGTCAAGGGAATAATTTTAAATTGGCGCCCATAAATAAATTTAACAAAAAGATAAATTATAAATTATTCATTACAAATATAAATAATAATAAATTGTCGGCCAAACGTTGGGGCAAATATAAATAGTTAAATTGCTTTAATTAATAACAAACAAAGAAATCATGGACAAGAATATGGTATTGAGAGATGGAAAGCAGGTCGGAAACGATAGCGGATTGGAAGAGGAAAGAGAAGAGAGGAGCCATGGAATGGGAGATTTCCAGGTTCAATATTTTATCCAGGGACAGCAATCAGAAGGAGGTGCATCTGAAGAAAATACAAAAGGAGATGAAGAAGACGTGGAACAAGAAAATACACAAAAAAGAAGGGAATTACAAGGAGGAATAAATATAAATGAACAATGGATGCAACAATTATTTGCTATGTTGAGGGGAGAAATAAACAGTATAAAGACAGACATGAACAAAATGGAACTAAATATGAGAGGAGATATTAACAATATGGATGGAAACATGAACAAAATGGAGCAAAATTTGAGGGGAGACATGAACACAATGAAGGACGATTTGAATGAAAATATAAATAGAATAGAGGGGAGCTTAAACGGGAAGATGGATAAAATGAATGGAAACATGAATAAATTGGAAAAGAAGATAGAAGCGGTGAAAGCTGAAAGTATTCAAGAATTCAGGAAACTTCGGGAAGAAAATGAAGGAAGCAGAAAGCAGATAGAGAAGGTGAAAGAAGACATTGGGGATCAAAACAAACATCTGAGGATAGAAATCCAAGAAAATGGTATGAAAATTCGAGAAAACATAGAAAAGATCATAGTAGAAGAAGTATCAGAATTTAGAAGAGATATAGAAGAGAATTTACCAGAAAATATTAAAGTAGAGGTATCAAAACAAGCTAAGCATATAACAAAGGAAGTGGAACAGATAAAAGAAAACGTAAACAGAAAATTCAAGGATTTAGATGGCCGGATAGAAGAAAGAACGGGGATGAGTTTAGCAATCACTGAAGATATCAATCGACAAGTAAATCAAGAAATAGAAGAAATGAATAGGAAATTAAAGAATACGGTAGGGGAAATGGAAGAGAATTTGAGAAGAAGTGGAGGAGTCAATGTATGTCCAGGAAATTTCCATAGCAATTTCGAAGTCGGGGTGAAATTTGATGGAAATATAAACAATATACATCTCAAAGTATTCCTGAAAATAATTCGGAATAAAATTAAAGGATTAAGAGATATTATGGAGATAAAGCTCATTATAAGGAGCATATTACAGGGCCATGCTTTGTTATGGTTCTGTAACAAGGAAGAACAGATACAAAGCTTAAGAGATTTTGAGCAACAATTCTTTGCCTATTTCTGGGGAGAATTGCAACAAGCGACATTCAGGGAAAGGCTATACTTCGGAAAATTTGACTACAAGAAGAGCAAAAACCTTAACAATTACGCTATGCAATTATACAATATAGCCCAGTACTTAGAACCTGGAATGAAGGAGGAATAATTAGTGTTGTACATTGGAAGACATCATAATTCCGAAGTAGCTGAAACTATAGCGCTTCATAATATAAAATCTATGGATAGTCTATCAAGCTACTTACAACGAGTGGAAAGGAGCTATACAAATCAAAATGATCTACGAGACAATCGATCAAGTGAAAATGGGAACGGACAGCAAAGGAGAGAAAATGAAAGGAGAAATGATTATAGAAATAATGAAAATAGAAATTACGAGAGAAGAGGACCAGGACGGGATAATAGAAATCCGAGATATGATAACCATAGAAATGAAAATGGAAATCACCGAAATGGATATCAGAATGGGAACGATGGTAATCGAAATAATGGAAATAGGCAATACGAAAATGGAGGAAATTATCAAAATTATGGAAGACGAAATGATAACGGTAATAGAAATAGGAACTGGCAACAAAATAGAAGGGATGGAAGAAATAATGAAGATGATCGAAGAAATGAGGACAGGGACAGGAACTATTATCAAAGAGATGGTCGAGAAGAAGAAAGAAGACAGGTTAATTTGATACAAAATCAGGAAGAGGTAAGAAGGGATAGTGATCAGGGCCCGAGTTCTGATCCAAATTTCGAATAAGTTGCTGTTACGTGCATAATATTGTCTATTCTTCTAAATATCAACATCCTAGGGAATTCATTTTAGACGAAGATCACACAAACAAAGAATTAACTAGATTAATATTTATAGAGGGAAATTTAGAAAACATTAAATGTAGAGTTTTGTTAGATACGGGTTCAGAAGTGTCCATCATAAATCAAAATATCGTAGACAATTTAAATCAGGACAATATTATGGTGATATATACGCATAAAATATCATTAGTAGGGGCAAATGAAAGAAAATTGTATGAAGCAACAAAAACTATAATGACAAATTTAGAATTAAATGGCAAGATTTTATCAGTACAATTGTTAATAGTAAAAAATTTAAAATATGACATAATCATGGGTACAGATGAACTGAATAAACATAGAATTATAATAGATTATAAAATGCAAAATATAATATATAATGAGCATACAATACCATTTATGACAAAATATCAAACAGATATAGGGAAGAACGAATGTGCAATTGGACAATTAAATCACATTGTTGAAGAAGAACGAAACATGAGGGATGAATTATGTCTGGAGGAATATAAACACATTTACAAAAAAACAATACGAAAGTCCATTAAATATTGAAGGTATTGAAGGTATATTTGGAAGAATTACAAAGGCTAATATATTTTCAAAATTAGATCTAAAGCATAGCTTTTGGTTAATTCCATTGGATCATCGTAGTAGACAATACACAGCATTCATGGTAGATGGAGTGGTGTACCAATTTTGTGTGGTGCCGTTCGGACTACAAAGCTCTTGCGCTGCTTTAGTACGAACTCTGCATACAATCTTGAATCCTTATGAAGATTTCACTCTCCACTACATAGATGACATCTTGATTTTTTCTGAAACAGAAGAGAAACATCAAAAACATTTGGAAATAATATTAAATGAATTAGAAAACGCTGAACTCAAGTTAAATTTAGACAAATGTCAGTTTTATAAAAGAGAAGTGGATTATTTAGGATATGTTTTAAATGACACTGGTATAACAATGAATCCTGAGACAATTAAAGCAATTTTGGAGTATAAGACACCGAATAATTTAAGAACTTTGCGGGGATTTCTAGGTGTCATCAATTATTTCAAGAAGTTAATACCCGATCTAAGTAGGAGAGAAATTCCTCTCATAGAATTATTAAAGAAGGATACTAAGTGGAAATGGGATGAGAAAAGAGAAAAGGCATTTCAGGAATTAAAAGAAATTTTTCTAAACAGTTTAAAAGTTTTTCATCCACAGTACGACAAACCGTTTATCTTAAGAACTGATGCTTCGATAGAAAGATTGGCAGGTGTATTAGTTCAAATACAAGAAGGATGTGAAGTACCTATTAGTTTTATATCCCGAGTGACCAAACCAGCAGAGAGGAAATACTCCAGAACAGAATTGGAGATGGCTAGTGTAGTATTTTGCATAAGTAAATTAAGATTTTATCTATTAGGAGCTAAGTTTATTGTAGAAACCGACCATTCAGCATTAACAGCTATGTTAAAAAACCGTCATGCCAATAATCGTGTTCACAGGTGGATATTATTGCTACAAAAATATGAATTTGAAATCAAATATATTCCAGGGAAACAAAATATTGTAGCTGATGCAATAAGTCGAGCAGATGAAGTAGGAAACGATCAGACAAAATTTCAAATTGGAATAAACCAATTATACCAAACAGAGGGGATATTTACATTGGAAAGGATTAAAGAAGATCAGAGACATTTTAAAGATAAGTAGGTTAAGGGTGCCTATAAAATCGATGAAATATGGTATAAGAAATTGGAGGACAGAGAAGTATTTATGATAAGTAAGGAGTTTGCAAAGGAAATTATTAGTCATTTACATGAGGAGAATGGACACATAGGAACGAGAAAATTATGGACTTTGTTCAGAGAAAATTATGTGGCGAAGAAGGATTTAAGTGTGGTGAAAGAAGTATGCAAATATTGTCAACTATGTCAATTGGCTAAAGAGAAAAATTACCATAACTGCATGACAGTGAAATCTATGATAACAAATAAACCATTACAGACTGTGGCAATGGACTTTATTGGAAACTTAATTAGAAGTGAATCGGGCAATAAGAATTTATAAGTTATAGTAGATGTATATACCAAATTTATTAAAACTTTTCCGTGTAAGAGATCTACAGCTAAAGTTGTAATAGAATGTTTAAGAAGATACAAAGAAGAAGTAGGAAGACCTGAAAGAATAATACTCGACCATGCTACATACTTTGAAAGTATAAAATTAAAACAATATTGTGACAAGGAACAAATAGAATTACAGTTTATTAGTATTAGAAGACCTAGCTCCAATCCAGCAGAGAGATATATAAAAGAAATTTTGAAATATTTAAGAATACTTTGCCAAGGGATACATATTCGATGGGATGAAAACATGGATAGAATTGAAGAATTTATTAATAATTTACCACATGGAGTAACAGGTGAAAGTCCAATTTATTTGATGAAAGGTATTCAACCGAAACGAAACTGGATTGTGAAGAGAGATACTACCCTAGAAGAGATATTAGAAAAGGTGAATATAAGAATCAGGAGGAATGCTGAGAAATATATTCGGGATCAGAACAAGAAGATCAAGAAGATAACACGATTTAACAAAGGAGAATTGGTTATAATCAAAGCACTAAAAACATCTAATAAAGCAGAAGACCAATGTATTAAATTGCAATTGCCATTCGAGGGACCTTATGAGGTATTAACTGAAAATGCACAAAACAGTTATAAATTGGTATACCCGGGAACAAACATGGTCAGGGGTGTTTTTAACATTGAGTCAATTTATAAATATAACTCTCAATAAACGATACAAGAATGAAATAAGAAAAAGAGGAATAGATAATATTATGTTACTTACATGTAAATAAATAGTAGTATTATAGGTAGATGTCATGGTTCCAATGTTCTGCATAAGTAGCACTTCCATGTAACATAAAATATTAGATACTAGGTAGATATAAGGCTCTCATTTTTTCATATGTAGGATACATATAGATGGTTTCCATTATCATAGTTAATAATCTAAAAAGAAAAAAATATTAATAAGAAGCTTATAGATGATTTTAAGTAAAAGTAGGGTAACTTCACATTTAAATCATAAGGAAAGTTAGAGTAGCTATATAAATAAAAACCCAAACAAATAGAGACACAATCTGTTATAAATAAATATATAATACCAAAGACAGACTGAATTAAAAGCGACAATATAATGTTAAGAAATTTTGTGAGAATTTATTAGGTAGAGGGGATAAGAAACAGAATTTACACTTATTAATAAGAACAGGTAGGATTTAGGAAGGACAAGCTTGTTATCAATTGAATAACACAGTAAAAGAGGTGGAAAGGAAAAAAGTTTTAAATCAAGATATAGAATTTGAGATATTCATGTCAAATAAATTTTTATAGGAATTATGGAGATAAGTAACAATGAAATATGGAAGCACAGATTCATATAGAATATGATATGATTAATTATTAATAGATAGGGAGAAATGAAATATATATAAAGTATAATGTAATTATTATATTGAGGAAATGAAGTTGATGAGTTATAATTAATAATTAATAAATATAAATAGGGATAGTAAGCAAAGAAAAAGTTTAGACTATAGGAGCAATTATATTGACATGAATAAGAGTTGAAAATAAGATTTGAAAATATATGAAATATTGGAAATAATAGAGTTTTTCTTGAATTTGAAGATAAGAATAAGAGCGCATTAAAAGAATTGTTAAGTGAAGGAAAAAGGTGTAAATAAAAGAATAAAGATTCTACGGTGTGAATAAATGAATAATAATTGGAATAGGAATTGAAGCAAAACAATAATATAGAATGGTATACTAAGAGTAAACAAAGATATATAAGATGTTTGAAACCAGAATGATTTGTCTCATATTTGTAAAAATATTAAGAATAGGATAGGATAGGATTAGATAATGGAAACTAAGTCTAAGATAGAAATAGTAAAAAATTAAATATAGGATTCTTCAAATTCAATTTCTGTAAAAAAAAGTAATGAATTAAGTAGAATGTAATTATTAGCCTGAACGTTGAAATTGAAATTTTAAAAAGGCAACATAAAAGCTTCCTTTTTTGAAAATTTAAATTTGAGGGGAGTTGAACTAGTCATCTAGTTTTGTAAATATATTGAAATAAATAAACATAATAAAAAGGTCTTATTGTAACGGAAGGAGTGTCAGTACACACAACCATTAGAATAAACTCAATAACAAGTCAAATATTAAAATATAAAAAGATTGAAATATGAATAAATCGGGTGAAATATTGATGTGAATGTTTCTAAAAAGGGATGAAGAATAAAAATTCCAACACTATATTAGTTAATTAAATAGTAAATATGATCTGTACCAGTAATTCTGATTGGTTGTCAAAGTCACGGAATTCCGTATTACACTGAACACAGCCATAGCAATTTCTGCAGTACGAAACGTCATATAATAGCTTGAAACCTAAATTAAGAGAAAAGAATAATCAGTCTAACGATAACTTAACATTATTTACATATTTTTTTAGTAGTAGCAAAAGTTTAGAATACCATGTATTCATTCATTCATTGATTGCAAAGGGTTGAAACTAGATGGAAAAGATAGTTGGAACACCGCCCAAACGTATAAATAGGAAATGAATATTTACAGGAAGTAATGCCTGCTAGGGAATTTTCATTACCAACATAAAATCATTGCTTATTGATTATATATATAAAATTTAAATACAAAAACAAAAATAATCAGGAGTTTATGTATAATAACTATAAAACAAGACTCAAACTAAAATAGAATCAATTACATATAGGTTAATTAATAATATAGGTTGTAAAATTTGTAAAAATAAACATTTCTCAAATTAGCTAAATAACATAAATATAAGAAAATTGACTATTGTAGGAGGAAAAGAGGACTTAATTAAAATTCCTCAATACAATAGAAATCTAAGTGAATCAGTGTATTACCCTCCAGGACAATAAATTCATGTTTTTCAAAATAGTAACTTAAAGACTGGAGAATAACAATTTTAGTGATAAAAAAACAAATAAGTGAGCTATGGACTAGGGAAGCTGAAATACTTGTTGATTTTGAAAAACAAAGGAAGTTGATTTTGGATGGTGATGGAGGATGCGTCGATAAAAGATTGCTCTCTGTACAAAATTGTTTAAAAAGTATTGAGAAATTAAAATTATATAAAAATTTAAATCAAACTAATCACAAGAGTATCCAATCCTGTGTAAGGATTAAATAGTGCAGTAGGAGCATATCTCTTATGAGATATCTGCAAGATTTGAAGATGCGAGTGCAGCCGGCAGTGATAGCAAAAATAAGGTCTGTGTATTTTGCTTAAACTTATTTGGAATTCCAATTAACATTTTCAAAGTGTACACTCAAAGCTTTAGTAGAACGTTCGAATTATATAACGCATGAAAAGGCCAAAAGCAATAAAATATGATGCATCATAAATTTATCTATAGAGAATTATATCTTTAATATCTATAAAATTAATATACTCACCTCTTGTAAATTTATCTACTTGAAATATCACGTGCATCATGAATGTTAAATTAAATCTCATATCTTCCTTCCAGCTATTGCATGTATAACTTTAAACTATCACTTTCTTGACCTTTAAACACACACACATATATAGTTTATAAATTATCACTTATATGTAATTGATTATAGAAACTTGATAATTTTAACAAATTTTTTCATCACAAGCACGCTAACGTCGTGTTGATTATAAAACGTTATTTATGGAAGGAAAACCTCCTTCTTTCATGTATATTGTAGCAGCGCATGCGTTTGGAGATTTAGCGCCGACGCAGTAGTGGGAACATTTTGTTATAAAGAATACATGTGTGATATAGGGTGGCACAATTCCATAAGAATAAATGTTCAAAGCAAATTAATTGTTTCAAAAATATTTTATTATGTTCCAATCAGGTTAAAAATTTTCAAATTATTTTATTAAACAGCTTTACATTAATGTGTTGATTATTTTTTATTCTCACATCCATGATTAAATTATCAATACCATTGTTGTCGTATTTCAATCGTTTTATTTAACAGATATTGTTTCTTTCAGAGGTTGTAAGTTAAAGGTAAGATTATGAATATATTTCCTCAATCTTTGATTATTATATCCAGAACTCAAAGGGAGGATTCTCATGCATCCGACTAATTAAATAAACGTTATAAATAAATATTAAAAAAAAATTGAGCTAGTCAGTCAAGGGAATAATTATAAATTGGCGCCAATAAATAAATTTAACAAAAAGATAAATTATAAATTATTCATTACAAATATAAATTATATATATAGATATATATATATATATATATATATATATATAAATAATCAATGGAAAGATGAAAGATTGACGCGTGGAGTGTAAAACAAAAACATAATTAAACGGGCATATCACGCAGAAGAGGTTACAGAGAATGAGTGGTAACCGTAGACATGCATGTTTCTGGCTGATGACGGCTAATGAGCCAGGAACATGCATGTCTAGGCTACCACTCATTCTCTGTAACCTCTTTTGCGTGATATTCCCGTGTATTTATGTTATATATATATATATATATATATATATATATATATATATATATATATATATATATTCATATCAAAATATTTTGGTTTTCTACGGCACCTCCTTTTAGTCAAAATTTCAATAATTTCGACATATCAGCTTGAACGTTCTTCGAAGAGAAAAACAACTACTTTCCTGGCTAACACGCAGAATACTGAATTACATACCCTTCGAATAACGTGACGTCGATCAACACTTTTGTCGATACAGACATATGTGGGTGATTCGCAGCCGCAAGGAGAAGGGCATAGCACACTGACCGGTTTCGACTTTCTTGGGTCTCTTCAAAAATACCGTAACGTTTTCTAGTTCAGAGTCTCTTATCTACACTAAAGATTCCGTCCTCCGACATACTCTATTTGGTTCGAGTGGTTACACACTTGCGAGATGTAGTCAGCTGCCGCTATCTTCACTTTAAATTGCGAACCACCACCACAATTTCAATAATTTCGACATATTAGCCTGAAAGTTCTTCGAAGAGAGAAACAACTACTTTCCTGGCTATGCAGAATATTGAATTACATTCCGTTCTGTTGAACATCTGTGTTACTCGTAGCCAGCTCAGAAAAATTGTATTTAAAAATCTGATGAAGTTGATTGAAGATGCCATCATGAAGAGACGGATACGAGGATTGTTTTTAACGCTCATAAAGTAACACCCGGATCCAGATTTCTAATAAAAGCTTCTGATACTGATGTTCTCATAACATTACTCGGAAATATGCACAAACTGTCGGAGTCTACAATTTTTCTAGCTACTTCAGCGACTAAGGTGCAATCGAACCACTTCAATTGCATTAACTGCATGGATTAGCATTAAAGTTGGGCCCTGAATATGTAAAAGTATATCTGCTCATCTTGCATTCACAGGGTGTGATTACACTGCTGAATTTCATAATAGAGGTAAGGTCAGACTATTTAAAATATTTTTTATAAATGAGAAAAATGAGACGTACCAAACTATTTTTGCGTCATTAATTGGAAGCTGATATTTTCATCATTCAAAAAATGAATTCTGTACAAGAGTTTACAGCACAAATGTATTGCGTGAAGCACAGTCAGTCAGTTAATAAAGCGAGATTTCGTTTTTTAAGAAGACAGCCAACAATTTTCAAAAAAGAATAACGTTTTCACTTTAATTTTATACCGCCATGTAGGATATCCCTACTACAAACATTATATGAACAGTATATATAAATTCTATGTGGCTTAATGCAACTGATTATATATGTGCGAAGTTGAACCCTGTAAACTAGGGTTGGCACTTAAATGGTTTTTTAAAACCAACCGATTTTATCGGATATCAAATTCCTTCGAAAGTGCAGGACATTATTGAAATGGAAGTAAATGAGAAAGAACCAAATGGATCCGATGAATTTCAGAGTCACAATTTTACTTCTGATAAATCACAGATTGAATAGAAAATATTTATTAAAATGTATTTTACATTTATATTATTTTTGTGTTTATGCTGTACTGTAATAAAATTTTTAATTATAATACAAGATCTTAAGTCTATTTTTTTATTTGAACTTTTGGCAGACAACTTTGCTTCTCTTTATTTTTTTCCAGAAAGAGCAAAAAAATTTCAGAGTATATAATTGATATTTTCATTAATTACTTTATCATATTTTGAGTTACAAAAACTTTTCTATTGGAGATATATTATTATACTTATGAGTCAATATATATTTATTTATTTGTTCAATTGATGTTATATTGTTTAATATTTTTGTATCATATTGAATATATTATATTGTTATATAATCAATTGATTATTTTTTTGCAATTCAAATGCCAGTTGCTACAAAATAATAATTTTATCTTTTGTATGTATATAATTTCCAAACATAAATTCTTTTATATAAACTCCATCACAGCATTAAAACGGCAACGATTCTATGATACATCAAATATCCACGCAGATGCAAAGCGTCTATAAGAATTGTTCGTTCCGTCTCGTATCCATTCGTTTTTAGTTGAGCATGCGTATAGGATGGTGTATGATATCATTTATGACTATGTTTTGGTAATTCCATAGGTGTAACTATTTTATAAATATTTAAATAAAAATTTCGTTATGAAAGTACTGTGTTTCTTTTTATTATTTTACGTAAGCAAAATAAATCAAACAAAGCCAGAACTCGAAGGGTAGAAAGAGACTCATGCTCCCGAACAATATATAATTACTTAGTAACTGAGCTAGCCACACAAATAAATAATCAAATAAAAATAAAATTATCTCATATCTAATTAAATATAAATATTAATTGTATAAAATCATAGTTTTATTACCAGTCCAAAATGTATTACAATCGGATCTGTAAACCCCTGGACGTCGAAGCTGCCGTCAAGAAGGCAGCACGATTATTGGCAGCCATCTCATGTACTAATAGTTCAAAGTGACACAATTCGGAATCACTTTCTACCTCACATCTTTCAAAATTCACTGGAGATTTGAAATTTTGGCCTTCATTTTTCAATATGTTTAATCAAATTGTACATAACAATACTTCAATGTTTCAAATGCTTTCAAGCTAAAGTATCTCCTTTTTTTTACCTGGTGGGAGAACCTCAAAGATTACTCAACAGCTTAGGACAAATTGGTTGAAAGGTACCAAAAGAAACGTTTTTTGGAAACCAATGCCATGAACTCAATCATGGGTGTAACCTGTTAAAATAATACATCAAAGGAGAAAACAAAGTAGGGTTTTGCACACTCAAATCTAACCGCAAAGTTGATGTTTTCCGTGATCTGTCATAATTTGACATTATTTCCGCTCTAGAGTGTACTTTTCCGCTCACATGTTTTCATTTACAATAAACTAGAGAAAGTTAGTAAATAATAGGTATATTAATAGTACATTATACTCCAAGCGACTAAAGTGACCCATTTAATCCGGCGGTTGGGACCCATTTAATACCCGAGGGAATCAATCCATATACATTTTTGATAGAAATAAATACTATTTAGGATGGACTTCTACGAAACTTGGCTGGGCATCGAGGATGCACTTTTATGGAATGAAACTTGGCTGGGCATCGAGGACGGACTTTTATGAAATGAAACTTTGCTGGGCATCGAGAACGGTCTTCCATTTTTTTGTAGTAAGTCAAAGTGCGCCAATAAAAAAAATAGCGTAAAGTATTCGTGGATAAATGGTCTTTCAAACACGCGCGATTTCTCGAGCACGACGGCGCAGTGTTATAAGACCTTACAGATTAGACCTATTCAGATGTCATATACCATATATATGTCCGTATAGATAGACGTGTGTTGCCTTGTGCTGCTAATTTGTGTTAAATTTGTGGGTAAAGTAAACAGATAAGTGCCAGGTTTTCCTGAAATTGCCTTTGGTGATTGAGTAGTGAAGGTCTGTAATCTTTTTAATAATTAAGTAAATTTGATCAACTAATTTTTCATCATGTCACGACAACAGAAGAAAAGTGATGACGAACTGCACTCGACAATTAAGTTAATCATAACTAAATTGTGTACATCTGATGAGTTTGTGAGTGAGTTATCTAATTCTATCTACAGCTGACTCAGTAAACAGTTTAATGAAAAGTTCAAATTGATTGAGGAAGACAACAAACAATTGTGTGAAAGAATTGTAAAATTGGAGGAATCGTCTAATAAACTTATAGAAATGAATTCAAGGTATGAGCAGTCCTTACGGAAAAATAACTTGATGATATATGGTATTACGGAAGATGTAATTGAAAATTGTATGGATTTATCTATAAGTGTCATTAATACAAAACTGAAACATAATTTACTTCCGTCGGACATTGAAAGCTGTTATAGGGTTGGTAAAAATATTGGAAGTAAAACTCGTCCTATAAAAATGAAGTTTTACAAAAATTACCATAAGAACTTGGTATATGGTAGCAAAAAAATGTTTAAAGGTACAAGGATAATTGTGAGGGGAGATGTGTCACCGGAGCTATCAAATATATTAAAATTGGTCATAGGCAAGGCTGGAGCAGCAGGAAAGGTGTGGACTAGCAATGGGACTATCTACATGAAATCTGAAATTCTATACATAAATTTTCTCGCTTGTTAGATGTACAAAATCTGTAATTTTATTCATATATTAATTCCCATAACTAATTATTTCTAATCATTAAAATAATTTGGCATGCATACGTGCAATTATACCGTTACTGTAGAAGGTTGTTTTTTGCGAGTATTATTTTTGTTGTTTTATTTTGTACTCGTCGCAGTTAATGGTTTGACTTCTTTTATGAATAGTAATTTAAAAGTTGGTTGTTTGAATGCAAGGTCGGTTCTGCCTTTTTTATCTTAGTAAAATTGTTATTATCGGATCACTATTTTGATGTTTTGTTTATTTGTGAGACTTGGTTGTCACATGAACCCGATCAATTGCTGTTTATTCAGGGATATGTATTTACATTAATGATAAATTGCAATGTGAGAAATTAAATTATGTCGCTAGTTATTCTGAGCAGTTGTGGGTTAAAATCAAGATAAATAATTTAGGCTATGGTATAGGTGTTATTTACAGACCTCCTCGCGATAATATAGATTCGTTTATTAGTGAAACTGAGGACATGCTAATTTATATGACAACTATTCCTGATGGCATTGTTTGTGGGGGAGATTTGAACTTAGATTTTTTGAAATTCAATGACCAACACGTTGATAATTTTAACTCTGTCTTAGACTGTTTTGCTTTAAGTCAAATTTTAGATGTACCCACACGAGTAACTACAACAACATCAACTTTGTTGAATGGTATTATTACTAACTCTGATTTAGTTGTAGATAAGGGCGTTATTCATACAGATGATAAAATTTCTAGGTTCTATATCTCTGATCATAAATTAGCGCATATTACGTTGAACATTTTAACAGAAAGACAAAGACCTAAAATGATTACATATAGAAACTTTAGATATTTAATGAGGATAATTTTAAAGTTGATTTATATCAGACTCCTTTTTTTCGCATTTTTGATCAAGATAATATTGATGAAAAGGTTTGTTTGTTAGTGAATTTACTGAATAATCTTTTTGATAGGCACATTCCGTTAGTAACTACTAAAGTCACCTAACCTAAAGCTCCTTGGCTAACAGAGGCTATTAGAGAAATGATTTCTTTAAGAGATAAAGCGCTTGCTAGGTATTGGCGTAGTAAATCAGATGCTCATTTTCGACACTATAAAGAAATGCGCAATTATACTAATGCGGCCATAAAAAGGGAAAAGAAGGCATATCTTCTTTTTAAATTTAATAGTGATAATAAGCGTAATTTTTGGAAGATTCTTAAACAAAATAAAATAATACCTGATAAGAATATTAGTAATATACCAGGAAACTTAAAAAATCCACAGGAAATTAATAATTTTTTTATAAACTCCATTCCGCAGAGAGATCCCCCTGATGATCTATTTACATATTACAATAATAATGTGACTAACTCTAATTCTGAATTTAGTGAAGTAAATGATTTATTTGTATCACAAATTATTTCACATATTAAATCAAATGCCGTGGGTGAGGATGGCTTAAGTATACGATTAATAAAAATGTGCTGCCCTCATATTGTTACTTATATTTCTCATATTATTAACTACTGTTCAACAAATAATGTTTTTCCGGCAGTGTGGAGAAGGGCTGTAGTAAAGGTCTTGCCTAAAAAACCTCAGCCAGATGAGTATAGGGACCTTCGTCCTATCAGCATCTTGCCTACATTATCAAAGATACTTGAAAGAGTAATTGAGTGTCAGCTTAAAAAATATATTGATTTAAATTCCGTATTACCTATAACTCAGTACGGCTTTCGTAAGAATTACAGTTGTGCGACGGCTCTTCTTCATATTGTTGACGACGTTATTAAATCTCAAGATTCTGGAATGTGTACAATGTTAGTTCTGCTAGATTTCAGTAGGGCGATTGATTCTATAAATCACAATTTATTATTATCAATATTACGTTTCATTGGGCTTTCCAATAAAGCTGTTTCATTATTGAGTTCTTATTTGGGTGACCGCCAGCAATTGGTTGAGGTGGATGGTATTAGGTCACGTCTTCCCTACTTAAACGTGGTGTGCCACAGGGCTCCATTTTGGGCCCTTTGCTTTTTGCGATATATACGTCAAACTTAGTGAATTCACTTGAACACTGCAATATTCACTTGTATGCAGACGACACTCAAGTTTACTATAGTTTTTACCCTGATATGATTGAGGATGCTTGTACTCTGATAAATAACGATTTGGCACGATTTGTTGATGCTGCATCTGATCATTGTTTAAATATTAACTGCACAAAGTCGAACGTCATTTAATTTGGGACTAAAGTTAAGAGGGAAAATGTAATTAATGCCATTGATATAAAAGTAGGCAATGAATCGCTTAATCTGGTTCAGCATGCAAAGAGTTTGGGGGTGATTCTTGATGGTGACTTGAGGTTCGAAAAACACGTTAGTCAGTTGAATAAACGTGCATACTCAGCCTTGAAATTAATTTATGGAAATAGACATTATCTAACAGCCACTGTCAAAACAACTTTATGTGAACAACTGGTGCTGTCTAACTTTAACTATGCTGATGTTCTTTATGGTCCGTGTTCGACCAGCCGGTTCCGCAACAAAATTCAAAAAGTACAAAAATCCTGTTTGAGACTAATTTTTGGAATTCGTAGAGGCCACAGAATATCAAGCAAGCTAAAGGATATTGGCTGGCTGAACATGGAGTATAGGAGAAACTTACACATGTCTACCTTGTTTCATAAAATAATAAAAAATAAATTACCTATCTACCTCTACAAAAAAGTTAGATTTTGAACCGATGTGCATAACATGAATATTCATTCTAGGGGTCTTTTGACCCATCCTTCATTTCGGCATGAAATATTTCGCCGTAGTTTTAGTTACCAGATCACCGCCATATATAACAATATATCGGAACATTTAGAAGCATTCAGTGTACAGCGCTTTAGAATTGAATTTAAAAAGCTTCTCTTGGACCAGCAGCATTCAAACCCTACTTAATTTCTTTTTTTTACAATGTCGCATATACTGTGACGAGTCTTGATTTGGCCATGTAAATTTTACTCGTGCTATCTATATGTTACTGTCATTTTTGTTATTGTAGCGACAGGGTTAAGTGGAAGAGCAGGTCTTCGATAATCTTTTTTGTTATCGTAGGAACTGAACTTCGCCCTTTAGTTTCACTTGGTTTTATGTAATTAGTTTTTAATGAAACGTGTAGGCACGTATGGAATAAGTTTGATGAATATTCTTTTCTGCAGACGTCGTACAACTCTACACCAATGGTACCGAAAGTAGCCGTTATCGAAGCGAATATTTTCACTTTCGAAACGATTTCTTTATTCTAGGGTCCATTCTTGTTACTATCGGTACGATTTTTAATATCTATATGGGCAACTTTGATAATAAGACTTTTTCACTTTTCAAAACCAAAAAAAATGAGAATCCGGATGCGTGAAATATCTTGAAAATTATAATTAAAACCAAATTATTTTTATTTAAACGGATTGAGTTATACTTGATAAAAATATATTCAACATTCTATAATTAGTTTGTTGTTCTTAAAAATATATCTCGTACAATTATGAGAGTTTAATATCTACTGCGTGTATTTTTCCTATGGTAAAACAAGTGATTGAGTACTAATTTACGTAATATTTATATTGGCTCGTCATACTGATCTCACTAACCTTTTATCTCACAATTTAATTGAAATGAAACTTTCCACAAATTTATTTATAGGTATATATTGTGATAATAAAATGTTTAAACCATTCCACCAACATGTTCCATATTCACTCCTTTTCTCTCGATTTGTTCTACTTTTCCTTGTATATTTCTCAATTCCATTTTCAATTCCCTTTTTGTTTTGTTGTTCTCTTCTTCCGCTATCTTAAAATTCATTTTTATTTTTTCATTCATATCTTCGTCTGTACTTCGTATGTTTTTATTTGTCTTCATTATTTCTCTGACCATTTTCGTTATCCTTCCGGTATTCCCTTTTACTTTCTTAATATTGTCCCTATTTCAAGTTTTTATTAATTTTTCCTAAAACTTTCGCTTTATGTCGATTGTATTTCTTTCAATGCCATTAATCTTCCTAACATTTCATTTCTAATTTCTTGTTTTGTTTCAAGGATTCTTTCTTCTGAGTATGTCCTTCCCAAACAACACAAGTACATCCCCTGTACATCCCAGGGACGTCCTTCATTTGCTACTAGGACGTCCCTGGGATATCCTTTATCGGGACATGGTACATACTAGGGACGTCCTAGGGACATCTACTTTCCACCAAAAAGGACACACAAGGGATGTCCTTTTGGTACGTCCCAGGGATGTCCTTTTGGTACGTCCCGTGGATGTACCAAGTCCCGACGAAGGACATCAAAGGGCCGCCCTAGGGATTATCCCAGGGACATCCCTAGGATATATGGAGTACATCCCCTGGACGTCCTTGAATGTCCTTTTTTTCATTTATTTAATTTGAAATATTTCATAGAAAATATGAAGAAATAATCAAAATCCAAAGATTTTCAACACAAAACCACTTTCATGGAAAATAACGAGCATCAAATAATGAAATAAAATATTTGTTAAGTTTTTAGTATATATTTTAATGTGTATATATATATATATATATATTTTTCTCTCTTTTTTTAAATATAAGTTTTCCATGCTTCTAAATTGACCGATGTTCATAATGTCAAATGGTTATTGCCTGGTAGAATTGTAAAAGTGTTTCCCGGTTCAGATGGTATCGCCAGAGTGGCCAATGTTAAGACCGCTCAGGGTCTCCTTCAGAGACCTATGGTAAAGTTATGCCCTTTACCATCTTTTTCAGTTTAATTTAGTTAAAATCCTATGCATTTTGGTGGGGGGTATGTTCAGTTTTTAGGATATATTTTAATGTAAATATATATATATATATATATATATATATATATATATATATATATATATTTTCTCTTTTTTTAATATAAGTTTTCCATGCTTCTAAATTGACCGATGTTCATAATGTCAAATGGTTATTGTCTTGCCTTACTCGAGGACACCCTGTATACCAACCACACTGTTCTTCGAATCAGGCGAAAATAGTTAACTACTATCAGTCACTTCGATATACGTGTTCGAAGAGAATACATCTCTCTATTGTGCGCGAGTGCCGATCGTCAGTATTTCCCGATACCAACCCTAAAACAACAAGATACAGTCCATTTTATTAGAAGGGGAAGGTTGCAACATTTTGCAAGAAGTCAGGAGAAAAAAGGTAAGAAGTAATCCTTTGACTATTAATTCCCAATCGGTCAACTTTTCTACCCAAATTAAACATCTTTTTTGGACCTTCGAGCGGGATTTAATGTTTTTCTCATTTCAAATTTCATAAGTTAAAATATTAATATTTCTATCATTTTAAAATGAATAATAATTTTCGTAATTTAAACACGTAAATTTATTAATACTGAAGGTCAATTGGCATTGGCACTCTTAATTTTTTGCTCTGAAACAATTAACTTTTTGCTAATTACAGTAAATTTATCGATTAGTTTGGAACTTGAAGGCAATCTTTATTTATTCTGAACAACGGTAACACTGTATTCAGTTTGTCTCACACTTATTTAATTTAATAATTTTCAAAAATAAAAAGAGATATTGTTAATTGTGTATTAGTATACGTATTGAAATACCGTTGCGCTCTTTAATGTGACATATTTCTCGTTTATAGTGGATATTTCATGCCAATATTATTTGTTTTATTTAATAAAACATCTCTTGATAATTCAACTCCTCCTTTAACGTTCTAGTTTTAATAACTGACGTTTAACTCTCGATGTAATAAATAGTTGATTGAATACAACAAGGATTATTTCACCAAAATTTCAGTTGAATTTTTATTCAAGGATTAGTTTTGTGATTTAATTTGAACTCTTCCAATACATATATCGTTATCAGTAAGAATAAACATTTCTAAAAGGTTACTTTGGGATTGTTTATCAGAAATAGAGCAATTTTTCTTCTTTTGTTTAATTGTTCACTTAGCTTTGCATTCATTCTCCTTCACAAATAAATAAAAAATGGCTCATAGGTTGCGTCAAGCAAAAACACTGAGGGAATCTGCGGTGGATAGAATTTCAATTCTTTATAATCTGGCAGAACAAGCTAAAATTGACAAGGGTGTCCATAGTCATTTTAAAGCTCGATCATCAGAATTAAAGTCTTTTCACAGTGAATTCAATATTCAACACACTGCTATCATTACAATGTTGTCTGCAAGTGAAGACGCCGACGTAGGTGCGGAAACACTTCTTCGTCAACAGGTGGATGACCAATATTATAATTTATTAACGATTCATTCTGAATTATTTGATACTGCTTCTACTCCTGATAACAAGAACCAAACCTCCACAGTCAAGTTACCTAAACTCAATATTCCAGGATTTTCTGGAGACATGAAATTGTGGCCTACCTTCTTTGATTTATATTAATCTCTAACTCATAATAATACATCTCTCTCTAGCTTCGAAAAATTTAGATATTTAATTTCATCACTCTCTGGTGAAGCTCTCATTCTCGTTAAAAATATCAATCTTACGGAAGACAATTATAAGGTAGCATATAAAAAATTAGTGAAACACTTCCAAAATATTCGTGCATTAGCTACGTTCTACTGGTAACAAATTTATAATACTCAGAAAATAAATTTAGAATCTCCAAGAGCGCTGAGGCAAGTGTTGGCACTATTTTTCGATAATTTAGAAGCTCTTAAAAATTTGGGATTGCCGGTGAACGATTGGAATTTTATACTTTTTCACATGTTAAGCAAAAAAATTGACTCTGAAACGCTTCATCGTTTCGAACAAGAAAATCCCTGTCCATCCTCAGATATTCCAAAATACCATGATTTGTATAAGTTTCTTGAGAAACAGTGTGATGCATATGACTCGGTGGTATTGGTACACGCCCCAAAGAAAAGTGTTTCTTCAAGTAATAAATCTGCATTCATAAAAACTGCAAAACTGCAAAGTTCTACCTTTCTTACTAATACAGAACAAACTAAATGTGCTCTATGTAAGTCGGATCACTCAATATATAAGTGCTCTACTTTCTCTTCTAAAACGCCTAAAGAGAGATTTGAGTTATCTAAACAGTATAAATGGTGTACTAATTGCTTAGGTAGTAAACATTCTACCAACAATTGTAGTTCCAGTAGTGAATGCAAAATCTGTCAGAAAAGGCATCATACCCTGTTACATTTTGATGAGCTAGGTGCTAAACCTGTCGGTGTTGTAGGCACTACCTTTCCCTCAATTTTCACTAAAGAATCCAGTTGCCATGACTAAATACCGGGTAGTTCTGCTACTGTCTTACATACCTCAGTTTCTTCTTGTAATTTGTTGCCTACTGTTCAGGTGGAGGTGCTTGATTCTCGTGGACATTTTCAAAAGGTTAAAGTATTAATTGATGGGTGCAGTCAAGTGTCTCTTATTACTGAAAAATGTGCTAAAAGATTAGGTTTACCTCGATTTGATACTCCTATGCAAATTGGTGGAGTAGAGGATAGTGGAACCTTTTCCCGCAAGTCCATCCATTGTACCTTAGAACCCCTTGGAAAGACAGTCCCATCCTTTAATATAGATGCTCAAATATTATCCAAAATTTGTAATAATATGCCAGTTCATTCCTTTTCTACTGATTCATTCTCTCACACTGCTAATTTAGATCTGGCCGATAAAACGTTCAACATCTCATCTTCTATAGACATGTTACTCGAAGTTGACGTATTCTCAAAAATATTAAAACCCGATAAAATTCAAGGAGCAGAAGGTGAACCGACTGCTGTAAATACGAGTTTTGGATGGATTTGAATGGGTAAAATGAATGTTCCTCACAAAATACTCGTTCATTCCTTTCTATCGTAATGCCTCACTTCTCTAGATTCAACTCTACAAAAATTCTGGGAACTCGAGGGCATCCCTCCCTCTTATCAAATATCGGATGAAGATGAGAAATGTGAAACTATCTTCCAAGAGTCTTACATAAGGTTAGCTACTGGTCGTTTCGGTGTTTCTCTTCCCTTCAAAAGTACTGATCCATTTTTGGGGATACTAGAACACCTGTTCTCAAGAGATTAGAAGCCATGGAACTGCGTCTTCTAAAAGATTCTCAGCTGTATTCTGAATATAATAACTTTATGAAAGACTACTTGTCTACAGGCCATATGGTCCGGGTAGAATCTCCCTCGTCATTTGAAAGGGTTTACTATATTCCTCATCATTGTGTAAAAAATTCCAATAGTAATACAACTAGACTCAGGGTTGTTTTTGATGCTTCTTTTAAATCTCCTATGGGGATATCTCTAAATGATTCTCTTCTTGTCGGTCAAAAGTTGCAAAAGGATATCGTAGGAATTTTACTACGATTCAGATTGCATCCCTTTGTTTTTATCGCCGATATCAAACAAATGTACAGGCAAATCTTAATAACGGAAGAGGATCAGAATTATCAAAGGATTCTCTGGCGATTTTCTCCTCAAGATCCTGTTCAAGATTTCAAGCTTACCACTGTAACTTATGGTGTATCATCGGCTCCTTTTCTTGCTCTTCGCACTATTAATCAATTAGCTCACGAAGAAAGAAAATATTTTCCTCGAGCTGCAACCTCACTTTCCTCAGATATTTATATTGATGATGTCATAACCGGTGCTTTTACTATAGAAGAAGCGAAGCTTTTGGAGTCTGAATTAATTTCCATGTTAGCAAAAGGGTGTTTTGTCTTAAGAAAATGGGCATGTAATCATCCCGACTTAATGCAAAATTTACCTCCTGACGATTGTCAACACTCTCTCTCCTCTTTTGACTCTCATGATTTTGTAATTAAAGTCTTAGGTCTAAGGTGGAATAATTCTTTAGATACGTTCTCTTATGAAGTTCAGCCTCTCTTTAGGTCTTGTTCTAAACGTATAATTCTGTCGGAAGTGGCTAGGATGTACGACCCAGTTGGTTTCTTAGCTCCACTTTCCTTTTTTGCTAAGTATATGCTGCAATACCTCTGGAGTTTAGGCTTGGATTGGGACGAAATTCCTCCCCAAGATCTAATTGATAAATGGGCGCAGTAAAAGTCTGAGCTTCCGCTCCTCTCACAGATCAGTATACCTCGTTGTTTACCCACGAAGTTTATTTCGTGCGAATTGCATGGCTTTTCTGATAGTTCAGAAAAGGGCTACTCTGCGGTGACCTATTTTAGGTTTACTGGTACAGATAACACCTCTCAGATTTACTTAATTAGTGCCAAAACTAGAGTTGCTCCACTTAAAGTCCTTTCAATACCGCGGTTAGAGCTGTGTGCAGCAGTTTTGTTAGCTGATTTAATAGACTTTATACTTGGTTCTTTCCAGGGTAAAATCAAAATTGATGAAGTTTTTGCATGGTCTGATTCCATGGTAACCTTATCATGGATTAAATCACCCGCATGGCGTTGGAAAACCTTTGTAAGCCACCGTGTGGCTCACATACAAGAAAGGGTTGCTGCGGATCGTTGTCATTTTGTTCAGACGACTTGTAATCCAGCAGATTGTGCCTCCCGAGGCCTACTGCCGGGACAAATTATCAATCATTCTTTGTGGTTTTTTGGCCCTCCATGGTTGATCAACCCAAGGAAGCAGTGGCCAGAATCTTCAATTTCTGTTGTATCTTGTCCCGAAGAAAACCCATTAGTTCTTACTTCTTTTGTGTCACTAGATACACTCGACTATCTCCTAAACAAATTATCGTCACTAAATAAAATAAAGCGTGTTATTGGTCATGCCTTTCGTTTCATTCATAATATAAAATACTCTACCAATAAAATATTTGGCCCCTTTACTGATTCCGAACTTCAAAGTGCTCTTTTGATCTTGGTTAAAAGAGTACAACACTTATGTTTCTCATCTGAGATTGAAAATTTGATAGCCGGTACGGCTTTATCTAAACCTTTCAGGAAACTAAATCCTTTTATCAATAAGGGTGGAATTCTGAGGGTGGGGGGACGTTTATAGTTTTCAGGATTAGCATATGATCAAAAATATCCGGCTATTTTACCTCGTCAGCACCGGTTGACTGATTTAATCGTAGAAAGTATTCACAAGGAACACTGTCATCCGGGGCACAGCATGTACACTTTCTCATTTCACAAAATTTTTGGATTCTCTCCGCTAAACGAGCAATTCGTCGAGTTTCCGACTAAAACCAGTGTCATATACCCCTTTTATGGGAAATTTACCTCCTCGTCGTATCAACCAAATTAAACCCTTTGCTTGTGTTGGGGTGGATTATGGTGGGCCTTTTTTGGTTACACCTCTTAAGGGACGCGGTATCAAGTCTCAAAAGGCATATATCTGCCTTTTTGTATGTTTTGCAACAGAGGCACTTCATCTAGAGTTAGTCTCCAGTCTCTCTTCTGATGCATTCGTAGCAGCATTACGGCGCTTTGTAGCACGGCGTGGTGGGTGCTCACAGATTTTTTGCGACAATGGCACTAATTTTATTGGGGCTTCTCGAATGCTCAATGAATATATGCAATTGGCTTCGGAGTCAGAGGGAATTAAGTTTTCATTTTCTCCTCCTTCCGGTCCACATTTTAATGGACTGAGTGAAGCTGGCATAAAGTCTGTAAAATCTCATATTTTCCGTGTCGTAGGATCACAAGTTTTGACTTTTGAGGAGTTTTACACACTCCCAACTCAAATAGAAGCCATACTGGACTCTAGGCCTTTATATCCCCTAAGTTTGGATCCAAATGATCTTTCGGTACTTACTCTGGGTCATTTTCTCATGTTAGAACCACCCACTGCGGTGCTTGATCCCGATCTCACACATCTAAAATTGAATCAACTGGATCGTTGGCAACTTTTGCAAAGGATGCAACAAGATGTGTGGAAAAGGTGGCACACAGAATACTTAAATACTCTCCAGCAAAGAAATAAATGGTTAAATGAAGAAAATCCACTGAAACCCGACGATTTAGTCATCATTAAAGAGGATAATTCTCCATCCTTACATTGGAAGTTGGGTAGAATTGTAAAAGTGTTTCCCGGTTCAGATGGTATCGCCAGAGTGGCCAATGTTAAGACCGCTCAGGGTCTCCTTCATAGACCTATGGTAAAGTTATGCCCTTTACCATCTTTTTCAGTTTAATTTAGTTAAAATACTATGCATTTTGGTGGGGGGTATGTTCAGTTTTCAGGATATATTTTAATGTAAATATATATATATATATAATATATATATATATATATATATATATATATATATATATATATATATTTCTCTTTTTTTTTAATATAAGTTTTCCATGCTTCTAAATTGACCGATGTTCATAATGTCAAATGGTTATTGTCTTGCCTTATTCGAGGACACCCTGTATACCAACCACACTGTTCTTCGAATCAGGTGAAAATAGTTAACTACTATCAGTCACTTCGATATACGGGTTCGAAGAGAATACATATCTCTATTGTGCGAAAGTGCCGATCGTCAGTATTTCCCAATACCAACCCTAAAACAACAAGATACAGTCCATTTTATTAAAAGGGGAAGGTTGCAACCTTTTGGAAGAAGTCAGGAGAAAAAAGGTAAGAAGTGATCCTTTGACTATTAATTCCCAATCGGTCAACTTTTCTACCCAAATTAAACAATATTTAAAAAAAATCGACAAACAAGAACTCATTCTATACGATAATAAACTAAACAAAAACATATATTGATATGGTAATAAACAAAACAAAAATAGACGAAAGAATTAAAAATACTACAGATATATATTAGATAAGTGTTGCATTTGTTGTAGGCATTGCCTCATCTTTTTCTCCGAGAATTATTTCCTTTGCTATCCTGAAGAACTTCTGTAAAGACTTCTCTGTTTGTTTTTGGTTACCAATGGCTTCAGAAGATCCTGTAATAAAAATATTATTACAGGAACGATTGAATGATGAAGTTTACTAAAATAATGTACAGAAAAAATAGATAAAATTACTCACGAAGTATCATTTGTGACATCTTTGTCTCCTTAAAACATAATTTTTCTTTCGTCCCATACCAGGTGAAAGATGTAGCTGCTTGGTATGTCATGAATTGTAACATGATTCTTTTCACAAAATCAAATAGGGAATTCCCCCTATTTTTGATACTTGTTGAACCTGGAATAAAATAAGATAAAAATTAAAAAGGTATAGCACTCAACGATTTATTTGGTAATGAAATGTTGAAACAGGAACTCTGAATGAAGCGAGTGAATTTTATAATAATACTAGCTGCTGATCCTTAAACTTCACAGAAGCTTCACTTGAAAAAAAATGCAATTTTCCATAAAACTAGTTTAGCATCAATGACAACTAACTTATGCTTAATGTAGAAAGTGATTTCTTGAATGTTATTTTTCAGAAAACGTTTATAGTACCACCTTTGTAAATTGGTCTTGGGGGTGTAAATAGTTCTCTATGTCTTGAAATTCTTCCACAGTGTCCTAGCTGGTAGTTTTACTATCTCGAATGTACTTTTTGTCCTCATATTTGAAGTATCTGATATCCTGAGAGCATGCATTTCAGTAATTTTGTTCTTCAAATATTTAAGTGTACTTTTTCGTTCATGCCTTGACGATACCTTCCTCATAGGATGCATTGTATTGATATGTACCTCATTGATTTATCGATATACTATAAACAAACCTCACTATAAACATAATATTATAGAATCGAATAATCCAAGTATCATTTTGCAACAATTCAAGAGAGTATATTCAGTATTATGATTACTGTTATACCAACCTTTAAACTCAAGTTATTATACCTCCTCAACTAGAAGATGTTCAACTTTAACTTCACAATTTTTACAAATCAAAAATAGACATCACATTTATCACAAACTTTTTACTGCTTTTTACATCCAATCAAACAAAGAAAAGTAAGGTTAGAAACGTGCGTATATGACTGGCATTTAGTCAAAGGAATACAATCCCCCAAGTGTGCATTTTGCATGAACAGATTTGGATTTCATTGGTAGCGGGAAATGACAAAACAGCTGCATGCAAGTTGAAAATGCATGATTTAGTTTTTCGCTTGCGATTTACACACAAACCTAACCTGAGCAAGCTAACCTAGCTTGAAATTTGAAGATGCCTGGAATTTTTAGCCAACCCTAACTTGACCTGACTTACCTTACGATACTGAGTTGAAAAAAACCTGTTCATGTGACATGCGCACTTCGAGAATCAAATTCCTATGTATACATTATTTTCCAGAAGGAAAACAAAAATTTTCAAATGAAGGTAATATCAACTTTGAATTTTCAATGGACATTTTGATAAGTTTCAATGATTCTTATGTAAATTGATATTAGAATTACCAGGGACATGAATGGGACAACCTATGGATATACCAGATGGGATGTCCTCTGGACAATCTCTCCAGGACATCCCCTGTACGTCCCAATCATGTCCTTGTACCGCGATACATAAAAGGGACATACCTAGGACATCCCTGTGTTGTTAGGGTTGATTTTCACAATTTTTCACTTACATTTTTTATTTTCTCTTCCATCCTTTGCCAACTTGTTTTTATTTCTCCTCTCATTCTTTGATTATTTGTTTCCATTCTTTGACTAATTGTTTTTATTACCTCTTTTATTTCGTCTCTCTGATTATCAAATACTGTTTGTATCATTTCGACCATTCTCTTTTGTTCATTTCTATTTTCAGCTCCTTTTCCTTGATTTTGTCCCACCATCTATTCTCTACATCTCATGGTTTCTTCAAGCTCTTCAATTGGTTCAACTTTTTCGCTTCACTCTGTCGCTACAGCATTTTCCTGATTATGTCCCCCATGTTCTAAATATTGTACTTGAAAATCACCCATTCCATGCGTCCTTTCTTCTCGTTCTTCTTCTGATTCTCCTTCTGTTCGTATTTGTTTACCATCTCTGAGTGTCATTCTTCTCTACATTTTGCTTTTATTTTATTATTTGTCAATATAAAATTTATTAAATTCAATGTTTTATTATTAGTTTTATGCTATGAGCTTCAAAATTTTTAAACCAATTTTTAATATCAATCTTTATATGCATATTTTTGTATGCCCCACGTTGGTAGCGACAATTGTTATAATATATTATTATTATATATAAGAATATTAAACTTAAATTTTTTTCCTGCTTTGGTGCTACAAATTGTTATAAAAATATAGACTTTTTTAATATTATTTAGTGTTTACAGTTCTTATGTGAAATCTACAATATTATATTGATGAAAGGAGACAATTGCGACTCTTTAAAACTATGTCTTATCGTTTCAATTCCAAAGATAAATAATTCAACTGCCCTCAGGCCCGTTGCCCTTATCTCTTATTTATTAAAAACATTTGAAAGGATTATGAAGATTGTGAAAGCAATAATATTTTTCAAGTCACACAATTCGCGTTTCGTAGGAAAAGAGGCACAGTGGACTGCATTGCACATCTAGTCACATATATTCAATTAACGTTTACCGAAAACAATTACCTTGCTGCGTTATTTCTGGACTTTACTGGTGCTAACGGTAATGTTCAACTGCATTCACTTTTAAATACCTTAATTCAAGTTGGTATTCCACCCAGATGTGCGTATGTCTTGGTTGAACTATTTATAAATAGACAAATATTTATGCGGTGCAACAACCAAATTCTTGGCCCACGACTTGTTTTCCAAGGTTTACCGCAGGGATCAGTTCTAAGCCCGCTACTTTTCAACCTATATACCTTAAACTTACATGTTATGGATATAGAGTGTAAGACATTGCAATATGCAGACGAGTTTTGTTCATACGTAATGGAAAAGACTTATCAACAGTGAATATTAACTATAAAAGTCAATATGTATAATTGTCATAAATGTTTCTCAGATCTAGGTATCCACCTATCACCTAAAAAATCTCCGGTTGTATTCTTCACACGACATAGTCATTAACTTAATTACCAGACGAGCTGTACTGTTGATGTATGAATACTGGTTGACTTCCCAAGCAGCTGTGAACATCGGAAAAATCAAGGAAAGTAATAGTTGTCGACTATATCATAGTTAAATTGCTTTTCGTGTTCTTTTCTTTTTTATGGCCGTTTAATTTTCAATTAGAATATATGTGTAGCATCAACTTTTGTAAATTTTATCTCCACGATTATTAATTTTTCACATATCAATTTTTTATATTTTTTTTCAACTCTGATCATTTTTTTAAAAATTGATTCAATTACTGTTAACTTTTATTTCAACTCATTCAATTTAGTATAACCTTTATTTAACTTTGATCACTTTGTAAAATTCATTTCAAATGTTGTTAATCTTTCATTTCCACTTTGATAACTACTTATAAATCAGTTTTTACTTTTGAACTTGTTGTTTGTTGAACGTATAATTTTTACTTTTATTAAACCACATTTGTATATTTAACAACGTGGATCATATTCACATTCCTTCCAACCCTCTTCACAAAGTTTGTTGATGTGGATGTGTACCAACTACAAAGCTGATAATGTTCTAGGTGGAGCCCACTTATCGTATCTTATTTCAACTTGATTTAACTTAATTTTTTTTCTTTCTCTACAAATTACCTCATTTCTGTTATAAGCAAAGATTTGTTATTTATAAGATAATGAAGTAGTATTACCCGCGAAACGGTAAGACCTACTCCTAGATCGTTATTTAGCTGTAATAGGTATATTCATATTATGGAACGGTATAAACCAGAAAATAGACTACTTACACTCAGTCGCTTTCATCATAGCATGAGACAACGGATAACTACGTATAGTTAAACATTTGAATGATAAAATATTCCAAATGCCAAGCTGTAGAAGTAAACCCAAGAGATACGCAATTCAAAGGAAAAAGAAGGAAAGCTGACTACTTACGATTTGTATCCGTTATTATGTAAGTTCCTATATATCTATATGTTTTCAAATTCCTGATCATTTCAACTGATTTTGGGGCAGAAATCCCCTCAACCCTTTAGTGGGCCGTGGTAAATGTATTCACCACTAGCTTCTAACTTCGTTTGGCGATTTGAATAGGCGTTTTTGTACAAACTAGTAGATCCATCTACTGACGAGACGTTCGAGCTTTCTGTCTGGAAATTGTGTCACAGAAGGGACCTTGTGGTAAAGCACGTGCTGAAAGGTATTGTTGTGGGTGTTAACATGTTTCGCGCCAATTTACCGTAAACAAGTGTTTTTATTGCTTATTTGTTTACCAGTGATATAAGAGTAAGTATATAAGACTTTTTTCGTGTTATATATTTACCACCGCCCGTTGTCGGTGTAACTGGATTGTATTTACAACATTTCATATTTTCTTAGTAAAACGTTCAATCTTGAAAAATAGGTGGAATCTAGATAATCCAGAAGGTGCTAAACAGGCCAATAACTATCTTCATTGTTTACCTGATGAGGAAAATATTTTGGAGAATGAATGCGATTCTGAAGCCGAGAAAGAAGTGTGTGAATAAGACTATTCGGAGTTAGACATATCGGGCATTGATAATAGTTCTGTCTCTTCTACCGTTAATAGTCCATGTTTATTGACTCAATTGAATCATGAAGTATCTGAGAATGTTCCTAGCAGTTCAGGTGTAACTATTCAGGAGACAAGTTATCCCTTAACTACTGTAGTACAAGTTTAATGACGGTGCGTGTGTGGTGCGGTCATGGTGACCGGAATATATATTTGCCATAAAAAATTATATAATTGAATTTTTTCATATTATTTTATTGCAATAATATGAATGGAATATTTTTTGATGAAAATAAAATGTATATAATTAAAAACCGGGCATCTTATTGACAAAATTTCATTTTCTTGGATAACAACTACTTTTTTAACAAAATTAGACATTTTATTTATTATTAACCATTAAACAGGAACTAATGATTCTAAAATCAAACTAGCCTTCTTTCTCTTAAGACAGAGGTTTAAACCTGCAGTTTATACAGATATATGAACGTTGAACATTCACCACAAATTGGCTCGGTACATGTGTAACACAAGTGGAATGTTTTTCTTTTTATTCTCGAAGGACAAGTGTAGCAAGTTTTTCTTTTTTCAAGTTTCTCCATGGGGACTTGTTCTAGATGTTCTTCAGGAATGTTTAAAATTCTTCGTATTGTAGATCGTAGCTCTCGAGAAATCCTTGGACTTGATGATCTTCTTTCTAAATGTGGCCTAACTAGCTCATCGGCAAGTTCTTTTATGAAATTGGTTTTTTGAACTGCTTTACTATTCCTAATACTCTGATGGATAATGTGAGCATTTATTGCACTTATGCCCATGACTCTGAAAAATACCACCATAGGCCACCGTCTTGTGCGGAGGTTTGTTGAATGTTTGAGGGACTTTTCGTCAACCGCATCTACTGCACCTTTTGTGGAATTATAGTAAGTGATAATCTCCGGCAGTTTCGTATTATCGTCAAATGATTGGGAATGGTGCATAGACGATACGAGAATAACTGCTTTATTTCGTTTTGGAACATGTGAAACCAAAGTAATTTCTTTAGTAAAAGCAAATAATGTTCCCTTCTCACCAATGTTTCTGCTCCTTTTTGGCAGGAACTCAGGTGGTATTTTCTTTTTATTTTTCCTCACTGTTCCGACATATGTGAGTCCTCGATTCGCTAGCTGCTCGACAACCTCTAAGGAAGTGAACCAATGCCTTGCGGCTGTCACCAGTGCCTTGCGGCACCAAATGTAGAACCAGGAACCTCCCTGCAGGATTACCTCGGCAGAGGGGCGGTTCCTGGCTTGAGCGATCAAGGTCGTCGTGGGGCCCCTTGGGCTTATACAGTGTGCAAAGCCCGAGTTCGTAGTGCAGGTCGAGCCGGTTCGTCCTATTTGGCTGGTACGGGAGAGGTGAGAGTTGAGGTTAAGGAAATAAACTGTAAGGTTAAATATGTACAAGCATATATTACAAAAGAAATATTAAATCCATGTACGAAAGTTTTGGAAATCGAATAAATATAATATACACGGCTTTCTCCTGATTTTTGGATAGTCTACGTGATATAAAAAAAATAAATAGAAAAAATAACAAAGTAACAAGCGGAATATCTTTTTAGTACTTAACCTGAATAAGTATGGTACCCTATACACCTTTAGCGATAATTATGTTGGATATCCTTCTCAAAAATTAAGGCAATAAATAGAAATCAAATGAAACTTTATGAATCGGATCAAATACGATATCCTGTAAACCCTATATTGCCAAAATTTCTGGAATATGAATCCCGTGAAATTTAGTTAACTGGTTTAATATAAAAAAAAAAGAAAAATTTATATACCCTATTTTGAATTCTAATTACTTTTCTCGAAGGAAAAAAATAGAAATCTATATCAATAAAATTCAGAAGATTAATTATGATGTCTCCGGTATCTGGATGTCCGGTAATATGACTGAAAAAGTTATGAGTTGATACTTTAAGGTAGGACTGAATATGATCCCTGGTACACTATAAATATTTGTGCGCTATTTCAAATAATCAAAACTCTAAGATAGGACTAACTATGATCCCTGGTACAAAATAAATATCTGTGCGTTATTGCAAATAATCAAAACTATGAGATAGGACTAAATATGATCCCTGGTACACTATAAATATCTGTGCGCTATTTCAAATAATCAAAATTCTAAGATAGGACTAACTATGATCCCTGGTACAATATAAATATCTGTGCGTTATTGCAAATAATCTAAACTCTAAGATAGGACTTAATATGATCCCTGGTACAATATAAATATATGTGTGCTATTTCAAATAATCAAAAAATATATATATATATATATATATATATATATATATATATATATATATATAAGGAAATGGTCCCTGAACATAAGATAAATACCTATAACTGTTTATATTCTACCAGTAGATGAGGGGCGCCGATATATATGAAATACTAGATATGACCGTAAAAGAACTGTGGGGTCCCTCACCTTTTTTGGGAGACCCAGTTAAGTCAAAGAAAATATAATACACTAGATCAATAAAAAATATAATGAAATAATTGTGCGTTAACAACTTACGTTTTGGAATATCACTAGTCACAAACTGCACACTATTACTGTTGGGGGTGAAGGGACCGTCAGTACTTAGACTGGCCTCTTCGGGGAGCGATACTTTCTCTCTCTCTGCTTTGATTCAAATTTTCTCGTTATTTATTCTAAATTTTACCTTGTGTGAAGGTTACTTTACTGTATCATTATTTATTAATTTGTAGCGTACTGGTAAACAAATCATGACACAATCGTCATCTGTAATGTTTTGTTAACCTTGCAATAACACATTTTGATTGTATAAATTTTTTCGTTGAGGTCAACAGTTATTAGTTATTTCGAATTAAAAAAAAATTTGTCTTTATAGGGCGTTCTTGAAATTTTCTATGTCATATCTCGTGTTTATTACATCACTTCCCCTCTTGTAAAAGTGTTGTGACGTTTCAGGTCCTACATCTTTTTTATATCTTAACTAATATATTAACATTGTTTGTTTTGCGAGTACATTAACCTGAACTATATATTGCTTATAATTTGTTTTTACGTACCGCGCACTTGACCTCACTCACGTTTCGATTTAACTGTTTTGTCCCTGACCTAGGTCACGATTATTTACACTAGCGACACTGCTGCTTAGTAGATCGTTCATGGAGTGATTTCTCTCTGTCCAATGTTGCGATCTGTGGTGGCTCGTCTCTTGATGCTGTATCTGCTCCATTTCTATCGCCTCTCCGTCTTGTTTCTGGGTTCTGCTGTGGGAGTGTATTACCCATGCCGTAAGGGAATCCCATATGCTGCATACCATCGCGATACCACATCCTACTGTCTGCTGGATGCGGATTGCATTTAATATCGTGTCTACCATGTATTTTAGTAGTTGATATGTGCAGTTAATACCAATTATACCGCTTATTATTGAACCTATCTCCGTGAACCATTCCCAAGTATGTTGTGGTGTGGATTCGGCTAGGTTTTTAATTTCTTTTGCATTGAAAATATCTGACACTGTGTAACCTTGGCTGTTGGCGTTCAGTCCGGCTGCTCTGCTGCTGCTTCTCTTTTTAGTTCTTGAGAATGTCTCTCTTTGTTAGGCGTCATCTATGTATTGTATGCTTACGTGACATTTGTATGCTTGCTCTATCTATTTAGGAGATCGACATTCTGGGGTAGAATTGGCATTGTCGGTTGAAGGTTTTGTTTGTCTTCAAGGCAATGACAATTCTCGTGTGCTCTGTTCGCTATATTTCGATAGTAGGTTTCTCTTGTATAGTGTTAAAGCAAAACCTTTGTCTTCTTCTTCTGTAACTTAAACTTTTTCTTAGGTTTCGATTGATTATTCGTGATTTGGTTGATACAATTATATTACTTTGTATCTGTGCGTGGATCGGCATCTTCTTCTGCTGCTTCGTCGACTACGGATGTGTGGCTATGCATCCCGCATAAAAACATGAGTCTGGTTACAACTACTAGGCATGACCATACTGGTTGCCGTTTGCTTTCGTTGCTCTGGGTGACTGGAATGTTCGTGCTTTCCCTGGTGTACGTCATCTCGGGTTCCGGGCACTTTTGAACGTCTTTTAGAGAGATCACTGTAATGTTTGTATTGGGGTTTGAACAGTCTTGAGCAATTAGCGTAATTGCTGTCTGAAGCCCGCACATAACGAATGTTACCCAGGTCAGAAGAACGATCTGTCGTTTTATTGTCGCGCACTTATTATACCTTTACAATTTTTTGAAAAATTACATTTGTTAACATTCATCATTTACATAATAATTATTCAATACAGTTAATTATTTTTTCGAAGAAAAAATAATGTTTTATTTTTCCCATGTTAACGCTACATTTCCGTTGTTATTCTTAGTTTATTTTTCTCAATTGACCGAACTGTACAATCATTTAGGACTATCAATTGAGTTCATTGTTCAAGACTATTGCCTATTTTTAAATTTCTAGTTGGTGACTAAAATGTAACTTATGTGTTCACCTTGTAGTTATTGAAATTAAATCTTTTTAAACATACTTTGAGTTGACCTTGCAACGGTGCAATTTTTTTTTAAATTGATAACCTTCAATAATTTTGCATTTGTCGATGTGTTATGAGTAGTAACGTGATTAATGAAAATTTTTTTTTCTCATTTTTCTAAGTCGACAATAACACAATATATTTATTGTATGAATTATGAAATAATGACTAAATTTGTGTTTTTTTAATCTGATTTACCTATTTTATACCTTAGAACTTATTGTATGTGTATATCTATGTGTATTAATTTACCGTAGGGTTTACCTACTTTTAAAACGAAATTCGATTCTAGTGTGACCTCCGTGTGTGTGAACCAACTGAGTGATTAAGTGGATCTATCTGTTGTATGTTTATGGGATATTTTCGCCTGATTTTGTATGATGTATGGTAGTGTTTGGTTAGTTTCGTCTTGTTCCTGTATAATTCTGAAGCTTGTGTCCATGTCATCTTGATGTAGCTGGGTGCGCTCGGAATCCGATTTCTTATCCTGGCTGATCTTCGAATTTCCGGTGAGGGTCTTAGTGAGACTGGGAGCCTTCCGCTCAGTTTATCTTTTTGTTGTTTTGTTTGGGTTAGTGTTTTTTCCCTGGGTGGTTGTGTTATTTTCTCTGTCGACCATAGTGGTAATGCTGCTAATTCCCCTGTGTTTATGTCGTCGGTGGTCTCTTCTTGTGGTTCTTCCTGTTCGTATGCTGTGACTTCCTTATTCTGAGTCGTTGTCGTCTCTATATTATCGTGTTGATCATCGTTCAGTTTGCCATAGTATGTTTTTAATTTATTAATGTGGACAACTTGTACTTTTTTCCCTTTATTTGACGCGATTTGGTAGGTGACTGGTCCTACTTTGTTTTTTATTTCGAATGGTCCTGTCCATCGGTTTTGCAGTTTTTTGGATATTCCTGGTGTGTTACTTATGTTTAGTAGGTAAACTAGGTCTCCTGGTTTAAACTCTCTTAGGGTGGTTTTTTCAATGTATCTATTTATCCTTCCGTCTTTTGCCTTTTCGATGTTCTCTAGTACCCTTGTGTATATTTGGTTGTCTCGTCTCTAGCTCTGACACGTAGTTATCGTCTGAGTTGTATTTCAGTCTTCTTGGCTTGATAAAATTGTCGAACGGTAATGCTTGATCTTTTCCATGTAGTAGGAAGTACGGGCTGTATCCTATTGATGTGTGTATGCATCCCCGATATGCCATTAGTACATATGGTATCCAATTGTCCCAATCTCGTTGATTTGGGGCTATGTAATGTGCTAACATATCTTTTAGTACTCTGTGTAGTCTATCTATTTGCCCATTGGTGGTTGGTGCGTAGCTCGCTGTGTGTATTCTTTTTATGTTTAGTAGTTTGCATGTCTCCCTCATTAGTTCTGACATAAAATTTGTTCCTCTGTCTGTTAACAATTTCTGGAGTGTTCCGTGCCTGCATACTATTTGTTCTACAAAAGCTCTTGCTACTGTATCTGCTTTCTGATCCGGTATCGGAATTGCTTCGCAGTACTTAGTAAAATAATCTTGAAATGTTAGCAGGTACTTGTTTCCTTTGTTTGAGGTGGGTAGTGGGCCTACTATGTCCATTGACGTTCTTTCCCAACGCTTTGTGAATCTTTGTGGTGGTGCCTTTCTAAAGTGTGGTGAGGTCTTTCGTCTGTTGCATGAGTCGCAGCGTTCACAGTAGTTTATTATATCCGTTCTCATCGTTGGCCAGAAGCAACGTCTGTTTATTGTCAATAGCGTCTTTTGTTGTCCTTGGTGACAATGAATGGGTGAGTCGTGAAAGTCTTCTATAACTTTGGTGATATATTTTCTAGGTATTACTAGTTGGTCCCTGTTGTCTTCTTGATCTTGTCTGTATAGGAGCCCTTCTTTGTCGATGTAATATTTTTGCTTTGTTTCATCCTCTTTGTTTAGTTGTTGTAATGTGCTGTTGCAGAAATCGTCGCGTTTTTGCTCTTTTTTCAGTAATTCTCTGTCCCAGAGCGGTTCCTATTCTTCGTCTGCCTCGATTATTTGGATTTTCCCTGTGTCTTTGGTTGGGATCGGTTTTAGTATGCTCACTTTGGCGGTTGACCCGTAAAATGTGAATTGTATCATCTTTGTGATTTCGTCCCACCTTAGTCCTAGAATTTGTTCTTGACTGGTTATGAAGGTTATGCCTTTTTCGACGTTCTCTTTGCATTGCTTTCTCAACTTTTGGATAATATTCCACATTATTTCGTATGATGTTTCTTCTTTGACTGATGTTCTATTTAATGCTACGTAGAATTTCGTGTCTAATGTGTCCCATTCTTTGACCGATTCGATTTGTTCTTGTGAGATATCCGGTAGAGTGTATATCTTTTCTATCCTCTTTATTAGTGGTTCCCGATTGGGTCTGTTCTTTGCTATTAGGAGGGCTATTGATTCTTCGTCTTGGAGGGAATCTAGGTCTCCTTCTTTCCTGCTTATTTTGTCCTTCCCTAGTAGGTCGTTTTCCGCAATATATTGTTAGTAGTCTTCGTATGTGGTTTCTATGTAGATGCATGTTTTGTCGTGCATTCTGCTCAGTGCATCCGCGTTTCCGTGTCTTCTTCCCAACCTGTGTATTACTTCGAAGTCGTATTCGGCCAGTGTTAAGGCCCATCGTGTTAGCCTAGAGTTTGGGTCTTTTAAGGTCAGTACCCATTCTAGTGCTCTATGGTCTGTTATTATGGTGAATTTTGTGTGTGAATGTAGCATCTGAAGGTTTTAATTCCAAAAATAACGCCTAGCAATTCTTTTTCTGTAGTTGAGTAGTTGGTTTATGCTTTGTTCAGTGTTCTGTTTGCATATGCTATTGGTCTTTCTCTGCCATCCCTTATTTGACTCAATATTGCTCCTACGCCTATGTTTGACGCGTCTGTTGATAGTAGGAAGGGTTTGGTGAAATCGGGGAATATTAGTACTGTATCTGAGGTCAGTGATGTTTTTAATTGGTTCATTGCCGTTATTACGTCTTCCGAGATTTTAAACGGTGTATCCTTTTTTGTTAAGTTTACTAATGGTGCTACTATTTCTGTTATATTTGGTATGAAGCGTCTGTACGAGTTTACTAAACCTAGAAATCCTCTTACTCCTTTTACATTCTTTGGTAGGGGGTATTTGTGCACCGCCTCCAGTTTTTGTGGGTCTGGAGCTATTCCCTCTTGTGAGATAATGTGTCCTAGATATTTCACTTTCTCTAGCATGAATTTGCTTTTTTTCGGTTTTAGTTTAATGTTGGCTTCTGATAGTCTTTCGAATACCTCCTCTAATTTCTCTAAATGATCCCTGCTTCCCGTGTAATTAAATATGATGATATCACCTAGGTATACCATACCTTTTATTCCTGTTAAACCTCTTAAGATGGCATTCATGAATCTCTGGAACGTTGATGGTGCATTTACTAATCCGAACGTCATTTTGGTGTATTCGTAGTGACCTTGGTATGTACTGAATCCTGTTAACGGGATGTCTTCTTCTTTCGTGTCTACTTGGTGGTATGCTTCAGCTACGTCGATTACTGGGAATAACGTTTCGCCTCCCGCTTTGTATCCTTGAAGTAGGTCTGATACGTTTGGTAGCGGGTAGTATTCTTTCTTGGTTGCCGCGTTCAGTGCTCTGTAATCTATACACATTCTTACCTTTCCTTCTCCTTCCGGGGTCTGCTTTACTACTAAGACTACCGGTGCTGACCATGGGCTGGAGGATGTTCTGATTACCTTGGATGCTAGTAGCCTATCGATTTCTTTTTGCAGTGTCTCTCGTTGATGGTAAGGTATCCTATATACAGGGAAATGGTCCCTGAACATAAGATAAATACCTATAACTGTTCAGTTTTTTTTCCAGTGTGTATTTCCTGATCGTATTATTTAAATTTTCGTTTATGCTTATTCCCGGTAATCGGCCAACATGGTTAAGGTTAAAAATAAGAAGATTTTTTGTATTGTTCACATTCTCTTCTCATTCATTTTATTTTCTCCACTACGTTTCGGCGTATTGCCATTTTCAAGTATTCCTTTTTTTTCCCTCTACAATGAATAATGTGTTATTTAATTATAATACATTTAACAATAAGAGACAAGACAAAATTAATTTAAAACAATGAGCTATTAAAACTTACACATTATAAATCTACTGTCGACTGTGGACATTGCGTTCTAAAATATTTTATAATCAAATAAAGTTACTCGAACCTGTCTGATTTATAAAATCATCAACAAAACATACAAATAATATTCATAGGCGGGTAAGATGCAAAACACCTACAGCTACTCTATTAAATGGTTGTATATTTTTGGGAGACTTTGAAGGTCCGTCTTATAGTTAATTGATTTTTTTTTTCTTTTTGATACAAATCATTTCTTTGATTTCACGTTTGAATCTCTTTTCTTCTTTGTCTGAAATTTTTATGTTTTCAAAATCAAAACTATGGTGGTTTTCGAGTGCGTGTTCTGAAAGGGCTGTGGAATGTTCATTGTGGGTTTTTATGCTATATTGGTGATTATAAATTCTGTTATGTAGGTATTGAGATGTTTGACCCACGTATTCACCATGGCAATCTTTACATTTGACAATATACACTACATTACTTTGTTTCAATTTTTCGGTTTAAGTTTTGTGAAAAAAGTCTTGGTATAATTATTAGGTTTGTGCGCTACGTTTATATAGCTAGAATAAGCTTAAACGAAAAAAAAAGTATAACTGTTTAGATTCCACCAGTAGATGAGGGGCGCCGATATATATGAAACACTAGATATGACCGTAAAAGAACTGTGGGGTCCCTTACCTTTTTTGGGACACCCGGTTAAGTCAAAGAAAATATAATACAACAGATCAATACAAAATATAATAACATAATTGTACGATAAAAACTTACGTTTTGGAATATCACTAGTCACAAACTGCACACTATTACTGTTGGGGGTGAAGGGACCGTCAGTACTTAGACTGGCCTCTTCGGGGAGAGATACTTTCTCTGTGTCTGCTTTGATTCAAATTTTCTCGTTATTTATTCTTAATTTTACCTTGAGTGAAGGTTAGTTTCCTATATCATTATTTTTTAATTTGTAGCGTACTGGTAAACAAATCATGACACAATCGTCATCTGTAATGTTTTGTTAACCTTGCAATAACACATTTTGTTTGTATCAATTCTTTCGTTCAGGTCAACAGTTATTAGTTCTTTCTGTTTGAGAATATTTTGCTTTGTATTTAAAATGGATTGAAACTATGTAGTTAAAAACACATTAAGAAAACCACAATCATAAGTGAAAATGCATATGAAATCAGAATATATTAAATCATTTGTTTACAATAATTAAAATAGCAACAATAAATATAAAGAATTGTCTAAAGTTTGAAAATGCTCAAGAAGTATAGTGGAGAACATGAAATCTGCCCAATATGGATGTTTAGTTGTCATGAATGAATCAGCTGTTTTATCTGAAATTAAACGAGTTTTAATTATCTAATTTAATATAAGTATTAGTTGAAACAGTAATAATATAAATCAATTTCATATTTAGTATAAAGAATTAGATAAGTTTGAAAGATAAAAATATCAATGACATAAAGCTAAGTTATATGTCACAATGTATATCAAATTTATGAAATCAATGTATAAAAAATTATGATGGATTTAAAGAAATATTTGCTACTAGAGAATTTAAATAGTATAAATAACCAAAGCAAAAGATATTATAAAAGAATTTATGTTCACAAATATAAATATTATTTTCGAATTGTCATATATATGTCAAAACAAAAATAGACTTTGTCATATCAACATATAACAAGGAATTTCACTATCTGTAAAAGACTTGTTCCATTGAAATTCGTTCAATAGTAAAAGAAAACAGATACTTTTCAAGTGAAATTTACATTTATATATGTTTCCAAAAACTTCATAAAGTGTAGCAATTGTGAATATAGTTCGACAGCTCCAGAAACAATGTGATTGGTGGAAAAATGACAGGACAAATTTTGATCAACTAAAATTAACAAAAACTTTATTGATAATTAGTGAGCTTAGAAACAATATACTCGTTGTAGATAAAAAAATTGACGATCAAAGAGAAGCGTTGGTAGTTGGTTCTTGGCGTCGAAATAGCGAGGAGGTGATGAAGAATTTTTCCCGAAATTTTAAGTGAAATTCTAAATTTTCATGATCAAAGCTATTGATTCTTAACAAATATAAAACCTAGAACACTCACATGTATTTGTAACCAGTTTTCCCGTGAGAGTATCCAAATTTCTCAACAAATTCCACAGCTAGAACTTCGGAAAGCGTAGTCCTGTTTTCCAGACGGGATAGATCCAGAATCCAGACATCAGGTCAGTGCTTCTTTAAATATTATTGGCCAATAATAAGAATAATAACTCTTGAGTATAAATTCAGTGACTATTTCCATGTATATATAAAAATTCTTGCGTCTATGTGATCGATCTATTAAAAAGAAAAAGGCTTTATGTAGTTTATTCACTAGACAAAATCTAAATATTATTTAGAAAGGCCTATTATGTAATATAATAATGCTTGTACTTACGTATTTTCAAATCATATAAGAAAAATGCATCTTAATCCATCCATACAATATTTCCATTTGTATATATAAATTTTGTAACATATTTCTTCCGAACAAGTTATTTAGTGTATGTATATAATTTCTAACGTTAATTCTTTTATGCGAATCCATCAAAACTGTTATAAAGACAAAGATGCTATATATCAAATATTCACGCAGATGCAGAGCGTCGATAAGAAACGTTCTATCCCGTTTCTGTTCGATTTTAGTTGGGCATGCGCATAAGATATACATCTTTCATGATTCTGTGATGGTAATTTCCATAGGCGTAACTATATTTATAAATATTTAAATAAAAATTTCATTATAAAATTAAATGATTGAAAGTATTGTGTTTCTTTTTATTTTGAATAAGCAAAATATATCCAAACAAAGCCAGAACTCAAAGAGTAGAAAAAGTCTCATGCTCCCGAACAATATCATATAATAAATAATAATATATCATATAATAATAAATAACTGAGCTAGCCACACACAATAAAAAATTCAATAAATAAATAAATATCTATATGAATAAATATATAAAACTTAGTTTAATTGGCACCCAAAACATTGGGCGTTGTAAAAATTTTGCTTACATTTGTAAAAATTTAGAACTCAATTCCAATCAACATGGAAAGAAAAAGTACATTGAAAGATGGGAAACAGGAGTATAGGACACAGAAAACGCAAGAATTAACAAAAGAAAGATATGATATGATAATGCAAGCTTTGACTGGATTTAGAGAAGAAATGAGGGAAACAATGAGGAGTTTTGGAGAAGAAATGAGTATGACAATAGCTGGTATAACCGAAGACAGGAAATCGGACATGATGGTAAGAGATTTTAACCGAGTAGAGGGAAACACTGATGATAAGATGGATAACATGTTAGAAGATATGAATTGCAACATGGATAACTTAAATGGAGAAGCGAATGGTGAGGACAATATTATTGAAAATATGAACAATATGAGAAGAGATTTGAATGCGATCATAAATAAAAATATTGATACGATGGAACTGAAAACAGATAATAATTTGGAAAAGGAAATTAATGATATGAAACCAGAAAATATGAAGGAAATTAAGAAAATTAAGAAGAATGAAGAATTTAGAAAGCAAATAGATCAAGTTAACTCAGGTATGGAGGAGAATATAAATATGGAAACAATGAGGGGAGATTTGAATAGAAAGATGGACACAATAAAGAGAGACATAAATGGAAAAATGAATAATTTAACAAAGAACATAGATGAAGTAAAAATAGAAAGTTTTGAGGAAATCAAGAATATTGAGAAGGATGATCAGGAATTAAGAAATATCACAGAGGGGACAGAAGAAATTGAGGAAGAAATTTATGAAATATGAGGCAACAAAGTTAAAAAGGATATGATAGGGAACAGATAGACGCTTCAGAAACACAACGAGCATCAAACAACAACAGAAGAATGCAAGAAAAAGGTTAGAAAAAGAAGAGCAAATTGAATAATAGGACATGAGAATAGGAATGAACTTTGGAGACGAAAATGCAACTCAATGGAAAAGGAAAGGATACAGCAATGAGGTTGAAATAAAAATTTATTAACAATGAATAAAGAAGTATAAATAATGTACATAGAATTTATTATGAATGAGTAACCCAACTCTATTCAGGTACACAATTAGAAAGGGGAGTGTTCAATGTTGAACATGTATATAAATATTATGAATAGATGATGTTATGTTACGAACGAGATTCAAAAGAAAATAATAGTCATAAGTATAGTTTTAAATTTAATATTAAAGTAGTGTACAAAGATAAACTAGATAGTAGATAGGGTTTTGTTTCCATTTGGCAGATGGTGATCCAATAAGATTTTCACTTTTGTTTCTTCAGAACCTAAAAAAAAATTTAAAAATAAATAAATGAATACATACAATATATTATAAAGAGAAATTTATTAGATAAAACTTATTATAAAAACAGCTTTGAATATAAAGAAAGGGAAATTTGAATATGGCAAATCAATATATAACAAATAAAGAAAAACAATTTCTAAGAAATACTGGCTTTATAAAGAAGGAAAATATAAAGATATAAGATAGAGGGGATAAACATAAGAATAACTTAAGTATCAAATAGAATTTCACATCTTTTGAAATAAGGAAATAAGACGCAAATAATAAAAGGATAGGAAAGGAGAATAATGAATGATATTGATATATATATATATATATATATATATATATATATATATATAAGAATTCAAGAAATAATTAGTTATATTGAATAATGAGTATTGAAATGAAATATGATATGAGGAGTATATAGAGAAATAAAATATAATGAATTTATAGGAAATATAAGTTGATATATAAGCGGATGTTAGTATAATTATGATAGTACAAAAGTATTAAATGGAGTAATATTATGAACATGTAAATTGACATTGATAATAATCTGATATACTCTGTGAAAGAATAATTTGACAGGTGTTGATAAGAATAGGAATTGTAATAGGAAGTGTGTGAATATTTATTTGAGAATTGAATATAAAGTCAAGGAAATATGAGATTATGCCATAAATTTATGAATATTCAAATAAAGATATAACAATCATTACAAAGAAGGACATTGAAATTTAAATTGCTCTCAATGGTATTGATATCATTTAAATTTAAATTTGAGGGGAATTGAACCATATATCTTATATATTAAAGAGTATCCGCTGTTTGAGAATATTTTGCTTATTATTCAAAATTGATTGAAACTATGTAGTTAAAAACACATTAAGAACACCACAATCATAAGTAAAAATGCATATGAAAACAGAATATATTAAATCATTTGTTTACAATAATTAAAAGAGCAACAATAAATATGAAGAAATTACCTTAATAATTGTCTAAAGTTTGAAAATGCTTAACAAGTACAGTGGAGAACATGAAATCTGCCCAATATGGATGTTTAGTTGTCATGAATGAATCAGCTGTTTCATCTGAAATTAAACGAGTTTCAATTATCTAATTTATTATAAGTATTAGTTGAAACAGTAATAATTTAAATCAATTTCATATTCAGTATAAAGAATTAGATAAGTTTAAAAGATAAAAATATCAATGACATAAAGGTAAGTTATATGTCACAATATATATCAAATTTATGAAATCAATGTATAAAAAACTATGATGGATTTAAAGAAATATTTGCTACTAGAGAATTTAAATAGTACAAAAGCAAAAGATATTATAAACGAATTTATGTTCACAAATATAAATATTATTTTCAAATTGTCATATATATGTCAAAACAAAACTAGACATTGCCATATCGACCTATAACAAGGAATTTCACTATCCTATCTGTAAAAGACTTGTTCTATTGAAATTTGTTGAAAAGTAAAAGAAAACAGATACTTTTCAAGTGAAATTTACATTTATATATGTTTCCAAAAACTTCATAAAGTGTAGCAATTGTGAATATAGTTCGACAGCTCCAGAAACAATGTGATTGGTGGAAAAATGGCAGGACAAATTTTGATCAACTGAAATTAACAAAAACTTTATTGATAATTAGTGAGCTTAGAAATAATATACTGGTTGTTGATAAAAAAATTGACGATCAAAGAGAAGCGTTGGTAGTTGGTTCCTGGAGTCGAAATAGCGAGAAGGTGATGAAGAATTTTTCCCGAAATTTCAAGTAAAATTACAAATTTTCATGATCGAAGCTATAGATTCTTAACAAATATAGAACATAGAACACTCACATGTATTTGTAACCAGTGTTCCCGTGAGAATATCCAAATTTCTCAATAAATTCCACAGCTAGAACTTCGGAAGGCGTAGTCCTGTTTTCCAGACGGGATAGATCCAGAATCCAGACATCAGGTCAGTGCTTCTTTAAATATTATTGGCCAATAATAAGAATAATAACTCTTGAGTATAAATTTAGTGACTATTTCCATGTATATATAAAAATTCTTGCGTCTATGTGATCGATCTATTAAAAAGAAAAAGGACTTTATGTAGTTTATTCACTAGACAAAATCTAAATATTATTTAGAAAGGCCTATTATGTAATATAATAATGCTTGTACTTACGTATTTTCAAATCATATAAGAAAAATGCATCTTAATCCATCCATACAATATTTCCATTTGTATATATAAATTTTGTAACATATTTCTTCCGAACAAGTTATTTAGTGTATGTATATAATTTCTAACGTTAATTCTTTTATGCGAATCCATCAAAACTGTTATAAAGACAAAGATGCTATGTATCTAATATTCACGCAGATGCAGAGCGTCGATAAGAAACGTTCGTTCTATCTCGTTTCTGTTCGATTTTAGTTGTGCATGCGCATAAGATGGTGTAAATCTTTCATGATTCTGTGTTGGTAATTTCCATAGGCGTAAGTAAATTTATAAATATTTAAATAAAAATTTCATTATAAAATTAAATGATTGAAAGTATTGTGTTTTGTGTTTCTTTTTATTTTGAATGAGCAAAACATATCCAAACAAAGCCAGAACTCAAAGAGTAGAAAAAGTCTCATGCTCCCGAACAATATCATATAATAAATAATAATATATCATATAATAATAAATAACTGAGCTAGCCACACACAATAAAAAATTCAATAAATGAATAAATATCTATATCAATAAATAATAAAATATATAAAACTTAGTTTAATATATATATATATATATATATATATATATATATATATATATATATATATATATATATATATATATTCTAGAATTGATAACGTTTTATTTTATTTCCCTACCCGTTAATTTACGACAATCCGTTGCAATGATCGTTCGGGCACCGGACCGATTTGTTTGTTTAAAATACTGATATGCGTTGACCTTTCAGGAATCTTGAAGTCATATAAGGAGAGTGGCAGGATTGATTCGACTCCCGAAACCAAGTCAACCGTAGACAACGTCGTCGCTGACCTTCTGGAGGCCATGGAGGGAAGCTAATACACCCCTAGTCGCCGTGACGCTGCCAACCCCGAAGTATCAGTGGCCAAACCTCCCGCCAGCGCTGCCATGCACCCTTCCAACCCAGCCGCGGGTGTCGAAAGCCCCCCATACCCCTACTTTTTGGAACACTCCAACTAGGACCCATGGAACAGCAAGTTCTGGGAAACGAATTCCGTCAGCCCACTGCAGGTACCAGAGAGAGCGTCGAAGGAGATATGTCGAGATCCACTTCACTTACCCGTCCACAATGAGCTGTATTGGAGATGAGACAAGCCGGACATACCCGCAACCAGTGCCACCGTTCTCAACCTGTCGCCATCAGCCAAACAGAGTTGCCACGACACCTGCCGTCTGTGTGACTTCCCCCTACCGAACATCCAGCCTGCCCCGCCTGCGGATGTCAGCATCTCTTCAAGACGCGTCTTCACTAGAAGTCGGAAGCCTCCCCCCGGTTCGACATCAACCGAAGAACCGAGGAGAATTAAACTTTATTTTCCTTTTGAGTTTCATCTTTTCATTCTCGAAAGTTTGTGATAGGTGATAGGTTGTGAATAGAAGGGTTCGGCCGCAAAAGGTGTAGGCGCCTAGTCGGTTTTTGTTTTGGGATCTTTTCCGTATTAGGTGATTCGGGGGTGAGTTTGAAATATATATATGTATATATATATATAAACATACATTTTTTTTCCGAAGTGGGAAGGGTGCCGGGTGAGGCGCCTAAATTCGGGCGAAATACCTTCTAGAAACAGCTGTATTATCCAAACAGATCCAGACTGCTTTACTGAACACATTTTTAATAATGCTGCACAATCAATCATTATGTTGGAAATATATTCTTTATATTTTCATGTTCCTGATTGTTGTACAGCATTATTAAAAATACAACAATTAGACGACCCAGAAGATATTTTAAACAGAACAGTACGAACTGGAGATCAAGTAGGCAATTTCGAATAACAGGTTCCAGAATCTATGAAATATATACATATTCTAAAAATGATTGGAATATGAAATCTCTAAAATATTTTTGGCCCAAGACATTTTCCAATAAATACACAAAATATGGGGAGAAATTTGAGAAAACTGCCCGTGAAGCATTAATTATTGTTCCAGGTACTTAATTTTATTTACTTTTCAGTTGTTTCAAAATATAAATATTTTAGGATGTAAAGTTGTAGAGGTAGACATGGTGGTTCCTCATAATAATATGTGGGTTGGCTTTCCTTCTGTGGATTCATTTTTGAGGACAACAAACCAAAATATCTATTAGAACTAAAATGTATATTTGAAGGGTAGTATGGCCACTAAAATACGTTTTTTATGATTATAGATGACGATTGGGGATGCCGTACAAACAGTTAATTATTTAAGTGTTGTAAACGAGACTATATTTTAAAAAAACATTTGAATTTAAGAAAATATTTTTTGATATTACATTCATCTTTTGATGATTCTTTCAACAATATAGATGTGCCATATGATAAATGATTTTCTTATAAAATGCAGTTAAAGAAACATATTTTGAAAATATGTTGCATAACATATGTAGCTTTAGACAGGAGTAACAAAATAAAAACAATAATATTTGATTCCTTATTTCCCCTATTTATACCTAGTATTCGCTAATATTGGGCTTGACAAATTTGTTAGGCCACATATACATAAAAAATATCATTTATGTATGGCACCAAGTTCCTGTTTAATTTTTATTTAAGATTTTGAAAACGTTCAATCTCTGATTACTTCTTTCAATGTGAACTCTAGCGGAAGCAATTTTCCTATTTAATGTAGATTCAAAGGGACTGAGTTGTTTTTTATTTTTTTAAAATGGCGTTCTAATAAGCCCTATATTATATTTACAGCAGATATCATCAATAACAAAACCCTTATCAACCATTATTTTGTCCTTTCCACTTTATAATTTTTCTATTAAATTAATTTTTGCAAAAATAATTTTGTCTCATGCTCTGCCTCTGAAGTGATAAGTCTTCCCGGAGATACTCCAGTCATAAATTTAACGGTTTGGCTTGATTTGTATTGCGAATAAACACGTATTCAGCAACATAAACACTTTGGTTTTTGTTAAAGTATTTCTGTGCAATCCAAAATGATTATGACATCTTTGAAGTCTTTGAATATCAGAGAAAGATTTTAGCTTATCTCTGTTGAATCGGGAAATGGAATGTTCACTGACAAATTTTTTCCTAAAATGGGTATTAATTCGCAAAAATAAGTCTTTGATGAGTTTTCGGCAATACCGAATAGAATAGATAAAGCAATATAAGAAAATTCAGCTTCAATTTGACAAATACTAAAATGTTTCTGTCCTTTAGTGATAATCTACGTGCGCGTTGATCTTTTGTATACCATATCGACAGCTCCTACGATAAAATCTAAAATTTGAAAATTACTTATTCCTGTGCAGGAACTTGAGTCTCTATTTGTTTTTAAAAGTTCACTTAGTGTTTCAATTTTAGGAGTATTCACTTGAACACTAGAATCAATTTTTAGTAATCTTTCATTATAGAATTGCAATAAAGAACCTGCAGCTTCCAACTCTTGCTTGCTGTGTGCCATAATTTCTTGCAATTTCATTTTATCACTTTCAAATAAATTTGTAGTTTCCTCTAGCTCACATGTATACTTATCTTTTGATAAATTTCTGGATAACAGCCTATTTGTCCTGTCTGAGATGGTGGATGGAGATGATTGAAGTTCTTTATTTTTTGTTTCTATTGATAAAATGGGCAATTTAAGCGATGGACCTGCTATTTTCATTAATTCCGCCGTTGTACCTGAACATTTGCGCCTATAATTAAATAAATGGTTAATTACAAATAAAAATATGTTTTATGATGATATACTTGTAAATGTAATCTTCTGAACGATGAAATAAAACAAGATAGTTTGTTCAAATCTTGATTTATTTGAACTAATGTTCAATTTAAACTTGTTGACGCGGTTCACTAACACAGCAGCTTTGTCAAAACGAATAAAGGTAAAATATAAAAATGTCTTAATATATACAGTGCTAAATCTATTTACTAAGGTTAACAATGGTATTGAAAGAAATTACCTGGAAATTCATTCATCACAAACATTCTAAGCTATCTTCTAGGTAAAGAGGTTCAATAAAGGAGACTGATTGATATATATTTGGTCGTTAAGGAGATTACCTGAATATTTATTCTTGTTAATCTCTAGGGCCTCTAATAAATTTAAACTAACAGATTTACCGACTACATGGAGAATTTCAAAATTTGGGTCGAAAATGTGTTGGTTTTCTAATAAATGATTTGAATAGTTAGAATCTAATTTTTTGTTGTCATAGCTACGTTTGTGTTCCGAAATTCTAGCTTAAAAATTTCTGAATGTTTTACCGATATTAATTTTATCACAATTGTCATTACCACATTTTAATTTATAAACTCCTGATTTGTTTAATTTTGAAGATTTAGATTGATTATTTTTAATGAATTCGGATAACTTGTGAGTTTTGAATGAAATATTCATGTCCAAAGTTTCTAAAAATGATTTAATTTTTAGGGATGGTGTTCAAAAGTATGTTAAGCTTTTAAATTGTTTATTATTTTTATCTGAAGGGAATACTTGTTCTAAAGTCTGTTTTTTTATTTTTTTATTTATGATATTGTCAATTAAATTTGGATCGTAATTATTATTAACTGCTATTTGTTTTGATATTTAATTCTTTGGTATAATTATTAATATTTAATGGGACTGTTGAGAGTCTGTGTATCATACTATTGAAAGCTGCTAGTTTATGACTGAATGGGTGGACCGAACTATTATGAATTGTAATATCTGTATGTGATGGTTTATGAAATATAGAAAAATCATGTTTATTATTTATATTTGAAATTGTAAGGTCTAGAAAGTTTATAGACTTATTTTGTTCAAGTTCTACGGTAAATTTGATATTATTGTGAATCGAGTTTATGTAAGTAATGAAGCTTTCTAATTGTCTATTTGTACCGATGAAGCTAGCTAAAATGTCGTCCACATATCGGTGCCAGTACATAAATTTTTTACTAAGGGGGTGTTCATGAATTATTTTTTCTATATTATCCATGAAAATTTCTGCTAGTAGGGGGCTGAGAGGGTTGCCCATAATCAAACCATCTTTACTGCTATAAACCTCTCCATTGAAATGAAAATAATTTTGATTCAAACACACTTTTAATAAAGTAATGATATCAGAGTGAATTATAGGATTAACATATTTGTATGTGAGCAAGTTATCAACAAGAGTTATAGTTTCTTTAGGAGGTATATTAGGGAATAGATTTGTTACATCGAACGATATGAATTTAGAAATATGGGGTAGTATTATATCTTGAATATTGTTAATTAATTCCGTTGAGTTTTTAACTGAAAATCGAGGTATGAATGAACAATATTAAGAAATGATATCTATGAGGATCTTTGAAATTTTGAATGAAGGTGCTGTGAAATAAGAAACAACTGGCCTGATTGGGTCCCCTTCTTTATGGAGTTTAATTAATGAATAAAGTAGGTGTTGCGGATTGGGTAAAAATAATTTATATTTTTCTTTATCGGTAATTATTGATTTAACGTTATCTACTGCTAATTTTATTTCTCTCTGAAATTTATTAGTTGGGTCTTTTTTAAGGGTCTCAAAATTGCTTGTCTGAATAAAATTGTTGGTTTTTAATATATAATCTTCTTTAGGTAATGCTATTAGCGTATTACCTTTATCTGCTTTTGTGAAAATAAGACTATTTTACTTTGATTTTTGTTGAATTGATTCGGCGACTGATAATTAAAAATTGGGTTTGTTAAACTCGACGAATTCTTTTTTTATAATTTCTGAAGCTTTATGTTTTATATTAGAATTATTTGGAAAATTATACAAATTAATTTCTGTTTCTATACCTAGTTTGTTGAAGTTATCCAATGAACATGTGGGTTGAATATTATTTTTAGAACCTTTTTGTAATAATTGAGTTTCTTTATCTGGAAAAATTGTATTTGGAAGATTGACGAATCTATTAAAAAATGTTCTGAGAATTTGGTTTGTGGGTTTCTTGATACTGGTTTGTTGGTTAATAATGACTTCAATTTACGTTTTTGTCCTTGGTACTTTTTGTGAATAATTACTTTATTATTATCTCTTATGTCCCTATCTAAAATGTCAAACTCTATGGGATGTAGTATATGTGATAGTTGTGAATGAATTACCTTAACAAAAATACTAAAAATATATCTCTTACTATACTGAATGTTCTTTTCTTCTTTTAATCATTTTTCTTTGCCATAGATACTGGCTTTGTTGGCTCGACTGCTCTTGTTGTCTGTTTTTAATTTCATGTATCTAGGGAATACATGATTTCTGGAACACTGCCCGAAGAACCACAAATTTTGCGTACACACTGCACTTTTAAAAAGTAATTTAAAATACCATATAGCCAAATAGCTGATATCAGCTTTCTTCAAAAATTGAATAGATGAGGCTTTTACTTGATGAAAATCCATACTGAACGATGAAATAAAACAATATAGTTTGTTTAAATCTTCATTTATTTGAACTAATGTTCAATTCAAACTTGTTGACGCATTTCACTATTTCACAGCACCTTCGTTCAAAATTTCAAAGATTTTCATAGATGTCATTTCTAAATATTATTCATTCATACCTCGATTTTCAGTTAAAAACTCAACGGAATTAATTAATGATATTCAAGATATAATACTACCCCATAATTCTAAATTCATATCGTTCGATGTAACAAATCTATTCCCTAGTATACCTCCTAAAGAAACTATAACTCTTGTTGATAACTTGCACACATACAATAATGTTGATCCTATAATTCACTCTGATATCACTACTTTATCAAAAGTGTGTTTGAATCAAAATTATTTTCATTTCAATGGAGAGGTTTATAGCAGTGAAGATGGTTTGATTATGGGCAACCCTCTCAGCCCCCTACTAGCAGAAATTTTCATGGATAATATAGAAAAAAATAATTCATGAACACCCCCTTAGTAAAAAATGTATGTACTGGCACCGATATGTGGACGACATTTTAGCTAGCTTCATCGGTATAAATAGACAATTAGAGAGATTCATTACTTACATAAACTCGAGTCACAATAATATCAAATTTACCGTAGAACTTGAACAAAATAAGTCTATAAACTTTCTAGACCATACAATTTCAAATATAAATAATAAACATGATTTTTCTATATTTCATAAACCATCACATACAGATATTACAATTCATAATAGTTCGGTCCACCCATTCAGTCATAAACTAGCAGATTTCAATAGTATGATACACAGACTCTAAACAGTCCCAATAAATATTAATAATTATACCAAAGAATTCAATAGCATGAAACAAATAGCAGTTAATAACAATTACGATCCAAATTCAATTGACAATATCATAAATAGAAAGATAAAAAACAGACTTTAGAACAAGTATTCCCTTCAGATAAAAATAATAAACAATTTAAAAGCTTAACGCACTTTGGAACGCCATCCTTAAAAATTAAACCATTTTTAGAAACTTTAGACGTGAATATTTCCTTTAAAACGCACAATTTATCCAAATTCATTAAAAATAATAAATCTAAATCTCCAAAATTAAGCAAATCAGGAGTTTATAAATTAAAATGTGGTAATGACAATTGTGATAAAATTTTTATCGGTAGAACTTTTAGAAATTTTAAAACTAGAATTTCGGAACACAAACGTAGCTATGACAACAAAAAATAAGATTCTAACTATTCAAATCATTTATTAGAAAACCAATACATTTTCGACCCAAATTTTGAAATTCTCCATGTAGTCGGTAAATCCATTAGTTTAAATTTATTAGAGGCCCTGGAGATTAACAAAAATAAATATTCAGGTAATCTCCTTAACGACCAAATAGATATCAATCAGTCTTCTTTATTGAACCTCTTTACCTAGAAGATAGCTTAGAATGTTTGTAGTGAATGAATTTCCAGGTAATTTCTTTCAATACCATTGTTAACCTTAGTAAATAGATTTAGCACTGTATATATTAAGACATTTTTATATTTTACTTTCACTCGTTTTGACAAAGCTATTGTCTTAGTGAAACGCGTCAACAAGTTTAATATATATATATATATATATATATATAGATCTAGCGGTCAAATTGGCATCGGTACATTCACGGTATAGCCAGGAATCCTCCAATATACACCAATGTATATTTGCTAAATATATTTAAGGGTTAGCATCTTGATAATTTGGCAACGTTGAAATACAAGATATATTTGAGTTTATTAAATCACTTCCATTCTGCAGATTTCATGGTCGTGTATAAATATTGTACTTGTAACGGAGGAAGTGGCATCTTTGGAAATATATTTAGACTTAACGTATTCGTTACGGTAAAGTGTATGGTTATTTAAATGCATCGTGCGTTCTTTGTAGTAATTTACATTTATCAATTTCTATGAGTTGTTTGGCCATAGTTTGATTACTATTTATTTGACCGTATCGCTACATGTCGCTAGAATGTTTGGGGCAAACCAAAAAATCAGTCGTTGTAGTTTAAAATTGTGATCATATACAGGGCTCCGTATCGAAACTTTTAAGCAAAAGGTGCCTATCTAATTTTTTCGTGACTATTCGAAGCAACACTTGAAACTCTCCGAAGATTTGAAAGCTGATTCAGAAACCCACTCACAGAAGCTATACTATCTGGACATTATTTCAGAGTCACCAATATGGCAGATCACAGAAACCCGTTTGTTGTCGATATTTCACAATAACCGTTAGTTTTATTTTGGTGTATTTTTAAACAGGATGCAAACTATATACTAGGAACTATTGAGATCAATATTTCAAATAATATGAACATTGATGTGTCCAGTGATGAAATCGCTGGTGACTGTCTTGCGGAAAGTACTAAATTAATGTCTTAACAATCTTTGAATGCAATTTTGGGCAGTGATGTAGAACAACATTTAGGAAACCTTCCTGATGGTTCCGTAATAGATATAAGTTATTTGAATAGAATAAATAACACACCTTGCAATACATCTAGCTAAGTTCCAGCTACTAAGAATAAAAGGATCAGAAGGAAACATAACTGTTCATTCTGCAGTGTAAAAACTAGACAATTTTGTTCGACATATAGAAAGATGTCATTCTGATGAAATACAGGTACAAGGAATAATGTCTTCGGATAAGAAATCGAAGAAAAGAAAAAAATTAATTGATAAAGTACGTAGAGAAGACGACTTCATATTTTCGAAAGTAGCTCAAATATTTCGAATGGGAAAAAATGATTTAGAACAACTTGCTGCATTTATGGGACATACAGAAAAGACACATGCTGAGTGATATCGATTGCCTGACGATATTTACCAGACTGCTAAGGTCAGCAAATTATTGATGCTCTCAAAGCAACCTAACATCTTCGAGAGGTAGAAAGGCATTGGGCTCGATGAAATAGATATTGATGATTATGTAGTTGAAGAGAATGAGGAACATACAAGAGATATAAATGCGGGGGAAGAAATGAAAGAAATTTCCCCTGTTATCGCTTCAAGTTTTATCCAAGAGACTACTCCTGTTTCACACCAATTTAAAAATGGAGCCAAACGAAAACTCGTAGCTTGGGCGACTGAACAAAAGACAGTGGCGGAAACATTCTTTAAGCGACATATAAAATTAAAACGTCCTCCCAGAAAAGGGGAAGTCATGGACTTAATTAATCAGCACCCAAACCTGTTTCATAATAAACCATGGCCAGTAATTAAAGTTTATATTTGCAATAAATATAAACAGGTTAAATAAATGCAAGGCCTTATTTTCTTATTACAATGGATATTTTTTAGTTTGAATCAAAGAGCGGAGGAAGTTTTTTTTAATTATATTTCAGAGGAATTTTTTGTTCGTTTTTGTGAAAAAAATAATTTGTTCATGTTTTATTACACAAAATAAATAAAAAATCATTGTGTTTGTGTTTTGGAATCTTTGTTGCATTTCCTTTACCATCGATATTTCAATCTATAATCTATTAAATTCAATTCAGTTATCTCCTTTTTTGTGTGACAACTAGTATCATTGCGATGTAGACGACGAATAAATATTACTCAAAATTGTTATATCTACATGTAAAACTCGTATTTTCTTTTTGAACTAAATCACAATACAATGATATATGAAAACAGAAAAACTATCATCTGCTGATCTTTACAATTATAACTTGAGAAGACAATTTTATAGTGGACAACTTCCTTTATTGATCTGTTCGTTGACGACTTCATATTGTGGGTTTCTCATGTGTCTTCTAATCTAATTCTTGTTTCTTATTACAAAAATGTAGTACTTCTTCTGTGTAAGGTGTAGTCGATGATTAGTGTCGAGTAAATGTTTAGCAAAATGAGATTTTTCTGGATGTTTCAGTCAGTACGATCTTAAGTGTTCACCCCACCCCGTCTCATCTCAAAATTTCGCAGGGTTTGGCCGATTTAGATAGCATCACATTCTGGACATTTAAGTTTTTATATACCAGACTGCATTGATTGGGATATTTTTGCTGCAACATTTAACAATTTTGTACTTACGTCACTTCCTGTTTTCGAAGTAATTGATGTATTGGTTGCTAACGATACTACCTTTGAAATATTAAAAGATATATTACCAGCAAATATGATGGTTCTATAATTTTGTACTCATGTAGTTAGTTTGTAAAATATTTCCTGTAGTGCTACTCTCTCCTACTTTTTATTGAGTAAACTATTTATCATTTCTAATAGATAACCGTTTGATGGGGCTATTTGTTTAATTGAATTGATCTGTCCATCAAAATAATATCGTATGCGTTGGTTTCTGTAAAATGAGTAATTAATTATCAACTCTTTGAGTTGTTAAATCAAGGAAATTAATTGAGCTATTCTCTTCAACTTCTAATGTAAATTGAGTTTTTGGGTGTGAATTATTAATATGATTGAAAAATTAATCTAATTGTCGTTCACTGCCTATGAAACAAGCTAATATGCCATCTACATATCTATAACAAAATATATATGTTGGGGTTTTCTCAGTAGTAACGCCTCAATGTAATTCGAGAATATTTTCGAAATAACATTCAATTTTCATTACATAGTTTAAAGTAACTATGACACCCATGTCAGAAACCTAATAATCGAAATAGAAATCTGTCAGTGTGACATTCTTTAGCATACGTAAACTACCTGATATCGTGGTTATCTTCAAAATTAATAATTCATATCGGAGCTGTATTTTGGAATGTAACTCAAAACATCACAAATTTATATTGTTGCAATAAGAAATTGAAGCAGAATTCCTAATTAATATAAAACAAAAAGTGTTTCTTCAAAGCTATAAGTTTAATCAAGAAATCAAGTTATCGGACATCATGCAAACTGTTAAAATTTTGTTTTGATAGATATAAGGATTGCCACATACTGGTATTTATTGCATTAATGATACACTCATTATTCACAGCGATCCATATTGAATCATGGAGAGTTTGATGTTATGATATTGAGAAATTTGAATTATTTAATTTTGCGGTGGATTCAACCTTATCCAACTGAACCTAACCATTGTTTTGTTGATTCATTGAGTATCTACTTATTACATGTTGTCATAGATAATGTAACAATAACGATAATTATACACGTTCAGGGCTACCTAGTCAGGTTAGGTTAGCTTCGGTTTGTAAATTAGAATTTTTCCAATTTTTCAATTTGATTTATTTAAAAATGAATAATGAACGTTTTTGTTCATTTGATTACTTGAAGAAAAAATATTCACAATTATTTGTGAATAAGCGTTTACATGAACATTCAAAGCCCTAAAACCGATATATGTACCAATTCTCTGATATTCTCATATTTTTTATAAACCACCGTAAAAACGAATACTTGAAGAATAATTATTGGAATCGGATGATTTTTAGATTTTTTACAGACAAAAATTGATAGTGTAAAATTATCGATATATGTTTAACACTTTTTCAGTTCCTTTTTCAATGATTTCCATCATATGCCAACATTAGTGCGACGGAAAATTGAATTTATACTAGTAACTGATATGATTACAACCATTATATTTCATTTTAAAGATGAACCGTTGAATTGGCAACGTTGTTCGGATGTCTAAGTGCAAATAAAATAGATATACAGTAGTCAAAATGTCCGCTAAATGGTCAATATATACACGGAAGTCAGTCTGACCGTTTATTCAATCCGGCATATACAAATAAGCGAGACCAGCGCCGAACAACAGAAATTCTGTGAACTTTAGTTACAAATCCATTCAAATATGGTGTAAATTAGACTCCGGCCAATTTTTACCTCATGTGATAGCTGATGAAATTCCAAGTCGATTCCACTATCTTTTTTCGATTTGCAAATTGGCATCCGTATATTCGATGCCACTTTACCGCGGATGCCACCTTAACCGCAATTTTAACATGTGGGATGCCACTTCACGCCGTTAATGTATATATATATATATATATATATATATATATATATATATACATATATATATATATATATATATACATTCACGGCGTGAAGTGGCATCCGCCCATATTAAAATCGCGGTAGCTGTGGCGTCCGCGTCACTATAGCATCCGATATACGGACGTCACAGTGCATCGAGCTCCAGAATATCGCAAACGGTTCAGTGAATGCTTGGGAATCTATTGCTGAAGAAATCAGCAGGACGTCACTTTGGTCGGTTTTTGTATAAACCTATACACCAAGGTTCACAGGTTCTCCGTACACGGCGTTATAGTAGCACACTTATATATTTATTATACATCTGACGCACAAAGTGGCATCCGTCAGTATACATGTCGAAGAACGGTATAGTTTGGCGTCTGTATATGTATTTTTCTTGCATAGTGGCATCCTGGCAGTGGTGCCGATCTCACTCTTGGTTATAGAACGCTTCTAACATTGAATGTGAGGATTTACATCCGTTTTAATTTTTTGATACCATTGTTGACAGTGCGAAGGATGCTAGTTATTGCAGAATATCTACCGGTATTAATAGAAAAATTATATTTTCGTTCTCCAATTCACTCAAATCTGATTTTGAGGCAAAATAAAACACTACTGGCGATAAAAATGAATAATGCTGGCGATAAAACAAACTAAAGAATTCTGAATTTCCGTAAATAAAGGGAAAATGAATTGAATTTTCCAACGTAAATTACGAGATGAAGTAAAATTACTACTCAATTTTCTACTTAATTTTCGAATGGGTATATTTTTCTACTTCACTATAGCAGAAGTCAAGTTTTTTTTGTGAAAATTCCGAAAACATTAATGCAATCAGATTACTAGGTGGATTGTTAGTAGTTGACCTAGAATATTGAATTTAACAAAAATTTCGGAGACGATGAAACTCTAATCTGGCATATACAGTGTGTATCAATGATAACTGAATGGACGATAAATGCATCCTTATTTGATCTACGGAGAAAAATGCCATAAATGAAATAGAGAGCAATAAAAGCTATGTATACACTAGAGTTTTTTTCCCAACACCATAGCGGTTTGGTGCTGGGTGTTGGGAAAAAACTCTAGTCTGTTCATTGCTACACCACCGGTTCCAAACAGTGCAGAGCAAAAATGAAAGCTATGTTCCAATGTACAGGGAGTCTGATAAAAGCAAAACTTGAACATGTGCTAATGATTATACTGGTGTGCTGTCTGTATACAGGGTGTCCCAGACCAACATACAAATAATCCTACAGAGTGAAATAGAGCTCAAAATAGGGCGATTGAAATCAACTTTCCTTTATATGTTCCATTGAGCCGTTTGATGAAGGTTTTTTTTCATACTCTTGAATAATTCGAAACCCGTGAAAAGTTAGGCTCTGAATATTGAAGAAAAACTTTGAAACAGGATTTCTAAAAGAAAAGTGTGAACACGAAATTTCAAACAAAGTGTTGAATTCACTTGAATTGCTAGACTTAGGTGTAACGCTAATGATAAGGAATCTAAAGAGATAATGAAGTAGTGAGGAATCCATCATGACTCCGTATAAGTTTTCAGACCAGTATCATCATTGAAGCTATTCTCTATTGTATATTTGAGATAGAAGAGACATAAAAAGATGTTGATTGAAACTTATACAAATGTTCGTACAAAAAATAAACAGTACATATTCCATCCTTTATATACGGGTGTTTCCTAAGTAATCTAAAATATTGTAGTGGACGCTTCGTCACTCCATTTTAAGACGAAAAGATATAATAAAGATGTGTGATAAGTCTTGTCGTTAATGAGATACAGGGTGCTCAATTGTCTTATTATTTCAACTTTGAAGTTTTGTAACTGGGTTTGTAATGCCGGTGGAAAAATGCCGTATTTTTTTATGATTGTACCTACCTCCCGCTTTCGATTTTTGATACTTTAATTCTTTCCAATCCATAAACGTAGCCGCTACGAATTTTTTTAGGGTGATTTTTAATAAAAATATTCAGTGACCTTAAAAAAAATCGTAGCGGCTACGTTTATAAATTGGAAAGAACGAAATTAGTAAAAATCGGAAGAGGTGAGTGAGTACAATGATAAAAAAGATACGGTACTTTTCCACAGATTGAGTTATAAAACATCAAAGTTGAAATAATACAACAATTCAACACCCTGTATCTCATTAAATAAAACACTTATCACACATGTTTATAAGAACTTTTCGTCTTAAAATGGAGTGACAAAGCGTCCACTACAATATTTTAGATTACTTAGGAAACACCCTGTATAGTTTGCCAAAGAAATTACTAGCCAGCCCGCTATTTTGTTATTTAAACATCTGATTGTAATTTCCGGGTCAATCGGAAACTTATCGAACTTTGTCGTTATAAAAGAAACTACATAAATGTTTTCTTTTTGAATTTGAATTGTAAGAAAAACAATGTTAAACATTTATCATATCCTTGTCTTATCTTTGACGAATAAAATAAAATCATAATTTTTTTTTCAAATACTCACTTTGATTCAAATGCGCTAGAAAGTAAAAAATAATTTCTTTGGATTTTTAACGTGGATTATTATGTAGGTTCTAGATTGAAAAGCTTGTGTATTCGAACTAAACATTTTCGCGGCATGCCCTGTGTGAAAAAAAATTCTATACAAAGTATCGTTAAGATTGGGCCACCCTCAAGTTATTATTTTCAAATACGATTCTATATTTTTAATTGCACTGTTGCCAGGAGTCATGTTTCACATCGGAGTAGTATCTACATCTGCACTACAGAGTGTTTTGGAAATATTGAACTATACCGGTAAAATTTCAAATCTTCAATAATTAAAGTTCTTGTTGTAAGATCAACTTCGCATTGATTCACTTTTTACTCACTGATTATTCTCAATTACAGCTGTTATGGAATATCAAAAGAGGTTGAAATTGTTCTGGTAATAGTTCAATATTTTCAAAACACTCTGTAGTTCAGATGAAAATACTACGTCAATATGAAACATACCTCTTGGCATTCAAAAAATTGCAATGAAAAATACAGGTTCGTATTTGAAAATAAAATGTTGAGGGTGTCCCAATGTGTACCATACTATATATATAATTTTTATTAGCATGTTTGGATAGTCTACAAAAAGTTGATATGGCAAAGTCTTGGAAAATACTCGCAAATTAAAAGATGTAGGCAAAAGAAGAATTTCAAAATTTCCAATTTTTCCGGTGTAACTCCAGAACTAGAGAAGCTAGAATGTCTTGACTCAAATAAATGACCTCTGAAATACACAACTTTGCCCCCATTCAACCATCCCTATATCTCTTACCGTTACCATTATTCCAATGCATAGACTCGAATTTGAATAGTATTGTATAAGAAGTGTGGAAAGTGACATATTTCGTACGAGTTCAGGAAATACAATTTCTAACGAGTTATGTACTCTATTTTTCCTACGACCATGAATATACAAGTTGTATGAATTATGAGTGTTAAAATATTAATTCTGAGTATATAATTATTATCATGCCGACCAGCAGAAAGCAAAAGTTGTTTTTCGTTAGTCCGCATTCGGTCTTCTCCATTGACTTGGTTAAATGAAGGTCATACTGTTTCAATGTTTTGGCAAGACACGAATGTCAAAAGTCGGAGGCAGGCAGCTCTTGAAGGGTGGTCAACAGGCCTCAATCCACCAGAAGGAAAAGGACGTCGACTCATCATTACTCATATCGGAAGTGCCGAAGGTTTTGTTAAAGGTGGATTGTTGTGCTTTGAGTCGAAGCAAACCGGAGATTATCATGAAGATATGGATGCAGACGTTTTCGAAGAATATTTTTCACAAAAGTTAGATCTAATTCCAACGGGCTCAGTCATTGTTATGGATAACGCAAGTTATCACTCCAGGTTAGTGGAGGAATTACCTTCAACTGCATGGCGTAAACAAGATATCCACGATTGGCTAACCTCGAAAAATATTGAATGCCCAGATAACCCGCTGAAAAATGAGCTCTTGCAACTGGCCAATTCACATAAACACAAATATAGTAGATACGTTGTAGATCAAATGGCATCAGCGCGTGGTATAACGGTGCTGAGGCTTCCTCCTTATCACTGTCAACTCAATCCCATAGAATTAATATGGGCATAAGTGAAAGGGGAAGTTTCAAGAAAAAATACGACATTCAAAATGAGTGACATAAAAGTTTTATTCGAAGACGCGTTAGGTAACGTAACCAAAGGAAAACTGGAAGAAATGTGTTGAACACGTGATACAAGAAGAACTAAATATGTGGGAAATGGATCATATAAGTGAACACATGATTAAACCATTTATAACCAATGTTGATAATGGAAGCTCAACAGATTCGTCTGATTCTGATATATAGACTAGTTTTTGTGTTAGTTATTACTATTATTTGTTAGACTTTTTTTTATAAATATTACATTAATTCGTACTTTATTCCTGCATTTTACTTTTTTCCTCTCCTATTGTAAACGGTATATTAGTAGTAAAGTTGATACCTACTGCAAAAAAATTTGCTATTTTTTATATAATATTTTATGTTTATTGTTTATTCATAGGAATACAAAAAAATGTGTTTTTATTGAATCGATATTGTGAACTCTTTTGAATAGTTTTCGTAATAATAATTTCATAGTGCCTTCATATTCATATACCAAGTTTGTTCTGTCCTGATTGCACGCCTCTGAGGATTAAATTGTTCATTTGTTCATTCAAATACAATGGAGCGAGCCTTTCAATACAATAGGCGACCCAACTGAAATTCGTAACAAATGAGAAATTTTAGTACAAAATTAGATAAACATCGGCGATATTTTATTATACACCCTGTATCGGTTTTGCATACCTAATGAGCTTTTATTACTCCATGCCTTTTAAAAACAGACTATAGAGAAGTTCACTTTAACGTTGTGTGGTGGCGTATCGCATAGAAAGAGATCCCCATAGGGCAGTCAAGCGAAATGTCACTTAAATTTAAACATGGCGTCTGTGGGTGATACCATAAACAAATCAAATATTTTCATTTCTCTATGGGTCATACACCCCTGTAAAGTGCATTGTACAACGCTTGTTCAAAGCACTCATACAATCATTTTTATAATATGATACAAGTGCAATGGGCAGTTTCAACACTTCCGTGGTTCACAAGTACCCATACGTATAATCGGGTTCATTCATTCTTTGTGAATGTTTTACATTGAAAAATAAACAAACAATTATTTGGCTGATTGTAAATTAAAAATAGCAGGTCAGGTACATAATTGCATCCTACGTGATTAGTTTACTTACCCTTCCAGCATTTGTACATATCTGGTAGTGACGTCTAGATGCTGGCTTTTAAGAATGTTATAATAACCACTCATTATCTCAGAATTTCCAAAATCACAATAAAAACTTATTACAAACGTGTACACACTAACGGCAACAAACGGTTTAAAATGTTCATCTGCCCCACAGACGCCCTATTGGCTTTCAAGTGACAGATCATTGGAGAGCTCTATAATAAGGAATTAATAGAATAACAAAGGCTGAAGAAATTAATATTGTGGATTGTGGGACCATTGGCTGGTGCAGTTTCAATACACAGGATATTACAAGAAGCGAGAACAATTGAAAATTGGAACAAATAAATGTGTAACAAGAGGAGATATCTTATTTAAACAGAAAATATAATATTGACATGAAGAAGCATGCAGATAATGACAGCTACACCTTTGAAAATTGAAGAATGGAATTGAGAAGGACAAACTTATGCAAGAAAATTGATTCCAGCTCCATAACTTTATATTTAAAAATTTAGAAAAATTAAAAATACTTCTAAATTGACTACACAATGACCGTATTATGCAACAATTTACTTGTTTAAAGTGGACTGAAGTGATAGTAACAAATTTTATGAAATTTAAAAAAAATTGAAGTATATTAATTGGCTTTTAGAGATAGGTTTCTTTGGTAATACTAAAATTAAATCCATATCATGTAATTTTAAATCCTAACTGAGGTGGCATTACATTTGTTATAATGTAGTTTTAATACTATGAGGGTGTGGTAATCTGGACTTTTACTCATGGTTTGATTTATTAGTATTGTGTACATTGCTTTTTGGGATGTAATGTGTAGATTAGTGGTAAAGGAATAACTTTGACTAATTTTAGGTGAAAGTTACCCAGATTCAGAGGTTGAGGATTATGCAGTAGGGCTCTTGAATGGTGGAAAAGAAACTTAGAGATTTATATCGCACAATTTGCATAGGAAGTACTCACGGCACCAACAGAAGGAATTGTGATTTAACAATAGATTGAAGGATGAATTCAATACGGGTTTTCCAGTGGCGTTTTTAGTTAATAATAGGTTAGATCAAAAGGCACAGGATTTTTTTTCAAATTTCTTGGGATTAGGTTAGGCGAGTCAATTGAAGCCAAATACATAATAAGCGATGACGACCCAAAATATTACAGTGCGTGGACCAAATATATAACTGGTGGAACCTCCCCCACCAAGAAGATTTTTCTGTATGTGGCATGTTATTAAAAATTGAAATATTCAAGGAAAATCAAAGATTAAGAACCTGAAAGTTAAGAAGAAGATGAAAGCAGAAATGAGAAGTATATTAAAAGAAATTGATGTTAAAACATTTGAAAAAAAAAGTGACAAGTAGGTATTTTAAATATTTACAAATATATTTTTTTTAATTATAATTAAATGTGGTAATTTTTTTTAATTATTTTCATTAAATAGACTATTTTTTGTCGTATTTTCATTTATTACAATCCTATTTAAAGAATTACCCGAGGCATATTGAAATTGCCATCAAGTTTTTTTCCTTGAAATAAATAATTTAACAAAAAACGAGATCTTGTTCCTAAGGTTATTGTTTTACTGTTGTTATACTTGTTTAAAATTCGTAGTAATTTTAAATTTGTTTAGGTAGGTTAGGTTAGGTTAGGTTAGGTTCCAACTTACATTAAAATAGAATTATTTCTGATAGATTAATAATATCTAAATTGTAAGTTGGACAATACCATGTGCTAAATATATAAAATGAAATAAATTGCAGTTTAATAATATCCAAAAAATTGTATGTTAGACATTATTATGTGATAAATACCCAAACTACTTGTAGTTTAATATTAAAAAGTTGTAGGTTAGACATTATCATATGCTAAATACACAAAATCTTGCAGTTTAATAATGTAAGTGTGCTAAGTACACAAACTCGATTTAAATTTGGTGCCTAACAATTTAAACTTGGGGCCATATAAGCCGCACCTAACACGATCTGATTGGCTGTGCATTCTTTACTTTTAATGTATCGTGCTGTAACATGGGAGGCACAGTACAGTTACACTGCAGTCCTGTCCTGACACGGTCGTGTAATGTATGTTTCGACCCCGTGACACTATTTCAAATAGAGGTAGTGTCAAATGTAGAAGAAATTACTTTCTCTATGTTGGTCGTTTTTTTACATCTCACCACCTTCTGATAGCTTAAACGGAAGTTTTGTCCTTTCTTATTTTATGCCAAGTAACAAAAACAGAAGTAGTGAGTAAATTACACACCAGGAGGTGGTGAAACTAAGTGATGTTAAGTGAGAATATTCCCAATGAGGAGTTTATAAGAGAATATCCCTAATGAGGAATTTATAAGGAAATATTGCCAAACCATAAATTTCTTCTCAATTCATGGGAAATTTTAATGATGTCGTATCTGATGAAGATGAAAATGAGACCCATTTACAGTGAGTATATGACGAAGAAGTCGAATATGCACAAATAAAACATTCAACGATTTAAAATTTTGAAAAAATGTGTTGTGAAGTAAGCCATGTAGGTGGAGCGAAATTTTTTATTTTTTTTTGAAATTCAAAATGCCAGTATGCGAAATTTCAGATTTCTACGACGTCATCTCTGGCTGCCCAACTGACCTTGAAAATTGGCTTTTTATATCACGCGGGCCCGTAACAGTCTCTATATGAAATCGGTTGTCCGACTTCGTAAGTATTCGTTTTTAATCGTATTACGCTTGCAGACAATGGGACCAAGGTCATTTTGCAATTGCGGTCATTTTATGTGTAATTCTTTTCAGTTGCTGCTGTGGTTTTATACGCGCCGGTTGTAGTATTTATTGTTAAAATGGAATTTTATTTTGGTATAGATATGTGGATGACATATTAGCTTGTTTTATGGGTAGTGAGCGACAATTAGATGTGTTTTTCAACCACATCAATAATTTACACCCGAAAATTAAATTTACATTAGAAATTGAAGAAAATAGCTCAATCAATTTTCTTGATTTAAAAATTCAAAGAGTTAATAATGTACTTGATTATTCAATTTTCCGAAAACCAACACAGACTGATGTGACAATTCCATTCAATTCTAACCACCCTGTCTCACACAGACTAGCAGCATATAATTCAATGATACATAGAGCTTTTTCAGTTCCTATGAACAAATGTAATTTTGATAGAGAGAATAATACAATTAGACAAATAGCAACATCTAACGGTTATCCATTAGATATGATAAATAAACTAATTAGTAAAAAAGAGAAAAAAGTGGCATTACAACTAATATATCATAAGCAAGCTGATGAAATTAAAACTTATAAAACCATCACATATGCAGGAAATATTTCTAATAATATTTCAAAGATAATATCTTCAGCAACGAATGCAACAATTTCTTTTAAAACAGAAAGTAACGTTAGTACAAAATTGTTAAATGTAAAAACAAAAATACCACTATCAAAGAAGTCAGGTATATATAAACTCAAATGTCCAGAATGTAATGCTGTCTATTTGGGTCAGACCCTTAGGAATTTTGAAATACGATACAGTGAGCACTTACGAGCTTACAGATTAAAACAACCAGATAAATCCCACTACGCAAAACATCTACTTGACACCAATCATTCATTGACACCTAACACAGAACTAGAAGTGCTGCATATTTGTGAAAAGAAACAAGAACTGGATTTCCTTGAAGAACTGGAAATTAGAAGACATTTAAGAAACCCACAATATGAAGTTGTCAATGAACAGTTAAATCTAGGGAATTCTCCACTGATAAACTGTCTTCTTAAGTGATAATTGTAAAGATCAGCAGATATAGTTTTCCTGGTTTTCTATATCATTGCACAGTTATACTGATCTTAATTGGAAAAATGATATCCAGGATATCACCATAGGGCTAATAATATCTAAGCTTCAATATTTGTAATATCACATCTTCTTCTTTTTCTATAAACATATATTAAGCCAATCACAAGTTAGGTTACTTCTTGGTCTAGCCAAAAATATAACTACTAAACATCAGGTAGGCATAAAATGAAATGTAACTTCTGTCATTCTGACGATGATATTGATTTATCGAAACAATTGTCAATCTTTTAGAATTTTCAATAACTTGTATTATATTGTGGAATTAACTAGAGACCTTGAGTTTCATTTAAAAACACTAATCTTAAAATGCCCCGCACGCGATTTGATTTGTTTTGTCCTGTGTTTCGTGCACCAAAACCATTTAGTGAGGATATGTTGCCAACATATTTTAATGTTTTGAAATATTACTTATTTATTCGAGAAAAACTATTAGAAACTAGTAAACAAGAACCTAGTTTGAGTGTTGTCTGTGTGCCGTTAATACAAGACTTAAAATCTTTATGGGGAAAAAGTTCCATTTCTGTGGTATCGGACCAACAGATATTGCATAAAATAAGACAACACTACAACATGTACCGTCATATTAAAAAACCTCTTAAAAGGGACGGCAAACTTAGTGATAAAGTAAGTTGTTTTGTTTAGAAATTTAGCGAAAAAAAACTATTTGATATTTCACTATGTAAATGTAAAGATTATAAAGAATGTGCCTGCAAAATCAAAGTGCCTGTAGCTGTACGAGATTTTCTTATAGATTAGCGAACCACTCGAAAAATGGCAATTGGCAACATTGACGCCAAGGTTAGTAAAATACTCCAAAAAAAATTAGAGCATAAAACTAAGGAGGAAGAAAGAAAAAAACATGTCTTTCAAGAAACCGAGAAAGATTCCCAGTCTGATGTATCTTTTTCTTCCAGTAAAAATAATACATTATAAATAAAGAATATTCCCAGACAAGTAGTAAACGTTTTATATAAGAAAGCTTCCCCTCAACTTCTCAAATGAGACTAAAACTTCCAAGTTTAGCACAAGCTTGCGATAAAACAGGTGTATCTGATAGATCTGCCGCAATTATTGTAAATGCAGCTCTAACAGATATCGGAATTTTAACCAAAGAAGACCCCTACAAGATCGTCGATCGAAGCAAAATAAGAAGAGAGAGAACAAAAGCGCGTATTGATCTGAAAAGAAAAGATAAGGAGATATCATTTCCATTATATGGTTTATATTTTGACGGACGGAAAGACACAAACAATAATACTAGTCAAAGACGAAAATATATTTTCAAGAAAAACCATAACAGAAGAGCATATTGTACTGGTATCTGAACCAGGATCCATGTATTTAGGTCATATGACTCCAAGTTCTGGTCATTCAAAAAATAGAAGAAGCATTTTAGAGTTCCTAGAGAAAAACATGGATCTTCCTAAACTTGAGGCTATTGGATGTGATGGTACAGTAGTCAATACTGGTGTGAAAAATGGAATATTGATACAAATTGATGTTAATCTCGGACGACCTTTGCAATAATTCATTTGTTTGTTACATGCAAACGAACTTCCTTTGCGTCATTTACTGGAAAATTTGGACGGCAGTACTACTGGACCTGAAGGATATAGCGGCGAAATAGAAAAACATTTGGAAAACTGTGAAAAAATGCCTGCTAAAAAGTTTGAAAGAATCGCAACTACTCGTACTTTGCCTGCAATTACACCAAGCGAACTTAGTACCGACCAGCAATACATTTCTGAAATATGTACTGCAATTTCCACAGGAAATATTTCTTTAGGTTTCTCGAAGAGAGGACCAGGGAAATTGAATCAATCCAGGTGGTTAACTACAGCCAATCGGATTTTGAGATATGTTGCAACTGAAAATCCATCAACAAATCTAAAAATTGAAACGCAATATATCATGAAAGTATATGCTGTTTCATGGTTTGAAATAAAATCTAAACATTCCTATAGGCATGGCAGCAAGCATCTTTTTGGAATTATTAAAAAATCCAGATTCTTACCAGCAGAAATTACAAATATTATTGATCCTGTGATTCAAAGAAACGGGTATTTTGCTCGCCCAGAAAACGTGTTATTGGCTATGCTGGCTGATAGTAGAAAAATAGTAAGGGAATTAGCTCTGAGAAGACTGCTAAAAAGTAGACAAAACAAACTATTAAGTCCAAAAGTACGTGAATTCAGAGTACCTTTAATAAATTTCAATGCCACAGACTACATTGACTCAATCGATTGGCAGTCAGTAACAATTACCGAGTCTCCCCTTAGAGTGTCGATTTCTAATAGCAGTCTTATGAAAATGATCTCAGAAGTTCCCAGTGAAATTGAAATTTTAAAGTTCCCATCCCATTCACAAGCAGTGGAACGCTGCGTCAAATTGGTAACTGACGCGTCAACTGCAGTCTGTGGCTTTGACGCACGTGATGGTTGTATAAGGTCCAAAATAGCTTCTAGAGCCGCATTGCCAATATTTGACACAAAAAGTCAATATTATGAAGTTTTGGAGAAATAAGAAAATTATGAGCATGTACATGTCCCACGACGTTTTGACAGTGCAATTTCTCGGAATCAGTTCGTATGACATGTATGAAATTTGGCAGATATAAACAGGCGAAACTGATGCTTATACTCATTATTAAATTACTCCCGTTTCTCCTGTCATTTTGGGTCACGTGACCCCAAAACATAATTTTTTTAAATTGGACTACCAGTATATTATTACAATTTTGGATATAACATTCAAAAGCAAATTCAATGATACCACACTTGTCATCATTGTATTGTCCAGTAATGATAATAAGGACAATTAAATGATCATTTGTATAAATTATTTTATTAAAAAACGTAACATAGGGAATTAAAAAGTACAAGTAATTGAAAAAATTGAAGAAAATGTTCAAATTGATGACTATGTACATTGACACAATGTTCAAACCTTGTTAAAAGATTTCTTGTAAGTGTTGCTGTAATGTGTTACGGTTCGACATGCCTGTTTTATTTTATCCTATAAATCATTTGATCAATCGGGGGTGTGGCATGAACTCGAGGGTTATATTATCCACAAAATCGCACCATTTCGACCAATCCATTTTTCAGGGAATGTGCTATCAAGATAACTGGCACAAAAAAGTGATGAGATGCTCCATCTGGCTGCCACCACATTGTTCGCCTTTCACGTACGGGAATGTCGTCAATTAATTATGGAAGAGTATTTTGAAGAAAATCTGAGTATCTTTGCCCCATTGATGTTCCTTCATAAAAATAGGGACCAATCAACCGACCAATAAATAAACCGCACCAAACATTGATTCCCATATTGTTTGAAAATTGGTTTCGCGCATCGACTTTGGATTCTCCTGCGACGAATAATGATAATTATTGCGGTTAGCAATACCATTGTTATGAAATCTACTTACATCACTCCATAATATTTTTGCTAAAAAATATGGGTCTTCAATACTTTGTACTAACATTTCAGCAATAAAATGTATTCTCCTTTCAGGATCTGCAGGAACTAAACCTTGTGTTAAGTGCATTTTATAAGGATGGTTTTTGTGATTTTTTAATACTCTTTGTATTGAATTTCTACTTCTTTGTTATTCTTGTTCAATAAATCGTATTAAGGTGTGTTGATTAACCTGAAGATAAGCCAAAATATGTATCACATGGTCATCTGTCTGAGCGGTTTTTTGACGAGGAACTTGATTTTTACCGTTTGAAAAAGAACCAGTTTTTAGCTTTCGTTCGACGTAGACAAAAGTATATTTGCTTGGAATTATTCTAAGATAAAAACGATTTTCTGTACAAACCTTGAGCATGAGTTTTGTTTTTTTGCACATTCTCCATCAATAAGTAGCATGTCAAAATATTCATCGTAAGTAAAAATGTATGGCCTTCTTTAGTTATTATTACAGTGTCTTCACAAGATTATGACTAATAATTTTTGACAGTTCTTGGATAAACTTCACGTAACAATAATGAATCACAACATATGTTGTTGCTACTATAGTTATTCGTTTCATAGCCACCTAAATTTTTGGAAGCATAATATTGCTTTAATAAATTTAGTAAAAATAAATAGCCCAGATTATCATTATTACATAATACAATGATGACAAGTGTGGTATCGTTGTATTTTATTTTGAATGATATATCCAAAATTGTAATATTATACCGGTTGTTCCATTTAAAGAAGTATGTTGGGGCCACGTGACCCGAAATGACAGGAAAGACGGAAGTCATTTTATAATAAATATAAGCATCAGTTTCAACTGTCTATATCTGCCAAATTTCATACATGTCAGATGGACAGTTTTCGAGAAATTGGACAGTCAAAACGTCGTGGGACACCCTGTATAGTGGAATGCGGGCGGGCAGGTGGGTGTAATGCGGGCGGGCGGGTGGATGTAACTCGATGTGCAGCCACCTCCACGTGGTGAGTTCTGCGTTATTTTCTTTTAAAAATATAGCCTTAATAAAATTTTGAGAGAAAATAAGCGATGAGCTGCATAGAATTTAGAAAAAAAATTGTCATTTTTTTTAATATTCATGGCTCGTTGGGCAGCCAAAGATAAAGTCACAACAAACCCAGATTTTGCGCAGTAATCAGCGGTTTGAAAAGGCACCTTTTCCGAATATAGGCATCTCCATATCTTCCAAACAAAAAAAACGGCCATTTTCGCTCCACCCTAAATTGTATATTCAAGGAATAGTTTTTCACTATTAAAGTTTACAATAATTTAAGAAAAGGATTTTTAAATAAATATTGAAACATATGCTTTCGGCGACAGTGGCCACCTGTTTGTGAGGGAACACTGTTCACCACTTGTTTTACAGAACTAAGAGTGCCACTGTTTCCTACAATAATTTTTTGATTTTTTTCAGACATAAAAATGGCGAAAGCCCGTTCGTGTGGCAATACACCAGAACTTGACATAAAGAACGCACTTCATGAGGTAATAGTGATAGATTTGTCCCTCAAAAGTGTGTCAGAGAAATATAAAATTTCACGCACAACATTGAGGCACTACAGAAATAAATGCAAACACAATATCGAACAAATCGACTTCGGCGACCGATTCTTAGAAGGAGCACCAAGACTTACACCCAATTATGAAGTTAACCGGGTATTTGACAGGGATGGGGAGCAAACTTTAACTAGCTATCTGCAAACGATGGCAAAGCTTCACAATGGTCTTACACCCAAACATGTCAAAACAATGGCATATGAATTAGCGATTTTACACAAAAAGAAAATACCTTCGTCATGGTCGAAGAATAGGTGCGATGGAAAAGATTGGTTTACAGGATTTATGAGACGTAACAAAACTGTATCAATACGCATCGCCGAGGCTACGTCTCTTGGTCGCGCTATGGGTCTCAACAAACCCGTTGTTCAAAGATTCTTTTCCAATTTAAAAATTTTATATGAAAAACATAATTTTAACCCAAGTCAAGTCTATAATGTAGATGGACGGGCCTTGGCAACGGTCGAAGGCTCTAATAAAATTATAGCCACGAAAGGGCAGAAACAGGTGGGGCAGGTCACATCTACTGAAAGAGGAACACTAGTGACCATGGTGGGAGCTATCAACGCTCTTGGAAATAGTGTTCCCCCCGTGCTAATTTTTCCCCGAAAAAAAGAAAGATTCCCAAGAACAAAAGAATTGAAATATTTCAAGAAGAATCGTCAGACGAAGATGGCAAGGTTTCATATGCTTCCTCTATTTTGACTGAGGACTTTGATAAAAACGATGTTAGCTTTGAGACCAAAGACATTGATATTAATAGTTTTATTTCAGTAAAATTTGCTACTAAAAAATCGATAAATATTATATTGGACAAGTAAGGGAAATTTATCCAGATGAGGAATTCAGTGTGTCTTTTTTAAGGAACAATAATTCAAGATTCAGTTTTCCAGTTGTATCCTGCATACGAAAAAGTGACATTGTCATGAAAGTACCTAAACCAACAAATACGGGTGGAACAATAAGAATGTCTCATCCGTATCAATTCTCTGTTGATTTATCTTGTGTTCAGATTTATTGTTTATTATGATTTGTTAGTAGAAATTAACTAAAACTTGTGTTAGATGTGTTCTTTTTGTGTTTAATAATAGAAATACTGCATAAAAAGTGTAGTTTTTTCAATAAAAAATGGTGTCCGCTGTATACCCCCATCGGTGGCCACTCTATCGTATATAGAGGGTACAGTGGTCACTTTTTGATTAAAAATAAAAATCAATCAGGAGGAACATTCTTTTTATGTTTCCATAATTTTGATAGGCTATATTGTCACTCTGAAGGCTTTGTTTGATTATACAAAGTTGGAAGGATGAATAAAAATTAACCACTGACTTATTTATGTCAAAAGGTGGCCACTGTTGCCGGTTTTCCCCTACTTCCTGGCTTCATTTTTTTAAATAATAAAGTTTCGTTGCATCAGCATTATTTACAGTAAATTGGTGATTAATTGATAATTATTAGATCACTTTTTTGTTGAAAATTCTAATTGTGTTTTCAACAATTTTCAAAATATTCACTTAAAATAAATTCCCGAGAATGTATCATCACTACATAGGTGAAACTGATCCTTACGCCTCATGAGTAATATATCCATCAATATATTCTAGAGGTTTACCTATGGAGGTTTCGTTGTACCTAACCACATATAGCCTAAGGTTTAAGCTAATTTATTCAGAAAAATAAAGAAACAGATGAACTAAAAATACTATTATGTACATGTTGAAAAGGATATTAGTAATGATGATGTAGATATACTGGAGATAATTTCATTGAAAAATATACAAGAGAAGTGATCACTTCCATAGGATGGATAATTTAACTCTCTTTAGAAGGTACTGGCTATATAAAGAAACGATAACGAAAGAAGATTTTGAATTTCCAAGTGATATGTAAGTTCTCAAAAAGCATCAAAATCATGAATTAAAAAAATATTTGTTCCATTTTTAGTAATAATTCTGTATCGCCAATAAATAAATGTTTGTGTTGCCTGAGATTTTACTTTAGTACAGGACACCTGAGTGCTATTGCTGGAATAACAATATCCTCAGCTTCAAGAATCATAAAGAAGGTATTAAAAATATTCTACAAAAATAAATAATTCCGAATATAATGAAGCTGTCAATAAAATATATTTTGAATTACTAATTAATTTATAACTTTTGGTAATGACAAAAATAAAAACACCGCATATACCTACTAAAAATAAAAGAACCTATATAAGTTTTATGAGACATTTGACGCATCAAAACACAAGTTTTGTCACAATAAAAATATTAGGAATTCAGCCATATTTGGTCTTAAATAAGAAAAGTAAAATGAAGGTTTTTTTAAAAAAATGATAGTATAACAATTTTTCCAACTTTTTTGACAGGGTGTCTTTAAATAACAATAATGAAGATTGTTTTTTGAATAATTTTAATTTTGTTTGTTTTCATTTAATTTTCTTTTGAAGGAGCATAGTTTTCAGAGAATGTGTTCTCCTTTTTTCCTACTGACATCAGCTACTACCTTTTTTGTTAACATATCTGCAATTTACGACCTACAATATATAGCCCATTTGAAAAATTTTGAAAATGCCCATGAGCAAATCAACAGACACAACCGTTTCGAAAATATTAACCCATTTGAGAAATTGACTGAACATCAGTTTTTACCAATATTAAGGTTAACCAAAAGATTATACAGATATTTAATTGAAGCATGAACTTCTTTCTTGCAATCTCAAAGAAATCCTGCTGGCTTCAGTAGAACAACCAAAATAATTATTATAGATTTTTATCTTTTCCAACATTTTTCATTCAATATGTTTTGGTATCTTGTCGATTTTTTGCCTTTGAACGTTATCAAATGGACATTGAAAAATATTTGTATCAGTGTCCCTGTTTCTATATGTATAGAAGAAGTCACTATCGCTTTGAATGAACCAGAAGTATTCAACAGTTGGGTACATAGAAATTTTGATGAATTGAATGCTGTAAAACTGAAGTAGGCACCTATTTGTTTCTACTAATTTCATTCTTTCCAATTCATAAACGTAACCGCTACGATTTTTTTAGGGTGATTTTTAATAAAAAAAATTAGCCAAATTGGGCGGCCACGTTTGTGAATTTGAAAGAATGAAATTAGTAAAAATCGAAAGAGGAGAGTACGTACAATCATAAAAAAATTCGGCAATTTTCCACCGGCATTACAAACCGAGTTATAAAACATCAAAGTTGAAATAATACAACAATTCAACACCCTGTAGTTCATTAACGACAAGACTTGTCACACATGTTTATAAGAACTTTTTGCCTTAAAATGGAGTGACGAAGGCCCCACTATAATATTTTAGATTAGTTAGGAAACACCGTGTATAATTGATCAACTAACACAATTACTAACCATTGTATGGAAAAGGGAAAGGGCCAAGTTATTTAAATAAGCTATTGTTACTCCTATTTATAAAAACGGAGGTGAGACTTCAAGTATAAAATATTAGCCAATATCCCTAATTCCACATAAGTCGAAGAAATTTGAGAAAATAATAAAAAACATACTTGATTTTTATAAAATAAATATAATTCAATTTCACCTAACCAATTTGGTTTTGAACAAAAAAATTCTACCCAAGACGCTATCTTGAAACTAACATCAAACACGTATGATTCAGTAAATATGAACAAAATGTGTTTATGTGCCTTCCTGGATATTGCAATGAGTGTTTGACACTGTTAGCCATGGCGTTAGAATGTATGGACACACAAATTCCTTACAACCTGTCTGATAGACAACAGGTAGTAAAGATTGACGGGCTAACAAGTGGAAAAATAATTATATTAAAGGAATAATTTGGGATACTGTGTTATTCTATCTTTATATAAATGAATTGTTTTCAGTGAGCAGTAGTGGATATACAATAATTAGATTCGCTGAGGATACAGCAATTATTTATTAAATAGATAATTGGTATGACTTGAAATAGTTAAAAATGATCTAAGATTAATTAAGGATTGGTTTCATCATAAATTACTCTAAATGTTAATAAAACATATTTGCCATTCCTTAATTCTAGAGCATAAGAATGGCTTCACATATTTTTTATAGACAAAACTAGAGATTATGCTTTATAAATTTAAATTTAAAAAAAAAATATATGTATCATGTCAATATTTGCAGACATTGCACTACGGTCTAGTGGAAAGCCCTCTCAGGTATGGTCTATTGTCTTGGAAATGTGATTCCAGAAAATTTATAGGTCCCCTAGAGATTATACAAAGGAGCTTTATTTAGATTATTATGTCTAATTCCAGCATGTGCCCTAGTGATGCACTGTATAATATAACCAAAATCTTTGACTTAAAAAAATTATATTTTCTATGTGCATCTGCAAAATATCATACTATGAAAAATAAAATTAACTTACCTGCACATACATATGAATCCAAGAATAGACACTTATATGTAGTTCCTATGATAACGAAATCTTTATGTCAAATTCTCCCTATTAACGCAACCAAAAAAGTTTAGTGAAATTGATATCTGCAATATCTCTTCATTCTCCGCAATTTCTATCCACTTCGTACATTTTATGTACAATTATAGTGTTTTCTTATTTACCAAAACAGATGTTGAGGTTAATTCATTCATCCTTGGCATACAATTTTTAGTATTTATAATTAAGAAATTGGCTTTCATAAGTTCTTCGGGATACTAATGTTCAATATGAGTTTTGTACTGATTTACTGATTGTAGAATTCATTTTTATAGGAGAAATTGATAACATATTTGAAAAACTTATTTACATTTGACATAACAAAATGACAAATGACATCTGTGTTGTGACATCAACTGACGCTGTTGTGAGGACGATACAATTCTATGATTTTATGGACTGTGCTCGAGAATATCAGTTTTAGGAACTATTCGCAAATAGAGCATTCACAGGCTTGCGTATACATCACGTTGTCAACGATGTCAAGAGTAGAGCCCCGGTTCGAGATTCAGGGCGGATGAAACTTAATCGTCGACCACCACACCTACAAGAAATGAATCATTGATGGCGACAGTGATTTTCTTAACGAAATATCGAAACCACACATGACCAACGTTCAACTATAGAAATATTTTTACAAAAGTTTCATCTATCATTTTTTAGAACTGAATATATTTTTAATAAATACATGGAAAAGTATCATTGATGCTGCAAATGGTAGATCATATATAAGTTATTTGGCAAATGTATGCATAATTTGCCCGTAGGTAATATACTTTTTAATTAATTAAAAAAAATTGAATTGCGGGGATAAGAAAAAGACGAAATTTTTGGTATAAGATTGTCTGTCGTTTAGCGCAAAAATATTTAGAAGAGGGCGGAGTCGGGACGTGACATGGTTTGAGTGACGAGCAGTCACTCTTGATAGAACAAAGAGACGTGGACTCTGATCCCAGGTTGTGCGTACGCTTCTCTGGGGGATTAATAATTTTAAAATTTAATTAGTCGGGTAGTATACGGGCGCCAAGAATTCTATCTATTCTGTGCCATGAGAATTGCTTTGAGACTGGCTTATGTTAAATTTATAAGTTGAATATTCAATCAAATATTATTAATAAACAAAATACCATAGAACCTTGAAATTGGTCAAAATAATACCACCCAATCTAGACAAAACAATGTCTATCCTACGTACATATTAATAATTTGTTGAGTAGAAGGAAAATAAACTTATGTTCTTATTCCATCTTTATGAAAGTAACGAGCTATCAAACTTGTTCAGTTGGAGAACCCAGTCTAGGAAAGATGGTTCTGTCCTTGATTTATGAAGCTCAGAGTAAAGCAGGACCAATATTGCCAATTAATCCTTAACGATAAATCGTGGAGAGTTATTCTTTGACAGTGTCTGAGAGAAATATGTGTGTGTATACCATGGTAAATGAGAACACTAGTTTCAGTACATACGATAAAACAATCATATGGTCTGTAATAGGTATGAAGCGGAACATAAATCTGATTCTATAAAAAAATTAGGGTATATTATCAAATAGGAAAAACAATATAGTATTTAATGATATAATTTGAAAATAGATATAAGTGAGCCAATTTAATAATTTGTGAATTCAAAAAATTAATTACTCATGAAATTTAAAAAAAATGAATGCATACACTAACCAGTATATTTAATGATTTCAAATAGTCTTCAGAAACGTTAATAATGAAAATTACTCTCATAAAATGTAGTACACAGATAACTTCTAGTCACCATGTAGGTATTGACTCCTTAACGAAAAAGAGAAAAATCAATCGACCTGATATGTCTGCGAATTAGGATAAACTAACTACACATTGACGCTGTATGCTATTAAAAATTAAGACTGGGCGCTACTATTCAAATTTACAAATGCATTGCAATTACATTACATCACATTACATTGAAATTTTCATGACTGCGATAAGTTAACATAAATTTCGATAATGTCAATTTGAAAGTTTATATTCCTAATATTTTTGAAACAAAGAGTAATATTTTTTCTCCATTTTTATCCGTTTTATAGATATTGTATTAACCCCAATTAGTTGTAAGTGGGATTTTTACTTAAAACTTACTTTTAAATTTCTGTAAATGTATCTGTTGATGTTTTTTGATAATGATAACAATAAATGATAGAAAACGCAAAGCCAATTAAAAAGAGCTCACTTGCTTCACATTGCGGCATTTCCCACAATAAAAGTTTTGATCTAAGTAGTATAGACAACGAACTACTTTCTCATAAAGTTTATGAAATAGGGATCTACGATGACATCAGAAAAAGATATTGTGGAGAAAAATTTGTGCAGACATTAATTTAAAAACTGGACAAGAACAACAAATGAGTTAGCAAGAGAGAATAATAGAAAAAGTTTCCTCTTGAAATGTACAAAAATAGGTATTATTCCTAACCACATAAAAAATTAGATTAAACCCATAAGACAAAACATCAATACTAACATGAACGAAAAGTATAATAGCAGGTTAGGTTTTAAACTTTAAAATATAGACACTAACAATTCTTATTTTGAGTGAATGTGATATGTGTACACCATATCCACAGGCATTTCTAATTCTTATTTTATTATTCACAATATTGAGAATGATATAATAAAATTAACATAAACTATTATTAATTCAACTTCTGAATCAATTTTCAATAAATTTAGTCACAGACAAAATATTAATTGCAATAAATTATTTCTTAACATTAAATATAAAAGTTTACGAAAATTAATTATCAGGTAGGCATCATATGAAATGTAACTTCTGTCATTCTGACGGTGATATTTTATCGTATCGAAACGACTGTCGTGTTTTCATTATATTGTGGAATTATTTAAAAACAATTAGTTTAATTTATAATGACAATATTTCAGATTTCTACTAGATTGTATATAATTGTTTTTCATCGATATTAACAAGCAACATAAACTAACTTCACGGCTTCGACATTTTATAGTCACTAATTTGTTTCGTAACAACGAAAGATATTGCGTGTAAACTATGGAAAATACTAATATTCCCAGATTTTATTTCTCATTTGAATAAAAGTGGCGCAGTAGGTGTTACTTGATGTAGAATATGAAATTTCCAACTCCAGGTACAAGACACATCAATCGAAATAGTGATCCCCATCGCTACGTTTCGCAAAATAACAGCAATAATGTAACTCAACCCGGAGGTATGTGCCCTGATTGTTTCTATTAGATTTATTGGGAACGCCGGCGATGCAAGTCGGCGATGCAAATGCATTCAAAGACTTTTTGTGACAAAACTAAGAGTTTATGCGCGACAAATTTTATTCAAGATGTTTGCGAATAAGCGAACGTGGATTGATGTATCCATGGTTGTTTTTCAAGTTAAAATATTTCTGGATTCTATACTCCGTTTTTAAACTAGGAAGACTGATTTAAATTTAAGTTGGCAATTAGGTTGATTCTAGATTGGTCAAATCGCAGCTGGTTTTAGTCAGCACTTTTCACATTTGATCGAACAATTGTTTACAAACAGTGTCCATTGTGTTATTTCTTGCATTTATGGTTTCTTGTTATTGTTTCAATAAAAAATAAAAAAAGTGTGTAGTGTAATTTGAAAATTGTTTCAGGTACTATTCCAAGTACTAGCAGACTCCTTTCGCCTCCCTCTCCAGGAGGTCATTTCGTAGAATCGATCAGATTCATAAATTATTATTGAGACAGGCGAAAACATTAGAGAAGTAAGATGGTGCCGATGCATAAGGAGGAGACATCTAATCACAAGAAATTCGGTTGTTTAACAGATCATCATTTTTATTCTCTATTTGCTCGATAAATAAGCTGATTATTTCAATATATTTGAAATTTCCTTAACCACTTTTTCCATTTGTCAAAATCGAGTGAGTCCAAGACAAATATTTAATTATTGAAACAGTATATGAATAAGAAATACTTAGAGTGCATTCCATTTTGGGCGCTTTTGAGGGGTATCTACCTTTTCTTTGAAGATAGAGAATTGCGGTTTATGCGATAGATTACTTCTTTTGGTATTTAAGATACAGGGAGGAATTAAAAAGTATTAATCTTCAGTTACCCCTTGTATTTGTTATCTTTATACTTATCGAAGAGGTTGAAACATAATCTAATAGATTTTTTCGTAGAATTCAGAGATGTGGTTTGTTTTTTGCTGATTCATACGTGTAAGTATGCAACTTGTTATGCGTTTAAGTTGTGTTGGTAATTATTCCACATTCAACAACAAATATAGGTATATGCAAAATGGACGATTGTGATATGTGCATCAGAATATCACAAATATTTCAATATCTAATGTTCCTTTTATACACACAAGTAAGTTTTCATTTATAGAAGTAGGTTTATGAAATACCTTATGTGTTCCACTAATGTTCTATAGAAGAATATTCACTTTGTTTTCCTTTTAGGCAAGTTCTGGAAAATTTCTTAGGAAGCTGGACTCACGGTTCATTTGAATCAATTCATTACTAAAATGTTTTTCAGTATTTATTTTCTTCAGGGATCGCTAAGAAGGATATTTACACTCTGTATATCGACCATTTACTTGTGGAATCGTTTTAGAAGGTTGGTTCCCCTATTCACACTCTAATATTGGTTATAACTTATACAAATACAAATCTTTTAATTTTCATCGAAAAATAAGCAGTTTTTCATAGCAGCCACGCTCTACTACTCTTTTTTTTTCAAAATCAACAACCTCTTTTCAACAAACTTTCAAACTTTTTTATTATTCAAGATTCAGCTTTCTATACCCACTTGTAGAATCTGCTAGTAGATATTGGCCAATCTCAACAGCTTATAGTTGTTTATTTAATACATATCATTTTATTCATCAAATTATTTACTATTTTTAGTTATTAAACATCATATTTTATATTCCTAAACAAACAATTCATGTTTTCATTTTTATTAATTCTTAATATTTGTAGCTGGTAACTATATCCCTACCCTGTTTACATCAGATGTCAAACATTTTCACGAGTGTCACAGATCCCATAACCACATTTTCTGATTTTGGATTCTTTCATTTTATATTAGGTGATCTGTTTGAAATTTACAGTATTGTATGTATATACAAGGTATATTTTGAAGTTTGGAATATTTTATTTATTCCATTAATTCTAATTCGAACCCTTGAATAGTTTTCCTCTATTAATTTCTATAATTATTAATGTTTTGAGTTAAAAATTCACTTGTATTGGTTATATACAGTATGTAATGTTATTTTTCATATCGATATATATATAAAATAAATAATTTATTTATTTTATATTTGTTGTTTATTTATTTAATTAGCTAGCTCAGTTAATTTGCAATTCGGAAGCATGAGTATCGTTCTACTCTTTGAGTTCAAGCTTATATTGAGATATATTGTTTAATTGAATAAAATGAAACACATCGATTGTAAATAATTTGATTTCTTTAGAAAAATTATATTTCAAAATAGATAATTGATACGCCTATGGCATTATAAAACCACAGTCATAATTATACAATCAAACATTCTATGCGCATGCTCAAACTGAACGGAATAATGCGAAAGAAAACCGAACGTTTATGTTAGACGCTTGCCAATTGTATGGCTATTATCTATATAACAGAATCGTTTTCCTTATAAGAATGGTGATGGGAAGTATCATAAGAGAATTTATGTGCAAGAATTATATATACATATTATTAAATATTCAGACGAAATTGACTGAAAACTACACATACTCTTGGAAATATTATATCTATACATAAAAATGCAAACTGTCATACGATTATTCATCAAGTAAGTACATCCATTATTTCTTAACAAAATTGAGAATGTTCAAGTAGGTTTCTTAATAATCTCAAATTTAAATCTAATGAATAATTACATAGAAGTCTTTTTCTTCCTACTTTGATCGATCAGATATACGCCAAAATTATTTTACAAATGGAAATAATCACTGAATTGATAATTAGTATGTTAGTGTTGGCCAATAATATTAAAAACACACTGACCTGGAGTCTGTAGTCGGGATTTTACCACATCTGGTAACAGGAATACGCCGATTGGAAACCACGCACAATTTCTGGAGAAATCTTGGATATATATATATATATATATATATATATATATATATATATATTAACATAGAAAGAAACCTGCAACACTCTGTATACTATAATATTGAATAAAATACTACACACTATAAGCAAATACAAAATTATAGAATTCAAATTTTTTTTAAATCATCCGAAATAGAGACAATCTGTATTATTCATTATTCAATAGAGAAAGTGAACAAGAGGCAAACTGAAGAATCATGAAGGAAATTTTCAATACACTTTGTAAATACACTTATGTGAGGTATATAACATGATTTCTAGGTTTTGAGAGAGATAATTTTGAACGTTACAATACATTATAACAATTTATTTCTCACACAATAAAGGTCAAAACATTCTGATTTTTTTCTAAAAATAATAATTAGATATTGAAAGAAATTTTCTGATATCATTGTGTAATTATTTAATATTTGTCAAGGTAGAAAGTAAAAATAATAACATTAAGTTTATAAAGTATGACATTTGTTAAATGAATTGTCATTCCGAATAGATCTAATTGAAATAAAAAGAGCTGTCATTTCTAAATATTTTGGAATATAATTTAAAGGAATAATAGTAATATATAACATTTAATCATTTAAAGACTTTAAACAGAATGTCCTAGAAGTATAGATGAGCAATTTATGACTTGAAATGAAATTTATCAACCAGAATTTTTATAGCCAATTTGGATTGGTGGAGTAGATTTGAAATATTTTGATTAGCGACAAGCGTATTGAAAACTAAAAAAATTGAATAGAAAAATTTGTTGATAATGAACACTATTGACTAGGGAGAATTCTTTTTGGTAGAAGTGAATGGGTGAGAAGCTAAATTTTTAGAAAAATAATTCAAAACTATTCAAAAAGCAGCACATTGGAGTGGTAATTATAAAAGAAATGCATTATTCTTAAATGTAACTCAGGAAATTTATAAATCAAGTAAATAAAACTAGATTTGACAAATAATTGATAAAAATTATAGAGTACTGACCGTAAAATTTCATCTATATAACCAAGTAAAATATCGTATCGTGGGAATGGTGTCTCCACGATACATTTCAGAAAGGACTGGACTATGGAATTCCATTTAAAATGTATTGATGTGGATGAAATGTAATATCAACTTTAGCTATTACCCAAGCACGACAGGCTGTTTGGCTTTCCAGGAGGTAGTCTAAAAACAATCAATGAGGTGTATCAAAATGCAAGAGTGAACAGGTATTTGGAACTTTTTTATTCATAAAAAAAAGGTTAAATAAACTTACTTGTGTTGTGCAAATATTTGAACTTTGATATTTCATATACTCTGGCCATCATTATTTTCGCCATTTTTATTTCATAGACAATTTTGTAACAAGATTCGTTTTTTTAAATGTGTATATAATGTTGCCTATTTTGTAATCACATATAATAATAATTCATTTGAGTGTATGTTTTGTTGAATGAATGACCATCATAGATAGTTTGTTTCCATGAGTTTTTTGTAAATGAATAACGTATTTGTTTTCAAAATATTAAATAACGTTTTACACTTGAAAAATTTGAAATTATATTATTGAGAAGTTTCATTTCTTGATGATTGCTCCATCTGCCATACAACAGTTGGCAGTATTGACCAAACGTTTCTGAATCGTAGAGGGGTTTGAAATCGAGCATACAGGACTGTCTCTAGGATTTATAAAGAAATTAAAGATAGTATTTTTTTGATTAAAAATTTTCTTCATTTAAATGCAAGGATTTTACTTTTTTGGCGCTCATAATTGAAATTAAAATAGTTCCGTTTTAACATATGAACCCTACTTTGAGATCATAGAGTTTTTCATGCAAGGTATAATTAATTTATGACCTATTTTAAAAATTCCTAATATACCGGGCAAACCAAAACTAATAATTCATATCAACTAAACATTAACAATAATAATTAGGTTTCTCACACGTAACATCCGACGTAGGGCAAATTAGAGAAAGTTTATTCAATAGAGAAAGTCTATTCATATTCAAACATTAAAATTTCTCTCACCAATCTTATCCACAATAATATATATAAATATATATATATATATATATATATATATATATATATATATATATATATATATATATATATAAGTAAAAGGTGGGTGATGATTGTCGGGTATGCGGTCAGTATAAGAAATAAAACTCTATATTCTCATGCTCAATATTTCGCTATTGTTCAATAGCATCATCAGGAGACAAGATGTTAAGAGTCAGTAAGAGTTGATGTACACCATATTAAGGTACTTACTAGACTGTCTAGTCTAGTTAGTACCTTAATAAAACTATTACGAAAGCTTTCACTAAATTAAAATAGGAGTTTAATTTCCAAGCCAAATGCTGCATCCTCACAAATATTTCAAAATTGTGAAATAAACAGCTGCTAATACGAATTATATATATATATATATATATATATATATATATATATATATATATATATATATATATATTATATATTATGTATTATGTCCACGTTGGTACATATTTCCATAATAATGTATAATATTTAGTATTTTATAATTTCTTTTTTATATATTTGTCTATGTTTCAGTTATTTAAATCGGCTAGCTCAAAAAGGTTTATTAAATTTTTGTTATTATATGATTCGGGGGCATGAAACACTCTCTACCCTATGAGTTCAGGCTTCTGCAAGTATGTCTTAAACATATTAAATAAAAAAAACACTTAACTTCAAAAATAATTTTAATTTTATTATGAAAATTTTATATCCAAATTATAAATGAGACGCCTATGGATGACTGAACGGATTTATTGATTTTACATGTATAGCATCCTATGCGCAGCCTCAAATATCAGATGATGCTGCGTAAACGAGAAACATTTCATAGACGCGTTGCGTTTGTTGGATATTTCACATACATCCAGCTGTTATTGTCGAATGTTGTTGGCTGGTTTCAAATATGAAAGAATTTATGTGAGGAAAAATATATACATACAAATACAATTTGTTACGGAAGAAAAACGTTATCAGATTTTATATACTCATGGATATTAAATATTACATAAATGAAAAATTATGCATCTTTCTACAGTGATTATAAATGGCGTAAGTAGTTATCTTTGTTTGTTTCAAATTAAACCTTTTTATTATTATTGAAAAATTATTCAATTAATTAACTATATTAAGCCTTTTTTATTTCTTTTTCAGATCGATCATTTACGCAAAATTCTTTATACTCATGAGATTTTACACTGTTTTGAAATTGTTCAGTTTATTAACTCTTATTATTGATCAATAATAATTCAAATACGCACTGACCTGTGGTTCTGGAATCACGATGTACTTCTCTGGAAACAGGAATACTAATTGTGAAATTCAAAAAGTAGATAATTTAGAGAATATTGATTGTTCTCTCAGGAATATTGAATGTATATGTTTGGTAAGTACTGGAACATGTTTTAATAAGTAGATTATGACTTTTACCATCATAATTTGGGAACTTTACAAAATTTCAGGAACATATCTTGAACAACTCTTCCTCTCACGACGCCAAGCCACCAACTCCTTTTTCTCGTTCAATCTTTCTCAATAAACCAGTCTTTTGTTTTTCAGGTCACTATCTTCAATAATGCTTGTTTTATTCTTTGTTGATTAAAGTTCGTCTTGTCATTTTTTTTATAAACCAATCACACATTGTCTGTAGCAGTTGTATTGCGTTTTCACTTAATTCACTTCAAAAGATTTATACTCATTTACCGATATACGTTTCACTTAACATTGTTAGTTGTACATTGAAAGTTCATTGAATTTTTGTGAAATAAATAGTTTATACTGGGTGATATACATAACTGTGTTTGACATGATAATGTTTAGTTTGTTTTTCCTTTTTATATAATTCCTTGTTGTGACAAATTTACTTGTCTATTTACATAAATTCTTTTGAGTAATCTTTCAACATTCTTTATTCTAATTATTTACACTAATTCTATATTGTCTTTTGAATTCATTAATCAGTTATCATTTATTGATTCTATAAATTTGTTATTTACTTTCTGTCGTTAGCGTTTGTCGCTGAGACATATTGACATTTGCAGCATCAAAAATTCTAACCAACATCTTTGTAAATATTTTATCATAACATTCAACAATATTTTTTTATATCTTTGAATACTTATTGTTTGATATTTCTTTCTTTTTTTAGATCATGTGTTCATGCAATTTCTATACAAGGGATTTAATCCAAATGGATGATGCTTGTTTTTACGGTTTTGAATTTATAATTAAAGGTAATGTTTCTTTTTATTTATTTCATTACAAGTTATGAAGTCTTTAAAATTACAGAGAAACTGTAATAACAAATTGATATGAAAGCATTTACAAATATCTAATAGACATAAGCAACATTAATATCTCATTCTTGCCTTTTTTTAATAAAGTGTAATCTAATGTTTTACTGTTTGGTATTTCCTAATCTCTTTGTTTCACAACAATTTTTATATCTTATTTATCCGTTATAATTTTCCCTGAATTTTCATAAAATCATTCTAATCATTGTTCACGGTGATCTAGAATGTTTCACTATAAAATTCACTTAACAGTACTTAATTTTCTCTTATTTACAACAATCTTTTGTTATTGAATCTACTTCACATATTTTATTTTTTTGTTGAAATGAGTCCTTGGTTTGTTTTCAGACCTAATTAACCTATTTCTAACTCATTACATAATCTCATACCTTATTTCTACAAACGATTAACTTCTATAATAGCTAAAAGTTTATTCATTATCATTATTTTTTTATAGGTTGAATCTATGGAATTTCATTGAATTCAGGATAGAATCGATACAGTTGGTCCACATTGAAAATTCCTCGGATATTGCCAGTCACAGAGTGTATAAGTTTATAACTATTTATACCGTTTGACGTCTCTACTTTATATGGACCTTCGTAAGGTAATTGTAACTTTGTACAGATATTACGCTTATGATTAGGAACTCTAAGTGCTTTGAATATTACTAGTTCTCCTTCATTGAATGTAGTTCTTTTTTTAATTTTCTTGTTTCTTCTTTGCATTCTTGGCAATTCTTTCCCTTGTTTCCCTTATTATATGCTCATATTTCTCCATGTTTCCTGGTATCCATGGTCTTTCAGGTACCAAGTTCTTCATAATTAATATGGGTGATCTTCCTGTCACTTCATGTGGTATGTTATTTAAACAGAATTCTATATTTTTCAAATTCTTTTCCCAGTTTTGTTGTTGATTATAAACAAGTAATCTTAGATATTTGATAACTTCTCTGATATATCGCTCAGTTTGATTGGCACATGGATGTCTAATACTTGTAAAGTGAGGCTTCACCTTTGATTTTTTTTAACCATGTTTTGAAGTTTTCGTTATTAGAATAAGTTGCGTTATCCATTAAACAGTTTTCCGGTATGCCGATTTCTAGAAAGTAGTTTGTCAGGCATTTCTTTACCGTCTTCTTATCTGTCCGTTGACATGGATAGAGGGTTACATATTTTGAAAAAGCATCAACGATTACAAATATGTTTTGATTGCCCTCTTTACTAGGTATTATGTTTGAAATGAAATCTACCGTAATGACTTCAAGAGGATGTTTCGTTACTAATGATTTTGGAATATTTTCATTGTGATGATTTTTTCTTTTCAAAGTTGACCAAGTTCACATCTAGTAACTATACCTTTTGTAATGGGTAGGTCTTTGCAATGTAGTTTTCCCTAAAAATATTGTGCAATTTTCGTATTCCTACATGATTGTATCGTAAATGTAATTCTTTGATTATTTTTTTCGCCAAATTTTCTGGTATTACATATAACTCCTTTTGCTTAGTAATTTTGAATATTATGTTGTCCTTTGTTTGACAATTTTGTTTTTCTTTTTCTGTCAAATTTTCCTGGTCTTCTATTATTGTGAGTACTGAAAATATACCTACTTCCTCCTTCATTAAGTTCACTCCTACGTATTTGTTTCCTTGTGTTTTGCTCTCACCATCCATTCTTGTCAAAGCGTCTGACACTCTGTTTTTGGCACCAGGTATATATTTAATATCGAATGAATATTCCTGTAAAAGCAAAGCCCATCTATGAATCCTATTGTTTCCATACTTGTTTTTTAAAATAGTTGTGAGAGATTGGTTGTCTGTCTCAATGATAAATTTGTTACCTAATAAGAAAAATCTTAATTTGTTCACACAGAATAATATACTTGCTAATTCCATTTCGCTAACGCTATAGTTTTTCTCAGCCTTTTTTGTAATTTTGGATACAAATGAAATGGGATTTTCTCCATATTCATGTTGTTGTACCAAACTTCCGGCAAATCTATTTTGTGAGGCATCTGTTCTTAGTATGAATGTTTTCTTGTAATCGGGCTGATATAATTTCACGTTCTCTGTGAACTCCTCTTTAATTTTATTGAAAGCCACTTCTCTTTCTTGCGTCCATTTCCATCTCACATTTTTCCTTAGTAGTTTTATAAGTGGTATTTCCTTTTCTGTCAAATCCGGCACTAGTCTCTTGAAATAGTGTAATACACCAAGGAAACCTCGTAGAGTTTTCAAATTAGTAGGTATTTTATATTCTTTAATAATTTTTATCCTGTCTGGATCCATGCTTACACCATCTTTATCAATTTTATAACCAAGATATACTACTTCTTCCTTGTAAAATTGGCATTTTTTTATGTTTGATTCTAATCCGGCCTCATCCAAAGCTTTTAAAATTATTTCTATATGTTTGATATGTTCATCCTCTTCTTCGGATTATATTAAGATATCATCAATGTAGTGTAGTGTGAAATTTTCATATTGATTTAAAATTTTATGAAGAGCTTTGAGTAGAGCTGACGTAGCCGATTGTGTTCCAAATGGTACTACTTTGAATCTATAAACTACGCCATCTACCATGAAACCAGTATACCAGTATACCAGTATCAACGAAAAACTATGTTTCAGGTCCAGTTTCGTGAAAATTTTTGTTTTTGAATTACGGCCAAGTATCGCTTCAATATTAATGGTGCCTCGAATTCTGGTATACAATGTTTATTAAGGTTTCTAGCATCTATACAGATTCTCATGTCTCCATCTCTTTTCTGTACAATGACTAATTGCATCTCGCATTTTATCCTTATATTTGTATGGAATTGGGTAACTTTTGGCTCTGAAAGTTTCCATATCCTTTACCTTTAGACTATGTAAAAAATTTTTAGCAACTCTTGCTTCTCCATTGAATAAACCTTCATATTTTCTCAACAATTTCCGTACTTCTTCTTTTCTTCCTCTTCCACAATCCAAATGTACTTCCTTCCATATGCCATCTTCATAATTATCACATCCCATATTATATTTTAAATCATTATTAATATCATTTTCTCCATATTCACCATTCCATATTCCATTTTCACAATTATGTTTCATATTATTTTCAATACAATCATCAATATCCTTTTCATCATCTAAAACTATTTCTTCATCTCTTCTTTCTTCAAATTCATTTCTCTTATCATAACAATCATTATTCATTACTTTTTCTACTACTTCTAGTCTGCTATCTTTTTCTTCTGCAATTTTCATAATTTTCTTGTTCCTTATTTGTTCTCTGTTTTCATTAAATTTTATTCCAATTCCATTAACGCCTATCATTTTTGTTTCATAGTTGACATCTATTTTATGTTTTAGTAATTCATATGAACCCAATAAGACATCGTATTCCATATCTTGTATGACCAGTAGCTGTACTTCCAAGTAGATATGTTGTAATTGTAATTTTACAATAATAGATTTATTAACCTCGCTAAACCTTTTCGCATTGAGATCAATTAAATTGACTTTTGGCACTTTTATAAGATATTTTTGCATGTTTAATTTATTTACAATACTTTAAGTGATTAATGATGTTTCTGAACCTGTGTCAATTAAAATATATACATTGAAATCTAATAATTTTCCCGTAATAGATACTAATAAATTGTTTCCTATATTTTCTAGGCAATCTATTTCTTTGAGGAATTCTCTAGGATGGACATAACTATATCGATTGCGTGCTACACTATCCTTCGATGAAAATTCTTATTAGTGGCATTTTGTACACCACCATCAGCAGTCGTAGATATAGGAGAACGTTTGTTATTCGACGGCTCATCCAATTCCATTCGATCGTTTGGAGAGTTTGCCCTGTTTTGGCTACTAGCTCTCCTTTGGAAGTTGACACATCTGTTCTGACCGTTGTCACTGATTCTATTCATGTTACCATCAGAGTTTCTCCTCACAAAGTGGTCGCTCTGATGATTATTATTATTTACTTTATTATTATTGCTATAACCATTATTATTGTTATTATTATAATTAGTGTTGTTATTATTATATCTTCTATTATTATAATTATTATGTACATTGTTGTAGTTATTTCTACCCCTTCCTTGATTGTTGTAATTATAATTGTTTGTTGGATAATTACTAAATCTTGAATTATGTGTTCTATTATTTATATTACTATTAAAATTTCTATTGCTATCATTGTACTCGTGTCTTGTATTATTTAAATTATTTCCTGTATTACTTCTGTTTGAATTCTATATATTTCGGTTGTAATTTGAATTATTTCTATTGTCGTTTTGTTTGCTACGATTGCTCGTTAAATTTCTTTCTATCCTCATCAGGTAATCGAATAGTTGTTCAAAAGTCCTAATGTTTTGTATCGCTATAGTTTCTGCTATTTGCGACTTCAAATGTCTGGATAAAAACATTATTATTTCTTCTTCCTTAATTATTGGTTCCAAATGTTGTGCTTGTGAATAAAGTAATAACGAGTAGAGATACATGGTATTTCCTCTATTCTCATCATATCTTCCAAAGTATAACTTCTCCTTGAGTTATTTCACCCCAATACAACTTTAGAAAAGCAATTTCAAAATCTTTATAATTGTTAAAGTCTATTTCATTGGTCGTGAACCACAATAGAGCTTGTCCTGTTAGGTGTTTCCTTAATACTTCCCTAATATCCTCGAAGTTTCTTATATATTTGATTTTGTTTGTTAATGCTCTTAAGAATATTTTAGGGTGTATTTTCCTGATGTTCCCATCAAATTTAATACTCTCTTCGTTCCCCCCTTGATATGTATAAGTGATCATTCCTTGTTCACTTTTTAGTTGCATTTTCATTTGTTCCAATTCATTTTTCTTGTCCTTTTTTATATCATTTCTTGTCTTAATTATATCCTTTTTAGTTTATTCTCTTACTTCATGTATTTCCTTTTTTACACCACTTCGGATGGATTCCATGTCCCTTCCATGTTTAATTATACTTCTTTTCGCATCTTCTATTTCCTTTTTTCCAGATTTTTCTATTATTTCTACTTCTTCAGTAATATTTACTTCCGTGACCTTCTTTGTTTTCTCTATCAAGCTTTGTTCCAAGTTTACGAATTTTTCTTCTTGTTTTTCCAAACTTTTCTCCATTTTTTCTTGCTTTCTTCTAATTTCCGCTACCTTTTCGTCTTGTTTCAGTAATTTTAGTTCCAATGAGTTATTCATCCTTTCAATTTTTTGATTTTGTTCGTCCATCTTCTCTCTAATTATTTCTTTCAAATATCCCTTTTGTTCTTCTATCTTCTCCATCATTTTCTTACTATCTGCCTGTTGTTCTTCTATCTTCTATATGTTCTTACTATCTTCCTGTTGTTCTTCTATCTTCTCCATCATTTTCTTGCTTTGCCCTTCCATCAAGTACTTAATACTCTGTAGTAGTTGATTGTCACTATCTCCCTTCTCCTTTATGTATTCTTCCTGGTTCGCAAATTTTTTGTTTTCCCTCAGCTTGTGTGATTTTCTCCTCACTTGGCTGTAGGTTTTCAATTGATTCCGTGACATTCTCTATTTCTCTAATCGTTCCTTTTTCCCTATCTTCATTATTTCCCTCTTGATTAAAACAATATGTTTCTGGATCTATCCCTTCTCTTATCATAGCCTCCTGCAGTCTTCTTACGAGCGCCTGTTTAGTTCCCGTTTTGATAGTCCTCTATTCTCCAAATATGCCTTCAATTCCGTTGTTATTAATTCATTTATGGTTTTGTTCACCTCCTTTGTTCAAAATTTAGTTCTAGTAGACCAAACAGTACAAGACTCCAAACAATATTATCCCCGAAATTTATTAGTTTTTTAAAAAAACTAAATCGCCATATATTTGGTCGACATTTATTATTATTTTATTAACAATTAATTATTTAATTAATTTAATACAGTGCCCCACGTTGGACCGATATTTATTATTATGTATTATGTCCACGTTGGTACATATTTCCATAATAATGTATAATATTTAGTATTTTATAATTTATTTTTTTATATATTTGTCTATGGTGCAGTTATTTATATCGGCTAGCTCAAAAATGTTTATTAAATTTTTGTTATTATATGATTCGGGAGCATGAAACACTCTCTACCCTTTGAGTTCAGGCTTCTGCAAGTATGTCTTAAACATATTAAATAAGAAAAAAACACTTTACTTCAAAAATAATATCTTGAACAACTCTTCCTCTCACGACGCCAAGCCACCAACTCCTTTTTCTCGTTCAATATTTTTCAATAAACCAGTCTTTCGTTTTTCAGGTCACTATCTTCAATAATGTTTGTTTTATTCTTCGTTGATTAAAGTTCGTTTTGTCATTTTTTTTTATAAACCAATCACACATTGTCTGTTGCAGTTGAATTGCTTAATACACTTCAAAAGATTTATACTCATTTACCGATATACGTTCCACTTAACATTGTTAGTTTTACATTGAAAGTTCATTGAATTTTCGTGAAATAAATAGTTTATACTGGGTGATATACATAACTGTGTTTGACATGATAATGTTTAGTTTGTTTTTCCTTTTTATATAATTTCTTGTTGTGACAAATTTACTTGTCTATTCACATAAATTCTTTTACGTAACCTTTCAACATTCTTTATTCTAATTATTTACACTAATTCTATATTGTCTTTTAAATTCATTAATTAGTTATCATTTATTGATTCTATAAATTTGTTTTTGACTTTCTGTCGCTAACATACAACACTTTTATGGATGCGTTGCATCTGCGCAATATTTAGATATGCATTGAGTTGTTGTCGATGAATGTAATTAGATGGTTTTATATATAAAATAATCTATGCTGGAAAAATATACATACAAAAGACAAATTGGTGCAGAAGAAATAGTAGGTTATAAGATTTATATACACATGAAAATACTACATGAATAAACTACGATGCATCTTTCTTCTGTGATTAGAAATGGCGTAAGTATTTACCTCTATTTATTTCTAATTAGGCCTTTTTAATTAGTATTGAAGATTTGTTTAATTAATTAACTATATAAAGTCTTTTTCATTTCTTTTTTTTAGATCGATCATTAGCCGCAAAGTTTATTATATTCATGAAATTATACACTGATTTGTATTCGTGAGTTTTTTAACTATTATTATTGGCCAATAATATTTCAAATAAGCACTGACCTGTAGTTCTGGAATCAGAATGTACACCACTGGACCCAGGAATACTCCTTCCGAAGTTCAAACGCAGATATTTTGGAGAAATATTGATTATTCTCTCGGGAAAACTGGATATTAATGTTTGTAAGTACTGGTAGTAATGTATTTCAAAGTAATTGATAACTCTTAGCATGATAATTGGAGAATTTACATAAATTTCGGGAACATTTCTCCATCAGCCCTTGCTATCACGACGCCCAACTACCAAATTCCTACGCTTCCCTCATCCTCAATTTCTTTATCAACAAACAAGTATTTTGTTTCTCAGGTCACTATTTGAATTAAATTTTGTTTCATTCTTCGTTGATTAAAATTCGTCCTGTCATTTTTTTAACCAATCACCTATTGTCTGGAGCAGTCGAATTACGTTTACACTTATTACACTTAAAAAAAATTATACATATACCAATGTACGTTTCACTTGACATTATTAGTTTTCATTTAGAGTTAATTGAATTTCTATCAAACAAATAATTTATAGTGGGTGATATACATAATTACCTTTCGATATGATAATATTTAGTTTTGTTTTTTACAATTTGTTGCTGTGACAATCATACTTATCTATAAACATAAATTCTTTTATGTAACCCCTCGACATTCTTTGCTTCAATTATTCACACTAATTCTATACTGTCCTATCAAATATTTCTTTAAATTCATTAATAAGTTATCATTTATTGACTCTATAAATTTGTTCTACTTTGCGACATATAAATTCTCTCTATGTCATAACTAACTTATCTTTGAAGCTTATTTTCTTTATTCTCCTGAATATTTATATGCTTTATAAATTTAATACTTAAACTGATAATTATTGTGTATTGACTATACTAAGATTTATTTCATTTCAGATGAACAGCTGATTACTTTATAGCAAATAATCATCCATCTTGGGCAGCTTTATTATTCTCTACTACATTTGTTTGGCAATTTCCAATTTTGTACAGTTATTAAGGTAATTTCTTTATTTATTGTTACCCTTTAAATTGTTGTAAATTAATTATTTAATATATCTTTAATTTATATGCTTTTTTCTTATGAATGGTGTTTTTCTTTTTTATAATGTTTTCTCAAATTACATAATTTCAATCCATTTTCATATAAGCAAAATATTCCCACACAACTAAATTCTTTTAATATATCGGATATCTCGTTCAATTCCCCTTAAATTTAAATTTAATAAACATTTCCATGGTAAATTTTGTTTAAATTTCAATTTCACAATAACAAACTTATCGTTCCTTTACTATTTGATAATGAAATGATTTGAAACTTCTATTCCAATTCTGGGTTGTATAATTATCCTAACTTAATCTACTATTTACGAGCAACTTATTTCATATAAATATAAATACTTGTAATACTATCTATTCCTCATGTTTTCACCACATATTACTCAAGAGTAATATTTATAGATGTGTTCTAAGTTAAAGATACCCCTTAATATTTTAGTACCTGGATATATTAATCGATAACTGTTTTTACCGTTTTCAGTGTCTATGATATACGGACCTTCAAATGGATATAATAATTTAGCACACTGTTCTTCATCTTTCTTTGGCATTCTTAAAGATTTGATAATTACCATATCTCCTTTACTAAATTGAGTTGTTTTTTGTTTCCTTTTTTTTGTTTTTTAATATACTTCTCAGCATTTCATATTATTCTTCGATTAACCTTTTCGAGTACACTTGTCATTGTCGACTGTCTGTTTAAAGTCCAGTGACGTTCTTGTTGTATACCTTTCATAATATAAATTGGATTCTCACCCGTTACTCCATGTGGTAATTTGTTTATGAATTTTTCTATTCTTTCCAATTGTTCATCCCATTTTTTATGATTCTCTTGACATAACATTCTTAAATATTTAATGATTTCTTTGATATATCGTTCTGCTGGATTAGAACTTGGTTTTCTGATACCTATAAATTGTAGTTTTATTTGTTTATCATCAGTATATTGTTTTAACCTTCCGTTGGTCGCGTCCGGTCTCAGGGACCGGGGCATAATAAACTAATGCCTATTTTTCTAAATATCGGAGTGAGAGATAGCGGGGATCGTCTACCTTCCTAACGCAGCTTTCTTTTAGCGGCAGTACGTAAGTGAGCGCCGTGGGAGTAAGGTGGTATGTGTTAGGGCGTTTCCCGGAATCTCAGACCGGCGCGACTATTAGTGATACATTATTTATGTGTACTCTGAAAGCGAATTTTCAAAAGAATGGCGAGTTATGAGCAAGAAGAAGCCCGTCTTAGGCAGTTGATGGAAGAAGCGTTTGACGAGGAAAGTGTGGCAGATGTTTGCGATGACCAATCCGATTGTGATGAATCTGATCACGAGCAGCGATCAGATCATGACACGGATACCGAACAAGAAACTAGCGACACGGAAGAAGCAGAGTATAGTGAACCTTTGCCATATTATAAGGGTATTAATTTTAAAATATATTCTTAGTTAAGTTTCTACTATATTTTGTTTTTAGGAAAGGATGGATCGGTATGTAAGAAACATCCACCAAGTCGTAAAACTGTGAGAACAAGAGAAGAGAACATAATAAAAAGATTACCCGGATGTACTTCAGTAACTAAACCTCTAAAAGAAATTTTTGATATATTTAACTACTTCATAAATGAGGAAATGGTTCAATTAATTGTAGATTCAACAAACACGTTCATTGAGTCAATCAGATCAAACTATGCCAGAGATAGAGATGCGCTTCCCACCAATTCCGTAGAAATACGAGCCTTATTTGGCTTAGTATACTTGGCTGGAATTACAGGCTCAAACAAGACAAATACCGCCGATTTGTGGGACAGAAATGGTTATGGCGTGGAAATGTTACATCTTGGAATGTCACTGCAAAGGTTTCGATTTTTACTAAGGTGCCTCAGATTCGACGATAAAAATACACGTGAAGAACGGCGAAAAACTGACAAACTAGCTCCGATCCGTAGTCTGTTTGATATGTTTGTAGAAAACTGTCAAAACGGATATCACTTGTCTGAGTATGTTACGATTGATGAAATGTTGCCTGGTTTTAGAGGGCGATGTAGCTTTAGGCAATACATACCATCAAAGCCCAATAAATATGGCATAAAGTTATTCGCCTTATGTGATGCTAAGATGTTTTATACATCAAAACTCGAAGTTTATGTTGGAAAGCAGCCAGAAGGGCCATATGAAATGTCTAATAAGCCAGAAGATATAGTACTTAGAACTTGTCAACACCTTTCGGGCTCCAATCGAAACATAACCATGGACAACTGGTTCACTTCGGTCCCTTTAGCTCGAAAATTACTTACAGACTATAAACTGACTTCCATTGGAACCCTTAGAAAAAACAAAAGGGAATTACCCGATGAATTTTCAAAGCCTGCAAAAAGACCCGAACATACTAGCATGTTTGGTTTTACTGAAGACTGTACCATCGTCTCATATATACCTAAAAAAAGAAGAATGTCATTATGCTCTCTACTATGCATCACCACGATGATATAGATGAAAGTACAGGAGACCATCAGAAACCGGTTATTATCACTACGTATAACTCAACAAAAGGAGGTGTGGACGTCGTGGACAAACTCATCGCGACTTATAATTGTTCAAGAACTACGCGGAGATGGCCAATGGTTTTACTCTATCTGATTCTAAATGTCACTGGGATTAACTCGCAAGTAATTTACTTCTCCAATCATACAGATACCAAATATGCCATAAGATTTTTTTTGAAAATGTTGTCCGAAGAACTTATTCGCCCCCATTTGAAAGTCCGTGCTCTCCAGACTAATCTTCCGCGAAGTTTAAGGGCCCGTTTGCTAGATTTTTCCGACCCACCAGCCGACGTACCAGTAGAAAATGTTAGACCAGGTAGATGCGCTTATTGCGATTGGAGAAAAAACCGAAAAACCAAGTATTGTTGTTTTAAATGCAGTACTTATATGTGTTTAGAGCACATTGTCGCTATTTGTCAAACTTGCCGCGACAATGTAGTTTAGTTGTTTTTGTACCATGTATTCAACATTTATTTATATAAAATGGAAAGTTCATATTATTTTTGTACTAATTAAGGTCCATGTAGTTTATTTTATGTTACGTTACTTAAATATGTAATACCTGCAATGTTTCTTTGTAACAACATAATACTTTTATTTGATTTATATTAAAAAATCTAAATATAGCATGTTTTTCTATAGCTCACATGAAAAATCACATTTATTTTCACTAATTCCCAATTTAACTAAACCCGGTCTAGGAGACCGGCGCGACTATTTGACTCATAAATTAAGGCGCGACCAACGGAAGGTTAACTTTCTACTCTCAAAATATGTTGCATGATCAAGTATCACTGTTTCTGGTGTTCCAAACTCTTCTATATACTTTTTGAAACAATCGATTACGACTTTCGCATTTGTCCTTTTACATGGATATATTTTAACATATTTGCTATACACATCAACCATTACTAATAAATGTTTATTGCCCATTATACTTTTAATTAAATTACCTATAAAATCAATTGCCACTATTTGCAATGGTTTATTCGTTATAATCGATTTCGCTGTCATGTAATTATGATTTTTCTTTTCTTTGCCTATTTGACAAAACTCACAATATTTACAAACTTCTTTTACAATACTTAAATCTTTCTTAGCTATATAATTTTCTCTAAATAACATCCACAATCTTCTTGTCCCTATATATCCATTTTCTATATGTGAATATTTAATAATTTCTTTAGCGTAATCTCTTGTTATTACATACACTTCTCTATCCTCAATTTGCTTATACCATACATCTTCTATTTTAACTGCTCCTCTATTATTTATATCATCCATTTGTCTTTGATCTTCTTTCACTCTCGCTAGAGTAAATATTCCTTCAGTTTGGTGTAATGTATTTACTCCTATTTGAAATTTCCTTGGTTCGCTTCCATTATCGTTAACTCTACTTAATGCATCCGCTACAATATTTAATTTTCCTGGTACATATTTTATGTCAAACTCATATTCTTGTAGAAGTAGAATCCATCTATGTATACGATTATTTGCATATTTGTTTTTTAACATGGATGTTAGTGCTAGATGATCTGTTTCTAGTGTAAATTTCGCTCCTAGTAAGAAAAATCTTAGTTTACTTACACAAAATACCACACTAGCCATTTCCAACTCAGTTATGGAATATTTTCTTTCCGCTGCTTTTGTTACTCTGGATATGAAACTTATGGGAACCTCCTCTACATCTTGAATTTGTATCAAAATTCCTGCTAATATTTCCATAGATGCATCTGTTTTCAAGATGAAAGGTTTGAGATCCATATTGTCGGTGATAAACTTTGAGTTTCTTCAGAAATATTTCTTTTAATTCCTGGAAAGCTTTGTCCCGTCTTTCATCCCATTTCCATTTTAGGTCCTTCTTTAATAATTCAATTAGAGGAATCTCTCTTCTGCTTAAGTCTGGAATTAGTCTCTTGAAATAATTTAGAATACCAAGGAATCTCCTCAAATTCTTTAGGTTCTTAGGTGTTTGATATTCCAGTATCGCTTTAACTCTTTCTGGATTCATTGTTACTCCTGTATCACTTAGAATATATCCCAGATATTCTACCTCCTTTTTATAAAATTGGCATTTATCCGAATTTGATTTCAATCCTGCTTCTTCCAATTCTTCAAGTATAATTTTCAAATGTTCCTGATGTTTTTCTTCTGTTTCAGAAAATATAAGGATATCATCGATATAGTGCAGTGTGAAGTCTTCATATTGGTTCAAGATAGTATGTAAAGTTTGTACCAGTGGAGCACAAGATCTTTGTAACCCGAATGGTGCTACGCAAAATTGATAAACAATTCCATCCACCATAAAAGCTGTGTACGGCCTACTTCTTGGATCTGAAAGAATTAACCAGAAGCTATGTTTGAGATCCAGTTTTTAAAAAATATTAGCCTTTGTAATTCGACCAAAAATACATTCTATGTTTAATGGACTTTCATATTGTTTCTTTGTATAACTGTTAATATTTCTAGCATCTAAACATAACCTAATTTCTCCTGTTCTCTTCTTGACACATGTTATGGCACTGATGTATTGAGAATTTGATCTTTCGATAATTCCATCATTCAATATTTTTGTAATTTCGTCATATACTTCTGTCTTCAGCCTGTATGGTATTGGATATGTTTTTATCTTGAAATTTTTAATCTCTGCTGTTACTTCCAATTTATGTACATATCTAGATGCTACACATACTTCCTCGTTAAATAATTGCTTATGATGTTGTAGAAGCTCATACACCCTATCTTGATATTCTCTGTTACATAACTCTTTTGAAACTTTTATCTCTTCACCAATTTGATTTATCTCCTTTATATCCGAATTTTGTATATCATTGTTTGTAAATTGTTTAATAAAATGTTTAATTGAATTTTGATATCTAATGCATCCCTGATTATAATCTATGATTATCCTATGTCTATTTAATTCATCATTTCCTAATATTATATCATATCTTAAATTTTTAACTATCAATAATTTTACTGGAATAATTTCTGCATTTATTTTTAAATTAACTATAATAGTTTGGTTTGTTTCATAAAGTTTCTTATCATTCGCCCCTACTCATGATATCTTGTTAGTATTAATCACCGTAATATCATCTTGTTTCACATTTTCTATTATTGATTGATTTATTATTGAAACTTCAGATCGTGTATCTAATAAAATTTTACATGTAATAAATACCCTTCTATGAAAATTAATTTTATGTTTTCATTACATTGTGAACCTTCATCTATAAATTCTCTTGGATGTTGATAATGAGAAGAATAGATAATATTACGAATGTAAGGACGATTTATGCAAAATTTCTTACCAAACTTTGCTCTTGGTTTTGATCATTATTTGATCCTTCCTGTTCTTGAATTATATGATTGACTTGTCTTCTCTCTTCCTCTCTATGATTTTCTTCTTCATAATTCCTTTCTGGGTTCCTTTGATTATAATTTCTTCTTTCATTATAATTATTTCTTCCTTCCCCTCTATTCTGTTGCCAATTTCCATTCCTATTTCCATCATAATTTCTTCTTTCGAAGTTTGCTTGATTTTGTTTATTTTCATACTGTCTACCACTATTGTTTCTGTCTCCATTTCCATGATATCTGTTTCCATTTCCTGGATTTCTTAAATTTTCGAAATTCCTATTTCCATAATTTCTATTTTCATTTCTATTATAATTATCTCTTCTGAAGAATCCATTTCCACTCTCTCTTGACCTATCATTTCTTACCTCTTCATTCCTATTTTGATATCGATAGGAAAGGAGCAACACCGGTTCTAGACCATTCCTTATGTAAATTAACATGGGAAATCGCCAAGGTCCATCGTGGTAATTTTTGACTCAATTTCGATATGCGCATGCGTCGGCCGTTAGCAATCTTGTTCCGCGCGGATGGTTTAGAAGAAGCGAGGGGGTTTTTAAGGGTAGCGTCTACGGGGATCACGCAAAAAGTAAATAAGTGTGTATGTTGTTACGTGTATAAGGTGGAGGGTGGTTTAGAAGAAGCGAAGGGGTTTTTAAGGGTAGCGTCTACGGGGGAGGATAGCGTCTACGGGGATTACGAAGGGTGTATACAAGAACGGGGGTTATGCAAAATCTATCATCGTCGTCATTAACCTACATTATTCAATAGGTGTCGGTAATACAGTTACCTTGCCATCTATCGTAGTCATTGCCATAACGGCGCTAACAACTATTTGTTATTCACGTGAGTGCCAAAACGGCCGTGGGTAGCTGGGGTAGCGAAGCTACTTTTCCCGTATACTGCGCATGTTTTCCGTTACATATAGGCCTAAAAAGACACATTTCGACGATCTGCGCACGTGCTAAAAGGCATTTCTCCATATCTCTGTTATCATTTGTCGGATTGGAGTCTAATAAACGCCAATATGATTGTTCGAATATTATCGTATACAGGATGTACGAAGAAAGATGCCATTAGGGCACTAGCACATATCTCTGCTATTATTGGTCAGATTGAAGTCAAATAAACGTTATTATATTTGATAGATTATTATCGTATACAGGATGTGCAGACGCTACCCTCCCCCGTAGACGCTACCCTCCCCCGTAGACGCTACCCTTAAAGACCCCTTCGCTTCTTCTAAACCACCCTCTACCTTATACACGTAACAACATACACACTTACTTTTTGCATAACCCCTTATGTATACACCCTTATTTACGTAATCCCCGTAGACGCTCCCCTCCCCCGTAGACGCTACCCTTAAAAACCCTTTCGCTTGTTCTAAACCACCCTCTAGATACCTTATACACGTAACAACATACACACTTATTTAATACACACAGTTGATACACGTATGTTCTGTGACACTTTATCGGATGAACAGGCGGATGGCCTATGGGTGGTTACCGATAGGAAGAAGTTTCCAGAGGGTTTACAAGAAGTAGAAGAAGTCTCTAGATGGTTAGCAAGTAATGACGGTAGCGTCTACGGGGGTTATGCAAAAAGTAAATAAGTTTGTGTGTTGTTACGTGTATAAGGTATCTAGAGGGTGGTTTAGAAGAAGCGAAGGGGTTTTTAAGGGTAGCGTCTACGGGGGATTACGCAAAAAGTAAGGGTGTATACAAGAACGGGGGTTATGCAAAAAGTAAATAAGTGTGTATGTTTTTACGTGTATAAGGTATCTAGAGGGTGGTTTAGAAGAAGCGAAGGGGTTTTTAAGGGTAGCGTCTACGGGGGAGGGGAGCGTCTACGGGGATTACGTGAATAAGGGTGTATACAAGAATGGGGGTTATGCAAAAAGTAAATAAGTGTGTATGTTGTTACGTGTATAAGGTATCTAGAGGAGGGTTTAGAAGAAGCGAAGGGGTTTTTAAAGGTAGCGTCTACGGGGGATTACGCAAAAAGTAAGGGTGTATACAAGAACGGGGATTATGCAAAAAGTAAATAAGTGTGTATGTTTTTACGTGCATAAGGTATCTAGAGGGTGATTTAGAAGAAGCGAATAGGGTTTTAAGGGTAGCGTCTACGGGGGAGGGGAGCGTCTACGGGGATTACGTAAATAAGGGTGTATACAAGAACGGGGGTTATGCAAAAAGTAAATAAGTGTTTATGTTTTTACATGTATAAGGTATCTAGGGGGTGATTTAGAAGAAGCGAAGAGGCTTTTAAGGGTAGCGTCTACGGGGGGTTACGTAAAAAGTAAATAAGGGTGTATACAAGAAGTAATTAGAAGAAAGAAAATATATGGAGGATTGTGTGTGTGTAAGAGATGAGGGGTAGTGCTTACGAGGGGGAGGGGCTATGCAGTTAGCTGATTTTTTAAGGGTTCTATATTTTGAAATTCTCAAAGGAATGTTATTAGATTGATAACCAACATTTTTTTTTAAAACAGATATGTGTGTGAATTCATATCATTTTATAGGAGGTTTTTTTTATATTGTAATAAATGAAATCTCACATTATATTAAATTCGCTTAGTAGGTAATATTTATGCGTTATTTCTATAGTTAGGAAGCACGTGCAGGCCAAATCATTTATTCAGACAATAGTGAACTTGTTTCAAATATGATTAGATTGCAATGTCATGATTTCTGGTTTATAATTGTTAGTTACTTTATATTACGGAATATTACTTTAGTATCTTTTAAAAAATATATGATATCAACATGATATTGTATTAGTCATTTACGATAAAATCTAAACTGAATTCATTCATGAAACAGCAGAATTTAGTTTTCTATCAAATTAATAAAAATAGATTTTATGTTGCAGTTTTTTTAAAATCATATTTAACTGATGTCTTTTTCTTATACGGGGTATTTTGAAAGTCTTGAAAGCATGCGCATGATTCCTTTTATAATAAATGAATGAGAGAATTGTGTGTTTGTATCACAATGTCATCGGAGGAGTATAGACGCAAATTGGAGGAATTTCCTAAAAGCGTTCGAGAATTGAGTAAAGATATTTCAATTTATGAAAATAAGATTAAACTGATGAAGCAATTGGAGCGAATATGCTTGGAGGATAACGTCTTCAAAAATCGCTGCCTACAAAAAATATCCACAGAATTACACCGACTACAATATGATGAATAATACAATTCGGGAACAACAGGATGCTATCAAGTATGAAATTAATAATGTTTTTGCAATGACATGTATAATTTTAACATCAGTATTTATTTTAATATTGAAAATTATATTGAATATTGTAAAACGAAAGTTTAAGTCTTCATGTAATATAGACATAAATGAGTATACAATGTGTTTCAATAAAACAACTCATCAATTTTTTCTATTTATTTAAGTAAAATTACAATGGTATTACATTTAAAAACCAATATCGTAATCGTTCTACATTAATTTGTGTACAATTGAAAGTCCCATCGGCATGACAAGCATTCGAATGTTTTTTTAAACTTTCCATGGCTGAGGATGTTCCATCAAACTTGCAGACATCAACAACAGTTGTAGAAATTCCATATTCTTCACATTTCTTTTGTAAAAGTTCATATTTCTGATTACCGCGAACGTAAATACAATCGACATTAGACATTGTACTTTTCAAAATCTCGTCCAATTTTGAATAATCAACATCGCCAGAAGAAAACTTGATTCCATGAATATGGTGTTCCAAAAAGTTGTTTGTTTTTTATCTTGATTGTTTAGCAAATGAAAGGGTTGTGGCGGCTTAAATATGAAGTGTCTATGTTTATATCCGATTTCGATGGACAATTCCTTAGGATGGAATCTACCCTCGATAATAAAGCCTTGAATGTCAATGAATGCTATTCTCATCGTGGTTTATTTGTAACTGTCTCGCTGTGTATTTCAACACTGGTATTATATGATCGTTTTGATAGTTTCCGTTAGGGGGTAATACTCCAATAAACAGTCATGTATAATTATACAATATGCTCTAGTATTTGCAGGAAATCCTACAACTACTTCAATTTCCACTTTTATATCAACTGTTGATGCCCTCATACCCTCCTCCTGTTTGGAACAGTCTATGACAAAGAGAGCACGATCTTTGAATGCTTCATAGGCCAATGTTGGATGTACTATGCTGGAATTGGTATAGCTTCTATAGAGTGAGGCGTAATTATGATAGGCAAGAGTATAGTCGTTTTTTCCGAAATCCATCTTTAATCGTTCGGTGGGCCAAAAATCTCCGTTCAAAGCCAATCTTACATTGTTGATGTTCAAGTGATCGAATTGCGAACGATCGTTTGTCTTCTTGTTGCGTCTATCTATTTGAAAGCATACGATAACATATCGAGGTCTATCGACAGACGACCTCGTTTCAACTGACCAAATCTCATTTTTAGCGTCTTTCGTTAACGTAGGCAATACACAAAGTTCCCATTTTCTGAACGGAATGAATATTAGTCGATCACTTTTTATTTGCTCCATCATACGTAATTTTATTTTATCGTTAGGATAGACGTGCTTAACTTTCAATGCCATGCTATCTATAACAAACTTTATTGTAGTGTTAGATGTCGTAGTACCTGTTGTTACTTCATTTACTATTACAGCATCGTTATCATGACGAGCACGTATGAATCGAAAAGTTTGTTTTCCATATGTGATTTTAGTATAGTCGTTGAATACATTGAAAATGTGTTTTAGAGGAATCAACAAACTAAACGATTTATCAACATCATTAAATAGCGGTTTATTGGGATAATTCCAGCCAGCTGAAGCCATTTCTTTCGATTGTGGATTATAACACAACAAACTTCTTGCGGTACTTACTATACCGGGATCTCGAACTATTTCTATTTCCTTTCCACTTTGAATGTAGGAACAAGAATCGAAGAGGAATGCACCGCAATTTGGCGTTAGATTAACATGTCCTCCTCCGCCACTAACTTCTAATTTTCCCTTAATTTCAAGTTGAGTTTCGTACATGAGAAAAAATGCGTCAGTTTGTTGGATGTCAAATTCCACAGAATCGCTGTTATTGAATGATTTCACATAAGGAACATAGGTGTGAAAATCTTCTTTTCTTATCGTATTGTGGATCTCGGTGATGAAACTAAACCTTATAAAACTATCACATATGCAGGAAATATTTCTAATAATATTTCAAAGATAATATCTTCAGCAACGAATACAACAATTTCTTTTAAAACAGAAAGTAACGTAAGTACAAAATTGTTAAATGTAAAAACAAAAGTACCACTATTAAAGAAGTCAGGTATATATAAACTCAAATGTTCAGAATGTAATGCTGTCTATTTGGATCAGACCCTTAGGAATTTTGAAATACGATACAGTGAGCACTTACGAGCATGCAGATTAAAACAACCAGATAAATCCCACTACGCAAAACATAAACTGTCTTCTTAAGTGATAATTGTAAAGATCAGCAGATATAGTTTTCCTGGTTTTCTATATCATTGCACAGTTATACTGATCTTAATTGGAAAAATGATATCCAGGATATCACCATAGGGCTAATAATATCTAAGCTTCAATATTTGTAATATCACATCTTCTTCTTTTTTCTATAAACATATATTAAGCCAATCACAAGTTAGGTTACTTCTTGGTCTAGCCAAATATAACTACTAAACATCAGGTAGGCATAAAATGAAATGTAACTTCTGTCATTATGACGATGATATTGATTTATCGAAACAATTGTCAATTTTTTAGAATTTTCAATAACTTGTATTATATTGTGGAATTAACGAGAGACCTTGAGTTTCATTTAAAAACACTAATATAATAATTATTTAACCATTCATTTTTCATTATGATGTCATCTGATGCAGACGCTGTGCGAAAACGAAAAATTGCAGATCTGAAACGAATTATTAGAAAAAAGTATTTATCTTTTAAAGTGAACAAAACTGAGCATGATGAGACACTAAATAGAATTTTCAAACCTATATCTAATCCACTCAAAGATATCGTAAGTATTATGAATACATCTAAGGCAAACAAGCAGATTACAGCAACCCTACCTGCACCACCACCACCACCACAGCCCACATCATCTAAAGAGAAAAAAGAACATGTTCCCAATTTTATCAGTGATGAAGAATTATACAGTTATGATCCGAAAAATGAATCAGTATTTACGGATGATGATGATGATGGTGAACCTCAAGTGAATACTAGTGAACATTTCTCACCACGAACAGTCAACGAGTACATCGAACAATATCCTACAATGGGTCGACAATGTGTCATCAATTTCTTTAACGAAGACTCACAAATCGATGATTTGTACGGTCCAAAGTATAATGCTGAAAACGATCAGTGGACTCTGGGGAATAAACGCATAAACTTTGACGCAAAAAACGGAGATATATTCGTAGATGGAGATAAAGGATGGGATAGAATACCTGCTACTCCAGGTCTTTACCAAATACTTTTCTACCAACATCCCAAATATACCGAAGATGATTTACCTACATACAAAATATTATTGGAACGAACGGGGGTTCATTTAAAAAAAAGATAGAACACTTAAAGGTTCTCAGCGGTGGAAGTATATTAATATAAAAAGCAATTTATTATAAGATGAAATACTACCACTAACATCGTAGGTGAAGGATTATCTGATCACATCATGACCTATAATGATAAAGATATATAGTACGTTTACTGGGACGATGTAAACGAGATTGTTGAAAGACTTAGAGAGTTAATAGCTTCCAAGGATGCAGGTAACACTTCCAATGATAATGAGATTGTTGCCATTATACATGAACTTCGTGAAGCCGATTATATATATTAACCATCGATTGATTTATGTTCATTTTCAAAATGAGTCTCGACAAGTTTGGTAGACATTCTGACGCATATAAAAAGAAGTATGATACAAATCTCGAAGCACGATTTAAAAAAATCGAAATAGCTCAATTGTCGTTGAACACAAGTATTCAGCAAATAAATGATAAAATAAAATCCTTGATAAATAATGGATCAACTCAAAAGTATGTATATAATGCAATAGAATCAAATCGAAAATTTATAGTAAACATACTTGACAAAAAAATGAAAGATACATTGGATGAAATACATAGAAACTATGATTCAAGGATTACTACTCTCAATACAAACATTCCGATAAAAAAATATGTCGATAATCTCGTTTCATCGACAAATATAGCAGACAGATACACCAATTCGCAGAAAAGTATCACACAAAGTGTCTAATCAGCTTTAGGGGCACGAAGAAATTCAACAAGAATTTTTACGTTTTGGGTACGGAAGGTACGGCTTTTGTATTCCCTTTTGATTGTAAAATTGAAAATTGTAAACATTATGCTTCTGATGGCAGCGTTTCATTGAAGAATAATATGGAATATCAGTATCAACAGTTAAACGGCCTTAGCATAAAGAAGAACGATAAAATAGAATTCAAATTGGGTAGTAGAGATTATTTTTGTATGGATCTTCTCGTACAGTGTAATTTAGAAGAAGAACAATAATTGACCTTTAGAATATATATATATATATATATATATGAATGCTGAATTCTGTTATATATATATATATATATATATATATATATATATATATAACAAAATAACCTTCTTTGTTCACTATACATCATGTCTGCAGACAGGATTCAACTTGTTAAAGAATTGCATAAACCGATTCGACGAAATTATCCACGTCGACGAACAATAATCAAAGGTCTTGATGACTTATGGCAAATGGATTTAGCCGAAATGAGACCTTATGCAAAGCATAATAAAGGATTTAAAATGATTTTGGTGGTTATCGATTGTTTCTCGAAATTCATGTGGACTCGTCCACTCAATCATCGATCAGGGAACGGAATTTTACAATAGTAAATTCAAATCTCTAATGAAAAAACATAATATCAATCATTATAGTACATTCATCACGAAGAGAGCTGCAATTGTAGAAAGAGTTATTAGAACGCTCAAAACGAAACTCTATAAACATTTCAGCTTAATTGGGAAATACCAATGGATCGATATTTTACCTCAAATCACAAAGGAATACAACGACACAAAACATAGTAAAACTGGATACAAACCATCAGAGGTGAATCTAAGTAACGAAAAATTGATTTTAAATAAGAAATTCAGTTATTTGAAAATCGCCGGACCCAGAAAATTAAATGTGGGAGATATTGTGCGAATAAGTAAAGCGAAACATGCTTTTGAAAAAGGTTACACTCCCAATTTTACAACTGAACTATTCAAAATTACGAAAGTCAAAATAACGAATCCTGTAACGTATTTGATAGAAGATATGACTGGATCGCCTATTAGAGGTTGTTTCTATGAAGAAGAATTACAAAAACCTAAAATCCCCACATTTATCTCGTTGAAAAGGTGTTGAAGAGGAAACGTAACAAAATGTACGTTAAATGGTTAGGATTAGATGAAAAACATAACAGTTGGATTAACACTGATGACGTAGTAGTATAGATCGCCAGCAACCAATCCACTTTAATTGAGTGGAGGACAGAGATAAACATATAAATTGATCGACATTAGTTTAGAAGTCATCATAATGAGTAGTCACGATTCTGGGTATTATAGTGTTACAATGTCATGTAGTGATAATAGTAGTTATGATGAAGAACCAAATTATGATCGTGATTTAGATCAAATTGTACTTAATTATGAAATTGCAATAAGAAAAGAAAGACATTATTTATTGCATACAGTTTTCAATGTTGGTCGTCGATTTGAAGTTGGATGTTGCCTGAGTCCTGTCAGAACTTTTGCACCTGCCATCATTTTATCATCGTTTATCGTGGAACCTTCAAAAATGTCATTCAATACTTTAGAATGGGATGAGATCATAGAAGTGCTGCATAAAAGTAACGAGTCATTCTTCAATTCTCCAGATGATGATGTTGTAGATTCTAATCCCATCATGTTGTACCAAGATTTTTGTCAAATAACTAAAGTTATTTATGATAATCAAAAATTTGTGAAAATTCAGAAAGATGATGTAACAGTTTCCCTCGATGAAGAAGAAGTTGTAGAAATTCTACGTGTTCATGAGAATTTGCTTCAACATCACATTTCAATTTTAAATAAAGTGAACTTTTGCGATTTTTATTATAATATCATTAATTTATTAAAGACATTTATATCGAATCCAATATGTGGCTTTTCCAATTGTTTAGATTTAATGTATGCTGTTTGTGATATTTATTCTTATGACAACAGCAGTTTAATAGGAAGAGCACTTAGAAAATATCTGTACTATTACAAAGTCCATGTAATCAATGATTTAACATTATAAAATTATGAAAATATTCTTTGTTTCATTTCACCTCTAACACAAGTAATGCTGATGATGAAAACTTTTATGTTGATTTGGAATCAGTATTGAACATCGAAAGTGAAGGATGTTTCTTTTACTATTAATAATAATTCTACCTTTAGTGACATCTGAGAAAATTGATGTAAATTATCGAAAGATTTGGATATGTTAACAAGTCGGAACATGATATCACCAATATGTCATCGATTTTAAAAGATTTCCGAGAGAAATTGAATTTTTCTGCAGATGGCACTCTAAATCCTGCAACTATTCAACTATTAGAGCGACCTCGATGTAGTGTAAATTAAAACGATCATGATGGTGAACATTCGTATCGCGTTAGAACAAAATGGGAAAAAGACTAACCTAAATCGGTATTTTCCTCAAGCATCACCGTCATATGTTGCTGAAAAGGCATATTTGGCAACAAAATTCCAAATTTACAATTTAAACACCAGTCTAAAGGAACAGCACTTCTTACTAATGTACAACTTACGAAACTTCAAATCGACGTCATAACGTTAAAAATTCTTGAAAACCTGTGGGGAAGGAGCTAGGATAAAAAATCAAGTTTCAAGGTTATATGAATATTGTTTTATTAATTGTATTTATATACATATTACATCAAATAAAAAAACAGTACATATTACATTAAAGGCAAAATGAAAATTATGCATTTGACAGTACATATTAAATATAGTTATACAGATAAAAGATACAGTGAAATCAGTAGGGTGAATCTGCTGCAGCCTCTAGACACTCAAAATATTCTCGTAATATGAAAACAACTGCCTCAAAATCATTTTGACACCAATAGTGCTCAGAATTATAATATCCTGTTAAATTTTCTGAAGTGCTCACACTAATTTCTTAGTGAAATGTGTAATTTATATTAGGCATAAGTTTAAAATATTTCTGAAAACACTCTTCGCAAACTTTTAGACCCAAAGGAGAAATGTGGTAATATTTACTAATTAGGCAGTAGAGATCGTGTTTAGTAAACACATCTAAATAAGTGAAATTTAATAAGGTATCTCGAAGCTCTGGTGAAATTTTTGTTTCATATTCAAAATCAACAACATAGCATCACAGTGATCAGATTTATCACTTTCTTCTTTTATCTGCAACCAGTTATAGGTACGAAATTCTCGAGAAATTTTTATTTTCAAAAACTGAGGAATTTGAGCTTGTACAAGAAAACTTGAAATTCTAGTAATACGATTACAAATTATCTTAATACATAGATCTTCCAAACTCTTCATCTGAAAATAAATTCCAATCAATTTATTGTAACTCCATAATACTATAATGTCCCCACGGAAGAGTGTCATGTGAACCAGGTATCAAATATCTTTTATCATCTGATGGGTTTGAAGCAATTTTTGTCTGTTCAATGGTGTATACATCATGTAACTTTGATAGTATACAACGTTGAGTTGCATGCATGAAACACTCTTTTTGAGGATTTTCTATAAATTTCTGCAAACAGAGAATATAATCATCAAAAGTTATTTTTTTCTTTACCACATTAGACTTAATACCTTTAGCTTTTTTACATCGTTTTCCTCACCTAACACTCTGAAGGCATACTGTTTAGAACGTAAACCTACAAAATGTGTCATAATTTTTGAGTTATTTTCATCCTTCATAATTCCGGGTACTTTCTTATTAGCTAGAGGAATATCCCTCACATTATTTACAGGATAATCACTAGTATCAAAACGGTGAATATCCGCCTTTATTACTTCTTCATATATGTTATTACATTGAATTTCGTATACTAAACTATCAGTATCGGTATAAAGTAATTTACATTGTTTAGGTGAAAATTTGGCCAGCATATAATCATAATGAAATTCATAAACACATATTTTTGAAATATCTAAAATTGCTAATCCTATATAAAGAGGTTTGTCAAATACAATTTTAGTTTTCTTAAGCTCTATAGCCAATAAAGGATTCTCAACATCATCGTTAAATATAACACGACTATGAAATGTGGGTCTTGCAATTAAATTTCTAGCTCCTCGTTTGCCATACCACGTTCGAACTAATTTCACTAACCGATGTTTACGCAAATTTTGCATCGTTTTCCCGAATACTGCATTATTCATAAGTTTATACAAATTTTTTTCAAAATTATTTTTTGCGTGGGATCTCATCAAAGTATTCAATTCTATATAAGGCTTCAACCAACAACTTTGCTGAAATTTTAATACACTATGAACTTTCTTAAGCAATAATCCATGAGCTATAGCTTGCTTTAAATTTTTGTAATGTATAATATAATTTTTTTTATTATACAGAGTAGTCATTAATTTCTTTTGTTTAGAATTTGGTGGTGAAATATGTTCTGCACAGAATGGCAGATCTTTGTGTAGATCGTGTTTATTTTTTGGATACTCTAAATCAACCTCGAGCAGGTACCCTTCAGGGGAATCATCTGGAATTTGAGTTATATCAATATTATGATCTACCCATTTAAATCCTCCGTAGGGAAGCTCCTGACTCATAGCCCAACCATAAAGATGATTAATATCTGTATATAAAAGATACTTCACAGGTTTGTTTTCATTATGCGTAGGCATATACTTGTTGTTAGCTTCACCGTATCGATTAAAACACTGAGATATTCCACCCCTTATACCTCTTTCAAAAAATAGCAGCATGTCAATATCTTGCACTGTCTCTAACTTACAATGAGTATACTTGAAAATACAATCCCAAGTATAACCAGGAACTGAATAATAATGACCAGGATCCAAACCATATGTTTTCCAGCAAGTATCACGAAATGTTTCAAAAACAGACGCTAGAAATAAAATATCTGTTTTCATATACAAGTCACTGTAATCAGCAAGGGTTTTCATACTAAATGCTAACCAAACTAATTTTGCATGCCTATAGTCAATATCTTTTATATGTTCATCGTTAAGTTTGTTGTAAAAATATTCTTCACTAGGTAATGAAGTTTCATCTAATCGCTTTATATCATCTAAATAATCATAAAAGAAAACACCTTTTCTAGTTAATAAACTAAATTGTTCAGTATTTAGATTAGAAAATTCTTTTCTAAGTGGAATGAAATTTTCTGGTTCTAATGTTGATACCAATGAATCTAATGAACATCCCATCAATCTAAAAGAGTCTATAAATCTAAACCTAATATTTGTATTATTATCCCAGATTGTAAAACTTATGTATTTTTCTTTATTAACAGGTAAAAGTTGAACATAATTTCGGTTAGCTAAATCTCTAATTATGAAATGTGAATCATAACCACTTAGGTTGTGAAAAACTACTGGAGTGACAAATGATTTTTTATAATTAAGATTACAGTGGTTGTGAGCAAAACCTCGAAAATTACCTGTTAGGTGACAATGTTCCCTAACAATCTTATCACCTTCCTTAAATATCTCCTCACAAATATGACATTTATCTGAAGCATCTTTTAAATTCACTTCAACATTCATTGGTTCAACATTCTTTAATTTTGACATTACAAATTTTGCAATATTTTCAATTTTATCTACAAACCATAGCATACAATCAGAACTTCGATTACTATCATAAAATGACCAGTTATCGTTAAAATTACATTTAAAATATAGTCCAGCACTATAAGCTTTATGTTTTTGATACCTAGCACTTCTCGTTACTGACTGTGAACCATATTCCTTTTGAGATTTTATTCTAGCATCTACATCAATATAAGGAATAAGTAGTGATTCAAAATCTGCATAAATAATAAAAGGTACTTTTTCTTTGTATACAAATTTTTTAAACTTGACATATGGATCTTTAGAAAACTCAATTTTACAATTATTATCAATTTTTTCACAACATTTGAAATGGTCATCCAATTTTTCTTGAGAAACAAAATAATTCAAACATCTATCACATATATATTTTTTTTTAGTATTTTTAGAGAGTTGCTTGGATAAAAGTCTTGACAAGTCTGTCATCTAAATATAGTGATACTGTATATCATCACTAAAATCATAATCATCATTATCTGACTCTGGTTCACAATCATTCTTTTTAGGAAAATATTTATTTTGAATTATCATTAAATTGACATGCTTTTCTCTTTTTTGTTTTGTTAAACGTACTGGCACAACACTAAAATTTGATTGTCTGAAAATTTCCAATTCAAAAACATTAACCGAAATATTAACATTATTTTTTTCGAAAGTTGTAATCTGATTTGGGTGTACAGGAAATGTAAGACCGTTAATGTTCAAAACTTTGCTATAATGAGGATATGAACAAGTACGTGTAGGATTTTTATTAATAACGCAAGGGAACAAAGCTGAAACAATTGCCCAAGCAAAGCATGCATTATCGTCATTCTGAACGTTGATACACGCCTTTCTTTTAGCTATTATGTCTGCTATTTAATATATGATGATATTCCACTAGCCACCTCGTATTTATTTATATTGATTTCCAGAGATATAATTTTACTTAAAGCCCACCCCGATCCTTCCTCAGAATATTCTGAAAGTTTTCTTAAAATGACATCTCTTACATTAACTGCAAACCATTTTTTAAAGTCAGTTGTCTTATCAATTATTCCATTTTTTGTAGAAAAATATATATTTTCTGTAATTTCAGTATCACCTGATTTTCTAATAAATTCTGCACAAAAACAAGTATTTACTTTCAACATATTGCATTTTTTTAATGCGTTTTTCATTCTAGTGCTGAAAAGAAACAACGAATCATCAAAAAACTGTAAGATATCTTTATGAGATTTATTTATAATAACCCCGGTTCGAACTCTACTTTCAAAAATTGAATTAATATCTTCCCATTTTACTCTATCACTTCTTTTTTTATTAATAGTAAGCCCCTTTCCAGATTTACTTAGATTCTGAATTATTATTCTAAACCGCTTTAAGTGACCCAAGTTCGTTTGTAGTTTACGTAATGTACCAATGGTTAGATCCCCATCACTTATTGCTAAATTGCAAAGTCTAATGTGACATTTAGCTTGTTTTGACCATTTTTCTATATCATAAATAGTACATTTTTTTTTGAAATAAAATATTTTCAATTGCTTGAAACTTTTTAACAATATTATCAGAATTCATTTTCAAAAAATTATAAAAACTTACGATTTTGAAAACTGAAGCTGTTCACCTGTGTCCAGATAATTTTTCAAGGTGTTGAAATTCAATATGTACTGTTTTTGTTATGTTTTTCATACATTCTCCTCTATTTTGAAGAGGGTCCTAGGGGAAACCCTTTGGAAAGTTTGAAGTCCCAGGAATGTAATGCTGAACTTCCCCGGCGTAAATTGATTTACATGCGACGCAAATGCATCCGTCACTCTTTTGGGGAGAAATACTATATTTTCTTCCAGCTCCAGAAGTATTTGAGCTCCAAATTGCCCCTGGCGCACCTTTGCGCTGTTTATTCTATGTGGTGTATCCTTTGGTAAATCTTTCAGTTTTATAACGGGTTTTATTTCTGCAAAAGCAGTGCTTATTGTATTAATCTCATTTAAAAAATTCATCTGTAATAGAGAAAGAATTATTTGAAAAGATAACAGAATAATGATAAATTAACAATTAAGTTTTTCAAAATAGTTAAAGATGAATGAAAAAAAAATAGTAAACTTATAAATAACTTACTATGTATTGTGGAACCTTAAACGACAACTTTTCACTGGAACACTAAGTACAGTCTATTGCCTAGTATTTACTGTGAGCACTATTTAAAAGAATATTTTATTAAAGAGGAGATGCATGAGTCCAATGAGTTATTTTTGATATCATCATCATATTTCTAGAAAACTATATTTTCTACGATTTCGTACAATCTAATCTGTTACTAACAATTATAAACCAGAAATCATGACATTGCAATCTAATCATATTTGAAACAAGTTATTACCAAAACACAAAAGACTGTACAGTGTCCCGGGAAGTAATCTAAAAAAAAGGAATCAACGAGGTGAATTGAAGAAAAAGTGAACAGGTATTTAGAACTATTTCATTTATAAAAAAGGTTAAATAAACTCACTTGTGTTGTGTACATAGTTTGAACTTTGATATTTCATGAACATTGCCCATTACAATACCCGCCATCTTATTTCTTAGATTATTTTTATTTAACATCACCAGATGTTCAATGTGTATAATATGTTGCATAGCTGTACTTACATATAATAATAATTCATTTGAGTGTATGTGTTTTTGAATGAACGATCGTCGTAGCTGAGTTGTTCCTTTTTGAAGATTTTGTAATAGATTAATGTATTTGTTTTCTTTAAGTTCATATTGCATAACGCTTTTCATTTGAAAGACTTAAATATATATTGTTGGAAAATTTCATTTCTCGTCGATTGTTCCATTTACTATTTGACAGTTGGCATTATTGATCAGACGGTTCTCAATTAGAGAGGGGTTTTGAAACTGAATATACAGGACTGGTCTATCGGATTTTATAAAGAAATAAAAGCAAGTATTTTTTTCAATTGATCATTTTTTTTATATAAATACAAAAGATTTTGTTTGGCGCTTATAATTTAAATTAAAATAATTTCATCTTATTATATGAAACCAAAATCCTGAGATCATAGAGTTTTCATGTAAATAACATAAACTAGGATTTTAAAGTACAAAGAAGGTAAGTGTAATTATTTTATGACATATTTCAAAAATTCTAATATACCGGGCAAATCAAAACTTATAATTGATATTAACTAAACAATAACAATAATAATTAGGTTTCTCACACATAAGATTCCACGATAATATATATATATATATATATATATATATATATATATATATATATATACATATATATAAATCAGAAATCTCTCAATATCTTAGGGACTCCGTCGTAAGTAGGGCTGAATTAAACTCTTATTTACTACCCAACGTTTCGAAAAATTTTATTTTCTTTTTCAAGGGTGTAAAGTGAGTTAATAAATATTAAAATAGTTCATACTCGGACCAAGAAAAAATATATTTTATGTATAGATACTTTTTAAGTACTAATTCAAAAGGATCTTTTTGATTTGAAGGAACATTATATGTCACAGTTTGAGTGACTGTCACTCAAACTGTGACATATAATGTTCCTTCAAATCAAAAAGATCCTTTTGAATTAGTGTCCCCAAGATATTGAGAGATTTTTGATTTATTTATCTACCGTCAAGAATACCATTTTGCTTCATATATATATATATATATATATATATATATATATATATATATATATATTATAACACAATAACACATAGTGTATAACATGTAACACAGAAGAAATATCAAAGTAAGTTTCATAGCAAACTGATCTGTTAAGGGTCATTAAAAGTGGCACGATAAGACATGCTCCCTGAGTGTAGGCAAACATAAATGAAAAGACCAATTGTCACAATAAAAAAAAACTGTACATGATACTATTTAATAATAATTCAATAGATAATGTTATATGTAATTTCAAAACAATTTGTAGAAATTAAAATGAAATTTGAAAGAAACGCGTTAAATTTTCATATAGTTAGTAATTAGGTTATTTTATGCAAGGGATTTCAGGAATTTTAATAAATAGTAAATAAGTTATGTTAATATTTATATGTATAAAAATCTTTATCTCTATATGCTAATTTCTAATACAAAAATGTCATTTTCATGTTTCATATACGGCTTAAAAATTCATGATAATATAAACAGTGAATCGTCGTTAATGACACTATATCTATACATTTAATACGATATAGGGAAGTTTCGATAGCAACCCGCAACGGGAGAGATTATGATGAAAATCAGAAAAGTCAGTGGGTTTTTTGAAATGTCAAAGTAAAAAGTGGTATTATAATTGATCTCGTCAAGAAGAACGGAAGAATACAGTATATATCATCTGACAGAAACAGTAATAGTTTATGTAATTGGGTAATACCTTCACCAGAAAATACAATAAATACATTAAGAATATCAAAATTGAACTTCTCAAGAAATTTCACGTGTTTGTTAATTAGAAACTTCGACAATATTCAATTGAACGTGTGCAGTAACGACATACTACCCAAACCTGTTGTACTATCGTCAAGAAACAAACTCTCCAACAGCAGAATTCGTTTTGTACAGACCATTCTGATTTAACAAGATAGATGTTTCTACCCGTATAAAGACAGATGTGACGAAATCATTAAGTGTCCAAAAGGCGAAGGCAAAATAAATTGTTCAGAACTTTGTCCTCATCTTATCAAATGTCCAATTGAAGATTAGTTTGAAGTGGATACAAACCTAGTAAATAAAAGGTACCATTTTAAAATATTACATTAGAGATCTCTAAATAAAAAAAGGCCTTTATTTAAAAAACATTTTAATTGTTCAATAGTAATAGTAGTTTTATTTTTTTTGTTGTATATCTGTACACATTTTCTGTTTGTAAATTTCTATGTTTAAAAAAATTACTGAAATCATAATTTTGTTCATTTTAATTTCACAAACCAATAATTAGAGTTAATTTGAATGGCGCACTTGAACACTATCCTTTGATAGAGTTGATATACATGTTTAATGATTTTTCAGTGTCAAATAATAAATAATAAATAATTATTAAAACCGTTACAATATAAATATATATAAATATATATATATATATATATATATATATATATATATATTTGATAATATAATGTAGTGTACTGGCAGTTGTATGTGGGTTTTATATTGATACTAAATGTTTTTAATAAAAATGATTGTTTTCGTGTATTTTAACATATTTTAACATGCGCTCGCCAAGCTCTTGTTTTATGAATTATATTCTGATGATAGACACGATATGTCCGAAACGTTACCAAAAACAAAAATGTTAATTAAAGCCAAAAAAACCATTTGGTTTGTTTAACTAGGAACCTACAATCCCAAGAAAAAATTTTACAAAAAAAAATATATATATATATATATATATATATATATATATATATATATATGTGAGCTTTGTATACTGTATGGTGTACGTAGCCCAATAAACGAGTATATGAACGCCGCCTAACAAGTATGACGTAGCACACGAAGGGTGACAGTGACAGATAGCACATTGGCGATACATAATTTAAACCTGCTCGTGAAGTGATTTATTTGAAGAATCTAATAGCAAACTTCATAAAAGTTATACAGTGTCGACCTACTAAAATATTGGAAGTAAAAAACCATTATTTGTCGATTTTTCTATTTTTAGGTTAGTAGATTATAATTCATAATGTGTAAATATTTGATCTCAATTAATTTGAGTGTTTTAATTTTATAATAACATTAAACTTTTCTATTTTTAGATCAATCAAATTGTGTGTTATTTACTCCCGTATCATCTAACATATTACAAATCGACAATTGTCAGAGTTTGATTGGATAATAGTAGATCATGGCAAGATTACATTTTGAAGTTGAGCTGGCAGCAGATGAAGATCCGAAGAATAACATCATAATTATACAATCAATAACAAAAGAGGATGGAATAACATATCTCATACCGCCATGTTTCCAAGCAGCGAAACACCACCTTCAATTAATAAAGTTACCAGAATTTTTGAAAATAAAAAAAACATTACAGAGAAGAGGTCATAATAGGAAGGTATGGATGTCCATGCCAAGCGATGTTTTAGCATTATACGAAGATGATATTGGTAATATGGTGTTTAATGATTATTTATTACAAGAAATGACTCAAGTCACAAGCCAATCTATTACAGAGGGAAAATTATTGGAAATTTTAGAGAAATTAAGTGAAAAATCCAATGTAAACAACGAAAAACGTAACAATTTAAGCAAATTAAATGAAAAATTTGTTTTAAAGAAGTTTGATAACAAGATCACTAATGCCAAACAATGGTTACAAAGTTTTGAAAGTGAATGTGCAAGATTTGATTTAAATGGTGATACAGACAAAATTAGTGCTTTGAGATTATTTTTGAATGATTCAGAAAGTGACTGGTATGAGTCTATGTTGATTGAACACAGTTTAAACTCGCTGTGGAAAATATGGCAAGCGAGTTTTCTAAACACGTTTGCAGATAAAAGTTGGTCCTCTGTAATGTATGCACTGAGTTTCAAACATTTAAATGGCTCTCTGCTGGAATATGCATTGAAAAAGCAGAGATTGTGATTAGAATATAATAGTGATATAGATACCAGGACTCTTACTGACTTAATTGTCGCAGGATTGCCAACTTATATTACAAGTAAACTAGATAGACAAGAGGTGACAGACCCAACTCTTCTGTTTAGTGTCCTACGGATGCATGAAAATCACAATAAAAACGTACAAAACCATTTTACTGAGAAGAATAGCTCCACTAAATCAGAATGTAGAAAAAAAACACCATGTCAAATATGTTACAAGATGGGAAAGAAAAACAGATTTCACTCTGAAGATTTGTGCTGGTTCAAAGAAGACAAGAACAGTAATGACAGTGTAAAACACTGCAAAAACTTGATGTTGGAGATTGATCAATTTCAGGATACAAAAAACTAAATATTCCCCCACTAATAGAAGTTGAGGTTATACTGAATAACACACTGAAATGCAGAGGTATTTATGACCCTGGCTCAAATATAACCTTAATAAATTCCAAATTAATAAAAGTAACAAATTTGAAGAAAAATTATTTTGAAAATAAATTCAATACAATTGGTGGTGGGGGAAAAACAACAGGTTTAATAAGATTAAATGGAAAAATACTGAATATTGAAAAGGAAATAAATGCATTTATTTGCAATGATAAAAACTTCACTCATGATTTGCTTTTGGGACTGGATACAATAAAGCGGTTTGGGTTGACCCATGATGGGAATTTGAACATCCAACTTCAGAAAAATGCCAACCCAAGTGCAAATAAATATATCAGCACCACTGAAGACAAAAAATATAGTAATCAAGAAATTGAAATCACAGATTTTAAGTCAGAAATATTTAATTATGAAATAAATTTCAATGAGGGAATAGATGTGAATAAATTTGATATAGATACTACTTACTTGGAACATGACCAAAGAATGAAAATTAGTGCATTATTAAATGATTATAAACACATATTTGCCAAAGATAAATACGATGTAGGCCAAGTGAAGAACTATGAAGCGTTTATAGACCTACAAGTAGAGAAATATTGCTCAAAAAGACCATATAGATGCTCGTTAGATGATAAAGCAGAAATCGAGAAGCAAAGTGGACAACTGCTAAAGAATGATTTAATTGAAGAATCTTATAGCCCATTCGCAGCACCAGTAACATTGGCATTCAAAAGGGACGAAGGAAAAAAGTCAAGATTATGTATTGACTTTAGAGATCTTAATAAGATTATTATCCCACAGCCACAGCCGTTTCCTCTAATAGAAGATCTAATAGTGAAAACGATAAACTGTAAGTATTTTACTACTCTCGACATTAATTCTGCTTTCTGGTCTATACCATTGAGGATCAGCGACAAGGAAAAGACAGGCTTTAATACACAGGAAGGTCATTATCAATGGACTTGCCTTCCTTTTGGACTGAAAACATCGCCGGCAATTTTCCAAAGAATCCTGACTAATATAATAAGAAAAAATAACCTGTCAAATTTTGTGATGAACTACATTGATGATATTATGGTGTGATCTAAAACTTTTAATGAACATATAGACCATTTATCAAAACTGCTGGATGCACTTCCTGAAGAAGGATTCCGTCTGAAATTAACAAAATGTAAATTTGCAGCACATTCTGTAAGATTCTTGGGACATATAGTAAAAGGTAATACAATCACACCTTTAAAAGATAACCTCAGATCTATAGCAGAATTTGCAGCACCACAAAACAAGAAACAAATAAGACAATTTCTAGGTAAAGTAAATTTTTATAATAAATACATTCCTAATGCTACAATAACGCTTGACCCTATACACAATTTACTTAGAAAAAATGTCAATTTCGATTGGTCAGCTGATTGTGAAAAAGCTTTCCAAACAATAAAAAATAATTTATGCTCTGCCCCAATTCTGGCTATTTTCGACCGAGAGGCGCCAACTTTTATATACACTGATGCAAGTATAAAAGGAATTGGTTAGGTAGAAACAAACACAAAAATGTGGAGAAATCAAACCAGTGGCGTACTTTTCAAAGAAGTTGACTGAATCACAAAAAAAGAAGGAAGCCATTTTTTTAGAATGCTTAGCCATAAAAGAAATTTTAAAATTTTGGCAACACTGGCTAATAGAAAACTCATTCACAATTTATACGGACCACAAGCCGCTAGAAAATTTGAACATAAAAAACAGAACAGATGATGAATTGGGAGACATGACTCATTACCTATCACAATACAACTTTGTAATAAAATACAACCCAGGTAGAAACAATACAGAAGCGGACTGCTCAAGCAGAAATCCTGTATATGAAAGCCACGAAAACGAAGAAGATAACTTAAAAACAGTAAATATTGTTACGATTGAGGAAATATTGGCGGACCAGAACAAAAATTCAAACATAAAGAACAAACATAATTTTATTACAGAAGATGGTATATATTACAAAAGGAACAACAAGAAAAAAAAATCGTTTTGACCGAAGACTACAGTAAGATATTAATAAAAAAGGTGCACGAGCATTTCTGTCATGTAGGAATAAATCAGATCGAGTCAAAAATAAGACCTTTCTACACAGCACCAAACCTACTGGATAATATAAAGTTGATTTGCCGTCAATGTGAAGTTTGTATAAAAAACAAATCACGATTAAATAGAAATTATGGACTTATGTCACAATTAGGACCGGCAGAAAAACCTTTCCAAATCATGTCCATAGACACAGTAGGAGGATTTGGTGGCAACAGGTCTTCAAAAAAGTATCTACACTTGTTAGTGGATCATTTCACACGTTATGCTTACATTTCATGCTCGAAGACACAACTGACTAAGGATTTTATAAAACTGGTAGATCAAGTGATCAAGGACAATGAAGTTGAGATATTGCTCTCCGATCAATATCCAGCATTGAATTCAAAAGAGTTTAAAAAATATTTGAAGGACCACTCTGTTAATTTAATTTTTACAGCAGTGGATGCTCCTTTTTCAAATGGTCATAATGAGAGGTTGAGCCAGACGCTGGTAAATAGGATTAGATGTGCCATGAATAGCAAAGAAAAAAGAACAGCTTGGACAACTGTGGCAATGGATTGTGTGAAAGCCTACAACTCAACAAACCACACAGTGACAGGTTATTCGCCTCTATATCTGTTAAGTGGAGAACCAACCGATGTACTACCAATGGACCTAAAAAGAAGACAAATGGAACCCGGATAATTGGAAAAAGACCGGCATACAGCATTTCTCAGATCAAAAAAATCACATGAATTGAACAAGGCCATTCATGACAAAAATAGAATAGATTACAAGTTTCGAAAAGGTGATATGGTTTACATAATGGACTGTAATAAGTTGAACAGATCTAAAATGGATGAAATTAGAATTGGTCCTTTTGAGATAGAAGAAATGATATCAGATTCACTATGTAGAATCGACACTGGAAAGAATAAAAAGTCCTTGGGATTGTACCATGTGACAAAGCTCATTCCCCAGTTTGATTAGTCAAATTTACCCCAGCCAATTTGCACTTTTGAGGGGGGGAGATGTAAGCTTTGTATACTGTATGGTGTACGTAGCCCAATAAACGAGTATATGAACGCCGCCTAACAAGTATGACGTAGCACACGAAGGGTGACAGTGACAGATAGCACATTGGCGATACATAATTTAAACCTGCTCGTGAAGTGATTTATTTGAAGAATCTAATAGCAAACTTCATAAAAGTAATACATTGTCGACCTACTAAAATATTGGAAGTAAAAAACCATTAATTGTCGATTTTTCTATTTTTAGGTTAGTAGATTATAATTCATAATGTGTAAATATTTGATCTCAATTAATTTGAGTGTTTTAATTTTGTAATAACATTAAACTTTTCTATTTTTAGATCAATCAAATTGTGTGTTATTTACTCCCGTATCATCTAACATATTACATATATATATATATATATATATATATATATATATATATATATTTGGAAAATTTTTTCTTGGGATTGTAGGTTCCTAGTTAAACAAATCAAATGGTTTTTTTGGCTTTAATATATATATATATATATATATATATATATAACTCATTTACATGGATTTCGATTTCTGGTGCGGTCAGTTCAGCTAAGTGGTCTGGCTATTCAGGTGGCTCTAGAACAGTGACTTCAAATTTGGTGTCTGATATCGGCTTATCAATATTTCCCCACCAAAGGGCGGACGGTCTTACGTAGACTTAATTTATGGACTTTATAAAAATTCGGAAATTAACTTGGAATCGATCGTGTTTGAACTACTACACTAATTACGGTTATTTTTTATTTTTTGAACTACATGCTTCTCAAATACGAATACTACTAGATTGTAACTTTATTGGTGTACCAATTTTAACAGACACTAACGCCGCCTGGCAAAGAGAAACCTAATTTGTCAACAATTTATTATAATGATACGGGGGTGCCTATCGTTGATAGTGCTTTCGCCTGGCGGAATTTAAGTAATTTCGTTACAACAATTGTCAGATTCACGAGACAGAAGTGTTGTATCTCGTATTTAAAAGAAGAGATGAAGCAGGAGTAAGTATAGACTGTGACAGAATAAGGAACATCAGGGAATGCAAACGACCCACAAATTTGAAGACTTTGTGAGAATTTTTAGGAGAGATTAACTATTCTAAAAGATTAGTACCAAATATCTGGAAGAAGATAATACCATTAGTGCAGCTATTAAAGAAAAATATAAAATGAGAATGGGTGAAGAACATGCGTTTATTCAGATTAAACATTATTTTGATGAAGAAGTAAAAATATACCATCCGAATTATACAGTACCATGTGAATTGAAAGTTGATTAATCAAAACAGAGATTCGCAGGAGTCCTAACACAACATCAAGGAGGGGGACAAAACCACGAACAACACAAAATATGAGATAGGATTAAACATCATGGAGCAATTAGCAGGAACTTTTTCGTTACAAGAAATATTCCAAGATCAACCACATCTAGAAGAAAAACATAAATCAGTAATTGAAGATATCATTTACTAACAAATTATAAATAATCGGGAAGTATATGTGATAACACCTACTTTATCCAGGAAAATTATCATGTAAATAAACACGTGGAAAATGGAAATTACATTTGAATTCCAGGAAAATTATATCTTTGAGAAATATATAATAAAATAGAAAATAAAAACATGGAAATTATGTCAGGTAAAAAAAGAATATCCATAATATCAATAAACCCTGATCAATTTTGGCAAATAAACCTTTAAAATTGTGTCTGTAGAATTAATTTCTAATCTAATAACAAGCAGGTTAGGAAATAAATATACATTGTGACAACTGGTAACGTATCCCAATCTATCTTTGCATACCCATGTACTGAAAGGAATACAAAAACCATGAAGAAATATTTGACACATTTCATATTTGAAGATGGAACGCCTGAATAATTATCATTGATAACGCAACCTACTTCCAAAATAAAAGGTTAAAAACGTGGCTACATAGACCAAAACAGTGTGACGTCAGAACATGGCCGCTGACAGTTACTGAGGGAAAATAAATCAATTATTTAACTTATGGCTTGTCATGACCGTTGTAATATTTTGGAAGTTTATTCGTTTTTCCATTTGTAAGGTGACACTGCAGTGACTATCAAGTAATTATGCCCTATTGCTCCGCTCCTGAACTTCCATCATATACTCTATCTCTACGACAAATCCACTGTTTAAACTGTCTCCACATTTTTTAACAATTCAATTTCATTACAAAACTGCTCCACAATGCTCGAAAAATTAACAATAGCCATGTTTAAGCATATTACAATCGTAAAATGAACGTAAATAAATATTTGTTTTCCCTCAGTATAATGTTATGGCGCTCCCTAGGAACGCGCGCTTCACTGGTTGAGAAACGCTGGTTTATAGTAAACATACTTTTTAACACAATTTACAGTACGACAGAAGTAACTTGGCGGGCGAAGGCCGTGTGCGCAGTAGCAAAATCCGCTGTACGTACGTTTTAAATCATTTTTCTCGCAACTCTTGTCGTGTTCATTTTGAAAGTACAATCCGAGACATAAATTTTAATGGTTTTTGATATTTCCATTATTTCTCGTGTTATATTTTTATTTGAATTAGAGTTTATAGTTTGTGACCTTCGACCGCTAAGCTACTTCTGTTACACTGTAACTCGTTAACCAGGTATATAGTTTTGTTGTACATTTTAATGTTGTAAACAATAGCATTAGAATTATTAAAAACGCTTCTAATACTAAATCGTATCACTCCTTGGCACAAAACATGTATTAATGAGAGTAGAATATTCAATCAAAATTGTTCAGGAAAAATTTTTAAAAGTAAATCTTCATATTAGAAATAGCATAGGTCTATTAAAAACTGGTATTAGTAAAATAAATAAATAATAAATGGCTTTTTGGTAATCTCGATTCAGATGACGAGATTAAGTACAGCAATGTCATTACTCTATTACAGCAAAATAAAAATAAATCTAATCCATGATACAAAACTCATAGATTATTATAATAAATCAGTTACTAGTTTGAATAAAAACCAAATGAAATTTAATAATGATCTAGAAACATTTTCAGCATCCATCCGATTACAAGTAAATTGAATCCCTCCAAAACTAACTATGTTTTCAAGGTTTGATAAATCAGTTCAATTTAGATTGCCAATCAACTCTAACGTTTATATATAATAGTGAAGATGCAACTATATTTTCAGGACTGTTTTAAATGAAACTTACTGTTCCTAGATAATTTCACAATATATTGAAAATAATGTTACAAATTTCTTAGAATGTTTAACATTTTTTTCATTATATTGTAGAACTATCTAGAAAGAGTAAGTTTCATTTATTACAGTAATATGAGTAGATTCCACGGAGGACGGGTCAAGACAGTTAACTTTATATTCAAATAAAATGTACAAAAAAATCAAATTCCTAAATTTAACAATATTCTCACATACAACCAATTTCTCGGAACCCATGTTATTGATTCACATTCCAATACTTAATTCCAAATCCTTTGAATTTTATCACCAGTATCCCATAATCCGAAACAATAAAATATGTAGTCCTGATTTTCCTTATTTGGCACGAACGCAAAACGGAAACCAATCAGAAAAAGATAAATGCCCATCATTGGAGGAAACCAATTACTGCCAACAGTGCGTAAACATAATTGTACTTTAAGTTTACTACAAGGAAATTGTCTCGATGATTGCCATATCCTGGTCGTCAATATTAGGAAAACGATTATTCAATAATCCGCGACTAACGAAATTTTAATAATGCCAATACAACCAGAAAATATTCTTTAAAAATGCCAAACTGATCGATACCTCGAAGTAAAAGAGCCTTCGCTGTTCAAAATTCGCCAAAATTGCGACATGAGGATTAACAAAGATATATATATATATATATTTCGGAGGTGAAAAAATGCATCATGCACGCAGCTCTTTGCTGCGACTTGGACTTCAACCAAGTAAAACAACACCTCCTCCACGGGAGTCTGCTTTGGAACCGCTGGTTAGCATTACATCAAGACAGCCCCGGTCTCATCTTCTTATACCTGCTCTGCAGCTCTCTTTTGTCTCCCATATTCATCCTTTTCTTCTTGGCTCATAATATCTCTTATCATTTTATTTATAGATTTCCATTTTTGCCTGGTCTCTAACATCTGAGGTAGAAATGTGTCCACTGTTAAATTGATGCCCACTTCAAGAGACGTCGTTGTTCTATGTCGGTTCCATCTTTCACAATGGAATATTGTGTGTTCCACCATATCCAAGCTGTTACAGTATTGGCACATGTCGCAGTTGTCGTGAACAAAACGTTTAGCGTATGTCCTGAAACATCCGTGTGCCGTTAAAACTCGAGTTAAAAAGTAATCTGTTTCACGGTGTTTACAGCTTCCAAGCTTCAATATCGGGTATTACTCTTCTCGTCCACTGCGCTTTTGTGGCTTCATTTTTCCACCTATGCTGCCAAATGGATAGGGCTTCAGCTCTCGCAGTTGCCTGTTTTCCAGCCGGAACTTCGTGTCTATTGTTGTATAGATATGTCCTTTCCCAGACCATAAGGTCTATAGGTAATGTAGCTGTTACTACTTGCAGCGCAACACATGAAACCCTCCTGTATGCCGATGCTACCCGCAATAGCATCTTTCTTTGGGCTTTTTCCATTCGCTTTCTATATTTTTTAATTTTTAAAGCCCTATTCCACACAGGAGCACCATATAGTAATATGTTGTGCATTGCACTACACAACACAGCCCGTCGGCTACTTCTTGGTCCTCCAACATTAGTCATGAGCCTTATTAGTCTAGAGACCTTTTCTTCAGTCTTTTGTGCCGTAATTTCAATATGTTTGCCAAAGCGCATCTTCTCATCGATAGTTATCCCCAAGTATTTGATTGTTTTTGCCGGGGAGACATTTATTCCTTGAAAATTAAAGACTATTTCTTCCCTGTCTCGTTTACCTCTAAGTATCACTGCTTCGGTTTTATCTGGCACGTGTTAATTCATGTCTTTCCATCCAATTGCTAATATATTGTAGACACTTATTCACATTTCGTACTAAGATATGCTTATTTTTGACTCCTTTAAGTAACGCTAGATCATCCGCGAACCCTATGCAGCAAGCGTCATCTGTGAGGTCCAGACCTAGTATATCATCATAGAGAATATTCCATAGGGTCGGTCCTAAGACCGAGCCCTGTGGTTCCCCTGCGGTAACATCTATGGCATCACCTTTTCCGGCAGTAATCTTTCTATTTTTTAGGTAGCTAGATATGATGTTTATGAGATAACTAGAAATATTTCTTTATCGTGGTTTCCTCATGATAATGCTATGACGGGCCGAGTTAAACGCGTTTTAAACGTCTACCGTTATTAACACACACCATTTTTGCTTGTATTCTTCCACCATTTCCTTCATGGCCTCCAGAGCTTGTATAGCTGACTTTCCTCTTTGAAACCCTTTGTTTCCAATTCAGCCGTTAACCTATTTCTGATGAGTGTTTCCATAAGTTTGCTGATTGTATTCAGCATACAAAGTGGTCTATACGAATTTGCTAATTCTGGGGGTTTTCCGCCTTTTAGTATTAATATAACTTTAGCCAGTTTCCATTCCTCGGGAAAGACCTGTGACATTAGCACACTGTTCATAGTACTCAGAATCAGCTCAGGGAATTTAGAAGCAACCAGTTTAATTGCTTCCGGTGGAATTTTGTCCAATCCAGGGGCCTTTCTGTTCTTCATGCTAATAATGGAAGTCTCAAGTTCCTGGTTCGTAAAGGGGTTTATGTTTCTATCATTCTCTACTATTTCCCAGCTATCAGCCTCAAATGAGAAAAGCTGAGTCACAATTTCTCTTTTCTTATCGGCACTTAAATGATAGGGCACCAATGTATTGAACCTTTTTGCTACAATTTTGTACGCATCTCCCCATATATTGTTATCCAGCTCTTGGCGCAGTTCATTCCAATATTCCTTTTTCGCTTCTTTTATAACTTTTCTTAATTCATTCTTTATTGTTTTATATAGATTTTCTAAGTCCTCTATGCCATCTATTCCTAGTGTTATTGTTCTAGTCAACTTCCTCCTAAATCTTATGAATTCTGCCCTTTTTTCACCTATTTTTTCATTCCACCAGTATGGGTTATTAATAGTTTTTCTATCAGTATTTGTGCAATTTTGTATGCTTGTTGGATCCATTTGCTTAGCGTCTGATAAGTAGGTTCCAAAGTATTTCTGCAGATTAGTCCGATGTTGTCAGTAAAAGCGTCCCAATCTACAGTGGTATTTCCTATATATTTTTCATTTCTTAAGTTTTCATTAATTTCAAAATATATGAAATTATGTTGTGTTAATGATTCATCCTCTAGGACTTCCCAATTTGCTATTTTCCCTGCAATTTTGCTTGTTGAAATTGTCACGTCAATGTAGGATTCACTGTTTCCTCTCACAAATGTAGGCTTCATCCCGGTATTATGCACAACCATGTCTAGCTCCGAGATCCATTCCATCCAGTGTTCTCCTTTTTTGTCGGTTTTGGGTGAACCCCACATAGGAGATTTGGCGTTTATGTCTCCAAGTACAATGTAATCGGTTTTACTACGCTTAACGTGTCCCATTATTTTATATGATTCATTTTTATAATCTCTTAGCATTATATTGGGAGATATGTAGCAACCAATCATTGAAAATGAAATTGACTGTCTCGACCCTTACTTCGTGGAATATGCTCATATTAGTGTTTTTAAATGAAACTCAAGGTCTCTAGTTAATTCCACAATATTCTTCTTCTTCTTACAGTGCCATATCCGTGATCGGACGTAGGCGACCTCTCACTTCTACCTGTGTTGTGCTCTCCAGTTACCACAGATAGAAGGGACCTACAATTTAACGACGGATCCGAACGTTTATGTTGAGAGGCTGTACTAGGCAGAATACTGTCGGTGGTTTGCCATTGCCTTCCGACAGGTGGCTCTCCGAATTTTTAATTATGATGTTAACTAGGCCCGGGTTTGATCCCGGGGCCTCTCGGTTAGCAGACAGGGCACCATTCCACTAGCCTACGGAGACCACCCACAATATAATACAAGTTATTGAAAATTCTAAAAAATTGACAATTGTTTCGATAAATCAATATCATCGTCAGAATGACAGAAGTTACATTTCATTTCATGCCTTCCTGACGTTTAGTAGTTATTTTTGGCTAGACCAAGAAGTAACCTAACTTGTGATTGGCTTAATACATGTTTATGGAAAGAAGAAGAAGATGTGATATTACAAATATTGAAGCTTAGATATTATTAGCCCTATGGTGATATCCTGGATATCATTTTTCCAATTAAGATCAGTATAACTGTGCAATGATATAGAAAACCAGGAAAACTATATCTGCTGATCTTCACAATTATCACTTAAGAAGACAGTTTATTAGTGGAGAATTTCCTAGATTTAACTGTTCATTGACAACTTCATATTGTGGGTTTCTTAAATGTCTTCTAATTTCCAGTTTTTCAAGGAAATCCAGTTCTTGTTTCTTTTCACAAATATGCAGTACTTCTAGTTCTGTGTTAGGTGTCAATGAATGATTGGTGTCAAGTAGATGTTTTGCGTAGTGGGATTTATCTGGTTGTTTTAATCTGTATGCTCGTAAGTGCTCACTGTATCGTATTTCAAAATTCCTAAGGGTCTAACCCAAATAGACATCAATAATTTACACCCGAAAATTAAATTTACATTAGAAATTGAAGAAAACAGCTCAATCAATTTTCTTGATTTAAAAATTCAAAGAGTTAATAATGTACTTGATTATTCAATTTACCGAAAACCAACACAAACTGATGTAACAATTCCATTCAATTCTAACCACCCTGTGTCACACAAACTAGCAGCATATAATTCAATGATACATAGAGCTTTTTCAGTTCCTATGAACAAATGTAATTTTGATAGAGAGATTAATACAATTAGACAAATAGCAACATCTAACGGTTATCCATTAGATATGATAAATAAGCTAATTAGTAAAAAAGAGGAAAACGTGGCATTACAACTAATATATCCTAAACAAGCTGATGAAATTAAAACTTATAATCTATCACATATGCAGGAAATATTTCTAATAATATTTCAAAGATAATATCTTCAGCAACGAATACAACAATTTCTTTTAAAACAGAAAGTAACGTTAGTACAAAATTGTTAAATGTAAAAACAAAAATACCACTATTAAAGGAGTCAGGTATATATAAACTCAAATGTCCAGAATGTAATGCTGTCTATGTGGGTCAGACCCTTAGGAATTTTGAAGTACGATACAGTGAGCACTTACGAGCATACAGATTAAAACAACCAGATAAATCCCACTACGCAGAACATCTACTTGACACCAATCATTCATTGACACCTAACACAGAACTAGAAGTACTGCATATTTGTGAAAAGAAACAAGAACTGGATTTCCTTGAAGAACTGGAAATTAGAAGACATTTAAGAAACCCACAATATGAAGTTGTCAATTAACAGTTAAATCTAGGTAATTCTCCACTAATAAACTGTCTTCTTAAGTGATAATTGTAAAGATCAGCAGATATAGTTCTCCTGGTTTTCTATATCATTGCACAGTTATACTGATCTTAATTGGAAAAATGATATCCAGGATATCACCATAGGGCTAATAATATCTAAGCTTCAATATTTGTAATATCACATCTTCTTCTTTTTTCGATAAACATATAATAAGCCAATCACAAGTTAGGTTACTTCTTGGTCTAGCCAAAAATAACTACTAAACATCAGGTAGGCCTAAAATGAAATGTAACTTCTGTCATTCTGACGATGATATTGATTTATCGAAACAATTGTCAATTTTTTAGAATTTTCAATAACTTGTATTATATTGTGGAATTAACTAGAGACCTTGAGTTTCATTTAAAAACACTAATCATTGAAAAGTTCCTCATTTTCACCATTACAAACCCCTCTCCGCTCACATGTTTTACTATGTCCATACCTTTATATATGATTAATATAGCCACATCCGCCCTCTTGTCTGTAATCCAGTTTTGGCCTTCTACACGCTTTTTGTTCGGTTCACAAACAACTAGTATGTCGACATTCCTTTGCATGGCTGTTGCGTATGCCATGTCCTGTGCTGCATAGACCCTACCCACATTTATTTGTAATATTTTTATTGTCATTTGGCTTTATTTCCTCCCCTACCATTCACTGCCTCTCTTGCTTTGGCTTCTATCAGTTTTCTGCATACTGGGCACCTAGTTTGGTCAGCCCTATGTCCTTCTTGTTTGCAAGTTAGGCAAAAAACTGTTGTTTGTGCAGTCCTTTGCCCTATGGTTTTCTTTAGTACATCTAAGACATATCTTAGACCTATCTCTCCAGTGCATTCGCTTGTGTGATGCCCGTATTCTAGGCATCTATAGCATGTGGTAGGGTTTACTCGCGGTCGCACCCCACAGGATACCCAGCCGATTCGTATATTCCCTCTTTTTATGAGGTTTCTCGGCAGCCCTTCCCTTAATGCGACCGTAGCGTTTTGGCTACCTGCTTGGCCAGGTCGTATCGATAAAACTCTCACCTCGCCTTCGGCATTGGCGTTTTCTACGCTTTTTCGCACTGCTTTCTCGATTTCATGTTTACTTATGTCAACATCAACATTAGAGATGTAGAATATATCATCACTACTTTTGATACTGACCTGCGTATCGTCATTTTTGCTCTGGATTTCTCTTTTCAAAGCTTCAGCTTTGTCTCTGTCTCCCTGGATTTCCAACATGACATCCCCTTTGATAGTTTTTTTAATTGATTTGACTTGGATCCCGGCTGCATCGATATCGACACTACTTTTTACTGTACGCAGAATGTTTGCGTATTCTTTACCTCCTGATTTTATAATGATCTTCTCCGTCCTGGGTTGTTCCTCACTCCTAAACGATTTATGTCTTGTTTTCCTTTTGGAGTGTTCCATAGAAGTCACTTCTACACTTCTTCAGTTCCACGGAATACGTATTCCGCACATTTTCTTACGTATAGTATATCCACATTACCCAACGCAATCAGCTTAATTTCCGTAGTATCTGGTTGCAGCTCTTTTTGCAGACTATTTATAGTAGCATACAGTTTGCATATGTCGTTTACTCCCTCTGGTTTTACATCATATGGTAGTAAATATAGAACTTTAGAGATCTCCTTTTTCTTTTTTTTACTCAGTATAATTTCTTTATTTGTTTTAACGTACTCGATCTTACCTTCTATTGGCGCTTCTTCTATTAACACGGCTACTTCTGGAAAATTATGCAGTATGTCCTCAGTCTCCTTTCCAGTAAAGGGGTCTCCCGGTTTTACTATGACAGCCATATCGCCTTTATATTCTTTAATAGTTTCTGATCCTGTAGCTTCTGTATTGACAAAGCAGGTTTTTGGCCATTTATGGTCTATTATTTTAGAAAGTCCTTCCTACCCCATTTTATTTCTTATCTGGGTCTCAATTTCTTCTTTCGTTTTTGCTATTAGCTCAGTTACTTCTCTTTTCATGTCGTCATCACTAGCTTGCACTCCAACGTCTAGTGTACTCTTTTCCGGGGTAATTGTTCCATCTGCCGGTTGCATTGCTGCGGCAGTGGGTTTTTTTCATCTCCGTTACTGTACTTTTTAAAATGTCATAACTGTTCTCCAGGATAGCCATTTTTCTATTTAGCATATCTACTATATTTCCGATACCTCTTGTTGTACTTTTGATCTCAACTTTGGTTTTGGTACTTTCCTTCACTTTTTCTTCAGTTCTTCAGTTTTCTTTGTTAACTTCAGGAGTATGCCTAAAACCGCCGCCATCTCACTATTCATTTCTTCTATACAGACACCTTCTTGTCCGTCTCTCTTCCTTTTCTTTTTCGTTGGAGTTTTTTCCTTTATATCCGTAGCCTCTTGTCTTTTGTATATAGGGATCGTTTCTATCTCTTCATCCTGCTATTCCTCGCTATCTACTGCAACATCCCACTTGTTAGGTACTTCCCTTGGTGTAGAGAAAACGTCATCTTTTCCATGTATTAAATCACGGCGGTGTTCTATGTAATGACGAGCGTCGTACACTAGTGTCGATTTCATTCTCCCACGCATATTTACCAGCATCTTGTTCCAATATCTCTTTTTCAATTTTTTTATATTGGTTGCTTTTAAAAATTTTATGATAGAATCAAGGACAGGTTCATGGTTTGTTGAAATTATTGTGGAAAAATTTAAAGGTAGTTGAAATCCATATTTCTTTAAATCAGCTATTAGTTCATTAGTAAGTAGAACATGATTAGTACACTCAAAAAATAAATGGTTTAAATCAGCAATTTTATTACGGTATCCGCCAAAATAAACAGTACCGAAACAGAGAGTGCTGTGGAGTTGTTTATGTAATATGGATTTGTCATATTTGACTTAATTGTCATTAGTTGATATATTAATAGTACGCTGCAGTTAAATTTGATTTAAAAATGGTTCTAACAACGAAGGAAAAAGGTTTTTTTGGTAGAGCATTATTTTCGTTCATACGGAAAAGATCGTAATGATGGTCCAAGCTTAGAACAGGTGTCAATAAAATATCAACACAAATTTAATAAAGCAGCTCCTAGTAAAAGTGTGATGTTAGCTGTTGTTGAAAAGTTTCGTCGCACTGGTAGTGTATTGTGTCAACGTAAAGGTTCTTTAGGTCGTCGAAAAACAGTATGCACTAACGAAAATGAAGGACGTGTTTTTAACCAAGTTGTGCAATCACCTCAAAGAAGTCTTGTAAGAACTGCATGTAAACTCAACATTAGTGAAACGTCTTTACGTCGCATGTTCAAATCAATTGGTGGTTATCCATACCGTATTCAAGTTGGACAACGACTAAATGCTGCGGACAAACGTGCAAGAGAAATTTACTGTGGTCGCATGTTGAGTTTAATTTACGAAGATCCCGAATTTTTGAAAAACATATGGTTTTCAGAGGAGAGTCACGTTCATCTTAGCGGCTATATTAATCGACAAACAACCAGATTCCTTGGATTTGAACGTCCTGATGTCATTGTAGAGAAACCACTCCACAGTCTTCGAGTTACCGTTTGGTGCGCCGTATCTGGTCATGGAATGATTGGTCCTTATTTAGTTGAAGATGATAATCAGAATCCACTTACTGTCAACCAAGAGCGTTATAGAGAGAAAATTATTTTACCTTTTGTGAGAGATCTAAATAACTTTTGCCGTGCACGAAATCTACAGTTTCGCACACAATGGTTCCAACAAGATGGTGCAACGAGCCATACAGCTGTGCGCACCTTAGATTTACTCCGTCAGCATTTCGATAATAGAATAATTTCTCGTGGAACAGACTTCGAATATCCTTCTCATTCACCTGATCTGACGCCACCTGACGCATACATTTGGGGCATAATGAAGGACAAAATATTTCACTCGGAAAATCCGCCGGCGAATATTGCCGAACTACGGGAAAGAATACAAAATATTTTTCGGCAACCACTTTTTATAAATATGTTTATTGACTCACAAAATCGATATGGAGCTTGTTTGCGTCAAAATGGTGAAAATTTTGAACACTTACATTACAGAAATTAAAAATTAATTTTTATTTTCGGTACTGTTTATTTTGGCGGATACTGTATTATTGCAAGAGCAATGAGGAGAACTTACTAAACCAAGTCTGTGAAGATGCGCTGGAAAGCGACCGTGATTTAATTTTAGTCTTGTTATTGTACTAGAGTAATATCTACTTATATTGAGAAATAATAGATGCAAAATTTTATTTGGAAGTTTAGGGTGGATGGGGAAGTATTGGTTTTTGGACTCCTTAGCAATATTATCATATATTTTTGACCAATCCGATTTAATTTGATTTCTGTAATTAATAATGAGATCAGAGTATTGTGGTTGATAGTCTATAGTTGTCCCAGATACAGATTCCTTGGCTTCCGAATCTGCTTTTTCATTACCTATGATACCTGCATGGGCCTTAGCCCAGATAAATGTTATATTAATATTTGAAGACCGAAAAAAATAAGTTTTTTAATGTTGAAAATAATATTATTTTTGAAATGTTTGAAAGGCGAGCCCTAAAGAGCTTCCAGAACTGGTTTGGAATCAGATATTACTACAATGCCTTTCGTTTTTAGTTTCAAACACCATGTTAGGGCTTTTTCTATGGCAAGAGCTTCCGCGCTAAATATTGAGGATATATTAGGAATTCGGTACTGAAGTGCTGTATCATTATTGGAATCATAAAATGCTAAACCTGTTCCAGCTTCAGTTTTCGAACCATCGGTGTATATAAGTGTATGATCTTTAAATTTATTCAATATAGTTTCCATTATTGTATTATTTAATGAGGGAATGTAAGTGTAATGAGGATAAAATATGTTTGGCTTGAAAAAGATAGCCTCAAATTTGCAGCAATAAATAGGATACATTTGGTTACTAGAAACATTTATAATATTTTGGGTATCAACAAAAGCATCAGCTACTGGTGGAGAGTTTTTCTTCCTCCAGTAGTTGTTGGTAAGATTTTGTATATATAAATCTGCAATTTTTGGAACCAGTAATGCATTGAATGATCTGTATTTAATAATTTGTTTACGAGCTAAAAAGAGTCGTCTAATATTTAGAGGAGGTTCTTGCGCTTCTGCCAGAATTGCATGACATGGGGAAGACTTAATAACGCCTAAACATATTCTTATGGCTTTGTACTGGATTCTGCCAAGAATGAGTAAGTTTGTGTTTAAAGCTGTTCCGTATAACGTGCAACCATAATCCATGATCAAACGTATATAAGCCCTGTAAAAGATAAGTGAGATGCCTGTATCAGCTCCCCATTTTGTTTCGGAAACAGTTCGAAGGAGATTCAAACCTTTCTCACATTTCTCTTTCACAAATTCAACATGTTTACACCAAAGCAGTTTTTTGTCTAGAAAAATGCCTAGATATTTATAATGATCTACTATAGGAAAGGAAGTATTATTGATTATTATTGTGTCCGCCAGATGAAGCCGATGTCTTGTAAAACGCAAAACCGCCGATTTCTCAGATGCAAGACTAAAACCAAGATTGTTTAACAATCCTTTAATACAGTATACTGCATGTTCGAGTTCTTTCACGCATCGCTCATAGGCATTATGGGAGACATAGATACAAATAACGTCTGCGTATTGAATTATATTGATATTATCGTCCATAATGTCATGCCAGTCCGCGGTGTAGATATTAAAAAGAATAGGGCTAAGAATAGAGCCCTGTGGTAAACTATTATGCACTGTTCTGGGGCCATGTAATACATTACTGTCATCCCGAATAAAAATATTTCGATTCTTAAAGAGTTCCAATATGTTAGCGCATACCTTTTTGTTTATACCCATCATATTCATTCTATTAAATAAAATATTATGATCTACAACATCATAAGCTACTTTGAGGTCAATAAAGAGACATAGTAAGTATTCGTTCTTCGAAAATGTTAACTGTATATCTGAGACAAGTTGTGTTAAATCAACCAGTGTCCCTTGGCCCCTACGAAAACCATATTGAGTTTTTGGTGCCATAGAGTTACTTTCTATAAAGAACTCTAGCCGATTCTTAATCAAACGTTCGAAGGTCTTTGTTATACATGACAGTAATGAAATAGGTCGAAACGATGAAGGTGAATCAGGTTTTTTATTGGGTTTGAGTATTAACGTTAAAATAATATCCTTCAATTTATCTGAATAGTCTTGCCTAAGCCACCAATTATTATATATATATATATATATATATATATATATATATATATATATCTGAAAGAAACATTTTAGCTGAAACGGGTATATTTATCATATATCATTTTATATGTGCAACTATCCATACCAGGAGCAGTATTTCTCGAAATTTTTAGTACAGTGTCCAGCTCTTCTAACATAAATGGTTTTACTAGGAAATCCGATTTAGACTGAAATGTCAAATTATTATTTTCTGTTGATACAAACGGGGGATTTGACACTGAAGGAGGAGCTAACGTGTCTAAAATTTGATCTATTAATTCAGGAGTTAAGTTGGGTTTTTTGTTTTGGTGATATTTATTAATAATACATTTAACTTTGTTCCATATTTTCGACGAAGGAGTACTTCTATTTAAACTATTTAAATAATCAATCCAGCATTGGTTCTGTTTTTGCTTAAATATTCTTGTTGCTTTAGCAGCAACATTTTTATAATGCAAATAGTTCTCTAAATTAGCCAGACGTTTATATTTATTTAAAGCTTTTTTTCGTTCATTAGATGCTGATCAGCAGTCAGTATCCCACCAGTAGGGTCTAGGATAAAGCTGTTTGTTGGGTTTTTTCATAGGCATAGCTTTATTTTCGGAATTGAAGAGTAATTAAAAAAAGAACAAAAGTTTGTCCCCATTTGTAGACAAATTGAAATCAGAAGAATTCAGTTTGGATTAGATATTACTTTTGAACAAGGGCCAATCTGCGCGGGAATTGGTTCATTTAGTTCTTGGGTTGATTAAATTAGAAAAAGATACGGTTTGCAGTTCCATGATTATTGGGTAGTGATCTGATCCCATTGTATCATCAATTATTACTTTCCCAGTGTGTTTTACTTGCTAATGAAGGAGTTGTTATGGTTAAATCAACTGCTGATTTATATTGATTGGGAGGAGTTATTCTTGTTGGAGTACCGTCATTAAGTACCACGAAATCTAAATCATCTACAACATCAGCTAACATTCTTCCTTGTGGTGTATCTGGATGGGGGCTCCACATACTAAAATGTGAATTAAAATCTCCACAAAAGATTGTTGTTACAGGAAATTGTTGGAACAATTGCTTCCAATCATTGTTGTTTGCATTAATATTAGGTGGTGTATATACTGATACCAAGGTAAGATTGCAGTTAGTTATTTCGGCTGCACAATATCTCTTTTTCAATTTTTTCCCTATCTGCGTTTGTCTGATTTTCCATCTCAGCGTTATTTGTTTTATTGTTTAGATTCTCCATTTAACGTCCCACGAGTCGCTAGGGAGTTTCCGTCAATTCCTACAGAGCCCCGCATGTAGGAATAAGGCCTTGCTTCGGTTGGAGACCTCCGTCTACTCCACCATATCCTCGCCATGACTTGTAGGGACCGTTTGCGACCGCTCTTTCGTGGGGCCATTCAGTGCATCAACACGGTCAACATCTTCACTTCCGGATTTTTTTTCGCTGGTTTTCTCCATCGGGACTCTTCTGTCTGGGTCACCATACCATAGCCGAAGGTTCCAGTTTTTCGGCGCCGGAAACTCGCCGCTCTTCCCCCATGTCTGGTCAGGACTTACCAGTGTGTTCGGATGTAACTTGGGTATGTTGGATCTTCTACTGGCATTTGTTGGTGGTATCATATCGGCATAGATACCACCAGTGCCACTCCTCTCTTCCCGTCCATGTGGCTCGAGGAGGGAGGAAGTTACTGAGCCACTCCACCAACGACAAGGTCTTACAGCTCCTAGGAGTAGATTCTTTGAAAATACCAAACCGATCGATACCTCGAAGAGCCTTCGCTTTTCAAAATTCGCCAAAATTGCGACATGAGGATTAACAACATATTACAACATATATATATATATATATATATATATATATATATATATATATATATATATATCACATTGTGCGTTTGGTTGTCCTGTTATTTTCCGTTGTTTGTGTTCTTCCATGTTTCTTTCAACATCGTTGCTCTCAAGTTTCACATCCACACTTGTTTATACCATACTGATGAAAGCTAATGAGCTAGAAACATGCATGTTTACGGTTACCACTCCTCTTCAGTAACCTCTTTATTTAAGCGTGCTTTCTCATGAAAACACTTGTTGTTTGCTCTTTGCTTATATATATATATATATATATATATCTAAAGTTTTTCTTGGTTTTAGGACATTTTTTTTTAAATATAAATACAAAAGGACGGTTTAAGTTGTTGAGATTACCATCATTTATTAATGTTTCGGCTTATTCAGCCTATTTCAAAATAAATCTACATCTGAAATAAAATGATTTTCTCACTTAGAGATACAATACAACAAAAAATCCTTTTCACTTACCCCAAACGTAGAATAATAGTTGATAATATACATTAAAATGTCCAGTCAAGAACTTCGTCGAAACATAAAATATTCTTATCACTCTTACTAAAAACAATATTCACAACAAAGAATCTACAACGTTCATACACATTAAAATTATTTACAGTACTGCTAGATATATTTTACTGAGGTTGTTTAAATCTTTTTTATTGTTAATGACATGCTGGTTTTTTGGATAGCTATTGATTCCAAGATTACCCTCTTTTTTGTATTTTGTTCCGACTTATAATTTTTGTGTTTTCAAAATTAAATGTATGTTTTTGAGTTTTTGTGGACAGTTAGAGCTGTTGTATTTTTTTTGTCGTATTTATGACCTTTTATTCGATTTTCTAAATACTGGCTTGTTTGTCCAATGTAAACACCACTGCAGTCGTTACACGGAATTTGATCAATTATATCACTTTTCTCATTTTTCGGCGTTTTTGATTTTAATTTTGAAAAATTGTTGGAGAGCGTTTGATTTGCTTTATGGCATATGGTAATATTGTGTTTACCAAAAAGCCCTTGTATTTGTTGCGATAATCCGTTTATGAATTCTATGGAGATATATTCTTTATTACTATAATTCATTCGTTTTATATTTTCCATTGAATTATAGAATTTATTTATACGCTTTTTAAATAATGTGTTAACAAATTCTGAAGGGCAGCTGTTAAGGTTTAAGGATTCTTTGGCTTTGGTGATAGCATTACCTGTGTATTCCGGGTCTGATAGTTGAATTGCACGGTTAGCCAGTCCAATAACAACAATTTTTTTTTGATTGATTAGATGATGTGAATTAAAATTAAGGTACCTAGATGACCAAGTACCCTTGGTATACCATTCAATCCTAAAATTATCATTGAAGTGGTGTAGAGTGACATCAAGGAAGTTTATTTTTCGAACTTCTTCATTTCCGATGGTAAATTGAAGTTTTTCATGATATGAATTGAATTTTTTAATAATATTATCAACCTGTTGTTCTGGGACAGCAGTGACACAATCATCCACTTATCTAAAGAGAAAGGGGATTTCAAAATCAATTTTTGAGAGGACAGTGGTTTCGAGGTCTTCCATTGCGCAACCCTCCAATTGCTTATATAAATTATTTCCGTACATGAAATATATATATATATATATATATATATATATATATATATAGAATTATGTCTTCTTGTGTTCCAAGGTTGTGGTATACATAGCATCTGTGAGCTGATTAATAAACACAAAGTTTTTGTTGTTGAATATATAGATATGGTTTTATATATAAAAGAATTTATGGTGAAAAAATACGTATATGAATTACAAATTACAAATTGCTGTGGAAGAAATAGATTATAAGATTTATATACGCATGGAAATATTACATGAAAAATTTATGAAGAGTCTTCATCATGACATTAGAAAATGGCGTAAGTATAAGCTTTATTTATATTGAATTAGGCCTTTTTTAATTAGTATTAAAGATTTGTTTAATTAATTATCTACATAAAGTTCGTTTTCTTCCTTTTTTAGATTGATCATTGTCGCAAAGTTTCTTAATTTCATGAAACTATGCACTGAGTTGAGTTTTTTTTTATATTTTAACTCTTATTATTGGCCAATAATATTTTAAATGAGCACTGACCTGAAGCTCTGGACTTGGGATGAACACTTCTGGACCCAGGAATCTTCCATCGAAGTTCCAACACCAATAATTAGGAGAAATATTGATTGTTCTCCCAGGAAAACTGGATATAACTGTTTGTAAGTATTTGTAGTTTATTATTTAACAGTTATTCGTAAGTTCAGGCATGAGAATTGGGAATTTTCATGATATTTCTGGAGCACTTTTACATAAGCCTCTTCTTATTTCGACGCCGACTCCCAACTACTAACGCTTCCTTGCCGATTTTCAATTTTTTTCAACAAACAAACACTTTGTTTGTTAGGTCACTATTTTAAAAAAAATTGTGTTTTCTTTCATTGATTGCACTTCGTTCTGTCACTGTTTTTAACCAATCACATGTTTTTTTGAGCAGTCGAATTATGTTAATATTTCTTTCACATACATAAAAGTTTTATACATGTACTAATGTAAATTCACTTGGCATTATAAGTTTTATTTATAGTTCCTTGAATTGTTATTAAATAAATACTTTATATTCGGTGATATACATAATTACCTTTTAATAGTCTAGTTTTGTTATTGACAATTTATTACTGTGACAATTATATTTATTTATGAACATAAATTCTTTCATGTAACCTCTCTATATTCTTTGTTTTATATTATGTTCATTAATTCTATACGGTCTTATCAAATATTTATTTAAATTCATTCACTAATTATCATTTATTGACTCTAAATTTACTCTACTTTGCTATAGATAATTTTTCTCTATATCATTATTAACTTATCTATGAAACTTATTTTTCTTATTCTCTTAAATATGTATATGCTTAATAACTTAAATGTTTAAACTGATAATAATTATGAATTGACTATACTAATATTTGTTTTATTTCAGATGAACAGCTGACTACGCTATAGCACATAATCATTCACCATCTTGGGCATCTTTAATTTTCTCCGCTACATTTATTAGGCAGTTTCTAATTTTATACATTTATTGAGGTAATCTCTTTATTTATTTTTGTTATAAACTAATTATTCAATATATCTTTCATTTCTATACGTTTTATTATGAATGGTGTTTTCTTTTTATAATGTTTCCTTAAATTTCATCATTTCAATCTATTTTCATATAAGCAAAATATTCCTACACACCTGAATTCTTTTAATATATATGATATCTGGTTCAATATATATATATATATATATATATATATATATATATATATATATAAAGAGATTCATGGGTAATTCACGCAAAATAAAGGGCTACTGAAACAGAGTGGTAACCGCGGACATGCATGTTTCTGGCTCATTTGCCTCTTCAGCACGGTATAACCAAATAAGTATGTGAAATTTGGGAGCAAAGATGTTAATCGAAACATGGGAAAACACAAAACAACGGATTTCAGCAGGGAAACCAAACGCAAACGCTTGTGTTTTCCCATGTTTCGATTAACATCTTTGCTCCCAAATTTCACATACTTATTTGGTTATACCGTGCTGAAGAGGCAAATGAGCCAGAAACATGCATGTCCGCGGTTACCACTCTGTTTCAGTAGCCCTTTATTTTGCGTGAATTACCCATGAATCTCTTTGTTGTTGTTGTTAACATATCACGCGATATTCCTACATCTTCTTTGTTATATATATACGTATATTTATATATATATATAATATATATATATATATATATATATATATATATATAGTTATATATATATATATATATATATATATATATATATATATATATATATATATATATATATATAGTTATATATATATTTAGTTGGTTCAAAGTTGTTATTGAATTTTATATTTTTGTTGTAGTATTTGTATGTACGTTGTTGAATAATTTTATTTATTTGATTTGAAGGATAGTGATTATTTTGTAAAACAATCTTAAGTTTTTCAATTACTTCAGGACGATATTTAGGTGAAGTTAGTTTTATAGCTCTATCTATCAATCCTATAATAACACTATTTTTTTTGTATTTTTGGATGGCATGAATTATAATTTAGATATCGTCCTGACCAAGATTCTTTTGTAAATAATTTAGTTTCAATTTTATCATCATTGGTTTTAATTGGTGTCATATCTAGAAAATTTATATTATTGTTATTTCCAATTTATATGGTGAATTGTATTTTAGAGTTAAAAGAATTAAAAATATTGAGGAATTCATTACATTTGTCTTCTGGAATAGCAGCTAAACAGTCGTCAACATAGCGTTTGAAAAATAATATATCAAATTTTATATTTTCTAATACTTTTCCTTCACATACTCCATTACAATTTTTGCTAAACTAGAGGAAATTGGAGATCCCATTCTACAACCATTTAGTTGTTGTCCCACTAAACAAGAAACATAACAAGTCTTTTTTGTGATGTTCTTTTTAGAGACATTTCGTGATGCTCATTTAAAACGTTAATAAGATATCTCCTAGATGTCTTAATTTTATTGCCAACTCTATTAACATCCATGTCATCTAAATAAAACCTATTTTTGATGTACACAGTAATATTTGAATTCGCAGTTACATACACATCCTATGAACTTCTTTTTAGTAACTTCCTATAGGAAACATTCATACGGTGTTAATTTGTATACTTCTCACTAATGTCACATACAGAACGTTACTGTAACATTACAAATTAACATGTTTCTAAGATGATCACATGTTGCAGTTACTTTTACATCTTTCGAAATAATTTTTATTAACATCGTACGCATTACGTCTGTACGACGTTAGTTCATAAAACCCTCAGTAATATCTCATATTAAACATCACAGTAACATAAAAAAGAAGAAAACAGAAGAGGAACTGATGAACGAAACATACAGTAGTTATCTGTGGAAACAAAAATGACAATCATTAAATGGCGGATGGTTTTCAGTTATGTGTTATATTTTATTTGCAGGAAGCACATATTTTGCAAGTAGTACTTGAATAAAGTGGTCTCCGTTTTCGTTAGTTCCTACTAAGCTACAGTTTCTATACTTTGTTATAATTCTTGTTATAATGGACGAACAACAATTGTTATCGGTAAGTAGGTACCTATTCCAAAATCATAATTATTAAAACTTAATACTCATTCAATACTTTGATCGGCTATTATACATTGATATTACCTAGTAAGTATATTTTGAAAACGATTCACAATATTTCAAATCCTAGATATGCATTATACCCTACAAAAACTTGATATTGCTATAGGGTAGATATTATTAATAATAAAACATGCTCATATCTTGGCAGATATTTAAATCTAGAAGCCCTTACTTGAACAATAGAGACAAAAAGTCCCTAACTACATTTTTTCATAATCTCAACAATATATCAAACATTGTATATCTAGGATACGTTTAGTATGTCTTTTTTAGAGATAATCACAGTATTATGTTTTCAAGTGTTCATTCCACCCCATAGGAGATATTTTAGGAACTCAAAAATATTTTCCAGCGATTTTTCAGGGTCATTTTCCTGAAGGTATTTTTTTAAAGTTGCACCATGATTATTTTTTGAAATATGGCCGGCGTTCTTAGTTGTTCACCCTGTATTTGCTGATTAGGCACAGAATGTTTGAGGTATATTATTTAGAGGTTTATGTAATGTCCATACAACATCTACGAGAATACACTGTATTGTTTTTGAAATGTCGCATTTTGATCATTGATAAGATGTTTTTTTTGAGACATTGCATTAACATCGACAAGATGTTAAAAGGCATTTCAGAGTGTGACAGAAATGTTGTTTTCAGTTCGTTATAAAGACTTCCTTTTGAGGAAGTTCTAGTAATATCACATTAATGTGAAAAGGCAGCGCTTTAACATCGCTGAGAAGTTAAGTTGAAACATCACAAAAGTTAACAGCCACAAGCTGGGCATAAGCGGTTGTATAGTTGTGCATGTGATGGAAACAAGAGGAAAAAAAGGAAGAACAATATCACAATGTGATGTTGAATTAACATAACTGTTATATTTATTTGCATAGTGGGATCATTATATTGAAAATAATTATTGGTTTGAATAAGCATAATACCTCCTATAAATTCATTATAGATAAGTGATGTGTGTTGTTTTATTTCATTCCATTTTTCTTTTAAAACATGTGTTATTAGGTCATTTGGGATATTTGTGTACAATGAGATAACATCTAAGGATATGATTTTGTAATTATTAGGAATATGTACTGTATCTAAAAAGTCTTTCAGCATAAATGAATCTTTTATATAAAAATTATTTTTAGTTAATTTTGATAAAAGGTTTGTTAGATATTTAGATAGTTTGTAGAAATGTGATTGAATATATGATACTATTGGTCGCATATAATTCATACCATTCAAAAATACAAAAAAAATAGTGTTACTTTAAGATTGATAGATAGAGCTATGAAACTAACTTCACCTAAATATCGTCCTGAAGTAATTGAAAAACTTAAGATTGTTTCAGAAAATAATCACTATCCTTCAAATCAAATAAATAAAATTATTCAACAACGTACATACAATCGAATATCCTTCTCATTCACCTGATCTGACGCCACCTGACGCATACATTTGGGGCATAATGAAGGACAAAATATTTCACTCGGAAAATCCGCCGGCGAATATTGCCGAACTACGGGAAAGAATACAAAATATTTTTCGGCAACCACTTTTTATAAATATGTTTATTGACTCACAAAATCGATATGGAGCTTGTTTGCGTCAAAATGGTGAAAATTTTGAACACTTACATTACAGAAATTAAAAATTAATTTTTATTTTCGGTACTGTTTATTTTGGCGGATACTGTATTATTGCAAGAGCAATGAGGAGAACTTACTAAACCAAGTCTGTGAAGATGCGCTGGAAAGCGACCGTGATTTAATTTTAGTCTTGTTATTGTACTAGAGTAATATCTACTTATATTGAGAAATAATAGATGCAGTGTCCAGCTCTTCTAACATAAATGGTTTTACTAGGAAATCCGATTTAGACTGAAATGTCAAATTATTATTTTCTGTTGATACAAACGGGGGATTTGACACTGAAGGAGGAGCTAACGTGTCTAAAATTTGATCTATTAATTCAGGAGTTAAGTTGGGTTTTTTGTTTTGGTGATATTTATTAATAATACATTTAACTTTGTTCCATATTTTCGACGAAGGAGTACTTCTATTTAAACTATTTAAATAATCAATCCAGCATTGGTTCTGTTTTTGCTTAAATATTCTTGTTGCTTTAGCAGCAACATTTTTATAATGCAAATAGTTCTCTAAATTAGCCAGACGTTTATATTTATTTAAAGCTTTTTTTCGTTCATTAGATGCTGATCAGCAGTCAGTATCCCACCAGTAGGGTCTAGGATAAAGCTGTTTGTTGGGTTTTTTCATAGGCATAGCTTTATTTTCGGAATTGAAGAGTAATTAAAAAAAGAACAAAAGTTTGTCCCCATTTGTAGACAAATTGAAATCAGAAGAATTCAGTTTGGATTAGATATTACTTTTGAACAAGGGCCAATCTGCGCGGGAATTGGTTCATTTAGTTCTTGGGTTGATTAAATTAGAAAAAGATACGGTTTGCAGTTCCATGATTATTGGGTAGTGATCTGATCCCATTGTATCATCAATTATTACTTTCCCAGTGTGTTTTACTTGCTAATGAAGGAGTTGTTATGGTTAAATCAACTGCTGATTTATATTGATTGGGAGGAGTTATTCTTGTTGGAGTACCGTCATTAAGTACCACGAAATCTAAATCATCTACAACATCAGCTAACATTCTTCCTTGTGGTGTATCTGGATGGGGGCTCCACATACTAAAATGTGAATTAAAATCTCCACAAAAGATTGTTGTTACAGGAAATTGTTGGAACAATTGCTTCCAATCATTGTTGTTTGCATTAATATTAGGTGGTGTATATACTGATACCAAGGTAAGATTGCAGTTAGTTATTTCGGCTGCACAATATCTCTTTTTCAATTTTTTCCCTATCTGCGTTTGTCTGATTTTCCATCTCAGCGTTATTTGTTTTATTGTTTAGATTCTCCATTTAACGTCCCACGAGTCGCTAGGGAGTTTCCGTCAATTCCTACAGAGCCCCGCATGTAGGAATAAGGCCTTGCTTCGGTTGGAGACCTCCGTCTACTCCACCATATCCTCGCCATGACTTGTAGGGACCGTTTGCGACCGCTCTTTCGTGGGGCCATTCAGTGCATCAACACGGTCAACATCTTCACTTCCGGATTTTTTTTCGCTGGTTTTCTCCATCGGGACTCTTCTGTCTGGGTCACCATACCATAGCCGAAGGTTCCAGTTTTTCGGCGCCGGAAACTCGCCGCTCTTCCCCCATGTCTGGTCAGGACTTACCAGTGTGTTCGGATGTAACTTGGGTATGTTGGATCTTCTACTGGCATTTGTTGGTGGTATCATATCGGCATAGATACCACCAGTGCCACTCCTCTCTTCCCGTCCATGTGGCTCGAGGAGGGAGGAAGTTACTGAGCCACTCCACCAACGACAAGGTCTTACAGCTCCTAGGAGTAGATTCTTTGAAAATACCAAACCGATCGATACCTCGAAGAGCCTTCGCTTTTCAAAATTCGCCAAAATTGCGACATGAGGATTAACAACATATTACAACATATATATCACATTGTGCGTTTGGTTGTCCTGTTATTTTCCGTTGTTTGTGTTCTTCCATGTTTCTTTCAACATCGTTGCTCTCAAGTTTCACATCCACACTTGTTTATACCATACTGATGAAAGCTAATGAGCTAGAAACATGCATGTTTACGGTTACCACTCCTCTTCAGTAACCTCTTTATTTAAGCGTGCTTTCTCATGAAAACACTTGTTGTTTGCTCTTTGCTTATATATATATATATATATATATCTAAAGTTTTTCTTGGTTTTAGGACATTTTTTTTTAAATATAAATACAAAAGGACGGTTTAAGTTGTTGAGATTACCATCATTTATTAATGTTTCGGCTTATTCAGCCTATTTCAAAATAAATCTACATCTGAAATAAAATGATTTTCTCACTTAGAGATACAATACAACAAAAAATCCTTTTCACTTACCCCAAACGTAGAATAATAGTTGATAATATACATTAAAATGTCCAGTCAAGAACTTCGTCGAAACATAAAATATTCTTATCACTCTTACTAAAAACAATATTCACAACAAAGAATCTACAACGTTCATACACATTAAAATTATTTACAGTACTGCTAGATATATTTTACTGAGGTTGTTTAAATCTTTTTTATTGTTAATGACATGCTGGTTTTTTGGATAGCTATTGATTCCAAGATTACCCTCTTTTTTGTATTTTGTTCCGACTTATAATTTTTGTGTTTTCAAAATTAAATGTATGTTTTTGAGTTTTTGTGGACAGTTAGAGCTGTTGTATTTTTTTTGTCGTATTTATGACCTTTTATTCGATTTTCTAAATACTGGCTTGTTTGTCCAATGTAAACACCACTGCAGTCGTTACACGGAATTTGATCAATTATATCACTTTTCTCATTTTTCGGCGTTTTTGATTTTAATTTTGAAAAATTGTTGGAGAGCGTTTGATTTGCTTTATGGCATATGGTAATATTGTGTTTACCAAAAAGCCCTTGTATTTGTTGCGATAATCCGTTTATGAATTCTATGGAGATATATTCTTTATTACTATAATTCATTCGTTTTATATTTTCCATTGAATTATAGAATTTATTTATACGCTTTTTAAATAATGTGTTAACAAATTCTGAAGGGCAGCTGTTAAGGTTTAAGGATTCTTTGGCTTTGGTGATAGCATTACCTGTGTATTCCGGGTCTGATAGTTGAATTGCACGGTTAGCCAGTCCAATAACAACAATTTTTTTTTGATTGATTAGATGATGTGAATTAAAATTAAGGTACCTAGATGACCAAGTACCCTTGGTATACCATTCAATCCTAAAATTATCATTGAAGTGGTGTAGAGTGACATCAAGGAAGTTTATTTTTCGAACTTCTTCATTTCCGATGGTAAATTGAAGTTTTTCATGATATGAATTGAATTTTTTAATAATATTATCAACCTGTTGTTCTGGGACAGCAGTGACACAATCATCCACTTATCTAAAGAGAAAGGGGATTTCAAAATCAATTTTTGAGAGGACAGTGGTTTCGAGGTCTTCCATTGCGCAACCCTCCAATTGCTTATATAAATTATTTCCGTACATGAAATATATATATATATATATATATATATATATATATATATATAGAATTATGTCTTCTTGTGTTCCAAGGTTGTGGTATACATAGCATCTGTGAGCTGATTAATAAACACAAAGTTTTTGTTGTTGAATATATAGATATGGTTTTATATATAAAAGAATTTATGGTGAAAAAATACGTATATGAATTACAAATTACAAATTGCTGTGGAAGAAATAGATTATAAGATTTATATACGCATGGAAATATTACATGAAAAATTTATGAAGAGTCTTCATCATGACATTAGAAAATGGCGTAAGTATAAGCTTTATTTATATTGAATTAGGCCTTTTTTAATTAGTATTAAAGATTTGTTTAATTAATTATCTACATAAAGTTCGTTTTCTTCCTTTTTTAGATTGATCATTGTCGCAAAGTTTCTTAATTTCATGAAACTATGCACTGAGTTGAGTTTTTTTTTATATTTTAACTCTTATTATTGGCCAATAATATTTTAAATGAGCACTGACCTGAAGCTCTGGACTTGGGATGAACACTTCTGGACCCAGGAATCTTCCATCGAAGTTCCAACACCAATAATTAGGAGAAATATTGATTGTTCTCCCAGGAAAACTGGATATAACTGTTTGTAAGTATTTGTAGTTTATTATTTAACAGTTATTCGTAAGTTCAGGCATGAGAATTGGGAATTTTCATGATATTTCTGGAGCACTTTTACATAAGCCTCTTCTTATTTCGACGCCGACTCCCAACTACTAACGCTTCCTTGCCGATTTTCAATTTTTTTCAACAAACAAACACTTTGTTTGTTAGGTCACTATTTTAAAAAAAATTGTGTTTTCTTTCATTGATTGCACTTCGTTCTGTCACTGTTTTTAACCAATCACATGTTTTTTTGAGCAGTCGAATTATGTTAATATTTCTTTCACATACATAAAAGTTTTATACATGTACTAATGTAAATTCACTTGGCATTATAAGTTTTATTTATAGTTCCTTGAATTGTTATTAAATAAATACTTTATATTCGGTGATATACATAATTACCTTTTAATAGTCTAGTTTTGTTATTGACAATTTATTACTGTGACAATTATATTTATTTATGAACATAAATTCTTTCATGTAACCTCTCTATATTCTTTGTTTTATATTATGTTCATTAATTCTATACGGTCTTATCAAATATTTATTTAAATTCATTCACTAATTATCATTTATTGACTCTAAATTTACTCTACTTTGCTATAGATAATTTTTCTCTATATCATTATTAACTTATCTATGAAACTTATTTTTCTTATTCTCTTAAATATGTATATGCTTAATAACTTAAATGTTTAAACTGATAATAATTATGAATTGACTATACTAATATTTGTTTTATTTCAGATGAACAGCTGACTACGCTATAGCACATAATCATTCACCATCTTGGGCATCTTTAATTTTCTCCGCTACATTTATTAGGCAGTTTCTAATTTTATACATTTATTGAGGTAATCTCTTTATTTATTTTTGTTATAAACTAATTATTCAATATATCTTTCATTTCTATACGTTTTATTATGAATGGTGTTTTCTTTTTATAATGTTTCCTTAAATTTCATCATTTCAATCTATTTTCATATAAGCAAAATATTCCTACACACCTGAATTCTTTTAATATATATGATATCTGGTTCAATATATATATATATATATATATATATATATATATATATATATATATATAAAGAGATTCATGGGTAATTCACGCAAAATAAAGGGCTACTGAAACAGAGTGGTAACCGCGGACATGCATGTTTCTGGCTCATTTGCCTCTTCAGCACGGTATAACCAAATAAGTATGTGAAATTTGGGAGCAAAGATGTTAATCGAAACATGGGAAAACACAAAACAACGGATTTCAGCAGGGAAACCAAACGCAAACGCTTGTGTTTTCCCATGTTTCGATTAACATCTTTGCTCCCAAATTTCACATACTTATTTGGTTATACCGTGCTGAAGAGGCAAATGAGCCAGAAACATGCATGTCCGCGGTTACCACTCTGTTTCAGTAGCCCTTTATTTTGCGTGAATTACCCATGAATCTCTTTGTTGTTGTTGTTAACATATCACGCGATATTCCTACATCTTCTTTGTTATATATATACGTATATTTATATATATATATAAATATATATATATATATATATATATATAGTTATATATATATATATATATATATATATATATATATATATATATATATATATAGTTATATATATATTTAGTTGGTTCAAAGTTGTTATTGAATTTTATATTTTTGTTGTAGTATTTGTATGTACGTTGTTGAATAATTTTATTTATTTGATTTGAAGGATAGTGATTATTTTGTAAAACAATCTTAAGTTTTTCAATTACTTCAGGACGATATTTAGGTGAAGTTAGTTTTATAGCTCTATCTATCAATCCTATAATAACACTATTTTTTTTGTATTTTTGGATGGCATGAATTATAATTTAGATATCGTCCTGACCAAGATTCTTTTGTAAATAATTTAGTTTCAATTTTATCATCATTGGTTTTAATTGGTGTCATATCTAGAAAATTTATATTATTGTTATTTCCAATTTATATGGTGAATTGTATTTTAGAGTTAAAAGAATTAAAAATATTGAGGAATTCATTACATTTGTCTTCTGGAATAGCAGCTAAACAGTCGTCAACATAGCGTTTGAAAAATAATATATCAAATTTTATATTTTCTAATACTTTTCCTTCACATACTCCATTACAATTTTTGCTAAACTAGAGGAAATTGGAGATCCCATTCTACAACCATTTAGTTGTTGTCCCACTAAACAAGAAACATAACAAGTCTTTTTTGTGATGTTCTTTTTAGAGACATTTCGTGATGCTCATTTAAAACGTTAATAAGATATCTCCTAGATGTCTTAATTTTATTGCCAACTCTATTAACATCCATGTCATCTAAATAAAACCTATTTTTGATGTACACAGTAATATTTGAATTCGCAGTTACATACACATCCTATGAACTTCTTTTTAGTAACTTCCTATAGGAAACATTCATACGGTGTTAATTTGTATACTTCTCACTAATGTCACATACAGAACGTTACTGTAACATTACAAATTAACATGTTTCTAAGATGATCACATGTTGCAGTTACTTTTACATCTTTCGAAATAATTTTTATTAACATCGTACGCATTACGTCTGTACGACGTTAGTTCATAAAACCCTCAGTAATATCTCATATTAAACATCACAGTAACATAAAAAAGAAGAAAACAGAAGAGGAACTGATGAACGAAACATACAGTAGTTATCTGTGGAAACAAAAATGACAATCATTAAATGGCGGATGGTTTTCAGTTATGTGTTATATTTTATTTGCAGGAAGCACATATTTTGCAAGTAGTACTTGAATAAAGTGGTCTCCGTTTTCGTTAGTTCCTACTAAGCTACAGTTTCTATACTTTGTTATAATTCTTGTTATAATGGACGAACAACAATTGTTATCGGTAAGTAGGTACCTATTCCAAAATCATAATTATTAAAACTTAATACTCATTCAATACTTTGATCGGCTATTATACATTGATATTACCTAGTAAGTATATTTTGAAAACGATTCACAATATTTCAAATCCTAGATATGCATTATACCCTACAAAAACTTGATATTGCTATAGGGTAGATATTATTAATAATAAAACATGCTCATATCTTGGCAGATATTTAAATCTAGAAGCCCTTACTTGAACAATAGAGACAAAAAGTCCCTAACTACATTTTTTCATAATCTCAACAATATATCAAACATTGTATATCTAGGATACGTTTAGTATGTCTTTTTTAGAGATAATCACAGTATTATGTTTTCAAGTGTTCATTCCACCCCATAGGAGATATTTTAGGAACTCAAAAATATTTTCCAGCGATTTTTCAGGGTCATTTTCCTGAAGGTATTTTTTTAAAGTTGCACCATGATTATTTTTTGAAATATGGCCGGCGTTCTTAGTTGTTCACCCTGTATTTGCTGATTAGGCACAGAATGTTTGAGGTATATTATTTAGAGGTTTATGTAATGTCCATACAACATCTACGAGAATACACTGTATTGTTTTTGAAATGTCGCATTTTGATCATTGATAAGATGTTTTTTTTGAGACATTGCATTAACATCGACAAGATGTTAAAAGGCATTTCAGAGTGTGACAGAAATGTTGTTTTCAGTTCGTTATAAAGACTTCCTTTTGAGGAAGTTCTAGTAATATCACATTAATGTGAAAAGGCAGCGCTTTAACATCGCTGAGAAGTTAAGTTGAAACATCACAAAAGTTAACAGCCACAAGCTGGGCATAAGCGGTTGTATAGTTGTGCATGTGATGGAAACAAGAGGAAAAAAAGGAAGAACAATATCACAATGTGATGTTGAATTAACATAACTGTAATATTTATTTGCATAGTGGGATCATTATATTGAAAATAATTATTGGTTTGAATAAGCATAATACCTCCTATAAATTCATTATAGATAAGTGATGTGTGTTGTTTTATTTCATTCCATTTTTCTTTTAAAACATGTGTTATTAGGTCATTTGGGATATTTGTGTACAATGAGATAACATCTAAGGATATGATTTTGTAATTATTAGGAATATGTACTGTATCTAAAAAGTCTTTCAGCATAAATGAATCTTTTATATAAAAATTATTTTTAGTTAATTTTGATAAAAGGTTTGTTAGATATTTAGATAGTTTGTAGAAATGTGATTGAATATATGATACTATTGGTCGCATATAATTCATACCATTCAAAAATACAAAAAAATAGTGTTACTTTAAGATTGATAGATAGAGCTATGAAACTAACTTCACCTAAATATCGTCCTGAAGTAATTGAAAAACTTAAGATTGTTTCAGAAAATAATCACTATCCTTCAAATCAAATAAATAAAATTATTCAACAACGTACATACAAATACTACAACAATATAAAACCAAATTCAATAACAACTTTGAACCACGAATATATATATATATATATATATATATATATATATATATATATATATATGTATATATATATGTAGCTCTACTTTATACGAATCAATTATCAGAAAAACTAAAATATATATATTATCTAAACATAATATCAAATTATGCCATAAACCAAATAATACACTATCATCAACATTTACTAAATTAAAAAGCAAAACTAAAAATAATAAGAAATCAAATGTTATATACTCCATACCATGCTTCAACTGTTCAAAAAATTACGTAGGAATGACTACACAATATCTAGAAAGCCGAATAAATGGCCATAAATACACTAAAAATACATCAACAGCGTTACACAAACATGAACATAACGAAAATCATGAATTCGATTTCAAAAACACAAAAATGTTAACACAAGACACAAATTATGAAAAACTCAAAATCAAAGAAATGATATATATAAAACAAGATAAATTATCAGTAAATGACAAACAAGACATAAAAAACTTGAGTCAAATTTATTACAAATTGATTAATTAATTTATTTTTATCACTCCCAAAGTAATATCGTTGCGTGAATATCTAAGGTAGGTATTCAATTACTATTGACACTTCATTCATGACATTTTATTGACTTTTTCAAAATCATTTTTACAATAACTGTATTTTATGTAATTTAGTTTTAATATTTATACATATTATTTTGAAAATGCTCCTGAAATACGAGCGAAACGTCAAGTTTAATAAATCTTTATTCGAAAATATATTTTAACTAATATATTTATTTTATACCGCAACCTTTGAACCCAGATATAATTCTAAATATTATCGAAAAGTTGAAGAACATGGGTGAATTTATATATATATATATATATATATATATATATATATATATATATATATATATATATATATATATATATATATATATATATATATATATATATATATATATATATATATATATATATATATATATATATATATATATATGTATATATATAAACATCATTGAAATCAACCGGCAAACCATTCATTCTTCCCAAAATAGAAACAAGCAAAAATATAACGTTCAAACACTCTATAAAATCTAGCAATACGAAATGAGACCTCGACGAGCTCTTCCAAATAAATGAAGTATCAAGATAACCAAGAAAACTAAATCCTATTTGCAGTAATAAAATTATTATCCAAAATTTTAAGGTGCAGAAGAAAGAGAAGAAGGAAATTTCGGAAAAAACAATAGCAAAGTCAATCCATACTTTTTGATACCTAAGAAGGAATGAGTTATTGCCGCTTATTAAGAAATTATATACGAAAGCAGGAATCTCACACCGTTCTGTGAATCTTATCGTTGTTAATAAGTGTTGACGTTTTTAATTGTATTTTCTGAATTGTCCTCTCTCATACAAATAAATTGTTTTTATGAATAAACATAAAATGAAATTTCTTTTTCATAAATGAGATTTTTCCTAAAAAAAAGAAAATTTGTATTAATTGTGTCGTGCTTCCAAAAGTAATCAATATTTGGTGAAAAATTTGCCTAGCTATAGCCAGTTATCGACCTCTTCCACGGAACATAAACCAAAGTAAAAGGAATGTTAACTGAAAATCGTTGTTCGAGTTGCGTCTAACAATAGAATCTTCTTCTTACATTACCATTACCAACGATTGTTTGAGCACCACAATAACGCCCCAACACAATAATTGTGAACGAGTGTGTAACCAACAACTCACCAAATGTTATGTTTGATATAGTATAAACTCATTTATTTCTCTTTTCAAAACGAGATGCATATTGCTAGGAAACAAAGAAGAGAGTTCGTGACTAGTACTCAATTAATTTCTGTATTAGAGTGTATATTGTTATTACCCAATCAAAATTAATCCGGCTTGAATTTTTTTCATCCCGATCATATAAAATACTGTTAGTTATTATTAATAAAGTGAAATAATACCAAGCATCTCATCTTATGCATCTTTATTATCCGCACTCTTCCGATGAAAAAATGCTTGCCCTGTTGGAATTAATTCCATATATTCTCTTAATTCAAGAAGTCTCCAAAGTCACCCATGTATATCTATTGAATCGCACTTCCCTCAAAAAACCTGTAAATAGTTGGCCTTATTAGAATCACACCATACCTTCTGATTTCCAATTATGAGGAGAAATGCTTTGTACCCATAACATAATTCGATATTCATTGAAGCAAATAGCAAAGTAAGCAGTTTTTTCTCCAGAAAACGCTCAAAATTTTGTTTCAAATGTATATATTTGAAGCAAAGTAAGTAGATCATTGCGTGATAATACATGCGTTTCTTTCTTGATCTCAAAAAAAATTGCACTTATTAGATCTCAATTCAATTTTCATCTTATTAGTGATCCTTCCGATTTTATTAACTGACTATTAGTATTCCTGCTGAAGCGAATTTTGAATTGCGTACCATTTAGAGTATTGTTTCCATACCATATATCAAAAACATACTTCATAAGTTAACTACGTGGTATGAGTGGAAGCTTTTTGTCCAATGTTTCATTGACAATTCAAAAATGTGACAAGGATGGGGTATATTTAGAAGATTTTCTGGAGGTAAAAAGCCTGGACATATCGTCAGATACGAGAAGTTTCAGTATAACTGAATACTAACTTTTCAATATATTTCAATGTTATTTGGCGTTACGTTTCTGAATAAAATTATGGAAGTTGTTTTAATAATAATTTTTTCATATAAAAATGGTTTGTTTAACATTAAATTACCTGACTATTGTAGTTAAAAATAATGCGCACTACAGAATTGATTCTTAAAAACGTTAAAGTGAGGTTACAACAATGGTATTCCATTAAATTTGAAAGGTCTTGGATTGAAAACACTGTGGAATGTACTGGAACGTATTCTGTAAATGTCATTTAAATGACAAACGATGCAAAATATTCGATTGCACTGATCTGTCTCACAATTAACACGCTGGGGATTTCACAACAATAAACATAACATTCACGATTCTATTGTAACAACCGGTACAGTTAATTAATATTCTCTAATGCGACGTATATAAAAAATTGATATAATCGTGACATAAAATGTGTACCGCAAACAGCTAACGATGGTATTCCGATACTTCGATGAAGGTTTAAACTTGTACGTAACTAATTGGGTATCGAATGAATATTTATGAATTTAAATATTAGAGATTTTCAGAAAATTGCTTTTAAAAATGGAATAAGTACAAGTCTAATGTGGGATGTACCTAAAAATGAGATTTCAAACTAATCAAAAATATAAGCAAATTATCATTTTAATTCAGGTCTATCTCAGAATGATAGTAGTATAACGTTTATTTAGTTATGACTACTGGGTCCATTTCTACCCGGCAATATCAAAGTTTCAAGTCTAAAGATGAGAATAGTCCACTTTCGGCTAAGGTACCCAGGTATCGTCGACTTTAGGCGGAGGATAACTGTTCGACTAACGATAGTCACCACATATTCTCATAGTCTCATCCTTTTTCTGGATTAGAACTACAGGAGAGACCTATAGGCTGGCAGTACGTTTTATCCCCTGTCTTTGTCCATTTCCCGAACAATCCTTTTGGCTTATTTTTTCATAACTTATGGCAATCTTCGAGCAGATTGACGTATCGGTCTGATGTCACCTGTGTTCAATTTTATGTTTAACAATTGAACCTCTCCCTGTTCTTCTGCTCTTAGGTATAAAAATGTCACGATTTCGTGGCAGAAACTCCTTTATTTCCTTTTTTCATAATTGATTGAGATATTGACCAGCAAATGCAATAATTGGCTGAAATCTGTTGTTGAAATTATCGGAAGTTGTCGTTTGGCGAATTGTGGAAGTTGCAGATACACAGGTTCAGATTTTGGACTATTTTTTGATGGTAATTAAGCCATCATCAACATTTATTTATTGATGCCGTGCTCCTCTAATAGTTTCATCTACAGTTACTGTTTCGACATTGTCCACTACTGGATGTATAAATACTCTCCGGCACCAACGTTGATCACTCTGGTCGGAAAATGCAACTGGAAGTCATGAACATTCATTACATCAATTCCTATTATAACATCTTCTTCAATATCAGCGACATTAACAGTATGAGTGAACTTTTCTGTACCAATTCCTAATTGAACCTGGATATTCGTAGTCTGTAGTCGCAACCTAATTGGTAAAAGTCTCTTGCGATTATTATTGGTCGTATAATGGTTCTGGTTGCTCCAGTAACCACTATTTATTTCGCCGTTTGCGTGAACACTATCATCGCGATATTTGAAAGATGCTATCTGTATAAGATGGTCTTTCTACACTGTGACCATTGGGCGTTTGGAAGAGCTACGTACACGGCCTACTTAACCGCAATTCCAAAACCCAAAAGTTTTAGTTTTCTTCTTGTCTCGAAGCGCTATGGTCAGATTGGCTGCTTTTTCTCCTTCAGACCAATCGTTTGCACTCGGAACTGTTTCGAACTGTTTAAAGAAGTTGTTCTTTGACTTAATTCCGTAAAGGGTAGGATTTTTAACACTAGCTGAACCTGCAATTTCTTCCAAATTTGGCTCCAACTCCACCCCATGGGACTTCATTTCACATACTTTAACCTGCCGTTCTAATTTATTTTCACTCAACACTATTTGTATAAAACACTTATAATTTTTCAATTTTTAAATGAAACAATCTGTTGCTAAATAATTCCACAATATATTTAAAAAATGGTAAAATTTTTAAAAAATTGACAATTGTTTCGATATTACAGAAAATTTCACTAATAAATTAACTATATTTATCTTGACACCGTCGTAGTACTGAACTGAATTGAACTGAATTGCCAATTTTGATAACGTTGCTCTATTTATATTGGCAATGTGATGTTCAAGACCTGACTAGAAAGTTCTAGATTCCTTCAGTTTAAGCATTGACATCGCTCCTATTCTGGAAAATATCACTTGACAGGTTCGCTCGGAAACGTAAGGAAGGGCTGGGTCGGACTGGCTCAGATGCTTCGCACGACAGTATCTCTAAGCTGTTACTTAATACATAAAATTATATGAAGAAAAAAGAATTAATATGCATACGACATATACAAATATTTCGTATGTTTATTCAATATTTTCTAACATATATCACACTCAACTATAGTTGTGAGGATTTGCATCAATAGAAGTATCTTAGTCACTATCACGGAGATTTGGTGAACGCCAACATAACAGTAAATAATTTTCTACCGAATAGGGGGATGTGATCATATTATTTTCTGAAATCGTTATCTGAAATTTGCAATATAAAAAACCAAGATGTCAGATTGTTTTCGCAGAGCTCAAGTTGTTACTGGCTACGTTCAAACGAACAGTCATGACATCAATGGGACGTACGTCGTGTTCCAAAGAGAATAGCACCCTCTTTTACAAAAGTAATACGAACTTTTTAAAGTTTATTAATGTCAACTTTGAATTTTTTGTGCTAAAGTTTGTTCGTATTTGGCGAACTGTTGAACCTCCAAAGGAGCATCAAAACCTACTTCGTAATATGACAGACGGATTCGGAATTCTGCGCATATTCCGCTTTTGTGAGATATGCAGTCATTTTTAATTTTTCCATTTCTGTATAGTGTATAATTATAAAAGCAATATTCTCAATATTTTTCCAGTTCTTTGTTCAGGTCGAGTATTGCTCTCGTTGCTAATCATGAGAAAATTAATTTTTATTTTACTATAAGACGTATTTGAGGCATTATTCTCTCAATAAATATAAGCAAATATAAGCAATCAAATTGATTATGAAATTTGAACATACAATATTTTGAGTCCATGTTTCATTCTCAATATTTTTGGAGATGGAATCACTGTAGAATAATTTTGTTGATTTCTATCTAGAGCAGATTTTACTCTGCTCGGTTTTTTCTTAGTTGATTATGAAAATATTTCTTAACAATTTCAGTTGTTGCAAAGGATTAAGTACCACATGTATCACTCGTCACTACTAAATTTTTTATAGGAAACTCAAACACTTCTACATTTCTGTCGCATCAGTGACATGTTTTGTTCGATGTTCGTATAGATAGACGTGTGTTGCCGTGTGCTTCTAATTTTTGTTAAATTTGTGGGTAAAGGAAACAGAAAAGTGCCAGGTTTTCCTGAAATTGCCTTTGGTGATTGAGTAGTGAAGGTCTGTAATATTTTTAATAATTATGTAAAATCGATCAACTCATTTTTCATCATGTGACGACAACAGAAGAAAAGTGATGACGAACCATAACTTAACATACCATAACTTAACATACCGTAATCATGAATCGCTTGATCTGTTTCAGCATACAAAATTTTGGGGGTGATTCTTGATTGTGACTTGAGATTCGAAAAACACGTTAATCAGTTAATTAAACGTGCATACTCATCCTTAAAATTAATTTATGGAAATAGACACTATCTGACAGCCACTGTAAAAACAACTTCACGTGAACAACTGGTGCTGTCTAACTTTAACTATGGTCCGTGTTTGACCAGCCGGTTCTGCAACAAAATTCAGAAAGTACAGAAATCCTGTTTGAAACTAATTTTTGGAATTCGTAGAATATCAGGCAAACTAAAGGATGTCGACTAGCTGAAGATGGAGTATAGAAGAAACTCACACATGGCTACCTTGTTTAATAAAATTATAAAAAATAAATTACCTATTCACCTCTACAAAAATGTTAGATTTAGATCCGACGAAATATTTCGCCGTAGTTTTAGTTACCAGATCACCGCCATGTGTAACGATATATCGGAACATTTGAAAGTATTCAGTGTACAGCGCTTTAGAATTGAATTTAAAAAATTTCTCTTAGACCAGTAGCATTCAAACCCTACTTAATTTTTTTTACAATGTGTCATTCACTGTGAAGAGTCTAGATTTAGCCATGTAAATTTTACTCATGCTATGTAGATGTTACTATCATTTTAGTTCTTGTGGTGATAGGGTTAAGTGGAGGAGCATGTCTTCGATAATCTTTTTTTGTTATCGTAGGAACTGAACTTCGCCATCTAGTTTCACTTAGTTTTATATTCTTTTCCTTACTGTATAATTACATAACTACATGTAGTATTTTGTAATTAGGTGAAATTAATCAAAGCCGTTTATTATTATTATTATTATTATAATTTTTTGTTTATAGAGCGTCGACTGCTAAAGGTCATTGGCTCTGTCTGTGTGGCAGGGGGGAAAACTGATGTTCACTCGCGAGACTCCATTTTCATGACCTACCAACCAAAAACCCCTGTTAAATTAGCTTACGTTATAAGTACACCTTATAATTATCAACAAACGTTACCTTTCATTTGTAATATAAATCATATTTTGGAATATAGCTCAATCAGTTTCAGATACTCAATGATCTTATCTGAGTGTTTCGCAGGAGATAGACATGTTGAGATGGTAGTTGGTATGTCTACTTGATGGCGTATATTTCTAAATTTTGTGCAATCAAAAAGAATGTGTTTTATGGTAAGTTGGTACCCACATTCATCGCATTCCGGTGAAATTCTTCCAAGAAGTAAGTAGGATGATGTTAAGTGAGTGTGACCCATTCTTATTCTGGCTATGACGACTTGATCTTTCCTCCTAGTTAAGTTGAATGTATTTGGGTCAAAAGATGCTACTGGTTTCATTGATTTTAGGAAAGTATTGCTGGGTTGACACTAATTCTGCCAAGCATTCACTATTTTATTACTCAAGTGGTTTTTAAAATCTTGATAACAATATCTCTCAACATTTATGGTATCTAATAAAGTTGCTTCTTTTGCAGCCACGTCAGCCTTTTCATTCCCTGGAATGCCTTTGTGACTTGGAACCCAAATGAAAATAATTTTCGCGCTATCTAGAGTTTGTTCATTAAGGATGGTAGACATATTTTCGGTAAAGGGATCTTTATATATTATTGTCCCACCATAGTAGTGACATGTGTTGATCACATATTTAATATTTAATTACTTTATAGAAAGTTGTATTTTGAGAAACATAATATTTCTGAGTCTAGCGATAAATTTATTAGTGTAGGTACTACAAGAAGATGTGGAACGGGTATTAACGTCTGAAAAGGTATACGGAAGTAAGAAATAAGAAGTGTGTTAATTGAGCATTGTTATGATTAGAAAGGAAAATGATATGTTCAATGCGGTTGTATTCTTGGTAGTTGATCTATTAATTTCCATCGAATAAAATCTAAGTTTGACAATACATGACATTCATTAAAATAATAATTTTTCTGAACAAGCTTTTAAGGAAACTAAGGAAGGAAGTGAGGAGAGAAGTTGTTGAAACGGAAGACTATTCACTTGACATATTTTGGTGACGGAAGTTTTTTATCCCGAAAAGACGGAAAATAACTAAATAAATTATATTGGAGACGATTCAGGGATTGAAAATTAAAATAACATAGTCAATACGAGGAATAGAACAAATATAATTGAAAATTAAAACAGTATAAGGAAAACAGAGATTAAATATTACGGAATTATGCAAGACTGGGAAAATAGTACGTGGGATTATTTTAACACAGATAGTAGACATAAATAAAACATATTTAGAAGATTGTGAGCAAAATAAATAATTTGAGACGGTAACTAATAATTTGAAGAAGAACATTATATTAAGAACAGAAATAAATATTTTGGAAGGAAGCAACATGGTAAAGAAATACATGAACCCAATATAAGACAGCGGAAGCACATAAATGAACATATACAGACGAGTTTGCGGAAAAAGAACATTAAGTTGAAAGGTCGGTTAAATTTTATACTAGTTAGTTTTTTTTTAAAGTTGTGTAATTATTAAATTAGGTTATTCCGTTGATAATTGGAGAACGTTCTAATTGATTTGATTGAAAATTTTGGAAGTCGTATAAATTATTGAAATTATTTTGTTAATTATTGGATCATTGGATATAGAAATTTTGTTTAGGTAATTGTGATTTTAATAGATTTTCTTTATAAGGTAAGCTAAGTATTGAAATTCATCCAGAACAAACATCTTTGTTTGAGGAATTCAAAAGAAGCAGTCCTGTATGAAGAAAGGTAAGAGTTTTTAGTATACAATTTAGAGTTAGTGTTGGTCAAATTTTGAATTGTAATAAATTTAGGTCAAATTAGAGAAAATTAACATACAGGGTGTTTCTTGAATTAAAATTTAGAATAAAAATTTAATTGTAGAACTGTGTTATAATGTTAATTTAGATTCATAAAAAAACAGGAAATAAAAAGAAAATATATATTTGAACACTGCAATTCTTTGGAGAACCGAATCCCTGAAAATAAGAGGTCTTATATATAGCCGGAGCATATAGATTTACATTATTTTTCTAATGATAATTTGAATGGGAAGTTGGCGTCCATAAATTATTAAATATACGCGTTATATATATCAAAAGTTAATTAAAATAAATTGTGTATATAAAATTATTACAATCATAATAGAAGTTATATCTATATAGTAATATGAACGAATTGAGTTATAAGATTATTGTACGTTTGGTATTCAGAAGCTAGATTGACAAAAATGAAATAGAAGATTTATAAACAATTTAAAATTGGGAATAATATTTTGAACTCTACCCTAGTGAGAAGAGTCTGTATCAAAGTTGGATTAATATTTAAAATTACAAGACTGAGCAGCGATACTTAGAACAAATAAAAAGGAAAATATGAAAGAATCCTGCAAAATTTGATCATTTGAGTCAATAATATAATTTCATATCATTAAAATACAAATTCATATCTTTATATAAAAACTATTTGGTTCAAAATCGGTATGTTGTCAGTATTAACCATTAATCAACTTTTTAAAAAAATCAATCATAACGGTACTTTTCTATTGAGCAAAGTTAATCTTTTTTGACGTACGTCGGATACGAAAAAAAATAATATCTGATAGTTGCATTTTGGGTTATAGGTTGCGGAGAAGTTTTTAAAATTATGAATAATGTCCAAAATGGATAATAAAGAAGTTGTCCCTTTGTATACAACTTGTTGGGACACACTGAATGTATAAATATACACGTTAAGTATAGGAACTTTTAAAATTAAAATACAATTTGAGGCAAATATTTTGAAAATGTTTCACTAGTTAAGAGAATTCTATATTCCAATAATGAAAATAATTCAACCAAGGTACAAGTGGCGAAACGTAAAATAGAAATACCAAGGTTTCAGATCAATAACCAATTAATAATATCTATTCCTAATACATACAATCCACCAAACAGCCAGAATAAACATAATGGGAAAACCCAAACACATTTTGTAGATAAAAGAGAAAAAATAATTTCAGACGAATTGCACAATGTGGAGAGTAATGAATGTTCCACTGGCGTTGAAGATCATTTTTAAGGGAAAATAATAATGACGCTGGGGATGACAGCATGCGAAAACCGTCAGTGACCAGCTTCTTGATGTGGTACTGGTCGGGGAACCCGAAGGAGTAACTATCCAAAACAATAGCCCTTCCAATAGCCAAAACCATAGCCCACAACCAGCTAGAAGTGTTTTATCGAGACAACCGGTAACCACCAAAGCAGGGTAACCAAGACAGCGTATGACGTGGAACACAGAAATGAACTGCAATGTCATGCGTTGCTACTACAAAGCAACACAACTGGAACAGATATATATGGGATACCGCCAAGAATTTCACGAAATAGTTATAAATCTGTCATCCGAACTCAACAACATAATATCAGCGCAAAGACTAGCAGACCAGAAATGGGCAATAATAATAAACCAACTGTTTTCAGACAGAAACATACAAATCATCAAAGAAGAAGTAACCGAAGATTTAAACACCAACGATAACGCACAAGACATACAGCCAAGACACACTATACTATTACCTCAATCAGCCACCGGTACCACCCAAAATCCCTCAAATCAACCAACAGAAAACATTAACAACACCCAACTTAATGAAATATATAGTGAAATTCAGGCAAACCTAGTAGCCTGGATACAAATAGCACCAGATCAAAGACCATCACTACCAAAACTAAGATTCTTAAAACAAACAACTTACATAATAAAGAAAGTAAACCAAGAGCTCGAAAGACATGCAGAAACCATAAGCACATAAGAAGACCTACACGCTCTTATCTACGCTGGTGTTGTTACTTGTCTCACTCCAAACAAGCAAAAAATACAACCACAAAACACCCACACAACATACAAAAAAACAAAACCTAAATTGCAAATTAGACTGAAAAATAACATCAAAATCACAAGAAGCAAAATCGCACGACTGAATCAATACAACAACGGCAATAGATCAAAAAACCTTCTGAAACACATCCACAAGATCAAGATCAACTACCAAGAATACAACCGCATTGAACATATCATTTTCCTTTCTAATCATAACAATTCTCAATTAACACACTTCTTATTTCCTACTTCCGTATACCTTTTCAGACGATAATACCCGTTTCACATCTTCTTGTAGTAACTACACTAATAAATTTATCGCTAGACTCAGAAATATTATGTTTCTCAAAATACAACTTTCTATAAGGTAATTAAATATTAAATATGTGATCAACACATGTCACTACTATGGTGGGACAATCTGTATGTGACAATATATATAAATATATATATATATATATATATATGTATATATATATATATATATATATATATATATATATATATATATATATATATATATATATATGTATATATATATATATATATATATATATATATATATATATATATATATATATATATATATATATATATATACATATATCTAAAATTTGTAAATGGACATTTTAATGTATATGTCATCAATTATTCTACGTTTGAGGTAAGTGAAAAATATTTTCGTTGTATTGTATCTCTTAGTGAAGAAATCATTTTATTTTAGATGTAGATATATTTTGAGAAAGGCTTGAGTGAGCCGAAACGTTAATATATGATGGTAATCCCAACTTAAACCGTCTTTTTGTGTTTATATTTTATAAAAACGACCTAAAACCAAGAAATACTTTAGATATATGTATATATACTATAAAAGGTCAAAGAAAGTATCCCGCACATAAAAATATATATACAGCATGGGTGAACAAATGCTAAACTACTCCATATTAGAACAACAATACGGAGAAGATCTGATCCAAGATATCAAGGAACATGAAAAAGTATCCAAAAAACTGGTCAAATAAAAAAATAGAAGGATTTTTTTATTAAGGTGTAAAAACGAAAATCTTAAACCAACCTTCTTAAAATTCAAAATCTCACATATTTGTTTTTTAAATGTAAACCTTAAACGTAGATTTGAAGATCAAATTTTAAGTAGATTTATAGGAGCAACTTTGAACTTACTAATTACGGATACAACAGCTAATCTAAATAAATTATTTAGTACATTGACAGTACTTGAAAACAAAATCGAAAAAAAGGTACCACAGAATGTTTTTGATAAATTTAAATCGAGTTCTCATAGCAAGAATGAAAAAATGTTTAGACAAATTGAATCTAGAAATCAAAACAAAATAACGAAACTTTTGATAGCACAACATGGCAATACTAACAGTAATATTAAAAAGAATGGGTAGAGAATCTTACTGATGTTGTTATTCCTGATTACGCATCTGAAGTACTGAGTCTAGGACCAAATTTTGCAACGGAAATCACGAAAGAAACACAATTACCAACTGAAAATATTATTTGCAATATAGAGACAGGTATAAACCATTTAACATACAAAGAAAAAGATGAAATCAGAAGTAAAACAAGCAATATTCTAACAAATTTTAAAAACAAATTGAAAAATAATAAAAAAAATAATACCCCATTTTTAATAAAAGTAAACAAAACCAAGAAATTCCTTAAAGATAACCCTCAAATTAAAATTCTTAAAGCTGATAAGACCAACAAAACTGTCATAATGTCATCATCCGAATACAATGATAAAATTAAACATTTATTACAAGGTAAAAAAACATATAAACAGATTAAACAAGACCCCACAAATAAATATCAAAAACAGAACAATGATTTAATAGACCTTTGGGAAAATAATCAATATATCTCGCCAAAAATAGCAAGAACATTAAAAATTCGAAATGCTGTACCACCAAAAATATATGGCCTCCCAAAACTCCATAAGGAAAATACACCATTGCGCCCTATTGTGTCATGTATCCAATCCCCTTTTAGTTTGCTTTCAAGATTTCTCAAAAATATCTTAAGTAACATAACGTGGAAAAACGATTATTATATCAAATGAAATTGACTGTCTCGACCCTTACTTCGTGGAATATGCTCATATTAGTGTTTTTAAATGAAACTCACGGTCTCTAGTTAATTCCACAATATAATACAAGTTATTGAAAATTATAAAAAAATGACAATTGTTTCGATAAATCAATATCATCGTCAGAATTATATCAAAGATTCTTTTCATTTCAAAAACAAATTAAAAAATCTTGCAATTCCAAATAACTATGTATTAATTTCATTGGATGTCGTATCCCTGTATACCAATGTTCCAATTGGTTTAGCTTTGGAAATAATAAGAAAAAAATGGAAGGGAATAAAAAAATATACTGACATTCCCTTGAACGAATTTATAAAAGCCATCGAACTTACATTAACTTCTACATATTTCATGTACGAAAATAATTTATATAAGCAATTGGAAGGATGCGCAATGGGATCATCAATTTCAAGTGTTATTGCGCAGATAGTAATGGAGGACCTCGAAACAACTGTCCTCTCAAAAATTGATGGTGAAGTCCCCTTTTTCTTTAGATATGTGGACGATTGTATCACTGCTCTCCCAGCACAACAGGTTAATAATATTTTGAAAAAATTCAATTCATATCATGAAAAACTTCAATTCACCATCGAAAATGAACAAGATGGCAAAATAAATTTCCTAGATGTCACTTTACATCACACAAATAATAATATTAGAACTGAATGGTATACCAAAGAAACCTGGTCATCTAGGTACCTTAATTTTAATTCACACCAAAAAAGATCTGTTGTCATTCGACTGGCTGATCGTGCAATTCAACTATCAGACCCGGAATACAGAAGTATTGCTATCACCAAAGCCAAAGAAGCCTTAAACCTTAACAGCTACCCTTCAGAATTTGTTAACAAATTATTTAAAAATTTAAAACACGTATAAATAAATTCTATAATTCAACGAAAAATATAGAACAAAACAATAACAGTAATAGAAAATATATTTCCATGCCATTCATAAACGGATTATCGCAAAAAATACAAGGGCTGTTTAGTAAACACAATATTACCATATGCCATAAAGCAAATAAAACTCTATCCAACAATTTTTCAAAATTAAAATCAAAAACCGCCGAAAAATAAAAAAAGTAATATAATTTATCAAATTCCGTGTAACGATTGCAATGGTGTTTACATTGGACAAACCAGCCAGTATTTGGAAAATCGCATAAAAGGACATAAAAACGACAAAAAAAATACAACAGCTCTAACTTGCCACGAAAACTCAAAAAAACATACATTTAATTTTGAAAACACAAAAATTATAGGGTCGGAACACAATACAAAAAAGAGGGAAATTTTAGAATCAATAGCTATCCAAAAAAACCAGCATGCCATTAACAATAAAAAAGATTTAAACAACCTCAGTAAGATATATCTATCAGTACTGTAAATAGTTTTAGTGTGTATGTACGTTATGGATTATTTGTTGTGAATACTAGTTTTCGTAGAGTAAAAAGAATATTTTATGTTTTTAACGAAATTTGTAAATGGATATTTTAATGTATATGCATCAATTATTCTACGTTTGAGGTAAGTGAAAAATATTTTCGTTGTATTGTATCTCTTAGTGAAGAAATCATTTTATTTTAGATGTAGATATATTTTGAAAAAGGCTTGAGTGAGCCGAAACGTTAATATATGTTGGTAATCCCAACTTAAACCGTCTTTTTGTGTTTATATTTTATAAAAACGACCTAAAACCAAGAAAAACTTTAGATATATGTATATATATATACATATATATATATATATATATATATATATATATATATATATATATATATATATATGTATATATATATATATATATATATATATATATATATATATATATATATGTATATATATATATATATATATGTATATATATATATATATATATATATATGTCTAAGGGTAGTTTTCGGGACTATTTCAGGGAGCTTATGGTTGTTTTGGGGACATTTGGTGCTTTTAAGGACAGTCCTCATAAGAATTACTAATGTATAGGTTCTTTTGAGAACGGTCCTCGAAAACACATTATGATATATGTCTATTGGTAGTATTGAGGACCAAGTATATTAATTGAAAATTGAAATTTATGGTACGTTTTTATAAACCCTTTTTTCAAAACAATTTAGTGAGATAACTCTATAAAAGAATTAAATGAAAACCACGTTATTCAAATATTCTTCAGACTTTTTAAAGGAGGATTGACTATAATTGAGTACAAATCATAATAGATACCGAATAGTAAATAGTACCAATTTATCGGACAGGTGTGAAATACGTTACTTTGTGAGTTACTTTATATTTCAAAATCTTAGGTTTTTTAATAAAAAAATTGAGACAGTAGTTGAAACTTTTTAATAAATGCACATTGTAATGAACTTTAGTGGTAAAATAAAAACAGGTATATAAAAACTAATATTTAAGCACAAACAATTATGATTGCTTTTTTTTCATTTGATTTGATAACCAAGTTTTAATAACAACTGGACTTCGGTTTTTTAATGCCGGATACAACTTTTGTATCTCTTGTATGCTCTTTAATGAAGGATAATTGTTATTATCAATGTTGTCCTTGAAAACAGCCTCCGCTGTTTGTTTCTCTTCAGTGGTCCACCTTTTCTTCCTTTTTACGTTACCGAATGGAGACGCTATAAAAAAAATAAGTACATATCAACAAATTGGTTTAACGTTATTATACTTACTTGACCTTTTCTTTCGTGGAGTGATATGACTCAAACTTAGTTCTATAAAAGACAGAAGTTAGGTTACTTTTATGAATGAAACTAACTGTTTCTAATTAATTCCACTAAAAATTGATAATTGTTTCGATATGTGTAAATCAGCGTCAAAATGGAAGAAATTGATTTGATGTAATGCGTACCTGATATGATTATTTTTGGCCAGACCAAAAAGTAACCTATCTTGTAATTTACTCAAGATATTTGAATAAAAAAAGATATCACATTACAAATATTAAATCTTAGTAGTTATTGTCCTCATGGGGATATCCTGGATCTTTTTCTCCCATTCAATATCAGTATAACTGTCCAATGATATCGGAAATTAAGATAAACTATATCTGCTGATCTTTGCAATTATTACTTAAGAAGACAGTTTAATAACGGAGAACTCCCCAGACACAGCTGTTCATTGACGACTTTATATTGTAGGTTTCTTAAGTGTCTTCTAACTTTTCAAGGAAATCCAGTTCTTGTTTCTGTTCTGTATTAGGTGTTAATGAATGTATGGTGTCAAGTAGATGTTTTGCGTAATGTGATTTTTCTGGTAGTTCTATTCTGTATGCTAATACAGAACTAGAAATAGGTACAACATATTTGTGGAGAGAATCAAGAACTGGATTTCTTTGAAGATTTAGAAATTAGGAGATACCCACAAAATGAAGTCGTCAATGAACAGCTAAATCTGGGGAGTTCTCCAATATTAAACTGTCATCTTAAGCAATCAGCAGATACATAGTTTTCCCTGGTTCCCTATATCATTGCACAGTTATACTGATCTTAAATGGGAAAACATATATCCAGGATATCCCTATAGTGCCAATAAAACCTAAGCTTCAATATTTCTGATGTCATATCTCCTATTCTCTATTCCAATATATTAAGTTAATTACAAGAAAGGTCACTTTTGGGTCTAGCCAAAAATAATTATCAAACATCAAGTAGGCATTACATCAAAAATAACTTCTGTCATTCTAACGATGATATACACATATTGAAACAATTGTCAATATCTAGGAATTTTCATAATTTTTCAATATATAGTGAAATTAATTTGAAACAGTTTCATTCACAACAATATCATGTCTAGATTCCACTAAGTAAGGGTCCAAACAGTAAATTCAACAGAAGTTAAAATAATTAAAAAACAGTTAAAATAGTATATTATGTACGAAATACTGAAGGGAACATTTTATTACAGGTGAAGGGTCCTTGCTTATTGTTTAAAATAAAGCAAGTTTAGATCAGTATAGACAGGAATTACAATTTTTGTATTATTTGGGAATGAGCTACATATATTTCGAAATATTCTTTAATAATTTAGGTAGGATTCAAAATGTTAATAGAGAATATTTCGTTATGTATATATGTGGTTTGTTCCCAAATAATTTATAATATGAATAAAAATAAGCATTTAAATTATACTCCTATGTTTGGAGTAAAAACTCCATGTGATATGAATAGAAACTAGGACAGATTTTTTGCTTGAGTAGATACTCTTATTATAATTTGGTGTGAGTAAATTCTCCCTTTGGGTGTAAATGAAAAATTGTTTGTGCTCTTCGGAAGGAGAATCTACTCCATACTTCTGGCGACTGCTATGCAGTAGACTCAACTTTCTTCTTCAGTTACTTCAGTACCAATTTGCCCGCGGTAGAAGGCAGAATTCTTCAGTCTTAACTTGCGTTTGGAAAAATGTTAGAAAGCTAGAAGAAATACGCATGATTGGGACTTCAAAACGTTGTACCGGCTTAGTAAAGGAAATGTGGAGTGGTTATCAAATCACTTTTTGGGTGAAGAGAAAGAAAGTGTGGTGTTGTTTGCAACAAACGTAACATTAAAATATTTCTCAGATACTTGGGTGACCCGGGGTTTCAGGCAAGAGTAGGCAAATACGTTGAGCTTCACCAATCTTTGGTGTCCAATATTGGCTTAGAAGTGGCTAATAAGATTACTACTCTGCAAAGTGAACAGTGGATCAAGTTTCCCTGCAGTCCTGTTGGTATTATAGAGGCAAAAGAAAGATGGCAAGCAAAATATATTTTTACGTGCACTGGGCATAGTATTGATTTGTCATTATTTGAGAACCATAATTAAATACTTTCCTTTTTAATCAGTTTGATTGCTATTTATTTTGATAGTCGAACAGCTGGTATTTGTAACTTAGATAAAAGGATAGAAAATCACGTAACATACTTATAAATCTCATTTGGGATAACCTTTGCCTGTTTTCATTCACTCCACCATTTAAGAAATGCACGCGAATTGATTGACTGTCCTGTGTGCACTTACTGAGCGTCAAATACGTCGTTCGTTGAAGGTTCAGACAAGTTTGAAAAATAAAATGTTGAGTATTTTACCTTATGTACACGGAGTATGTACTCATCAAACCAAAGTCGTCTTCATTCTTACAAAATGCAATATAAGCTCAGACCTCATGCTCATGATCAAGAGTATATATTCAGAGTTGAAGCTAACTTTTTATTCATACCACCCAATATGTCCAATATTGATGATACCAGAAGTAAACACATTTAAGGAACTCTAATATAAGCCAATTATCATTTGAAAATATTAAAACTACTTTATATATCTAACAAACTGCAGGAGACGACATAAGCGTTGGTTGTTAAATGCAAGTGCCATAAAACTGATTTGTACTTTTGTTTTTCTCTTATAAATATTTACACTATGAAAAAAAATTCATAATAAACTTATTTATAGAAATTAGTATCATACCTTCAGTTTGAGCAGCCTCAATATCCTCTTCAATATCTGATTCGTCGGTGTCATCCATACCTTGAGCTTTCTCAAGAAGTTTAGACATTCTGAGAATCTCTCGGTGAACAATTGGTTGTCTGTAATGACTTATATGTATTTTTTCACTATGGCCCATAAAATTAGCTATGTCAGTCACCTCATTCTCATTTAGCTCTAATTCAATACAGTGTGTTGCAACATGTTTTCTCAGTTTTGTACCCCTCAAATTGGTGGGAACATTGGCTCCACACTCGATTGAGTATTTTCTCATCATATTACAAGCTCGCAAATATTTGAAGCGACCTTTCTCTTCTCCTGGTAACCCAAAAATAAATCTATTAGTTTCAGGAACACCTGCTTGTGTTCTGTGTTTCAAAATTAGGTCTATCGACTCTTTTTGTTGCGAGGATAAAAGAACAGGAACTGTGCGGTTTAGTTTTCCTCGTATCTCAAACCGTACATATTTTTTTGCCATTTTTTTTTAATTTGGAGATAAATCAGCAGATGCCACGTCAATTCCAATGTGAGTCTGATAATCTTCAATATAAATTCGTTCACATTCTCCCGCGCGTCTTCTGTTGAATAATTGGATTAGAATCAATGTTGTTTCTGCTAAAGTAAGCCAATCATTCAAACTAAATGTTTCTTTTAAAGTTTCCTTAGCTGCCTGTGATTTCTTCAATAAATGATTTCTGAAAATGGTGATATCATTTTTAGATGGTAATTCTACTTTTCGACGTCGTTTCTGTTGGGCTTGTGTTTCTAGTACAGTTTTATTAACACTCACACCAATATCTTCTATCAATAGTTTCAAGAAATCCTCTGCATTTTGTTTCTCCTGATAAGCTTTTCTTTTGATACAATCTGTAATTAAAAGATTAACTAATTTTTTTAGTAGTGATCCCAAATTGTATGCTACCGACGGAGTCTTATATTGATTAGTGGTGTTATCAAAAGCACCTATTAAGTTTATCGCTGCAATTGCATCGTCATAAAACTCTGGATCAAATAATGATGCCATATCTTTTATTTTAGAATTTATCGATTTCACTGCAATCAAAAATCTGCCTAAAATTCGAAGATTGGATCGTATTAGCTCATACTGATGCTGAAGACGGTATTTGCAGCACATTTTATTACCATACAGTATGATTAATCTATCAAATCTTATATTACGAACAACTTCGTCATCACGTAACACAGGAAATATTTCTTTTTTTAGAATAACAGAAGCTTCGTTATGGATACTAGCTAAACATTTCCGTCCCATAACATTTAAATTTCTTGTTTTTCTCCCACAAAATGCAAAACATTGTTTTGCATGATGGCGAATATTAAATTTTGAAAAATAGCCTCTGCAATGTTTACAAATTTTATAATCATTTCCGTTTCTTTTTAATCTTGCTTGTGGTCGTCTCGTAACTATTAATTCACCATTGTTTATGTCGCTCTGTGTGTTAAAACAAAATTGTGACTTTTTTTTAATCATATCCAAAATTTTTTTTCGTTGAGGACAACCAGGTTTTAATATTGCAAATTCTTTCACATCTTTTTCATCTTTGTGAACTCTCTCCAAGTGCCTGGCAAATTTGCTTTGAAATTTTTTGCAAAACATACAAAAAAGCTTTTTTGCGCCACTTTTAGAAGTAGATACAAGCATACGGTCCTGTTCTAGGGATGTTCTACATTGAGTTATAGAATTATTAATTTGAGTTATATCATGTTGATTACCACTTTCGTCATCACTACCATTTGACTTTTCTATGTCTGATGGTACGTATTCGGACCCTGAATTTTGAAAAGGCTCTAAATCACTACCATTCTGAATTATTGATAGGGAACTTTCTGAATTTACTTGAGTACATGGATCAGAATACAGTTCAAATTCGTCTTGGATTATATTACGATTAGATTTATAGATTGATAATGAATATTGTGCATTTTCTTTAGAACTTTGATCAGAATATGGTTCAAATTTGTCTTCTACTTGATTATATTCTGTTTTTTTATTTATATGTCTTATTAAATCTAAAACAAAATATTAAAAATGTAAGTGTTTTAAATGAAACTCAACGTTTCTAGCTAATTCCACAATATAATGAAAAATGTTGAAAATTCTAAAAAATTAACAATTGTTTCGATAACTGAATATCATCGTCAGAATGACAGAAGTTACATATCATTTGATGCCTACCTGATGATTAGTAGTTATTTTTGGCTAGACCAAGAAGTGACCTACCTTGTGATTAACTTAATATATGTTAATGGAAAAAAGAAGAAGATGTGATATTACAAATATTGGAGCTTAGATAATATTAGCCCTATGGTGATATCCTGGATATCATTTTTCCAATTAAGATCAGTATAACTGTGCAATGATATAGAAAACCAGGAAAACTATATCTGCTGATCTTTACAATTATCACTTAAGAAGACAATTTAATAGTGGAGAACTCCCTAGATTTATCTGTTCATTGACGACTTCATATTGTGGGTTTCTTAATTGTCTTCTAAGTTCCAACTCTTCAAAGAAATCCAGTTGTTGTTTCTTATCACAAATATGTAGTACTTCTAGTTCTGTTTTAGGTGTCAATGAATGGTTGGTGTCAAGTATATGTTTTGCGTAATGGGATTTATCTCGTTGTTTTGATCTGTATGCTCGTCAGTGTTCACTGTATCGGATTTCAAAATTTCTAAGGGTCTGTAAAAATCAGCAGATATAGTTTTCCTGGTTTTCTATATCATTGCACAGTTATCTTAATTGGAAAAATGATATCCAGGATTTCACCATAGGGCTAATAATATCTAAGCTTCAATATTTGTAATATCACATCTTCTTCTTTTCTCTATTAACTTATATTAAGTCAATCACAAGGTAGGTCACTTCTTGGTCTAGCCAAAAATAACTACCAAACATCAGGTAGGCATCAAATGATATGTATTTTCTGTCATTCTGACGATGATATTCAGTTATCGAAACAATTGTCAATTTTAGAATTTTCAACATTTTTCATTATATTGTGGAATTAGCTAGAAACGTTGAGTTTCATTTAAAACACTAATATGAGTAGATTCCACGAATTAAGGGTCGAGACAGTTAATTTCATTAAAAATATAAATTTTGTATTTCGTTTTTAGGTATCGATTATAAATTAAATCCTAGGCTTGTCTTTAAATTGAGGAATGAAATATATGAAATTATATCATTTGGTAACAGGAAACATTGAACAATAAAAGTTCTAAGAGACTTTGCTATCATAATGATGTTATAAGTACATACCTTCTTTTTCCGTTTCTTTTACATTTTGTTCATTTGTTAATATTTGTTTGTTGTTAGGTACTGATCGGTTAGATATATCCAATAAAATGAATTCTTCGTTTTCGTCGAAGAGTGATGATACTTCCGAAATATTAGAGATGTTAACCGAAGTTATATTCGGTGAAAACCATTCACAGACATCTAAAATTAGTAAAAACATTGAGTGACGTTTACTTTATTGTCATTTTTAGAAAGAGAGAAGAGAAAGGGAGAGAGAGAAGAGAGAGAGAGAAAACATATGGAGTGGGATAAAGAGATAAGGGATGCAGAAGAGAGGAAGTGGAGAAAAGGTGAAAAGAGAATAGTGAAATAGACTGGAGAGAGAGGAGGGGAGGGAGCAAGAGAGGGAGAGGAGGAGAGAGTAGAGTGGAGAGAGAGAGGAAAGTTGAGAGGGAAAGTCGAGTAGAGAGAGAGAGAGAAAGGGGAATTACCTTTTGCAGTTTCCTCTTCTATTGAATTATTTTCAGCCACTTGAGAATCGTTGATGCTACAACAGTTTTCTGTGTCACGGGATGCAAAATAAGGGGCCGCAGGCAATTCTGGAATATTTGGAGGTAAATATTCATAATGGATTTCTTCAGAAGCTGTTTTGTTGCTTTCCTTATCTAAATCTACAATAAAGTAAACGTCTTATGTTTTCTATAAAAAATATCATATTTTCAAAGAATTATATACCTTATTATAGTTATCATAGCATTTATTGTTTTTGCTGTCAGTCAGTAAGTAAGTAAATTCATACCGTCTTATTCTTCTAATACCGATGTTTCTATCAATATTCTTGTTGAAGTTGATGAAAACTTAGTTTCTTAGAAATCATTTTTGACATTTTTTTAGGTATTAATAGTCATTGCACATTTAGCCCCATGTTTATTGATTCTTAAGATTCCTATTAGAATTTTTTTGAATTATATTTGCAACTCTTTTTAAAATAATAGTTAGATTTCAGCAATGTTTTTTTAGACATTAACATATTGTTGGTAGCTAGAGATTTATAAGAAAGAAAATATATACAATAGTAATCAAATTTTTTACTTACCGCCTCTACATTTTTTGAGATCAACTAGTACTTTTCGGTTTTCTGTAAAAAAATATGGTGATATTGCACATTTTCAAATAAGTTTTAATATTTCAAATACATTTTATATTAATTCACCAATTGCCCAAATCTTAATAAATTCAATAAGTAAATTATTTCGTATCCAATCTGTATTAATACCCTTTTATAACCCTAAGAATTTTATTAAAATAATGAGACAACAATGAACGATTTACCCATATTTAAGTAATATGTTGGTGCCAGTATACACTCTCTGCATATATCTAATACATTTTTAAATGCCCTCTCTTAGAAACAAACAGTTTATAACTTTTCACGTATCTACTCACAACTTACCGAGAAAACAGACAAGTTACCAGTCGTTCCCGCCAATAACAATATTTATTTTAGGTTAATTTTTCATAAACATTGATATTGTTACTTACCGTCGGATGCGATGATTATAGCAGGATATCTCGCTCCATTCTCATATTTTGCTACACAATTGACACCACATATAGAGGTTAATTTTTTCTTATGGCAAATATAAAGCATACCGTCTTCAAACTCGACTAAGACGAACATCTTGTATCTATCGATAATGAACTGATACTGATTGTAAATTCCACTCAAACAAACCTGTGTTTTAGACTTTTAGTCTAAATCCGTTAGAAAAGTCCTCAAATCTACCATTACATTATGCTATATAATAAGATATACATCCGTAGATTAGTACTTTTGAGAACCATTTTTTCCGCGGTTTCTGTTAGTTTCGGGTTAGCAGCAATTCCCGCGCTTTGGGTGTATTAGGATCTTTACGAATAATTATTGAAAATTGCTGTACGTAAAAAAGTATACATTTTTTATATTCACAAAAATATAAAATATTATTGCATACACACTTTTTAGACATTATATGTGTGTATTTGTATATGAAACGTATTATGCATGTGTATTGATTGATAGAGACCGCAACATTTATTCCTAGTCACATCATGAGCGTTTGTTCGGTCAGTATCTAGCTAAAACATCTTTCTTGTAGAAAATGGAAATCCGTCAAACTTTATGAAATATTAGAATCAAATTAAACTCACTAGTTGGTAACTAAATTTCTATTAATTAAAGTCCTTTTCATTTGCCAATATATCAATTACACCATATGCACCAGTTTGGCACTACTCTGTACAAGATATTTATGTTTCTTTCCATATTTTCAATTTTTTAGGCGTCGGGTTTGGGATCTGCACATTATACTCATGTTAGTAATGCATGAATAATATATTCTTGTTGAGTTGTTAGCTTCATTTGTTATTTATTCGGCCATTTTTCCATCTTCAGTTTTTACACTACTCATATGTGGATACTTATTGTACTTTGTTTTTGAAAGATATGTCTTTCTTATTTAAGTTTTCTACATCGTCCCCATACACTAAATTGCTAAGTTCTATGGTTTCCATATTTTTATATCCCACTATGATTGTGGTCCGTTTTCTTTAACAATTTTTGCTATTTTTTTCATCACGATGATAAATATTAATGTAAGTAAACTATCTTCTTGTTTTATTCCACTGTCCAGTAAAAAGCCTCAGACATCTTCAAATGAAATTTGTACCATTTGCTTTTGTGTCCGATCTATAAGCAGCAGCTTGTTTCAACTTTTAATAATGGTTCTATAAGCCTTACTTTTTTCTCTAAAATTTTTGTATAAAATATTTACATTGTTTGAGCAATATAAATTTTCCTGTAGTTTGTTCTGCTTTTTGTGGATCGGTAATATTAGATTATTTTTCCAATATCTGGAAATATTTTGTTGTTTCCATACATCTTTTCATCATTTCGTTATATTTTTGTCCTATCCATTTCAACATCTTCCGTGCAATACCATCTTCTCCACTTGCTCTTTCTATTTTGATAGTTTGTAGAGTTTCCTCTATATATTTCCCTGTGATTCGATGAAATTGCTCTATTCTTTCTGCCACGAATGTATATTATCGATTCTCCCTTGTCCTTGTTACTTTAAATTTTTCTGAAGAAAATATATAAGAGAAGTATTATGTTAAAAAAGTCCCTACTATTTTTTTGACGGTAATACTCGTTTTGGGACCTTTGAGATCCTAAAAAATTAATTTCTGACAAATGTCGGTCTTTTCGTCTGTGTGTACGTATGCATGTGTAGGTATGTGTCTCTATATTAGTGGTAAGCTGTCTATGAATTATCGGTATTAGTGGTATACTGTGGTATTAATACACGCGTGTACCACAGTAAGAACAACGATTTTCGTATTCAACGATGCCATAAATGTGTTTGTAGCATATTGGTCTAAGCTCTAAACACTCATTTAGTGATAACTTCTCACTTGCTGCGTTTAGCGCCCTCTACATTTTAGTAAAAAGAACGAAAGTTATATAATTGTTGCAACTTTTTGATGTATAATATTTGTGGATACCCAGCAGATGTCTGACAACTTACAAGGGTATACCAGGGTTGTATATAATTTTGGTACAGTCTACAAGTAATTTCCAATTCTTAATATTAACACTTCTCGTGTTCGAGCTTTCGCATTCATCTGGTGTGTAAAAGGATTATGCTGCAGAATATTTGTGGTGCTCTATTTATTTATTCTCATGGTTCTGTACTGTTATCTGTAAGTTCTGATACGTTTTTTAAATAATGGGAAATGTTTTTTAAGGCTTTGTACGATCATTTTATGCTGCTTCTTCATAATGTTTAGGTACATTTGTTTCTTGATATATAAATAAATTTTATTTGTACCTTCATATTTATAGTAAATTTCAGTTTATTTATCTCTGTAGGGACTGTTGAGGCGGAGCCTTTGATATTAACATAAATGCATATAACGTATTTGTATGATAATGTCCCATTCAACAAGACTAGGATTCTTAACATTTTTCACTCTTCGGAAGCAGTCTATTGTATATATGATATACAGGGTATGCGAAGAGTTTTGCTAGTCGATTCCAAAGTAGTATCCTTGATATCTATTATGGATAATTTGAAATCTCTAGCTTACTTGAAAATCACATTTTTTCAATTGATGGCTGTGGTAACAAAATGGTAGAAAATAGAAAAAACAGCTTATATGTCCCAAACATGAATTTTCAAATTCTATGCTGCCGAGTGGTGAAAAATTTAATTTCCATTTTACTTTAAACTTGACTTGAAAAGAGCATAGAAACAGTTTTTCTCATTTTCTACTGTTTAATGCACCCACCCATACTCACAAAATGTGACTTTTGAGTGGCTGTAGGTGTTTACTATACATAATAGATATTGAAGTCAAATTCCTAGAACCAAATAACCAGACTGACTGTTATCGCTTAATTCGAAACGTAACTGCCTCTTACCATTCTGTTATCATTCAGTTTTAAGTCATACCTCATCCGAAACAAACATTTTGTTACGTTTTCCAATCTGGGAACATATATTGATGTTTCTATCATTTTTGAGGAGTTTTGAACAAAGTAAATGCCAAGTATAGTCTTTATGAATTTTATTTCTAAGTGCGCATGTTTAGTTTATAACAGTATGGTATCATTTCAAAAATACAACCTTGCGTAAGAGTGACAAATCAACGTGTCGAAATGATTTAAAATGTATAAACTATAGGGTGCTCTATGTAGAATATAGAAGTTCGGTATCACTTCACATACCGGAAGAGAAAAATTATTCAAAATATTTTAGACCGGTACGCGACCGCAAAAAAAACTCATCTGCTCTTGGGGCAGCATAACTTTAGACTGACATTGTCAGTTCCTGATGAGATAAATTAAAAACTTTTTATACTACTTTATACTAGAGCTGAAGTATGTTCACTGCAAATAACTTGCCTTGGAATCATTCAACTTTCAAATTAATAAATGGTATATAGGGCAGGACAAAAAAATAGGAGTTTAGGAGTTTTGACCAAAAGTAAAGCACCCTTATTCTTAACAATATCAAAAATAATTATTTAGGAGAGTTGTTTAGAATTAAAAATTAACCAGATTTTCACAATTTGCTACACAAAAAATTGATTCTATTCGTTATATCTACTAATTGTCTTCAATTAAATCATAATGCTTGTTTCTATGTATATAACTACAGGGTTAAATATCAACGTTGCACTATAATAAAATGAAAAATGACACAAATCATCTATCATAACGCTTCGCGCTACACTAAATCAGTTATTATTTAACATGCATAAAAACTACGAAAGCATATTCTGTTATGCATTAATTCATTAATTGAAACGGATTTAACTATTATCACAACTACAAAGTATATACAGGGTGAGTCACTATTTTCTCAATGGGGCGTAACTCCATAGCGGTGTACGTTTTCGGTATATATAAAAAATCTGTAATTTATAAGTTTGAATTCTACAGGTTCTACAGGATTTTTGTCCCCAAAGGTATATTTCGGGACAAAAAATCTAGCGATAAGGAGGTTCATTTGGTTAATTGATGTAATTATTGACTTGATAGGTATAAGCTTCTTTGCCTGTTATCATCAATTACTCACGCTGTTGGAAAAATGGCAAATAAAAAATCAACTTTTATCCAGTTGAAAAAGTTGCTAAAGGTACGAATATATTGTGTGTTAAATACTTTAACTGTAAATAGAAGGCTTTTGGGTGATTCGAGAAAAACCATACATCAATGGGTCTATCTCCCTACATAACCAAGATTCACGATGTTTTAAGCAAACTGGCTATTTATTTTTGGTTTCATAACTTTTGAATCACCTCGTATAATAATTTCATATTTAACAGATTAGTTTCTCTTAAAGTAGCCAATCGATTGCAGAATTTATAATTTTTAAATTCCAGGTCCGTATTTAAAAAAAAACACTATATTGGTCCTTCCAAAAACAACTCCCTGTATAATGAATTTTAGTAATTTGGTATACATATTTGAAAAGAGCAGTGAAAACAGAATTACAAATTATTTTACTAGTATGTTTAAATTCAAAATGTGAAATTGTGCGAATTTCGCTGGCCCTAAATAAAAACAGCGATTTTTAATTCGAAATAAGTTTTCACGGATACTATTTCATCTGAAGTGTTAATAGCACAACACATTTTATCATTATATTATCACAATAATCAAATTCCAAGTACGTATCTAAAAAATATCACTATATTATTTCGTCCTAGCAACAACACCCTGTATAATAAGTTTGACTAATTTGATAAAGATATTTGGAAACAGTCGAAAAGCTAAATCCAGTAATGTACTTTGCATTTTTGCGAAAATGATTTCACTAGTAAAAATTGAATTCAAATTGTAACAATGCGAATTTTGGGAGCCCAAAATGGAGAGTTCTTAAGTGTCTGAAAAGCTAAATCTTTGGTTAAGTATATTTTTTCCTTTATTCGACTAAAAAAATATATAAAAACCCCAATTGCAATGTAAAATTATTGTAAGTATAAACTATAGCTACTATTACTACAATTTCAAATACAGATTATGTTACGAATTATCGAGAAACGATAATGATAAATTTGTGCTAATGGAACTATTTCATACAATTTCATGATAGTTAATTTAACTCCATTCCTTGGTATCGAATAAGTAAAAAAAATATGGATACTTAAACATAATTTAATCAAATGAATATACTCTGCTTCTATTTTATATCCTTATTGCAAACTTTTAGTTTCAACTTAAATTTTTACTAGTAAAATCGTTCGCACAAAAAAGCAACCTACAACATTGTATTCAGTTTTATCTACTTTTTTCAAATATGAATACCAAATTAGTTAAACTCATGATTCAGCGTATTATTTCTGGGGCGAATTACATACTTTATTGCCGACGTACCCTCTGGTCTCCGGTACTGCTGTTACGGCAAGCTCAGCACACTTTAATTTATATAAACACATTTGTTCACATTTTTTAGTCTGCATATTGTTTTTAACCTATACACTTTGTTGAATCCGTTATTATGTTCGTATTTTTTAAATGTAATGGAGTTTTTGAAAATAAAGTTTGTGTAACAGCACATATATTTGGCGGCATAATGTGGTCATATTTTTAAATAAGTGAATTCACTGTTTGGACCCCTACTTTGTGGAAACTACTCATGTTACTTTTGTGAATGAAACTAACTGTTCCTAATTAATTCCACTATATATTGAAAAACTATGTAAATTCTATGATAATGACAGTTGATTCGATAAATCATCATCGTCAGAATGAGAGAAGTTATCTGCCCTAGATTCAGCTGTTCATTGACGACTTCACATTACGGATCTCTTGAGTGTATTCTAATTTCTAATTCTTCAAGGAAATCCAGTTCTTGTTTCTTTCCACAAATATGTAGTACTTCCAGTTGTGTGTTATAGTACGAGAGAATAATAAAACATGATTTCTAATACAAAACTTGTAAGTGTTATAGGTGTTAATGAATGTTTGGTGCAAAGTAGATGTTTTGCGTAACGGGATTTAACTGGTTGATATATTACGTATGCTCGTAAGTGGTCACTGTATCTGGTTTCAAAATTTCTAAGGGTTTGACCCAAATAGACAGCATTACATTCAGGACATTTAAGTTTATATATTTCAGACTTTTTAATGGGGGTATTTTTGTTTTTACATTTAACAATTTTTACTAAATAAGGACCTGGAATTTAAAATGTGTTAATACATTAATAATTCAAATATGTTGTACTGTTAAACATTTTATATAATCCCGAAAACTTAATTTGTTTTAAAAAATTGCTCTTTTTATTTTGGGCCCCAGTAATTCGCACAATTTTACAGTTTCAGCTCAAATTTTTACCAGTAAAATTGTTTGCGCAAAAACGCAAAGTACATTACAGGAATAGTTTTTTTTGCCTTCTTTTTATGTATATACTTATAAGAACATAATATCAGTGTAGAATCCGTCATAACCTTCTCAAAAATAAGTTTCACTCTTATGAAGTAATGCTGATGAAAAAATATCTATTGATGATTTTGATCGGTGATTCGAAATTTCTGAAACCAAAATGCAAACTTGTATAAAGACGAATGAGATAGTTTTTTTCCGATGAAGCCACGTTCATGTTAAATGGCACAATTTATCAACAGAATGACAGATATTGGAGTAACACTATTCCTAGATGGATGCAGAAACATAGAACGTAATGGCCTAATATTAGTAAATTTTTTATAGAGGAAAATTTGAATATGCAGTTATTTAGATTTGTTGCGAAATCATATAGTTTTTGCAATACAGAATTCTATTGATAACAATATCAGTGACGATATATTTCAGTAGCATGGTGCCATGCTTTAGAGTTGCTGATCAAAATTCTTTAAATCAAAGTTTCCAACACAGTCAGGGAGGAACAACAGGCCCAATTAAGTAACCATTTTTTCACCATTAGATTTTTTATAGAGACATATCAAAAAGTTTGGATATAGAACAAAACCTGATAATCTGGAGGATCATAGAAATAGAAAACTGTTAATAATCCGTAAAATAACAAATGAGGAATTGCGTAATGCCATATCAGCTTCTCACAATATATTTCAAATCGCGGTAGCAGTACCTTGATGGAAGTTAATATCGAAAAATGCAATGAAACATGTTTTAACTCAATTCCCAGTATATTGCATTTATTGCTAAAATAATTAACAGGATAAATAAGCTATGATGAGATAATATGAATACATAAATTGTTTATTCCTATAAATTATTTTGTTATTAGAACGTTTTTATAATTTACCTTTTTCAATAATTTTCGAATGAATAGAATCCAAAAAAGAGTATATCGAGAATATAATTTGAGACATAAGTCTTACAGAAAGTGTGTATCGATCACTCTAATCCTCGTTTTCGAGATGCGGAGTGAAAAATTCCGAAAATGCCACTTTTTGTTCAAGAAATTTCTCATACTACTTATTGAACTCAGATGCCGACCAACTAAACATCGATACGGGTTTAATAGTAGTGAGTAAAAAATATTTATAGATCATAAATATACCGATTAGTTGTTGTAGTGTTTGATAACTTTGCCAGCTGCTTATTTATTGGATTAAATATTTTTCTCTTGATGATGTAACGACTATCTTTACGAAAAGTCCTGAAAAATACCTATACACAAAAAAATGTGAAAATTTTTTTATATTCGCAAAAATATGAAATATTATTGCATACATACATTTTAGATATTATATATGGCTAATGTATGCAATTGTATATATAAAATTTTGAGGTCCCCGAAACTACCCTTAGACATATATATATATATATGTATATATATATATATATATATGTATATATATATATATACATATATCTAAAGTTTTTCTTGGTTTTAGGTCGTTTTTATAAAATATAAACACAAAAAGACGGTTTAAGTTGGGATTACCAACATATATTAACGTTTCGGCTCACTCAAGCCTTTTTCAAAATATATCTACATCTAAAATAAAATGATTTCTTCACTAAGAGATACAATACAACGAAAATATTTTTCACTTACCTCAAACGTAGAATAATTGATGCATATACATTAAAATATCCATTTACAAATTTCGTTAAAAACATAAAATATTCTTTTTACTCTACGAAAACTAGTATTCACAACAAATAATCCATAACGTACATACACACTAAAACTATTTACAGTACTGATAGATATATCTTACTGAGGTTGTTTAAATCTTTTTTATTGTTAATGGCATGCTGGTTTTTTTGGATAGCTATTGATTCTAAAATTTCCCTCTTTTTTGTATTGTGTTCCGACCCTATAATTTTTGTGTTTTCAAAATTAAATGTATGTTTTTTTGAGTTTTCGTGGCAAGTTAGAGCTGTTGTATTTTTTTTGTCGTTTTTATGTCCTTTTATGCGATTTTCCAAATACTGGCTGGTTTGTCCAATGTAAACACCATTGCAATCGTTACACGGAATTTGATAAATTATATTACTTTTTTTATTTTTCGGCGGTTTTTGATTTTAATTTTGAAAAATTGTTGGATAGAGTTTTATTTGCTTTATAGCATATGGTAATATTGTGTTTACTAAACAGCCCTTGTATTTTTTGCGATAATCCATTTATGAATGGCATGGAAATATATTTTCTATTACTGTTATTGTTTTGTTCTATATTTTTCGTTGAATTATAGAATTTATTTATACGTGTTTTAAATTTTTAAATAATTTGTTAACAAATTCTGAAGGGTAGCTGTTAAGGTTTAAGGCTTCTTTGGCTTTGGTGATAGCAATACTTCTGTATTCCGGGTCTGATAGTTGAATTGCACGATCAGCCAGTCGAATGACAACAGATCTTTTTTGGTGTGAATTAAAATTAAGGTACCTAGATGACCAGGTTTCTTTGGTATACCATTCAGTTCTAATATTATTATTTGTGTGATGTAAAGTGACATCTAGGAAATTTATTTTGCCATCTTGTTCATTTTCGATGGTGAATTGAAGTTTTTCATGATATGAATTGAATTTTTTCAAAATATTATTAACCTGTTGTGCTGGGAGAGCAGTGATACAATCGTCCACATATCTAAAGAAAAAGGGGACTTCCCCATCAATTTTTGAGAGGACAGTTGTTTCGAGGTCCTCCATTACTATCTGCGCAATAACACTTGAAATTGATGATCCCATTGCGCATCCTTCCAATTGCTTATATAAATTATTTTCGTACATGAAATATGTAGAAGTTAATGTAAGTTCGATGGCTTTTATAAATTCGTTCAAGGGAATGTCAGTATATTTTTTTATTCCCTTCCATTTTTTTCTTATTATTTCCAAAGCTAAACCAATTGGAACATTGGTATACAGGGATACGACATCCAATGAAATTAATACATAGTTATTTGGAATTGCAAGATTTTTTAATTTGTTTTTGAAATGAAAAGAATCTTTGATATAATTCTGACGATGATATTGATTTATCGAAACAATTGTCATTTTTTTATAATTTTCAATAACTTGTATTATATTGTGGAATTAACTAGAGACCGTGAGTTTCATTTAAAAACACTAATATGAGCATATTCCACGAAGTAAGGGTCGAGACAGTCAATTTCATTTGATATAATAATCGTTTTTCCACGTTATGTTACTTAAGATATTTTTGAGAAATCTTGAAAGCAAACTAAAAGGGGATTGGATACATGACACAATAGGGCGCAATGGTGTATTTTCCTTATGGAGTTTTGGGAGGCCATATATTTTTGGTGGTACAGCATTTCGAATTTGTAATGTTCTTGCTATTTTTGGCGAGATATATTGATTATTTTCCCAAAGGTCTATTAAATCATTGTTCTGTTTTTGATATTTATTTGTGGGGTCTTGTTTAATCTGTTTATATGTTTTTTTATCTTGTAATAAATGTTTCATTTCATCATTGTATTCGGATGATGACATTATGACAGTTTTGTTGGTCTTATCAGCTTTAAGAATTTTAATTTGAGGGTTATCTTTAAGGAATTTCTTGGTTTTGTTTACCTTTATTAAAAATGAGGTATTATTTTTTTTATTATTTTTCAATTTGTTATTAAAATTTGTTAGAATATTGCTTGTTTTACTTCTGATTTCATCTTTTTCTTTGTATGTTAAATGGTTTATACCTGTCTCTATATTGCAAATAATATTTTCAGTTGGTAATTGTGTTTCTTTCGTGATTTCCGTTGCAAAATTTGGTCCTAGACTCAGTACTTCAGATGCGTAATCAGGAATAACAACATCAGTAAGATTCTCTACCCATTCTTTTTAATATTACTGTTAGTATTGCCATGTTGTGCTATCAAAAGTTTCGTTATTTTGTTTTGATTTCTAGATTCAATTTGTCTAAACATTTTTTCATTCTTGCTATGAGAACTCGATTTAAATTTATCAAAAACATTCTGTGGTACCTTTTTTTCGATTTTGTTTTCAAGTACTGTCAATGTACTAAATAATTTATTTAGATTAGCTGTTGTATCCGTAATTAGTAAGTTCAAAGTTGCTCCTATAAATCTACTTAAAATTTGATTTTCAAATCTACGTTTAAGGTTTACATTTAAAAAACAAATATGTGAGATTTTGAATTTTAAGAAGGTTGGTTTAAGATTTTCGTTTTTACACCTTAATAAAAAAATCCTTCTATTTTTTTATTTGACCAGTTTTTTGGATACTTTTTCATGTTCCTTGATATCTTGGATCAGATCTTCTCCGTATTGTTGTTCTAATATGGAGTAGTTTAGCATTTGTTCACCCATGCTGTATATATATTTTTATGTGCGGGATACTTTCTTTGACCTTTTATAGTATATATACATATATCTAAAGTATTTCTTGGTTTTAGGTCGTTTTTATAAAATATAAACACAAAAAGACGGTTTAAGTTGGGATTACCATCATATATTAACGTTTCGGCTCACTCAAGCCTTTCTCAAAATATATCTACATCTAAAATAAAATGATTTCTTCACTAAGAGATACAATACAACGAAAATATTTTTCACTTACCTCAAACGTAGAATAATTGATGACATATACATTAAAATGTCCATTTACAAATTTCGTTAAAAACATAAAATATTCCTTTTACTCTACGAAAACTAGTATTCACAACAAATAATCCATAACGTACATACACATTAAAACTATTCACAGTACTGATAGATATATCTTACTGAGGTTGTTTAAATATTTTTTATTGTTAATGGCATGCTGGCTTTTTTGGATAGCTATTGATTCTAAAATTTCCCTCTTTTTTGTATTGTGTTCCGACCCTATAATGTCTGTGTTTTCAAAATTAAATGTATGTTTTTTCGAGTAAAGTGAAAGAAGTAGAGTAAAAAGAATATTTTATGTTTTCAACGAAATTTGTAAATGGATATTTTAATGTATATGTCATAAATTATTCTACGTTTGAGGTAAGTGAAAAATATTTCCGTTGTATTGTATCTCTTAGTGGAGAAATCAGTTTATTTTAGATGTAGATATATTTTGAAAAAGGCTTGAGTGAGCCGAAACGTTAATATATGATGGTAATCCCAACTTAAACCGTATTTTTGTGTTTATATTTTATAAAAACGACCTAAAACCAAGAAAAACTTTAGATATATGTATATATACTATAAAAGGTCAAAGAAAGTATCCTGCACATAAATATATATATATATATATATATATATATATATATATATATATATATATATATATATATATATACAGCATGGGTGAACAAATGCTAAACTACTCCATATTAGAACAACAATTCGGAGAAGATCTGATCCAAGATATCAAGGAACATGAAAAAGTATCCAAAAAACTGGTCAAACAAAAAAATAGAAGGATTTTTTTATTAAGGTGTAAAAAGATTTTTTTATTAAGGTGTGAATAAGAAAATCTTAAACCAACCTTCTTAAAATTCAAAATCTCACATATTTGTTTTTTAAATGTAAACCTTAAACGTAGATTTGAAAATCAAATTTTAAGTAGATTTATAGGAGCAACTTTGAACTTACTAATTACGGATACAACAGCTAATCTAAATAAAGTATTTAGTACATTGACAGTACTTGAAAACAAAATCGGAAAAAAGGTACCACAGAATGTTTTTGATAAATTTAAATCGAGTTCTCATAGCAAGAATGGAAAAATGTTTAGACAAATTAAATCTAGAAATCAAAACAAAATAACAAAACTTTTGATAGCACAACATGGCAATACTAACAGTAATATTAAAAAGAATGATAAAGAATGGGTAGAGAATCTTACTGATGTTGTTATTCCTGATTACGCATCTGAAGTACTGAGTCTAGGACCAAATTTTGCAACGGAAATCACGAAAGAAACACAATTGCCAACTGAAAATATTATTTGCAATATAGAGACAGGTATAAACAATTTAACATACAAAGAAAAAGATGAAATCAGAAGTAAAACAAGCAATATTCTAACAAATTTTAAAAACAAATTGAAAAATAATAAAAAAATAATACATCATTTTTAACAAAGGTAAACAAAACCAAGAAATTCCTTAAAGATAACCCTCAAATTAAAATTCTTAAAGCTGATGACCATCAAAACTGTCATAATGTCATCACCCGAATACAATGATAAAATGAACCATTTATTACAAGATAAAAAAACCTATAAACAGATTAAACAAGACCCCACAAATAAATATCAAAAACAGAACAATGATTTAATAGACCTTTGGGAAAATAATCAATATATCTCGCCAAGTATTGCAAAAACATTAAAAATTCGAAATGCTGTACCACCAAAAATATATGGCCTCCCAAAACTCCATATGGAAAAAACACCATTGCGCCCCATTGTGTCATGTATCCAATCCCCTTTTAGTTTGCTTCCAAGATTTCTCATAAATATCTTAAGTAACATAACGTGCAAAAACGATTATTATATCAAAGATTCTTTTCATTTCAAAAACAAATTTAAAAATCTTGCAATTCCAAATAACTATGTATTATTTTCATTGGATGTCGTATCCCTGTATACCAATGTTCCAATTGGTTTAGCTTTGGAAATAATAAGAAAAAAAGGAAGGAAATAAAAAAATATACTGACATTCCCTTGAACGAATTTATAAAAGCCATCGAACTTACATTAACTTCTACATATTTCATGTACGAAAATAATTTATATAAGCAATTGGAAGGATGCGCAATGGGATCATCAATTTTAAGTGTTATTGCGCAGATATTAATGGAGGACCTCGAAACAACTGTCCTCTCAAAAATTGATGGTGAAGTCCCCTTTTTCTTTAGAAATGTGGACGATTGTATCACTGCTCTCCCAGCACAACAGGTTAATAATATTTTGAAAAAATTCAATTCATATCATGAAAAACTTCAACTCACCATCGAAAATGAACAAGATGGCGAAATACATTTCCTAGATGTCACTTTACATCACACAAATAATAATATTAGAACTGAATGGTATACCAAAGAAACCTGCTCATCTAGGTACCTTAATTTGAATTCACACCATCCAATCAATCAAAAAAGATCTGTTGTCATTGGACTGGCTGATCGTGCAATTCAACTATCAGACCCGGAATACAGAAGTATTGCTATCACCAAAGCCAAAGAAGCCTTAAACCTTAACAGCTACCCTTCAGAATTTGTTAACAAATTATTTAAAACACGTATAAATAAATTCTATAATTCAACGAAAAATGTAGAACAAAACAATAACAGTAATAGAAAATATATTTCCATGCCATACATAAACGGATTATCGCAACAAATAACTGGGCTGTTTACTAAACACAATATTACCATATGACATAAAGCAAATAAAACTCTATCCAACAATTTTTCAAAATTAAAATCAAAAACGCCGGAAAATAAAAAAAGTAATATAATTTATCAAATTCCGTGTAACGATTGCAATGGTGTTTACATTGGACAAACCAGCCAGTATTTGGAAAATCGCATAAAAGGACATAAATACGACAAAAAAAATACAACAGCTCTAACTTGCCACGAAAACTCAAAAAAACATACATTTAATTTTGAAAACACAAAAATTATAGGGTCGGAACACAATACAAAAAAGAGGGAAATTTTAGAATCAATAGCTATCCAAAAACACCAGCATGCCATTAACAATAAAAAAGATTTAAACAACCTCAGTAAGATATATCTATCAGTACTGTAAATAGTTTTAGTGTGTATGTACGTTATGGATTATTTGTTGTGAATACTAGTTTTCGTAGAGTAAAAAGAATATTTTATGTTTTTAACCAAATTTGTAAATGGATATTTTAATGTATATGTCATCAATTATTCTACGTTTGAGGTAAGTGAGAAATATTTCCGTTGTATTGTATCTCTTAGTGAAGAAATCATTTTATTTTAGATGTAGATATATTTTGTAAAAGGCTTGAGTGAGCCGAAACGTTAATATATGATGGTAATCCCAACTTAAACCGTCTTTTTGTGTTTATATTTTATAGAAACGACCTAAAACCAAGAAAAACTTTAGATATATGTATATATACTATAAACTATAAAAGGTCAAAGAAACTTTCCCGCACATAAAAATATTCATATATATATATATATATATATATATATATATATATATATATATATATTATATATATATATATATATATACACACATTGAAAAATATCTTATTGTGGACAGCAGCAAATGAGGAAAAGTTTAGTCTATTCAATTCTCCAAGCTTTCGTAAATCTTTATTTACACCATCAGGGAAATTAATCGAGATTGCATCCTAGATCTTGAAAACAGGAAATGTGTAAAACAGCAAATAGTGAAAGAAATGATTCCAGCTGGCAATACATTTGCCCACTACTGGTTGAATTTTGAAATATTATTAGAAATCAAAGTTAAAACATTAAAATAGCGTGAATCCACACACCCACGTGGACCCGTGAGGTAACTGACGGAAACTGAAAATGTTAGGTTAAGTACAAAATTCATCATTACTTAATGAGTGAAAAGAATCGATCTTTGCAATGATAATTAAGTAATGATGAATTTTGTACTTAACCTAACATTTTCAGTTTCCGTCAGTATTCTCACGGGTTCACGTGGGTGTGTGGATTCACGTTATTTTAATGTTTTAACTTTGATTTTTAATAATGTTTTAGAATGTAACCAGTAGTGGGCAAATGTATTGTCGACTGGACTTTTTTCTTCAACTATTTGCTGTTTCACACATTTCCTGTTTTCAAGATCTAGGATGCAATCTCGATTAATTTCCCTGATGATGTAAATAAAGATTTACGAAAGCTTGGAGGATTGAATACTTTTCCTCATTTGCTGCTATCCCCAATAAGATATTTTTCAATTTGTGCTCTTATTGATCAGCAAGGATCACTGCGTTTTTCGCTTTTCAGCTATATATATATATATATATATATATATATATATATATATATATATTTATATATATATATATATATATATATTTATGGATATTTTAAAACAATAATATTGAGAGATAGTTGATCTATAGAAATTTTGGAATAATTTAATTGGCAGATGCTCTATGAAAAATGATGATGGTAGATGACAGAAAGAATTTTCAAAAAAAAAACAAGTAAGAATCCGAGAGCAGCAAGTAAAATATAGTTAGATTCAAACGAGAAGCAAATTCATAAGTATAAGAATTTCTACATATTAAACTGGAATAAAAGAGTATTCGTAAGTAATAATTTTCAATTCTTGTTTTTTGTATTTACATTCAATAATTTATTGTAGAGTTCCTGATGAACAGTCAATAAAGTCTCGAAAGCTTGAACAGAATAAAGAGTCCACTTTTTATTCCTCCTTTGGCTGAAGAGCCTATTAAGAATTTTGATTTATATATATATATATATATATATATATATATATATATATATATATATATATATATATTGAACCACATATCTTATATCATTAAAGCACATTAGCTGATTGAGAATGTTAAATTTGGTTTTTGAATAAATTGAAAATATATTGATAAAAGAACAAATAAAAAACCACAGTCAGAATTAAAATTCATATGAAATTATATTATAAAATCATTTGTTTGGTATAATAAAAAGAGTAACAATAAAATATAGACAAATTACCTTAATAATTATCTAAAGATATGAAACGTATAACAAGTACGGGAGAAAACATTGTATCTGCCTAAAATGGATATTTGTTTGTCACTAGGAACCAGCTGCTTATCTGAAAATAAACAAGCATTAGTAATCAAGTTTAATACAACTATAAGTTGAATATTTACAATCCATATTTGTTATAAAGAATTAGATGAATCAAAATATAAATCCAAGATGACATAACTCTGATGATATGTCAAACTTATGTATCAATTTTATATATTAACAAAAAAGGGAAATGGATAATAAGATGGTGATAGATATATGTCAATATCAGAATTATAAAATTTTTATAGTTTCAAATAAATAAACCAAGACATTTATGAGATAAAAGGATTTGTGTTAGAATTTTAGATGTTATTTCAATTTTATCACATGTAGAAAAACAAGAATTTCAATGTATTAACCGTGAATTTATCAATTGTCAAATACTTATTTTATTTAGAATATCGAGATAAAACATAAAACGAAATTATTAGGTATGATACTTGACCAAAAATTAAACTGCAGACCGCACATTGAATATCTGATTAACAGATGCCGAAGAGTTATTAACATTATCAAATGTTTGTCGAGTATCCGATGGGGGTCCGACAGAGAAATTTTATTACGCATCTATCAAACTTTAGTGCAATCCAAAATTGACTTTGGCTGTGTTGTTCATGGTTCTGCAAGACGTTCACACTTGAACCAGCTAAATAAAATCCAAAATCTCGCAGTAAGACATGCAATCGGTGCATTTAGAACAAGCCCTATAGAAGCAATCTTATGCGATGCTTCGTCCTTACCCCTAAACTTAAGGAGAGATATGCAGCTCATAACATATGGCGTGAAAATACAAACGTTACCCAACCATTTAAATAACAAAATTTTCACAAACCTTCCCAGTCCACACACACTAAGACGTAGTTCAACTAAACCATCCAGTATTCGTTTTTCAGACACATCTGAAGAGTACAGGATAAACTTACAAATAGAAAAAATGACCTATACGTATGACACCCCTCCATGGCTAAGAAAACTACCACAAATGAACATATCTCTCAGTAAATACAAAAAAGAAGATACCGCTCCATCGATCTACCGAACGCTATTTTTAGAACAAATGGATCTACACAACGAACATTTAGTCATCTACACAGATGGTTCCAAATCAGATAATGGAACAGGGGCGGCAATCGTAATCGGTGTAGATTCCTTCTTTTGGACCCTAAACCAAGAGTCTAGTATACTTAATGCCGAGTTGTATGCAATATGGCAAGCAATGTTGTACTCCAGTCAGAGCAGCTTTGAAAAATGTTTAGTTTGTACGGATTCCTTAACTGCCACTCTCTCGACAAAAAATCGTTTTTCTGCAAATGAATGGGTTGTACGCATTCAAGAATTATCAACCCATCTATACAGTATGCAAAGGACTATTTCAATAATGTGGATACCTGGGCATACCGATATTACCGGTAATACTGAAGCTGATCTAGTAGCAAGAAAGCCACAAGCGGAACAGTTGACAAAGGCATACCTAACACCTTCCTGGATATGAAAACGGATATAAAGAATAAAATTTACGAAGCATGGCAGAACAGATGGAATACATATGACGGACAATTAAGACACATTAAACCGAGCGTACAAAAATTGTTCTACTCCAAAACTCTTACAAGGCGTGAACAAGTCGTCCTCAGCCGATTAAGGATAGGCCACACAAACCTAACCCATTTACACCTCCTCCTTGGAAAGAACAAACCTAGATGTGAGAAGTGCGGCATCCCACTAACAACACAACATATATTTACTTGTGCAGCCTTCAATTTTCACAGACAATTCCTCAAAATACCCCAGATCGAAAACATTCTTAGAAACCAAAATGACGAGCTTAACCAGGTGATAACTTATCTAAAGTCCACAAATTTATTTTATAAAATATAAATCACCCCAATGATATATCGACGAGCACAATGACCTAGATGTCGATGCTCAAACACAAAAAAAAAAAAATTTCAGTTCTTGTTTTTTGTATTTACATTCAATAATTTATTGTAGAGAGTTCCTGATGAACAGTCAATAAAGTCTCGAAAGCTTGAACAGAATAAAGAGTCCACTTTTTATTTCTCCTTTGGCTGAAGACCCTATTAAGAATTTTGATTTATATATATATATATATATATATATATATATATATATATATATTGAACCACATATCTTATATCATTAAAGCACATTAGCTGATTGAGAATGTTAAATTTGGTTTTTGAATAAATTGAAAATATATTGATAAAAGAACAAATAAAAAACCACAGTCAGAATTAAAATTCATATGAAATCATATTATAAAATCATTTGTTTGGTATAAAAAAAAGAGTAACAATAAAATATAGACAAATTACCTTAATAATTATCTAAAGATATGAAACGTATAACAAGTATGGGAGAAAACATTGTATCTGCTTAAAATGGATATTTGTTTGTCACTAGGAACCAGCTGCTTATCTGAAAATAAACAAGCATTAGTAATCAAGTTTAATACAACTATAAGTTGAATATTTACAATCCATATTTGTTATAAAGAATTAGATGAATCAAAATATAAATCCAAGATGACATAACTCTGATGATATGTCAAACTTATGTATCAATTTTATATATTAACAAAAAAGGGAAATGGATAATAAGATGGTGATAGATATATGTCAATATCAGAATTATAAAATTTTTATAGTTTCAAATAAATAAACCAAGACATTTATGAGATAAAAGGATTTGTGTTAGAATTTTAGATGTTATTTCAATTTTATCACATGTAGAAAAACAAGAATTTATATTGTAATTTCAATGTATTAACCGTGAATTTATCAATTGTCAAATACTTATTTTATTTAGAATATCGAGATAAAACATAAAACGAAATTATTAGGTATGATACTTGACCAAAAATTAAACTGCAGACCGCACATTGAATATCTGATTAACAGATGCCGAAGAGTTATTAACATTATCAAATGTTTGTCGAGTATCCGATGGGGGTCCGACAGAGAAATTTTATCACGCATCTATCAAACTTTAGTGCAATCCAAAATTGACTTTGACTGTATTGTTTATGGTTCTGCAAGACGTTCACACTTGAACCAGCTAAATAAAATCCAAAATCTCGCAGTAAGACATGCAATCGGTGCATTTAGAACAAGCCCTATAGAAGCAATCTTATGCGATGCTTCGTTCTTACCCCTAAACTTAAGGAGAGATATGCAGCTCATAACATATGGCGTGAAAATACAAACGTTACCCAACCATTTAAATAACAAAATTTTCACAAACCTTTCCAGTCCACACACACTAAGACGTAGTTCAACTAAACCATCCAGTATTCGTTTTTCAGACACATCTGAAGAGTACAGGATAAACTTACAAATAGAAAAAATGACCTATACGTATGACACCCCTCCATGGCTAAGAAAACTACCACAAATGAACATATCTCTCAGTAAATACAAAAAAGAAGATACCGCTCCATCGATCTACCGAACGCTATTTTTAGAACAAATGGATCTACACAACGAACATTTAGTCATCTACACAGATGGTTCCAAATCAGATAATGGAACAGGGGCGGCAATCGTAATCGGTGTAGATTCCTTCTTTTGGACCCTAAACCAAGAGTCTAGTATACTTAATGCCGAGTTGTATGCAATATGGCAAGCGTTGTTGTACTTCAGTCAGAGCAGCTTTGAAAAATGTTTAGTTTGTACGGATTCCTTAACTGCCACTCTCTCGACAAAAAATCGTTTTTCTGCAAATGAATGGGTTGTACGCATTCAAGAATTATCAACCCATCTATACAGTATGCAAAGGACTATTTCAATAATGTGGATACCTGGGCATACCGATATTACCGGTAATACTGAAGCTGATCTAGTAGCAAGAAAGCCACAAGCGGAACAGTTGACAAAGGCATACCTAACACCTTCATGAATATGAAAACGGATATAAAGAATAAAATTTACGAAGCATGGCAGAACAGATGGAATACATATGACGGACAATTAAGACACATTAAACCAAGCGTACAAAAATGGTTCTACTCCAAAACTCTTACAAGGCGTGAACAAGTCGTCCTCAGCCGATTAAGGATAGGCCACACAAACTTAACCCATTTACACCTCCTCCTTGGAAAGAACAAACCTAGATGTGAGAAGTGCGGCATCCCACTAACAACACAACATATATTTACTTGTGCAGCCTTCAATTTTCACAGACAATTCCTCAAAATACCCCAGATCGAAAACATTCTTAGAAACCAAAATGACGAGCTTAACCAGATGATAACTTATCTAAAGTCCACAAATTTATTTTATAAAATATAAATTACCCCAATGATATATCGACGAGCACAATGACCTAGATGTCGATGCTCAAACACAAAAAAAAAAAAATTTCAATTCTTGCTTTTTGTATTTACATTCAATAATTTATTGTAGAGTTCCTGATGAACAGTCAATAAAGTCTCGAAAGCTTGAACAGAATAAAGAGTCCACTTTTTATTTCTCCTTTTGCTGAAGACCCTTAAGAATTTTGATTTATATATATATATATATATATATATATTGAACCACATATCTTATATCATTGAAGCACATTAGCTGATTGAGAATGTTAAATTTGGTTTTTAAATAAATTGAAAATATATTGATAAAAGAACAAATAAAAAACCACAGTCAGAATTAAAATTCATATGAAATTATATTATAAAATCATTTGTTTGGTATAATAAAAAGAGTAACAATAAAATATAGACAAATTACCTTAATAATTATCTAAAGATATGAAACGTATAACAAGTATGGGAGAAAACATTGTATCTGCCTAAAATGGATATTTGTTTGTCACTAGGAATCAGCTGCTTATCTGAAAATAAACAAGCATTAGTAATCAAGTTTAATACAACTATAAGTTGAATATTTACAATCCATATTTGTTATAAAGAATTAGATGAATCAAAATATAAATCCAAGATGACATAACTCTGATGATATGTCAAACTTATGTATCAATTTTATATATTAACAAAAAAGGGAAATGGATAATAAGATGGTGATAGATATATGTCAATATCAGAATTATAAAATTTTTATAGTTTCAAATAAATAAACCAAGACATTTATGAGATAAAAGGATTTGTGTTGGAATTTTAGATGTTATTTCAATTTTATCACATGTAGAAAAACAAGAATTTATATTGTAATTTCAATGTATTAACCGTGAATTTACTTATTTCATTTAGATTGTTATATGTTAAAGAAAAAACAGACTTTTTCAAGCTAAATTCATAATCATATGTTTTCCTGAAACTTTCAAAGTGCAATAAAGTGAGTAGAACTTTATAGCTCGGCAAAGGAAAGCATTGTTGTTATGGCAGACAGTTTTGTTAAATTGTGAGGGAAACAAAACTTTGTTTGGAGCAGTGAGCTGGGAAACAAATAGTTTGTTGATTAAAAAATCGACAATCGGGAAGGAAGCTTGGGTTGGAGAGAAGCGTGGAGTCGTAAGTAGGGGTAACAAGACTAAATGAGTTTTGGAACAAAATCTAAGTAAAATTGATTTAAATACATATGAAAGTTGAAAAATCGTAATATAAATCAAACACCAAACACTTACGATTGTTGATATACAGTTATTCCCGATAATATCCACGATTTATTCAGAAATTGTGCAGCGTGGTTTCCAGTCGGTTTTTTCCTGTTACCAGATGTGGTAATATCCAGACTACAGACTCCAGGTCAGTGTGTTTTTAATATTATTGGCCAATAATAACAAACTAAAAATTAAGATTAGTAAGAAAATTTCTGATGATTTAATAATATGTATATATAATTCATATACATAAATTCTTTTATTATATTTTCCATCACTAATCTTATTATAAAGAAAACAATTCTTATGTTCATAATATCCATATAAGTTAGTAGGCGTTTACAGTCTTACACAAACGTTCGGTTTTCGTTCGTATGATTCCGCTTATTTGAGCATGCGCATAAAATGTTTGGTTGTATAAATAATGACTGTGGTTTTATAATGCCATAGGCGTATCAAATATCAATTTTTGAAATAGATTTTTACTAAGAAAATTAAATTACTCCCAATCAATGTGTTTCATTTTATTTAATTAAAGAATATAAATCAATCTATGCTTGAACCCAAAGAGTAGAATGATTCATATGCTCCCGTATTAAAAAATAAGTGAGCTAGCTAAACAAACAATATAAAATAAATAAATAAATCATTTAACCTATAAACAACAATAAAAAAAAATTAAATAAATATTATCTAAAAAATTAATAATATTATATTATATTATATATATATATATATATATATATATACGAGTATATATATATATAACTATTGTAGAGGTTGCGTTTTTCTTTTTAAGATAGAATTAATAATGTAATTATTACTATTATTGTCAAATTTTCCATGTTAATTTATTTATCAAAAAGTTTCATTCTAATATTGCCCAGACTGTTATTTTAATTTTGCTAACTCATGATTTTTTTTATTATTCAGCCACGATTATATTAATTATTGTGAGAAATAGAATAATTATCAATTATGAATGAAACTCAGTCAAACGTAGGGTTCAATCGCGCCATTCAAAATCACCTTCAAAATTATGTTGCGAATTTTGAAATTTACATTAATATTTTGTCAACTCATCAAATTTTGTAACCAAATTATTATCATTGGAATGATTTCAGGAATTTTTGTGACAATATTACACAGTTATAAATTTTTAATTTCATTTAGTTAACAATATAAGCCGAAATGACATACGCACAGTTTTTTTTTGAGCTCAGAAATTAATAAATTTGCATACCTCATATCACACAGAAGTTGAAGTTATGCAATCCAAAATAAACTTCTACCATCCAAAATGTCCAAAAGAATTCGGAAATCCACGAAATATTCAGATTCAAATATTGATAAATCCGAACATGTATCCAAACCCAATTATATTTGTTCAATTAGCATTTCTTCCTCTCACTACTAATATGAAGTTTGTATAAATTTCTTTATTTATCGCAAATACACGCGTTTTCGTTTTTAATCATCAAGAAAAAGAATTTTATCCTCTCTATTTTGACGTTTTTAATCAGGTAGACTTCTGATGATGATATTGATTTATCGAAACAATTGTCAATTTTTTAGAATTTTCAATAACTTGTATTATATTGTGGAATTAACTAGAGACCTTGAGTTTCATTTAAAAACACTTCTTTCAAAGAAATTATCGATCCATAAAATGATCGTTAAGGGTCGTTAGGGAAACTTTTTCTGTACAATAATGGATTTTTACTTTATAATTCAAAATGTACCCGACAATTATGTAAAATTGAAACGAAATTTACTGTCTCGACCCTTACTTCGTAAAATCCACTCATATTATAGATTTAAATGAAACTAACTGTTTCAAGATAATTTCACAATATATTGAAAAAAGTTAAAACATTCTATGAAATTCACAAGTGTTTCGATATTGAATATCATCGTCAGAATGACAGAAGTTAATTAATTATTTTTGGCTAGAACAGTTGACTACCTTATGATTGACTTACTATATATTAATAGAAAAAATAAAAGGATATGCTATTACAAAGATTGAAGCTAAGATATTATTAGCCCTATGGGGATATCCTGGATCTATTTTTCCATTTAAGATCAAGATTACTGTGCAGTGATATAGAAAACCACGAGAACTATATCTACTGATCTTTACTATTAATATATATTTCGTCAATCACAAGACAGGTCACATCTTGGACTACCCAAAAATATTTAATAAACATCAGGTAGGCATCAAATGAAATAGTAACTTCTGTTATTCTGTCGAAGATATTTATTATCGAAACAATTATCAATTTCTTAGAATGCTTAGAATGCTTAGACTGTTTAAACATATATAATCTGGAATTTTTCTTCCTTTTTTTTGTTTATTTTGCTGTTAATCACGAGAACTTTTATTTGATAATTTTTATAAGAAATGTTTGTAAACATATTGTCTTTTCTAATCAATTTTGACGTTACCAAAAATTCGAAATTATAACTTTTACCAGACATTCAATATATATATACATATATATATATATATATATATATATATATATATATGGGGGATATTTATGGGTAATTCACGCAAAAAGAGAAAGGGGCTACTGAAACAGAGTGGTAACCGCGGACATGGATGCTTCTGGCTCGTTTGCCGTCTTCACCACGGTATAACCAAATAAGGATGTGAAATTTGGGAGCAAAGATGTTAATCAAAATATGGGAAAACACAAAAAAACGGAATTACCCATGAATCTCTTCCCACGCAAAGCTAAAGATTCCCATTCAAATGTTATATACAAATTATTTATAATAAATATACACACACACACATATATATATATATATAAATATATATTATAGTTTATAATTAAGAGTCTCATGCATCCCCCCACTTTTTTATTATATATATATATATATATATATATATATATATATATATATATATATATATATAAAGAAGATGTAGAAATATCGCGTGATATATTAACAACAATAAAGAGATTCATGGGTAATTCACGCAAAAAAGGGCTACTGAAACAGAGTGGTAACCGCGGACATGCATGTACCAGGCTCATTTGCTATCATCAGCACGGTATAACTAAATTATATATATATATATATATATATATATATATATATATATATATATATATATAATTAAAAGTAGGGGGATAAATGAGACTCTTAATGATAAAAAAAATTATGATATAGAAGTTAATAAATAATAAATATATGATAGTGTCAAGTCACGTGTATGTAGCAAATATTTTTACAGCTAAATTTAAGACTTCATTCATTTTCAACGACGATTAGCTATTTTACAGCTATTTCAAAACTTATTGATCCTCACATAAATAATAAGCAGAAGCTGCTATAAAAAATGCCTCAGGAGATAAAAATGTAATGCCTGATATAAAGTAATTAATTCAATTTGACTCGATATTTATGGCAATTATTCTGAAAGTATCTTGGAATCGGACTATAATAATTCAAATTAATTTAGTTTTAATAAATCAATAAATTGAAAAATTGACTGTCTCGACCCTTACTTCGTGGAATATGCTCATATTAGTGTTTTTAAATGGAACTCAAGGTCTCTAGTTAATTCCACAATATAATACAAGTTATTGAAAATTCTAAAAAAAATGACAATTGTTTCGATAAATCAATATCATCGTCAGAATCAATAAATTATTCGTAGTTTATTTAAAATAAGTAAATATGTAAATAGAGTTTTCAGATGACATTTAGAATAAATGGTGTGATTTTAACAGTAATCAAGTAGGATATTTGGTTGTCGTAACAATAGAAAAATTTGACGGTAAAAGCTATAGATATTGGAATTGGAAAGATGGTTGTCAGGTCGACAGTTTAATGAGAAGATGTATAAGAAAAAGAAATCGAATTTGAGAATTGAAAAAAAAGAGTTCCGAAGCTTAAGGAGGAGATATAGAATAAAGTAGATTGAAATCGAGAATTGAAAGAGTTTTGAAGTTTCGAAGAGATATAAAAGTAAAAGAAACTTGGTCAATACAAAAGGAAAATTTAATATGAAAAATGTAATCGCCAGAATTTATGAAGTAGGTGTTTCTGAAGATAGAAGATAATAATTTCTCCATTTTAAGGATATATCTGGTGGTGAAATTGAGACATTGATTGTAAATTTTGTTGTCAAATCGGAGTTGTTATCTCACTGAATTAAATAAAATATTATTATCTCTATACGACATAACTAACTAATACATCAGAGCAGCTGAGCTTGTTGCTGGATATGACAATGTTCCCTTGAAATTCCCCTTTGTTACGAGTCAACTATTAGACTTATTTCAGAATGAAATAGGGCTACTGTAGAGAGTAGCAAGACGGGACCTCGGAAAAATTTCAATGCAGTTTATCGTTTTGGTGTTTCCTGATGCCAAAATAACCCCCTATATATACACTACTCCAAGAATTTAACGCACCACCAAAAAATAACCAAAAGTTTAAAGTAAATTTTTGTCTAAACTGCTTGTCGGATTTGAATGAATTTTTTTTTGAATGACAGGTTGACACTTCCAGAGAGTTAGTGTACTACTGTATTTGCATACAAACTTATTTTTGTAAAAATACGGGGTGTTGCAATGACAACCTGATTTTTTCATAAAATTTGTAACACCTTGTGGAGTTCAACAGTAACAATATCAACTTAAAATTAAAATCAAACTGTAGCTTTATCTTTTTGTAACATTTTGTTTTTTGATTTACTCTATTATCTTGGCCACAACAAGAGAAAATCAATTTTATAGCATAACATGTTTTTTATTAAAATTGATTATTCAACTTTAACAACGAAAAACAAAGAAACAAAACGTAAACAAAAGTCAGTAGCGAGTATTTCTGCATCTGGCAGAAATAACTGCTTGGCACCGACGGCCCATACTTAAAATAAGCGACCGTATATCATTTTGGTCAATTTCTTCCCATATTTCAATCAGTCGCCTCCCCACGTCTTCCAAGGTGTTCAAGTTCCGTTCCTCTCGTAACCTCCTCCCAAGAGTTTCCCAAAGATTCTCTATGGGATTTAAATCAGGGCTTCTAGCTGGCCATGCCATGATATCGATGCCAACTTCCTCTAGATAATTCCTCACAACTCCAGCAACATGAGGCCTGGCATTATCGTGCATCAACATAAATCCTTGCCCTATATATGGCGCATATGGCATTACATGTTGGTCTAAAACCTCCAATATGTACCTTTCAGCTGTAAGGCTTCCATTATTTATGACCACAAGTTCTGTGCGACCAGTCAAAGAAATACCTCCCCAGACCATCACAGATCCTCCTCCAAATAATGTGTTATTTGAGAAATTACACTGAGCATATCGATCGTTAGGGCGTCGATATACACGTATGCGCCTGTCATTATTGTACAAACAAAATCTTGACTCATCCGTAAATAATACCTGTTGCCATTCCGCTTCTAACCAGTTACGATGTTCCATGGCAAAATTCAGCCTCGCTCTTCGATGATCTCTAGTTAGAGCTGGCCCCCGAGCAGCAATTCTAGGTCTCAAATTGTGTTCTCGTAGTCGCTGACGAGCTGTTTCACCACAAATTTGTACACCAGTAGCATCTCGAAGCCGGGTTTGAAGGGTCCGGGCTGTTACAAAACGTTGTCTTAATGCCGATAATCTTAAAAAACGGTCCTGATTAGGGGTTGTTATTCGATTCCTTTCTTGTCCCGGTCTGCGACCATGACTTCCAGTGTCTCTATATCTTTGTATAACTCGTGAAACGGTTGTATGGTATACATTAAATCGTCTACCAATTCTTCGGTAATTCCAGCCTTCCTCGAACGATATTAATGCTTGAGCACATTCTTCGCCAGTAAGATTTCGTGTTTCACGTTGCATATTAATTAAAATAAAGGTTTTTATAAAAAAACGTAAGGGCTAACACTAAAAATACACTTCTATGAAATACTTTTTGACACCTGTATTTAGCTAATGACAATTTACTGTAACTTATTGTTTTTCATAGCCTGCTACTCACTTTTATTATTACAAATTTTAATAAAAAACATGTTATGCTATAAAATTGATTTTCTCTTGTCGTGGCCAAGATAATAGAGTAAATCAAAAAACAAAATATTACAAAAAGATGAAGCTACAGTTTGATTTTAATTTTAAGTTGATATTGTTACTGTTGAACTCCACAGGGTGTTACAAATTTTATGAAAAAATCAGGTTATCATTGCAACACCCCGAATTTATGCAAAAATAAGTTTGTATGCAAATACAGTAGTACACTAACTCTCTGGAAGTGTCAACCTGTCATTCAAAAAAAAATTCATTCAAATCGGACAAGCAGTTTAGACAAAAATTTACTTTAAATTTTTGGTTATTTTTTGGTGGTGCGTTAAATTCTTGGAGTAGTGTATATATATATATATATATATATATATATATATATATATATATATATATATGTTATAACGGAATTTGTAAGCACGATAGAGGGCGTATTTTTTGACGGATCGAAACCAAACTCGCTACAAAAATCGGCCCAGTAGAAACAAAATGGCGGCCTCTAAAAATTGGAAAAAAATCGTATTTCCTTCAGCCTGTCCAACTGGTCCTGTGCCATATGGGATTTTTTTTTGATTTGAGTTATTCGTTAGATGAAGTTATACGACAGTTGCCATATGAGCTAGAATTTCTATACAATTACATTTATAAATAATTTGTGCAGTTTTTCACTATTATGTCGACTAAACATTGGATACCACTAATTTGTTGAATCGCAACATTCAATTTTTTGTTGAAACCAAGCTGAATACCATTTTTCGATACTTTTTTAATCAAATTTGAGAACTGTACTGTGATACTCGACTGCAATCAGTTAACATCAATATATTGTGGATATATGAGGTATTGTTATTTTTCAATCTATCCGAAAAGTCGTAAACCCCTTACAGCTCTTGCTATAGATAAAATACTTCGAATAAATAACGAGCGGAATCTTGATAGAGTGTACATGTACATCAACACATGAATTTAGAAATATTGGATACCCAGAGGCTGCATTGAACCAACTGATTAACAACATCCAATTTATAATGGAATCATTGAACTGAGGAGTGTGGATCATGTAGAAGTGATAATATGCAAGGATTGTTTAAGAAGTATAACCAATGTTGCTAGTTTCACTTGCAATATCATTCCAGTTTTCCAATCATTTCATTATATCAAAATACCCAAATATAATCAAACCAAATTATTCGACTCATTCAGAAAGGTATTCAATAAAAGGTTGGTAAAGTACCACTTCATTGACAACTCCAATGAGAGAATTTTATCCCACTTGAAATATCACATGACGAGATCATTCCTAGAGATATACCACACTAGTAAACAGAAAAACACAATGAACGGGATATAAATAAAGAGTGCAGCATCAATTGCGATATTTTGAATTATATGTAATACTATGGCCGATCTCATTCCAATTTCTCATTCTAATATAAATAGCACAATTATCACCAAAGGTCAAGTTAACGGGACACATGTTTGAGCGAACGGAATCTACAATATTTGGTATTCAATAAAATCTATAATACCGCTTTAACATTAGGGACTGTTTATCTTGTCATGCTAGTCAATACCTGCTGTGATTTATCAGAGATGAGAATCGGAATAATTATTTGATGTAATCTAAGATGGGATAACTTTAGGATTACAGAAACTAGGATCAAGACAAGATATAGATTGTATTAGAGGTGTGATCTATGAATTAAAGTTGGTTCATTCTCCCATTAATATAATTTGTTGTTTTATTACAACATAACTATTTGATATAATGCAGTTCTTTTTTATACTTTGTTGTGAGAAATGTATAGAAATCGTTTTTATGACCATTGAATCAGATAAAAGTATGATAATTTATATTGATAGTATACTTCTATTTGACAAAAACCAACTACTACTCGCGTAATTGGAAGAAATCAATGAAATTTTAAAGCAACAATTATACCGTCCTCCTCAAATATTCACTGTTGCGTGAATCTATTAGAATGCGAATAGTTGATCGTTGAACACGATGGGATATGGTAATTGTTTTGGAAAATTAAACTGAGATATCCGGCTAGTCAAATTCATTCCACCGGAAATTAGGAACGTTAAAATATATTTATAAATGCATTATGTGTGTCGTAATTGCTTATACTTATTGCTCCAATGATTCTGCTGCCCTTCTGGATCACCTTTTTTTGTTCTCATATTACTATCATATTTTTAGTAGTTCAGTTGCATTTATCAATCCCAGGAAAACTTGACACATCTTAGGCATATTGAAATATACAGTGTTGAATAGCCAATCTAAATAATTTCAATTATAAATTTTGCAATTTCCATTCAAAAATGCAATAGTTTATAAGTCCTTGGTTCAGATCACTACTTGAAAAAAAGAGACAATATTTTTTAATTTTTTAAATAAATACAAATTCATAAAACTGAACAAGAAAATGAATTCCTCGTATTAAAATACATGGCACTGTTTAGTTGTTTCCATACATTCACTATAAACCAAAATGTACAATTTTTTGGTAAGAACCGCAAAATTTTTGAATAATTCCTAAAATACTTCAATAAAAAATTCTATAATTACGAAACTATGTTATACATTAATTCCTTTTTTACGTCATTGGATAGAGAAAAGATGCAAGTTATGGGAAAGCATATGGTAATAGGACAACGCTAGACTGCTGAATTGCAATCTCACGGATTGTTTTCTTTATAACGTTTTTCATTATCACATTCAGATTTTATATAGCTTCCTATTTGTAAAGTCTCATTCTAGTTTGTAAAAATAAAATTTATTTTTTAAAAAGTAGTTTATATTAACTACGAATTTAATTGGCGCAGTCAGTAGGATTGCAAATCGGTTCAACAAAAATCGTGACAGCGGTCTGTATCTAAGGTTTATTTGCAATCTCGAACTTTGTGTGATTTTTGTGGTTTCAAGTTAAGTTCAAAAATCCAGTCCAGAGAAGAGGGAACACATCGCCCAGATCCTAGTGGAGAAGAATGAACATTTTCTTCATAGTACTGTAAGTCGAAAAACATTCCATTTTTCCTTTTTCATATGAACTTTCGCTTTTATTTACGTTTTATATACTTTTATAAAAGTAAAACATTTCATAACATAAGTAATATAATTTAGTTTAGTTGATGAATGACTCAATTGTAGAAGAATTAGCAGATTTATTCAATTCTAGTATAACTTTGGAGGAAAAAGGTAATATACCAGAAATTGAAGCAATGGCTAATCCAAACTATCAATTATTAAAATTATATATTGATACTATCCCACAATACGAGGGTAATCCTCATACTTTAAATATTTTTCTAGATAACTGTGACACACTAATTTCTCAATTTTTCGATGCAACAAATCCACAATTAAATAGTTTTTTATTACGCGCATTGTTAAGTAAATTAGTAGGTAGAGCTTTAATGCTTATAGGTTCAAGAACTGAATTACTAACATGGGCAGAAATAAAACAAGCTCTTCAATTATGTTTTGGGAGATCAGAGGAATATAGATTGCTTAGTGCAAGATTTAATTGTTTTGAGACCATTAAAAAATGAAACACCATACAATTTCGGTATGCGATGTCAGGAAGCACATAGCTTAGTAATTTCAAAATTAAATGCTTCAAATGATCCAATTGCAGAAAAAACTATTAAAATTAAAAATTATAACGATTTAGCACTTAAGACTTTTATTAGAGGTTTAACTGGTCGATTGCAAAATAATATACGTATGCGAAACCCAGATAGTTTAGAAGTAGCTATGTCTTTAGTTATAGAGGAAGATAATTTTATGTATAGTCAGAATATAAATAATACTCTAAATAATCAATCTTACAAACCAACACCGAGAATCACTCCATCCAGACAAACTAATCATCATCGCAATTTTTTTCCAGAATAGCAATGCTAATTACCCACATTTCAATTCGCCATCCTCAACCCATTTTTCCAATTAATCGAAATTCAAATCCAGGTGTATTTAATAATCAATTCTCGCATCCACAACAAAATTTTAATAATTTCAATCGTCCTTACATCCAAAATTCACAAACCCAGTGGAGGAACAATAATAATTTTCAAACTCGGAGACAACCATTTCCCAATCAACCCAGGCAAAGCCAGATATTGAGAGCACCCTCAAATCAAAGCAGAAATCAATCAAATCCCAACAAACCATACAAACCTACTCCAATGGATACATCATCAGGTAATACAATGTTAGCACCTCAGAGGAAATTTACGTCCACAGAACTGTTTGCACATGATGTAAATCATCAAAATTATGAATTCGATAACCCGTTTGAGAATCAAAAACAAGGTCAATGCTCATACCAAACCCATGATGTCCAAAATTCTGATTATTTTAATCCACATGAAACCGATGAAACATATCCAGAATATGACAATTCTAATCAATATCAATTCAATGATCCTTATCAAATTTCTTAAGACCCAAACGAAAATTTTCAACAAGAAGCCTCACAGAACAACCCCCCCTAATAACTTTAAATATATCCGGAGCAAATTTATCACATATTTACATCCCCGAACTATAAGCAAATTTTTTGATCGATACATGTAGTACTCGTAGTATAATTAAACCTGATTTAGCTTATCAATTTTATCCAAATGAAATTTTTAAAGAAGATTTTCAAATACAAAGTGCTCATAATATATATTATATTTAACATATCATGACGAAGTAATAAATACCAATTATTGAAATTTTTAGAGTTTCAGAATATCACAAATTCTATCTCTTTAAATATTGCGATAAATGTGACGGATTAATAGGCGTTGATTTATTGAAACAATTAAAAGCTTCAATAGATATGAACTGAAAATTTATCGTAACTCCATTTGCAAAAATTCCAATTATATACGAAATTGAAAATGAAATATCGACTATTCAAAATCCTAAATATCAAACATATCACTTGATAATACCGCCTAGAACTCAACAAAAAGTTAAAATACCAGTAAAAATGAAACAAGGCACCGGACTTTTAGAATATAAAAAGATTGCACCTCATATCGAGATGCCGGTCGCTGTAGTAAATATAGAAAATTACTTTGCTCTGAAAAAATCGAATTTTTCGAACCAATCGATATTGAAATTTTAAGTATAAACGAAATTAATTTCATTGAGAAAATGGAAACTGATCATGAAATTAGTAAAGAACATGACCATATTTTAAAGACAAATTTGAAAAATATTGATCTAAATCATTGCAATCCAGAAGAAAAAGACGTTATCAAAAAATTATGTTAAGACTATCGTGACATTTTTTATTGTGAAGAGATACCGCTCTCTTTCACTAATCAAATAGACCACAATATAAATTTAACAGACGATACCCCAATATTTACTAAGACATATCGTTACCCCGAAATTTATAAAGAAGAAGTCAAAACACAAATAAACAAAATGCTTGATCAAGGTATCATTCAACCTTCCAATTCTCCGTATTCTTGACCGATTTGGTTTGTGCCGAAGAAAACAGACAAATCAAACAAAAAGAAATTCCGTTTAGTAATAGACTACCGCAAATTGAACGTAAAAACCATACCAGATAAATACCCATTACCAAACATTACGGAAATTTTAGACAAATTAGGCGAAAGTCAATATTTTAGTACTCTAGACCTAGCTAGCGGATTCTACCAAATCCAAATGCACGAAGAGGACATTCCGAAGACAGCATTTTCAACTCAAAATGGACATTGGGAATTTAAACGTATGCCAATGGGACTACGTTCATCTCCTTCTACATTCCAAAGAGTTATGGATAACACTTACGAGGTTTAAATAACGAAATATGTTCAGTATGGTATCCGGAAAATTCTTCGAAAGCAATTCTTCGAAAACAATTCTTCGAAAACAATTCTTCGAAAATAAATTCTTCGAAAATGCAATTCTTCGAATAAACAATTCTTCGACTAATAATTCTTCGAATAACAATTCTTCGAAGTATCCAAAAGGAATGACTTTGTTCAGAGATATGAATCAGGTATAATTTATCTAATCTCAAGCTTGAAACTGACGATAATCCCTTGGAAATTAGTTTTAATTTAACCCTGTGCAAGTAAATATGGATGCAGAATTTGTTTGTTCAGAAAAAGGAAAACGTAAATTGTTGTTCGAGGGACATTTTTATTTTAAAGATGTTGAAAAAGGTGGAAAAGTGTATTGGAAGTGCGCATTTTTTGAAAAAAGAAAAACAAACTGTCCAGCGAGAATAATTACTGTCGACGATAAAATCAGTAAAATAACAAAAGAACATAATCATATTGCTGACGCCTCAGAGGTGAAAGCGACCAAAGTGTACGAAAAAATTCGAATCAACTCGAAAATAAGTAATGATCCTCCGCACAGAATTATATCAATTGCTTTGACTACATGTTCCATAACGGCAGCTCCCAAGCTTCCAAGTGTTAGCAGTATGAAACGGAGTATTCGCAATATCAGACAAAAAAATCTACAAGGACCAGCTCTTCCTACTAATAGAAGCGAAATAATATTTTTGGAGAAATATACGAAAACCTACAAAAATGAAAAATTTTTGCTATATGATGCCGGTCCAGTGGACGAGAGAATATTAATTTTTACTACAGAACAAAATCTCCAATTATTGTCTAACAGTAAGCATTGGTATATTGATGGCACATTTAAAACCGTGCCGTTATTATTCCAACAATTACTAACCGTTCACGGACTGCAACACAATTTATCGGTACCTTTAGTTTATGCACTCTTACCAAAAAAATCAGAATGAATTTATGATCAATTTTTTCAAGAACTTAAAAATTTGAAATCATCTTTAGTGCCTGTAACGATTACCACTGACTTCGAAAAAGCATTGATTAATGCCTGCAATAGTGCTTTTCCAAGTTGTAGAAAAAGAGGCTGTTTTTTCCACTTCAGTCAATGCATTTTTCGAATGATTCAAAGGAATGGATTAAAAAAACGCTATGAGACTGACAGTGAATTTGCTTTCAAACTAAAAATGTTGTGTGCTATTGCTTTTGTCCCAGTGGATGATATAGTTATGGCTTTTGAATAATTATATGATAGTGAAATATTTCCGTCAGAAGCCGAAAGTGTTATTAATTATTTTGAAGATACGTGGATTGGGCGACCAAATCGAAAACAGCGAAAACCACCACAATATCCATACGAATTGTGGAATCTATATCAAACAGTTTTGGATGATTTACCGAGAACAAATAATTCGGTAGAAGGGTGGCATCGAAGTTTTGAAACACAAGTATCAGCAGTTCACCCCAACTTGTGGAAATTTATAAAATGTATAAAAAATGAGCAAAGTCTAAATGAACTTCGTGTAGAACAATATTTAAGCAGATTTGAACCACAAACACCAAGAAAGAAGTACAAAGATTGTAATCAACGAATCAAAACTCTTGTAAATCAGTATGATAAAAATAATATAATAGAATACATTACAGGTTTAGCTCACAACATATCATATCAATCTATAATATTTTCCTTACCTTGGTATTTGATAGTATTTATGTCATTTATCTGTAATTTTTACTGTAACCTTTTACTGTACTGTAAACTTTTACTGTAATTTATTAATAAAATGTTGACATAATTATAACAAATTAAAAAAGTAGTGTTTTATTTCCAGTTCCTAGGTATTCTCAAAAAAGAAAATGACCTTATAATTCTCATTTATTATTAGTATGTTCCGCATCATACGTTTATATATCATGCGAGAAATATTGATTATTTTCTAATGAAAACTTATCCCAGATTTTAGTAAATCCAAATAATAAAGCTGTCGAAGAATTATTAGTCGAAGAATTGTTTATTCGAAGAATATGGTATTCGAAGAATCGCATTTTCGAAGAATTGATTTTCGAAGAATTGTTTTCGAAGAATTGTTTTCGAAGAATTGCTTTCGAAGAAAATTCCTAGATCCGTTCAGTATACTTAGACGACATTGTAATCTACTCTACGTCCTTGCAAGAACACGTAGAAAGACTTAAAACAGTATTTGACCGATTACGACGATCAAATTTTAAAATCCAACTCGATAAATCTGATTTTCTAAGAAAAGAAGTCGCGTACTTAGGGCATGTTATTACACCAGACGGAGTAAAGCCAAATCCTGACAAGATAAGTGCAATAAAAATTTATCTAATACCAAAAACTCAAAAGGAAATCAAAAGCTTTTTAGGACTATTAGGCTATTATAGACGATACATTATAGATTTCGCTAAAATAACCAAACCGGTAACCTTATGTCTGAAAAAGAATGCTAAAGTCAAACACGATCAAAATTGTATCTGTGCTTTTAACACTTGTAAAAATCTATTAATCAATTCACCTATACTTCGGTATCCAGACTTTTCTAAGCCCTTTGTTCTAACCACGGACGCTTCAAACGTAGCATTAGGTGCAGTATAATCTCAAGGTCCAATTGGTCCGGATAGGCCAATTGCATACGCTTCAAGAACCTTAAATAACTCTCAACAAAAATATAGTACTATTGAAAGAGAATTACTTGCCATAGTATGGGCATGTAAATACTTTAGACCATATCTGTACGGTAAACGATTTAAAATATATTGTGACCATCGTCCTTTAATTTGGCTATTTAATCTCAGAGAACCGAATTCAAAATTAATACGCACTGGATGCAAGCAGCCCAGGATAGGAAGATATGGAAGCAATCAAGGGAGGCCTATGTCCAGCAGTGGACTGAAGGGGCTGGGTGATGATGATGATATGGTGACGCTGGAGATTACATTTGGAAGAATTTGAATATGAAATAATTTACAAAAAAGGTACTTTAAATTCAAATTGCGATGCACTTTCTAGAGTAGTTATTAACGCACTCGAAAATGATTCAATGATTAATAATCATGACGAAGTTACAGATCCTCATGAATTAGACCAATTTTTAAACGACCTTATAGACGAACAAATAAATGACAATATAACCGATGCCAATTTGCAAAGAACTGACACAATTGACACCGACTCAAATACACAACACACCACTTTTAATGAAACAGCAAGTGACGGTATACGAATATATGACGAAATAATTGATAATGAAGTTAATCAAATTATAGTCACACCGCATCCATATCCCAAATTAATAGTTGAACAGGAATCCTACGAAAATCATAAAATAATAAATGTTAAAATTCCGATTGAAAATAATGAAAATTTCATACTCGAATTTTTAAAAGACTACACAATTATGAAACGTTGTTACTGCATGTATTTCCACAATGATTCTCTCTATAACGATTTCAATAAAATATATTTAGAACACTTTTTGGAAAAAGGCCCAAAATTAATTAGATGCTTGAAACAAGTAAACACAATCAAGGAAAAAGAAGAACAAATAATGCTAATAAAACATCATCACGTTGGCAAAAACTAACCATCGTGGTATTGTAGAAACGTATGAATATTTAAAACGGAACTATCATTGGAAAAATATGAAAACTACTACTACTGAATATATAAACTCGTGTGATATTTGTCAACGAACAAAATATGGCAGACATTCTCCATACGCACCTCTTGTAATAACTGAAACAGCATCAAAACCTTTTCAAATTGTTCACATAGATTTATTTCATTACAACAATAAAATATATTTAATTATTATTGACGCATTTTCAAAGTTCGCACAAGCATACCAAATCGAAGACAAAACGGCTATTCATGTGAGTAAATCATTAATAAAATACTTTTGTTCTTTTGGAATACCAGAAAAAATTATTCTTGACCATGGTACTGAATTCACTAATGATACTGTAAAAGAAATTTTGAATTTACATAAAATAGAAATACATTTTGGCACTGTAGGACATCACGAATCAAACAGTGTAGCAGAACGATTCAATTCCAGTCTAATAGAACATCTCAGAATTCTAAAAGAAATGCACCCCAATGAAGACGATTTAATTGACTATGCAACTTTAGGTTACAATAGCTCAATACATATTAGCACTAAATTTACCCCTTTCGAATTAACCTTCGGACACACTCATTCGCGAAATCCTAATAAAAATTTTATTCCCGCAGCATTTTACTCAGATTATGCTGAAAATCATAAGGAAAAACTTAAACATGTATATGAAAATGTAAATAAAACAATAGAAAAACAAAAGGGTAAAATTGTAGATAGGAATAACCAAAAAGGTAATACTAATACTGATTTTAAGTTAGGACAAATAGTGTTTAAGAAAAACTTGCGTTATCATAGTAAAAAAGATAATAAATTTATAGGACCTTATGAAATAACCGAAATTTTAGATAGGAGATTGATGAGTTATTAACAAAATATGGAAGACTCTTCAACAAAGAAGTATGCATAGCAGCAAAGTATATACATAAGTTGGAAATGAACAAGGATATTAGTAATTTCAAAATAAAAACCTATCCCATTCCTTACAAGCTGAAAAATGAAGTATACCAGGAGTTAGAAAAGATGATACAAGATGGTATTATAGAAAGATCCAACTCTCCATATATAAGTGCGATAACATGTGTCCGAAAAAAGTCAGGTGAGATTAGATTCTGTCTGGATGCCATAAATATCAACTCATATACAAAAAAACAATATGAGAGTCCTTCAAATGTAGAGGGGATATTTGGTCGGATTACAAGAGCTAACATATTCACGAAACTGGATTTGAAGCATAGTTTCTGGTTGATTCCATTAGATAAAAGAAGTCGTCCATATACAGCATTTATGATTGATGGTGTAGTATACCAATTTTGTGTTGTTCCATTTGGTTTACAGAGTTCGTGTGCAGCATTGGTAAGAACACTTCACACTGTTCTGAACCAATATGAACATTTTACATTGCACTATATCGATGATATATTAATATATTCAGAAAATGAAGAACAACATCACGAACATTTAATGACTATATTGGCAGAATTGGAAAAAGCAGGATTAAAATTGAACATGGAAAAATGTCAATTTTACCAAAAAGAAGTGCAGTATTTGGGATATATTTTAAATTCTACTGGAGTGAGAATGAACCCTGAACGAATTAGAACCATAAGGGAATATAAGACACCGACTAATCTGAAAACTCTTCGAGGATTTTTGGGAATTCTCAACTACTTCAAACGACTCATACCATACCTCAGTAATAAGGAAATTCCATTGATTGAATTACTCAAGAAGGAAACGAAATGGAAATGGGATGCTAGAAGAGAACAAGCTTTCCAAGAACTCAAGGAAATATTTTTACAAAATTTGCAGGTTTATCATCCTCAATATGACAAGCCATTTATTTTAAGAACAGATGCATCCATAGATAGATTAGCAGGAGTTTTATTGCAAGAACAAGAGGAAGGAGAAATACCAATCAGTTTTATTTCCCGAGTAACGAAAAACTATGAAAGAAAATACTCAGTTACTAAATTGGAGATGGCAAGCATTATGTTTTGCATAACTAAATTACGTTTTTATCTATTAGGAGCAAAATTTTACTTGGAAACAGACCATTCAGCTTTAACAGCAATGTTTAAAAATCGTTATGCAAATAATAGGATACATCGATGGATACTTCTATTACAGGAATATGAATTTGAAATAAAATTTATTCCTGGGAAAACTAATATAGTAGCGGATGCTCTTAGCCGTGAAACAGAAATGAAGAAGAAGGATCAACAATTCCAAATTGGCATAAATAGGTTGCAAAAAACTGAAGGTTTGTTTACTTTGGAGAAAATAATCGAGGATCAGAGAAATTTACAAGAATCTGGTAAAAGAGGAGCATTTCAAAACGAGGGAATTTGGTATAAGAAGATGGAAGATAGGGAAATTTATTTAATAACACCTGAATATGCTAAGGAAATTCTCAAACAATTACATGAGGAGTATGGACATATAGGATCTCGAAAACTATGGATGTTGTTTAGAGAAAATTACACTGCAAAGAAGGACATATCATTGGTTAAAGAAATCTGTAAAATTTGTAGAATTTGTCAGTTGGCGAAGGAAAGGAACTATCATCATATTAGTGGACCAAAACCTATAATAGCACTCAAGCCTTTATATATAGTAGCTATTGATTTCATATCACAATTAATACCTAGCAAGCAAGGCAATAAACATATTTTAGTTATGGTGGATATATTTTCAAAATTTGTGAGAACTTTTCCTTGTCAACGTACCAATGCAAACACAGTAATATCTTGTCTGAAAAATTTTATAGAAGAAATAGGAACTCCGGAAAACTTAATATTAGATAATGCTACTTACTTTGTGAGTGAAAAAGTCAAACGTTTGTGTAGAAATCATAATATTCAAATGAATTTCATAAGCATAAGAAGACCTTCATCTAATCCAGCTGAGAGGTATATAAAAGAAGTTGTTAAGTATTTAAGGATTTTATGTAATAATAGACACAATTTATGGGAAGAAAATCTAAATCAAGTCGAGAAATTTTTAAATCAATTACCTAATGGAGTTACTGAAAAATGTCCACAATTTATTTTGAAAGGAATACCTCCAGAACGTGAATGGATAATACAGAGAGAATGGGAAATGTCTCAAGTTTTGGATAAAGTAAGCAAGAATTTGGAGAGAAGTGCTATAAGATTTATTAAAAGAAAAGGAAACAAAAATAATAAGAAGATTATATTTGAAAAAGGAGATTTAGTCCTAGTAAGATCTTTGAAAACACCAAAGAAAGGTGAAAATCAATGTAAAAAGTTATTATCACCATTTGAAGGGCCATATGTAGTCGACAATAGTGATTCTCAAAATAGTTATCGCTTATTCTATCCAGGTACACAATTAGAAAGGGGAGTGTTCAATGTAGAACATGTATATAGATATTATGAATAGATGATGTTATGTTACGAATAATACTTGAAAAAAGGAAATGATAGTCATAAGGATAGATTTAAAATTTAATATTAGGTAGTGTACAAAGATAAAGTAGATATTAGACAGAGTTTTGTTTTCCATTTGGCAGCTGGTGATCCAATTAAATTCATCACGTTTGTTTCTTTAGAACCTAAAAAAAAATAAACATAATATAATATAAAGAAAAATTTATTAGGTAAAACTTATAATTAAAACATTTTAAAAAAATTTGAGTATGGCAAATCAATATATATAGCAAATAAAGGAAACAATTTATGAGAGATACTGGTTTACATAGAATGAAACTATTAAAGAATATAGGATAGAGGGGATAAAATAAGTAGCAATAACTTCTAAGGAAAATAGAAATAAAAAAGAGATAATACATGTAAAGGAACTAAAACAACCTCCAACTGTTACAGGTTGTCCATCCACATCCATGAGGGATCAAGCCACCCAAGACTCCATAACTTAAATAATAACCCCTGTCTTCTACCTTATAAATTAGACAATGCTGAAAATAAAATTGATTTTTGGTCTTTTATTCAAACTTTCGACATTTCAGATATAGTAACCCATTTTGAAGCTGTACAAAATCACTTTAAAAGAATTCAGCAAACATTTCCAAAGAATGAAGATAAATCCGTGTTAATCCATGAATTTGAAAGTATGTGCAACCTAATATTCAATTTAGAACCAAAAATACAAATCCAGTTAAATCAGATAAATCCAGTTTTTAATATAAGAATCAAAAGAGGAATGATAAACGGCTCAATATTTAAATCTTTAACGGGTAATCTAGATCAAAACGATGCAGAAAAATATGATAAAAAAATTAACGCACTTTCTGAGAATCAATCAAAATTACAAAATATAGTCAATTCACAAATAACACTGAAAATTCTGCTAATATTTTTAAAAATAACACAAACACATTGGCACAAAATCAACAAACTTCATTGAAACGAATACAGGAAATTGAAACTTATTACGAACAAGAAAAAGGAAATTATCACCTTTATGTCACGGATACATTGGTTTCTCAAATCGCTCCAACTTATCAATAAATTTACAATATTCTAGAGAAAATCGAAGTAGCTATCACATTTTCCAAGTTAAATACAGTTCATAATTCAATAATTGAACCTAGAGAACTTTTAAATGAAATAATGATTGTAAATGAACAATTGAAATTCAATAAGCGTCCATTTGAACCAAAAATAGAAAATATTCTTTTATATGAAAAGGTCACAGAAGTAAAATGTTATACCAAGGGATACAAAATAGTATTTATCTAAGAAATTCTTATAGTAGAAAGCGAAACGTATAATTATTTCCACATATACTCATTGCCTGTACCCACACAAAACTCCTTCAAAGTAATTCTACCTCAAGCGAAATTCCTTATCCTAAATGACCTTTCCTATATGTTTTTCGACGAGAATTGTCAAGAAGTTTTATCTGAACAGTACATTTGCTACCAGAATGGACCCATTATCATCCAAGAAGAAATCCCACGTGAAATTCAGATGCTTCGCTACTTCAAGAACGTCTCATCATGCCTGCAGCTAACTGTTCGAATGCCTAAATTACGAATCCAAAAATTAGAGAAGAATCATTGGATTCTAATATCTCCTGAAATAAGTGTAGTTAATCAAAAGTGCGGATCTAGCAAAGACAATTTTCCAATTCAGGCAACTTTTATTCTAGAACTTGATTCGGAGTGCGAAGTGGACATTGATGGTATTAAAATTAAACATTTTGAAAATTATCAAACCGAACAGAATCTAATAAACCTTCCAAATTTAACATTTTCAAGTGAAATAGCAAATTTTCAGATGGAACCAATCCAATTAAATTCTATCAATTTAGACGACTTTAACCCGCAACCGCTACGGTGCGGTATCACATACCGCTGCATTATTTAGATATCTGTTATTGTCTTAAAAATTTTAAATACGGATCTGGGCCTTCGTGTACCTCTCAGAAACTGTTGCTTCTGCAAGTCAGTAACATCAGTGTTGGCCTGCTAGTGGGACGTATCGGATCTAAATAAGTTTTCATTACGCGCGGTATGTGATACCGCACCACAGTGTTAACGTTAGCGAAATTAGGCATAAGAAATATCCATAATCGGAAAAGTGGGCGCTTATTTTCGAAATGTCACAACGTCCTGGATCATCACGTATGCATCCGGATAATCCGATGTTTGAGCAGTGGTGTTTGCACCAATTAGATGCAGATGACACCGAAATGGAAGATAGTGATCCGGAATATGTGATTGAAAGTGACCACAGTACTGACTCAGAGGTATCTGCAGGTGAAAAAGATGATAGCGAATTTACTGAACCTTCTGTGCAACCTTCATCAGAAGCAGAAGAGGACTACTATTATGGGCGAGAAAAGGCCAATAAAACTAAATGGTTGGTATACATTATTTATTTCTTTTTTATGTAGTCCTATTGCATGCGTATTTTTACTATATATTATAATTTTTTTCTAGGTCTAAAGAACCACCGCCACAAAATGTAAGAACACGAAAGCATAACTTGATAGTGGTCCTTCCCGGCTTGCGTGGACCTGCTAAAAGGTTAGAAGATCCTAAAAATCCAGAAGAAGTGTGGAATTTGCTGTTCTCTTCTGACATGTTGAATGAAATTGTTTATTACACGAATATGAAACTTGCCCAATTTAGGGAAAAATATAAAGACAACTCCCACCAGACCTTGAGAGATATTGATATTATTGAATTGAAAGCATTTCTTGGTCTGCTGGTATATACTGAAGTTTTTAAATCTGGAAACGAAAGTCTAAACTCCCTTTTTGCAACGGACGGGACAGGAAGGGACGTGTTTAGATGCACCATGTCCAAAAGGAGATTTGAAACATTACTATGTGCTCTAAGATTTGACGATTTTACTGACAGAGAAGAGAGAATAAAAGTCGATCGTGCATGCGCAATAAATAATATTTTTAATAAATTTATTGCAAATTCGCAGCAAAACTTTTATCTTGGTTCTTACACGTGCATAGATGAATCTTTGGTTGCATTCAGAGGCAGGTGCGGATTTAAAATGTATATGCCAAATAAACCGGCTAAATATGGCATAAAAATTTTATGTCTTACTGATGCACGGAATAATTACCTTTTCAATGCATATATATACACAGGAAAGGGTTCTGATGGAAGGACTTTATCTCTTGAAGAAAGACAACTGCAGATTCCTACACAAGCTGTTGTTAGGCTCGTCAAACCAATTGAAAAGAGCAATAGAAATGTTACAGCCGACAACTGGTTTGGATCAATGGAGGTAGTAACTGAACTAACAAAAACGAGGATTTACATATCTGGGAACATTGAAAAAAAAACAACTTTTATTCCTGCTTCTTTCCTTCCAAATAAATATCGGCAGATTAGTAGCTCTTTATATGGATTTCAAGCCAATGTTACTTTATTATCTTATACTACCAAGAAAAATAAGGCGGTAATTTTAGTATCTTCTATGCACCATTCCTCAAAAATCGATGATGACACCGGAAATCCAGAGATGATTGCTGATTATAATTTAACAAAAGGAGGAGTAGATGCATTAGATCGCAAATGTGCGAATTATTCTCTTAGTAGAAGGACTATGAGATGGACTATGGCAGTATTTTTCACATTAGTGAATATGTGTGGCATAAATGCGTTCATATTACACCAAAGTTTCAAAAACTCCCAAAAAATTGAACGCCTTGATTTTTTAAAAATATTAGCCAAAAAGCTAATTGAGCCTTATATGCAAATCCGATTTACTAACAGTAGGATTTCAAAGGAAATTCGATCTCGGATTTCCTACTTGCTCGGAGCAGAAGAGGCAGTTCAAAACCAGCTGGAAAATGTCAATGATGGGAGAATGGTCACCAAAAAGACCTGTTACCGATGTCCCACCAAATTAAAAAGAAAAACTTTCTTTATGTGTCGTGAGTGTGGAAAACCTATATGGAACACGCCAAAAAACTGTGTGTCTCTTGTATTGAAAACTTTATTATATTTTTTTTAATATTTTTTACGTTTTGTTTTTCTTAGAATATGTTTTGTATTTTATAATTTAAATAAAAAATAAATATTTCACTTAAATTTTGCGAGTTTCAATCTTTTTTCATTAACCAAAACCTAAAAATTGTTAGCGGTATCACATACCGCACCGTACTCTAAGTGTAACAATTTGCACCGTAGCGGTTGCGGGTTAAATATGTTCAAAGTGCTTTAGACATTCAAAAACAAAAAATCGCCAACATTTCGTCTTCAATAATATCTGCAAATTTTAATATTTGGACTATTTTTATTTATTTCATCATATTAATAATTATTTTGTATTGGACTGTAAAATTCATTCTAAGAAGAAGAACCCGAAGGAGAAGCCAAGGCCAAGAAATCCAGAATGGTCCCCAAAATTTGGAGCTCTGAAATTCAACAAATTCCTTGAATTTCTGTCTAATGGCGGAGGAGTTATTGGAACGCATGTGGTAATAGGACACCGCTAGACTGCTGAATTGCAATCTCACGGATTGTTTTCTTTATAACGTTTTTCATTATCACATTCAGATTTTATATAGCTTCCTAGTTGTAAAGTCTCATTTTAGTTTGTAGAAATAAAAGTTATTTTTCAAAGAGTAGTTTATATTAACTACGAATTTAATTTGCATCTCAACCACGTCTAGACAATGGTATGACTGAAATGAGTGAAAATCGAAATAGGAGTGTCCCTACTATTATGAAAAAATATTTTCCATTGATAATATAAACCCAGTTATAAAAAATCAAAGTTGAACTTTTTTAAGAAAATCACAAAAAAAAATTGATTCTGATTCCGATGAAATTTTGCATAGTAGTCCAGTAAATGAGGGGTTTTCCCTGGGAATTATTCCGTTCTGAACCGATTAATGTGAAACTCCAATTTTAAATGTCTCTTCTACTTTTTTCTACCCAAAGAAAATTAGTTTATCATTCCTCACATTAATGACCCTGTCAAAGCTAAGGCTTTTCATTCGAATAATATATACCAATTATTACTTTTTTTTTAATAATACTTTTGTAAAGCCATTACCTCATTATACATATAATTATTAACATAACTTATTCACTATTTATTTGGATTCCTGAAATTCCTTGAATAAAAGTAAAATATATACTACCTAAAAAAAAATTGTCATGTTCCGAATGTCTGTCTCTTTTAAATTATTTCAAATTTCATTTCAATTAATTTTCTCGTATATTACGACATCATGGATACTTCTTATTGAATAGTTTCAGTACAACTGAATACTACCTGTGATCTGGATTGACGTATTTGTAATAATAATAATAATAATTAAGTAATTTATGAATTTAAGGTTAACTCCCATCAATCTAGCAAAATCAAATAGCTATTTGTATAACAAGAGAGGAAAATGCTACTTTTCCTCCCGAGGATGAAATTTACTGCCAGACGCGTAGCGGAGGGCAGTAATCATTCGAGGGAGGAAAAGGCACTTTACACCCATGTTATACACATGATTTTTCCGCCTCCCTCAAATAACAAGACATTTTCAATAATTTATTTATGAAACTAACAAACAAAATCAAGTGTGACTGTTCGTCACTCGCGCCATGTCACGCCTCGACTCCGCCCTCGTTTAAATATTTTTGCGCTAAACGACAGACACTCTTATACCAAAAATTTCGTCTTTCTTCTCTCCCCGCAATTCTATTTTTTTAATTAATTAAAAAGTATATTATCTACGGGCAGATAATGCCTACATTTTCCATATAATTCATATATGATCTTCCATTTGCAGCATCAATGATAATTTTCCATATTTTTATTAAAAAGATATTCAGTTCTAAAAAATAAAAGTTGTAACTTTTGTAAAAATATTTCTAAAGTTGAACGCTGGTCATGTGTGGTTCCGATATTTCGTTAAGGAAATCACTAACGCCACCGATAATTTATTTCTTGTAGGTGAGGTGATCGATGATTAAGTTTCAACCACCCTGAATCTTGAACCGGGCGCTGTTCTTGACATCGTTCACAACGTGATGTATAGGCAAGCCTGTGAATGCTCTATTTGCGAATATTTCATAAAAATGATATTCTCGAGCACCGTTCCTAAAATCATCGAATTGTATCGTCCTCACAACAGCGTCAGTTGACGTAACTGAATACAAATGTCATTTTGTTATGTCAAATATAAATATAAAGAAGGTTTTCAAATATGTTTATCATTATCAATTTCTTCTATAAAATTGAATTCTACAAACCCAAATTGAAGAGGCTCGCAAATAATAATAATTTACTCATTTGGAACATTTTCAAGAAGAGTGTATTTAGTCCAACATCAAAAGAAGTTTAAGGAGCCTATTCTGTAACTTGTCGTTACGGTAACGATTATTATGTTGACGATATATTTTCAGGGTAGATTCTGTAATAATATCGTTGCGTTAAAATCTAAAGATAAAACATAACGATAATATTTTCACAATTTTATAAAGGTTGATATATTTTTTGAAATATTGTGCTCTTTTGTTAGGTTAGGAAAATATTCATCTATTTATTTGTTTATAAGGGTTTTGATAAATGAAATTTTTATTCACTTATTCATGTAACTTTATTATGGAAAAAGACAAAGTTAAAACACCAAGACAATATAGGCACAATATATAATATATTTGGATGAATTGAATACAAAAATGGAGAGTTTAGGGATAACAAATTTGATACTATAAGCCCTGGTATTATTAAAAACATAGGGAAACAGCTTCCAGACAAATCAAATGGTTTAGGTGGTCCTATTAAGGATTCAGCAGAATGGAAAAGGATACGTATAATACTTGATTTTCTTTATTTAATAGTATTATCCATAAAAGCAGTAATTAACCCGGGATAGGTAGCGTTAAAAAAATTACGTCAAAGGTTGCGTGTTAGGTTTGACCTAATATTTACTATTTTTAATAAAACTGAAGTCATCATAAATCTTTTATTATTGTTCTTAAATTGAAACAACCAATATGTTAGCTAATTTAAAATAATATTTCTCTTAATCGGAATTTTCTCCACGGGCGGCGCAGGTGGTACAAGTCGATATGGTTGTCATGGTATGCTCTTTGCAAATAGGAAGTTCACATGTGGCACAGCGGTGCATGGTATACCGATTTTTACTAACGGGACAATACCTGCATCGCATTTCTGGCTGTTCGTTTTGCGGTGCTGCGGCGGTCATTTTTTTCAAAGATTAAGGGACAATGTTGGGATTGATGCACGACGTGTTAGATGAGGAACTGTTAGTTGTTTTGAGAGATCCATTATCTACTTTCTTCTTGTTGTAATGCTCAATAATGTGTAAAATACAGTCATAGGCCAGCGATTGCTTTTCCGTGTGACAAAATACTCTGACTTTAGTCGATCCACCACGTCCCCACCCCCTTTAGTTAGGTTGTAAAATCTAATTACTTCAGGATATTTGGCCTCATTACTAGTTACATCAATTATGTCATCATTATGGAAGGTTGAGAGCATTAAAACGTATGAAGCAAGAAGACAATTTGCTACCATCTCGATCGTAAGCAAAAATACTGGAACTGAGTGGCCGCTGTTTTGTATCGATCAAATCTGATGGGATTTCTCGTTCATTTTTTCGTAGTATGTCCACTAATGTAATTTTATGATTCACAATCAGATCATTGGCCAGGGGTATTGAAGTAAAGTAGTTGTCTACAGTAAGATTCCTTCCCGATTTATCTATAGTGGATATTAGTCTCTTCACAACACTAGCAGCATCATTTGGCAGCTGAAAAGGCCCATCAGGTTGTTTCCCAGTATATATTTCCATGTTGTGAGTGTAGGAAGTTCTCGAATCAACTAGGCTGTATATTTTTATGCCGTATATCGCTGGCTTGTTTGCAATATACTGTCTAAAGCTACATTTCCAACGAAAACCATCAAGAATTTCGTCGATTGTTGCGTACTCTCCAATATTGTAATTATCGGAGCATCTTTTAACAAAATCTTCAATTTTTTTTCTAATAAGTACCAAATTGTCATATTTAGCTCTTTCTTTTCTTGTAGTAGCATCATCAAACCTCAGACTTCTCAAAAATAAATGAAATCTTCTTTGAGACATAACTGCGGAAAAATAATCAGGTGCAGTTCCATCAGTACTCCATAGGTCAGTAGTGTTGACATATGGGCTTTTCATAACTCCTGCCATATATAATAAACCTAGGAGGGCATGTATATCTATAAAATCAGTTGATAAGACTCCCGTAAGACTCCCGTAATTTATCCAGCTTCTAATTAGTAAAGAGTACAATTTCTTGAATAACATTATCCGGAAAAAACAATTTCCAACTGTCTATTGGAGTTAGCGCCTATTTAGCAACTCTCTTTACACCTGGAAGCCATTCAGTCTTATCTTTTCCTATGAAAATAGGCACTCTGTGTTGATTTACAAGTTAAGGCATAGGCACATCTGAGTCAGTAATAAGGGTGTCTTCGCCCTCTGGTTCCATTTGATCTATATTCGTACTATGTTCAATATGCTTAAGAGAACTGCCACCATTATCGTTTTCGCTATCAGAGTCCATTTCTCCATCAGATTTTATGTCGTCATACCATTTTAATAATTGATGTATTTGTTTGGGATGCATTGTGAGCACTTCACTTACAATAGTTGTAAATAATTGTTTTGATCACACTTTTTTTAATAAATTTATAGAAAAAAAAACACATACGCAAATGGGCGCGCCGTTAGATTTTACCTAGCACTCTGCTGACGCGTGTTGGTCGCCTCTTAGTTTCAAACTAACAAGTGACCATAACTCAAATAAAACTTAAGTCTCCCCCTTCCACCTTCACACGTGATTGGATGGTGACCTACATGAGCCATTCTTGGACGGGAGTCAACATAAAATGGATTAATAATATTTTATACTCAAAATACATAAATTGTTCTAACAACGCGACCGTTCCCGGGTTAAATATATTTTTAGTTATGGTTTTTACCAATTTCAGACTGACTGGTCCAGTTTAAGCAAAGGCAAGAAAAAATAGAATTATCACAAAAGAAGCAGGAAACATAGGGTATTCTATTAAACATTTATCAGATACTGAAGAGCGATTACTAGATGTTACAGGTTGTGTGGTAGTCAACGGCATATCCCATGTCCCTGAAATAAGAACCCAGTCAACCAAAACACGTTGTGAAAACGTGGATAATATGTCGCAAGAGCTACAATGTAACATCACTTAACGACGTAACTCCAACGTGTATAATTACGTAGTTTTGTCCCACTCCTACCACGTTGTCGAGAATACGTAGAAAACCCGTGTGCTAGTAACGTTTAACAAATGTTAGTATATAGTGTGTATTAAACGTCAGTTTACGTTACGTCTTTTAAACGTTTGCTTTTAATATCTTATATGACTTCTCTCTAAATACAGGCCAATCCCAATTCTCTCCACTCCCATCTATTTAGTGTTGGTTGATTCTACATTCGGCCTGCATTCTTTTTCATACAATTAAGTGATATAGAGAATTGATATTTACACAGTTAAACATAAAAATGCGATGTTAATTTGGCAAAAGATAAAAAGTATTCAAAAAAAAAGAGGACATTTATAAAAAAAACAATATATTTATAAAAAAAATAATATATTCATGAAAAAAAAGCTAGGTGTGAGGCAGTAAACAATAAAAAAATAAAATAAAATCAATTATAAAAATAGGTAATAAAACTGAAAACATATTTTGTTTCGTATTTCCGTATAGGTATGATAGAATACAGAACACAGCTTTAATGAGAAAAATGTCAATCTTTCAAATTTGTAAAAAAGACTATATTCATGTAGTGTGTATTAATTGAAATGAAACCCACATTCTTTCAGAAAAAGGAAATACTATACATTTTGATGGCAAATTATTGACTTCAAATGTCCACATTTTAATTTCTGATAAACTTTCCAATACATATATATGGAGATAATTTGAATCAAATGGGTAATTGTAAAATGTTTCTTTTAACAAAAAATCTTTTCCTACTAGTAAACACTTGTTAGTTTTACGACTTTTAAGTATATTATGAATTTCTATCACCACACCTTCAGATATTATACAATAACTATCAGCTATTGAATATGAGTTCACAGTTAAAGTGTAATGTGGCAAAATTAGCTTTTTGTACTGAATGCAGCTGCTGGTCGTCATATTTAATAATGGCCCCTTTAGGTGTTCATTAGGAAATTGTGCAGATGTCAAAAGTGTAGAATGACCTTTAACAGCAAAGTGTTCAATGAATTTTGGGTTACCTAGAATTGAAATACTACTATTTAATAAAAGAAAATGTTCAAATACTGCGATATCAATATTTTTCAACACTATATACAATAAGAAAGTTCTGAACTCAGTGGTAAATCTGAGAGACTTCTAGGAGACTGTTTATTTCAACAGGAATACAATTTCTCAAAGATAGCATATGGTTAGATATGGCACTAACAATTCTAGATGGGAGTCAAACATTCAAGCAGCCACCAATCCAATAATTAAAAAGTTTTTTCATCACACCAAGACATACTGCATGCATATAATCTATTGAAAAAAGTGACACCAAACCCACATTCAGTTTTGTCAAAGGGGAAATGCCTACATGATGATTTTCATCAGCCTGTCCGCCAAACGAATCATCAGTTCTTAGTTGTGCATTTAGTTTGTGTAAAACAACTCTGTCATTCATATATTTCCCATATTCTGTACATTTGTCACAGTAGGAATAACCACCATGAGACTTCACACATTCAATATATGCTTTGGCTGGTACATCACAGATGAAACTTCTGATTTTAACAGTATATATAATGCCATAATGTTCAATTCCATGAGTAAGAAGTTCTGAAACGTCCTTTATAAAATCTTCCAAAAATAAATTAACATTGGTTGGCTTACCAGTACCACAGAATAAACCTACTACAAATGGATTAAAATTGAAATTTCCATTTTTTAAAATGCATAAAATAGGCCAAAATTGTGTGCTTGAACTGTAAAATAGAGGTAAACCATCAATATTGAAATTGAGGAATATTTCGTTAGTAAGCAATACAGCTGTATTTTTCTCCAAAATTTGTTTTAAAGTGACTTTGTAATTGAAATGAATATATTCCCCATTTCCCACATGCTTTGTTTGAATCTGTCTTGGGGTTTTTAATAATGTTCGACAATCTAATGGCAATTCTGAATGATAATCATGAAGGATATGTAGCAAACGAGTAACCGCAGTATGTGAAATTTTTTCAGAAATAGCCCATTTTTTTATTTCATCTTTCAAATTTAAATTATTGACATCATCATTATTTGACAACTGTAAATCATTATTCGATACAACTGCACTTAAACCACTAAATTCTGACCCCAAAGTTACATTTTGTGCATCATCTTCTATTTCAGATACACTTATGTACTCATTAATTTCAAAAAAAAACTGTTGCTGATAAAACTTGCATTTTCATTTATTGAATTATCTTCAAGATTGTTAAATTGTTTTAATTCTGTTTGAACCTGATTTCTTATTCTTCTACTCAGTTGCCATTTGGAAACAACTTGTTTAAGTTTATTTTTTCTGAACATATTTGTTGATTAGTAAATTACCTGCCTCACACCTACCTTCCAAAGACTGTACTGATAGACACAGAGTGTACTTCATTCTTTGTTCTTATTTTTATTTGAAATCTGTAGACGCTTTGGAGCATACTTTAACCAGTTCTTCATGAACTGTTCGATATCATGTGTTGTTGCTAATTTTTCCTTATGTTGAACAGGCTCTGAAACAAGAGAGAAAATATTTGTTGTTACAATAAAACTCTTGATTAAAAAGCATGCAATCCTGTTCTCTACCACAGTTTAATTTTAAAGAATTGATAACAAAATGATCAAACATTGGAAAATTTTTTATAAAGCAGGTCAAAAGTCGGTTTAATACTTACGTATTATTGCATCCTTTAATTTCAACTTAAGAAATTGCTGTTTAGCATTATGTCCACAAAAATTATATCCACATGCTAGAAAATCTCGTAACAAGAAGCGTCAAATTTTATTTGTTCGAGTTACAGTTCCGTTACCCCCAATTTGTGACAAATTGATAACCTAAAAAAGGTGACATGATATTATACAAAACTCTTAAATAATTAACTTATTATTTACCAATGATTTAAACATATTCATCCTCTGATGAAAGTTTTGTTTCAAAATTGTTCAATTCTTCAATTGTTTTTAAAGGTAATTCATTGATGTAATCAGGAATTGCACCAATAACAAATTCCGTTTGTTGTTGTCGTAACAATGCCAAAATTTGGTTATTTTGTTGCTCAATTTTAACTAAATGTGTCAAAATGCAGTCAAATTCTAGAACAATAGTTATAAATAATTTTAAAAAGATACCTGGTAATGAAATATGGAATTTTTTTAATAAACTGGACAACTGACAATTTTAATATATAATTTTCTAAAACTGAAACTCACTATCACTTGATATTACTTCATTCGTGGTTCTAGAAGGTGTTTCCAATACTACAGTTGGTGTCCTTAGTAAATTTTGTGAATTTGCTTAAACATAAAAATAATGGTTTTATCATATTTTGTCTTAAAAATATAACATACCTATTTTACAAAACAATGGAAGTATAATTAGATTAGCATTATCTAATTAGACAATGATATTCTTGTACTTACTTTTAACCAATAATGAAATTTTTGAGCGAAAAATCACTAAATATTTACTTACCAGTTTGACTTAACTGAGCAGAGTCTAATCTAGAAGGCCGTTTTACTATTTGCTCGGATTCACTTCCACTGCTACTAATATATTTTTTAGGTATCTGCCTGGTTCTTTTTTTAGTTAAGTGGGTAGATTGTGCTATGTCTTCGTCAGAGGATAGGTTGGACGTCAACTCAGCTTCTTGCTGTTCTTTGATAGCTTTTTCCAAGTTGTGTAAAATCAAGTTCAGTTGATTAAAATAATAACTAAACAATACAATTCAACCCGGTAGAAAAAAAATGCCGTGAGTGATAAATAATAATTTAGAAGTGTAGAGTAAGTATTAATAGTTACCTGTTTCATATAACAACTTCTTAATAGGGTACCTTGGCCAATTTTGATTTGGTTCTTCTCCTCGACCCAATGCTTTCCGAAAGTAGAAAGAATCCTTATATGGGGGCCAATAAACTTGAGTTTTCTCTGGGGTGAACCATTTAGTATATACTACACCAATCTCGTGGTTACTAAATTCCACAATTACGTACGACATATTGAGGAAGGAAACCGCCAAAATATAAAGAAACAAACACATGGACATTGTGAATGAAAAATAGGTTACGAGTTAGGACAGAATTGACAAGTGACAACACAAAGTTTTCTACACTGCAATGTGCACTATACTTCACTCTTCACTACTTCGATGGCAGAATCTCGTGTATCGTATCTCTTTCATGTGTATGTGTAACGACAGAGAGAGAAGACATTGCTACGACTCGTGTCGATAGAGTCTGCGACCATGTGTTCCAAAGCTATCACTCAGGCGCGAATTTTAAATATACCTACTGTGAAACTGAAAATTCGCTGATGACGGTATGGATGAATCTATATTTTATTTTGAAGTTGAAGAAAGGAAAAGTTTTATTTTTATGTTTTATAACTGAATTTGGAGAGTTCAATGCACCTATTACATACTAAAATCACAAAGTCAAATTGTTGGTGGTGTCTCTTCTACTCCACCGACCAAGCATATATCCAATATTTGTTCCAATTAGCTAAATTTAATATTTGTTTTATTCGTTTACGATTCATTTTTTATTTATAGGAAATCTCCCAATATCCACGTGTAATATACATTTCTACCTACAACGTCGGCGTTAGGTATTTACAGAGATTTGCTTTCTACGTTAGATTTTGGTTCCTCCTAGCTACGTTTAGAATGTAACCAAATATCCACATGTAATGCACGTTTTGAAATACAATGTTTCAAACACATTGCTGAGCTATTGTTATTTCTACGTTTTATTCGGGTGATATTCGTACTACGCTAAAAATCCACCAAATATCAACGTGTAGTACAAATGTGGTAACGTGGTATGGTTGACTGGGAATAGGTATGAATACGTGGTTCTTTAAATTTGGTTAAATCCACTTAAATTTTAAAATTGCAGACATACCAAATAATGGAGAAATTAGAGAAGAGTCAGAGGAAGAGTCCCCAAATCAAAGTAAGATTCCTAAGAATCAACCAGTTGAACACTCGGTTGAAGAGTCACTTGAAAGACCATCAAAGAAAGAAAAACGTCAAGTGCTTGGGAGCAAGACTTTAAAAGAAAGTAATTGTAACGATGAAAGTGAAAAAATAATAGTCCTCACAGAAATTGCAAAAAATGTCAAAGAAATGAGGAAAAAATGCTAAACCTGCGGTAATTCGATCTTCGAGTCAAGTATCCTGATTATGATTTTGTGTTGGACTTGGATTCATATTCTTAAATTTTCCACAGTGTGCCCCCTTGTCTGTAAGTTGGTGTCAACTTTTTTGTCATTGATTTCAGTTATTAAGTTATTCTTCATTTCTACATGTTCTAAATCCTAAAAACAAGTGCTAAATCCTAAAACGCAATAACCTAATATCAAGATGTATTAGTAGTAAACAAGATTTGTCAAAAAAATATCAGTATAGCTCAAGAGAAAAGTACTTTTATTTTTGAAAATATCGAAAAATTGCACTTTAAAAAGTTGTTTGCAATCGAATTTAATACTCACTTACAGAGATACAGCCACCTGAATATAGTTTTATTTTACCTTCTGTTTCAAATTTTGTTTCAAACTGTTTTATTAATACTTTTACGAAAAAAGTTACTAGTTATAAAATTTTATGTTAGGTCATTGCATTTTATGTTTTAGACCATGCAGAGTTTTTACAAAGAATAATTTCTTTTCTAAAATCAATAGTTTTTTTTGTTTAGTACAATACTTTAGGTAGGAATCTTGCTTGGACCAGGTTCCTAAGTTACCTATCTTTAATCAGTGTTATTGGAAAAAATCGTATACAGTGCAAGTTCTTTAAAACCCGACAGACCAATTTTTTTATTCGAAGTGATAGAGTAGTACTTCCTAAGTAGTTGAATTATTTTCTACTACTTTGCCTTGGGGAATACTACTCAATAACTTCGAATAAAAAGATGTCTTACGTAAGGTTTTAAAAACTTGCATTGTCGTTATGTTTAGTAAAATAACATAAGAAAATAATTCACTAAAACAATTTCAATTTTCTTTCTATAAAAGAACTAATTTGAATTTATAATACATTATCGTATTAAAATAGAAATTGTAAATTTTCTGGAATTGTTATTTTAATAATGTTTTAGATGAATCTCACGGTTTCTAGTTAATTCCACAATATAATAAAAGTTATTGAAAATTCTAAAATATTGACAATTGTTTCGATAAATCAATATCATCGTCAGATATTGATTTATCGAAACAATTGTCATTCCGAGTCTTCAAGAGTACTTTACTAAGGTTCCTTTGAAGTATATATATATATATATATATATATATATATATATATATATATATATTTTCCATTTTTCGTGGGCATCAGGTTAATAGTAAACACAGTATCAGTTTATGTTTTAATTTGACGTTTCGCTCCCTCAATTTGGAGCATTTTCAAAAACTTCACATATCGATGTTTTACAATAAAATGAACAAGTTTAAACGATTAAAATTGAATGTAGACATACACGTAAGAAACTATTGGCCGTAATGGTATGTTAGGTTTATGTAATTTAGGTAAACCGTAAATTCTTGGTGAATTTACGGTTTACCTAAATTACATAAACCTAACATACCATTACGGCCAATAGTTTCTTACGTGCAATCCCCCTTTTACAAACTGTCTAAATATTTGTCAAACTGTCTCACACAAATAATCAACAAGAATGAATTCTACGTAAAAGATTCGTTTACACTTAAACATTTTTTAGACACTGTTGAAATACCAAACAATTATAGCATTATTTCTCTAGACGTAGTCTCAATGTATACCAACATTCCTAACGAACTAATAACCCATATATTAAAACATAAATGGAGATTATTAAAAGAACACACAACTCTCACATATGAAGAATTCATAGAAGGAATAATGCTAATCCAAAACAATAATTTTTTTCAATATAAAAAAGATTTTTTTATACAACTCAACGGGTGCACTATGGGTTCACCAATTTCATCAACCCTCGCACAAATTGTAATGGAATATCTAGAAGAAAATGTCCTAAACCAAATAAATTGCAATATATTATTTTTTAAAAGATACGTTGATGATTGCTTAGCTGCCGTTCCATCCGATGAAATAAATCATATATTGGCTGCTTTCAATGGTTTTAATCCTAAGCTTCAATTCACAATAGAAACAGAACAAAACAATACCATAAATTTTCTGGACATGACACTTATTAAGACTGGAAATAATAAAATTACAACAAAACATTTTTTTAAAGAAACATCATCCGGTCGCTACTTGAATTACCACTCCCACCATCCTAATTCCCAAAAAAACAGCGTAATCATAGGATTAGTAGATAGAGCAATCACACTTACATCACCTGAATATCGTCCAGAGATTCTATATCAAACCAAAACTATATTACAAAACAATCACTATCCATCCAAACATATTGACAGAATTATTAAACAACGTACACATAAATATTACAATAATCAATCCCATTCAACACAAACCAATACACTACCCCCTCATACATACATCGCAATGCCATACACAAATCAACTATCGGAAAAACTAAATTATATATTATCTAAACACAACATAAAAGTTTGTCATAGGGCACAAAACAATCTATCACCATTGTTCTCAAAATTAAAAAGTCAAATAAATACGTCAAAAAAATCTAACGTCATATACTCAATACCATGTTTAGACTGTCCTAAAAAATATATAGGTATGACAACCCAACACCTTGAAAATAGACTCAATGGCCATAAATATACAAAAAACGCCTCCACTGCACTTCATAAACATGAGAAAAATGAAAAACATAAATTCGACTTTAATAATACTAAAATAATAAACCAAGACTCTAATTACAAAAAACTAACAATAAAAGAAATGATGCATATAAAAAAAGAGAACAATGTAGTAAACGATAAACAAGATATCAAAAATCTAAGCCAAATATATTATAATTTATTATAATAATAACATCAACTATTTAACTGTCCCTTGTATACTGTAAATGAATTGTTTCTGAAGCATGTACTTTCGATTTTATTTGTTTATGAAATTATTTTATTGACTACCAGTTTTTATCACCTGTATGTCTACATTCAATTTTAATCGTTTAAACTTGTTCATTTTATTGTAAAACATCGATATGTGAAGTTTTTGAAAATGCTCCAAATTGAGGGAGCGAAACGTCAAATTAAAACATAAACTGATACTGTGTTTACTATTAACCTGATGCCCACGAAAAATGGAAAAAAAAATTTATATATAAAGGTTAAAGAAAATCAAATAATTCATATATATATATATATATATATATATATATATATATATATATATATATATATATATATATATATATATATATATATATGTATATATATATAAATATATAAATATATATATATATATATATATATATATATATATATAACAAAGACAGAATTAGCGTGATATGCCCGCTAATTCTGTCTTTGTTTTATATTCCACGCGTTATTCTTTCATCTTTTCATTGGTTATTTATATATATATATATATATATATATATATATATATTTATATATATATATATTATCGTGGGTTGATTTTTATTAATTGAGAATTTAAATTGAATAATAATAAGATAATGTTATTATTTGATCTATTATTTGAATTGCCCCTTGCTGGGATTGACAATTTATTAATGATAATTTATATATGAGCTTTAATAAATAATAAAAAAAATCATCCCACAATTTCTTCAATGCTCCACGTTGCTGGTGAATGTGTTATGGACTTATAATATTTTTATAATCATGACTGATAACTGAATATAAATAAAATATTAATACAAAATTAATAATTGTGCAAATAAATAATTTGGCTAGCTAATTAATATATCAAAACAATATTTATATTATGTTATTTATTAGATTTCATCCTACTCATCCAGCTATTTCAGTACATGTAGTATCATTCAATTTAAAGTTTACCTCAGCTACTCCTATTTCTCTATCACTCTGTCAATCAGTAGGGTTCCTGGGCGTATTTAAAAAAAATCAACATCACTATTAAATGAAATTTATCATGTCTATGAAAACGAAACTTTAAAAAAAATAATGCAATTGACGATTTATACATATCTTGTTACAGAATAATTTGTTAAAAACCTTCTTTTTCTTTTATGTAGAGATTCTTTGGTTAAAATTTGTGGCTCATATATAATAAAAAAGCCCTATGTAGATTCATATGAGTATGGTGTAAAAATAAATGATTATCTTGTTTCAAAATAATAAATATCTTTATAACAACAAAACACTAAATAGATGATATATACAGGGTGTCCCGGGACTAATGGGAAAAAAGTCAGGAGCGTATAATCTGAGCTAAAATAATGTTAGTACTTCATATAAACTTTTACTATGCAGGCCCTCGTTTTCGAGTTATAGGCCTCCAAAGTTATAATTTTGAATTTGGTTTTTATTTGTATTTTTTGTACTAGTTATTTGATCTTTATAAAATTTACGGCAAAGCTATAATGTATGTGTATGTTTATTTTGGTATGTTAAACAGATTTACAGTAGTGCATTGAAGCCAGGGACGGACTACTCGCTATGGTTAGTGATCCAAAAATTTTGCAGGTACGGCACACCCTGTATGAAATTATCGAAATTCACTTCCTCACACATTAAGCTAACAAAAAGGTACTCTTGTTGGAATTCGATAAAATAAGCCGTTTGGCTAATATTTACAGTTTTATTAATGCACTACATACAAATCTACCTAACTAACGAGGGCCTGCATAGTAAAAGTTTATATGAAGTACTAACATTATTTTGGCTCATAATATACTCTCCTGACTTTTTTCCCATTAGTCCCGGGACACCCTGTATAAATTTTCACATACACAACTATTATAAACCTTAAAACTATTAATTGTTTGAGACGGCAATGCAGATTCGTTAGCATAAATTTACATAATCGTTTGGGACGTTTATATTTCTCTGCATTTGAAATTAATCAAATATTGTAACTTTTTTGTTATTCTAAAAAGATATTACTGAAATATTTCGAACTATGTTAGTTTAAATAAAACCGTGTATTGGAGTGGCTTGGCTTTGATTTTTCAATCTACTTTATTTAATCTCAAAATCTTAACATATTATAACTCTGTGTATGTGATAAACTGAAAATAGTTGTGCATTGTTACTAAATGTGGAAAGTTTTAAATTTATGATTGAAAACATGCAACACAAATTAAGGAATACATATACCTACAATTTCCATTATTATTATTTGTGTCACTAATCGTTAATTTTGGATCCAAAATATATTAACTGGAATTAAATGGAAGATCCCGAGATCTTGGAAGATCCCGAGATCTTCCATTTGAAGGCACAAACGTGCGTTTGGTTATCTTGTTGAAATCCGTTGTTTGTGTTTTTTCATGTTTCAATTAACATCCTTGCTCCCAAGTTGTACAACTTTTCTTGGTTATGCCGTACCGATGAAGGCTAATGAGCCAGAAACATGCATGTCTACGGTTACCACTCATTCTCTGTAACCTCTTTTGCGTAATATGCCCGCTAATTCTGTTTTTGTTATATATATGTATATATATACATATATATACATATATATATATATATATATATATATATATATATATATATATATATATATATATATATATATATGTATATATATATATAATAAGCAACGAATAGATTAGTGGGTATGTCACGCACTATTCGTACATCTTGTTATATATATATATATATATATATATATATATATATATATATATATACTATAATAATAATAATGTTTATTTGTACAATACAAAAAAAATATAATTACATAAATAATCGGACAAATAAACAAAAAGAAACCGCAAACCCTAATAGGCTGTCTGCGGATAGTGTGTACAACAAAAACGTGTTTAGACTAATCAACATAATACTATCACAAAACATATCAAGAATGTTCAGCATAAATCCGCAAAACCGCAAAGCCAAAGGGCTGTCTGCGTTGGACTTTTGCGAACCATGCGAAACATCATTAAAGAGTTGGCAACAATTTCGGTGTAGTACATTATGTTTTCTTAACTAGCAGTAAGTGTATGCCTATTAGTGACCAATTAACAAAGTCTAGAGGCTGTCCGCTAAAGAACTGTTACGAGTAATAGGAACATCAAGTTCCAATTTTCAATTTCAATAGAATAAAGATGGGACTACTAAACATAAGCAGAAAGTCAAATGTGAAGTTTTAAGTGCTACTCTATACATTCAGTTCATTTTCTATTATATGGTGTATTTTTCTTCTATCTTCGATCAAAATAAACTGCTTAAGCTACGATTTAAATAAATTATAATTAACTATACTTTTCAATTGATGGGGAAGGTAGTTGAAGACTCTAGGGGCAAGAAAGGTGTAACATTTTTGACCAACAGTTTTATTTGAAGTTGATAGGACGAATCTTTCATTGGTTTTATTTCTAGTCTCATGAAAATGGGAAACAAGCAAGAACTTCTTCTTGTTTTTTTGACAACACAATGCCATTTTATAAAAATAAATCTGACGTGGGTCAAGTATTCTGCTTTCTTCATAGAGAGCATCACTTGAAAAGTTACGGTCCTTTTCCAAAATAATTTTCAGAAAAAAATTTTTCAGTACATTGATCCTCTCCAGATTTGATGAAGCGAGTCCTCCCCACCCTAATATACCATAACTTATCCTAGAGTTAACAAGGGCAAAATAGACCATTTTCTATTGAGGTACTTTAATTACTTTAGCAAGATATTTAAATTTATATATCATTGTCCGAAGTGTATTACTGACTTGTTCAATGTGAATATTCCATCTCAAGTGGCGATCTATTGTGACACCTAAATATTTCATTTCATCCGTCAGTTCAATTTCAATAATTTGGTTGTCATATGTAATATCTAGTGTATCGATGTCAGGTAATCCATTCACGTAGCTTGAGAGTGGAAGTGCCATGGTTTTTTTGAAATTGATCGTCAACAACTTGTGATTGTGCCAGTCTATGAATTTAGTGAAATCATTCTCAGCATTCCGTTTCAGATCATTCCACGTGTCAGCGGTATAAAGCACTGTAGTATCGTCAGCAAAACTGAAGATTTTTCCGCTGGTATTGATATTAAGCAAGCTATTTATGTAGATTATAAATAATAGTGGACCTAAAACGGTACCTTGTGGTACTCCACATTCCACTTACTTAACATTACTGATATTGTTATTGATTTTGACAATTTGTTGGCGGTTTGAGATATAATTTCTAAAAAGCTCGTGAACACGCCCTCTACAATCCATATTTTGCAGGGCTTCCAATAATTGTGCATGGTCTACGGTGACAAATGCCTTAGCAAGGTCAAGAAATATACATGCTGGTTTGGTGTTATCGAATGCTTCATACATTCTAGACGTCAAGGCTAAAATTGTATCCTCCGTTGAACGGTTCTTTTGAAATCCAAATTGATTTTCGTTCAACAACCCGAATTTCTTCATAAATGACTCCAGTCGTGATTTTATCGCTTTTTCGAAAACTTTTGCAAAACTATTAATCAAAGAAAGTGGTCTGTAGTTTGATATAATTTGTTTATTACCCGATTTATGGAGTGGTTTAATGACAGATATTTTATGTTCGGGAGGACAAACACCTTTTTCAAAACAGAGGTTGATGATAAATGACAATGGGGATGAAATTTCCCACGATATTTCTTTTAGGGTTTCGGATGTAATGCAGTCGACTCCAGGCGCCTTATGATTCTTTAGAGTGTTTATTATGTCAAATATTTCTTCTTCTGTGGTAGGTGTCAAGAACATGGAGTTGGGATTGATTTTCATGGATGGAGGTGGTGATAATGGGGTTTTCATGTTTTTTGCGAGATCTGGTCCAGCTTTGGTGAAAAAATTTGCGAATGTTTCTGCCATTCCGAAATCTGTTTCGGTGAGGCTATTATCCTCTTTCAACACACTATTCATAACAGTATTTCTATGTTTGTGTCCTGTTATACAATTGATAACTTTCCATAGCTGGTTGGGATTATTTTTACTTTTTTCTATTTCAGCACTATGATAATTATGTTTGGTTACTTTTATGAATGTAGTGAGTGATAAATCTCTGTTTCAGTTCCAAATTGTTTTTGTTCTTTTGATATTCTTTGAATAAGCGGTCTCTACTGATAATTGAATTCATAATTCCTTTTGTAATCCAATCTTTTTTTGTTTAATTTGCTCTTCTTGAATGTCACAGTGCTGTCTTTTATAATTTCAGAGATTTTTGTTGAGAAAAATGAATTAGCAAGTACAGGGTCATTCATTTCGTACAGAGTATTCCAATTTAATTCTGTTGTTTATTTTTTATTTTTTATAAGGAATACGTTTTGAGACTATGGTCTGATGATGGTTTTCAGTTTGAACATTTTCATTTGCTGGTTTTAAAGACATTATAGTGGCTTTATGGTCGGATATGTGGCTATCTAAAACAAACGCAGAACATTTGTTTTCTAAATCGCCATTTTGAGCCCTAACAAATATATGATCGATGCAGGTACTCGATTCATCTTGTGTCCTTGTACTGATATTTACTGTCGGTGTGAAATTGGATTCACTGAGAATATAAAGGTAATCATTAGTCAGGTTATTGCATGAAAAGAGACTTATATTTATATCGCCTAATATTTCGAAGTATTGTTCATTGTACCGTTGTTGACCCAGGTAGTTTTGGAGTCCCAAAACGAATTCATTTTTGTTGGTGGATGGAGGCCTGTAAATATAGGCAATTTTTATACATTCGCCCATATTGATCAAAACTTCAATTAATTTGCACGGACCTAACTTAACGATGTTTGTTTTATATTTCCTAGAGTTCCTTATATATACTATAACGCCATCATTTTGGTTTATTGTTCCCTGATTATAGACTGACTCATATCCGTCTAAATCGAAAAAATGCTTGTTTTGAATTTTCCACGTTCCTGTTAAAATAATACAGTCGAACGGTTCTTTGAATTGATTTAAAAAAACTTCCAATTTTTCAAAGTTTTTGGATATGCTTCGTACATTTTGTTGACAGACTTTTAAGTAATCATTTCCAAACCTCAAAGTGTTGAAATTATTTGCACTATCCAAAAATTTTGTTGCGAACTCTTTATAACTGTAATCTCTAATTAACTGATCCATTCCTCGTTTGGGAAAAAGAGAAAGCTAGATTGAATTATTATACATATAAATTAGGTCATGAATGAAAGGTTTTGCTACAAGTGTGAGGTAGGTACGTGATCACTGCAATTATTTCTCCTTTTCGTGTAATCTGGCACTGGAAGATCTTTGCTAGTTGCTTCTAATAGAAGTTTTTCTTATTTTCTGCTGTTGTCTGGTTTCTGGCTGTGTTTCGGGAGTTTGAGTCGATGGAGCACTAATTGATTTCGGTTCTTCTGCAATTTGATTTTCAAGGGCTAGTAGATCTGAGACTCGGTATACTTCTGTATTCATATGTTGTTTGTTGTTTTTTATATAGCAAGTATTGTTTTCTTCTTGCCTAGCCTTCAGAAGGTACTTTCGGAGTAACTTACTTTCCTCTCTCTGTTTCTGTGTTTGATTGTGCACAATGCTAATATTTGTGCCTTTCAGGTGTTGCCTTTTTTGTAGTACTTCCTTTTTTATTAGGAATGTTTTGAATTCGACTTTCAGGGGGCTGGTATCATTGTTCCCGACAAAATAAAAATCGTTGATATCTCCGTGGGTGAGAGAAGTGGAGAATGATGAATTTATTTTCTGGAATATAATATCACAAGAAGGAGTTTCGCTCTTTTTAGTCAGCCCAAAAATAATCACGTTATTTTTCTTTCACGATTTCTTCAATCTCTTCTTTCATGTCTTGATTTTCTTTTTCAAGATGTAACACTCTATTTTTCAGTTCTTCGAAATTCAGTAATAGTCTAGCCTCACTGGCCGATTGAACTCTTGATTTCACTCCTGTTTTTGATAATTTCTTCCATAAGTTGCTTAATTCTGATATCAGTCGTCATATAGAAACGAATTTCAAACGTGTGTGACCTCCTTTATAGCGGGTATTTCTTATATTGATAAAAAGTTTGACTGTACGTTTTTATACTATCAGTTTAATGAATGAATTCCTACGAATTGTGGATTTGATACGTGAATCCTCAAAATAAATCAATGATTTTCTACTAATTGTTGATGACTGGATTTAACTTGATGACTGTATGAAAATGAAAATTTTATAGATGGTACGTACCACTTTGATTTGCAATAATGTTGGAGTTAATAACCACCAGCCTGTTAACACTAAAGCCACACACACATGCTAATATTATTGGAACAATGCAAAAATATCATAAAGACAAAAAGAACATAATTAATAAGAAGAAAAGAAAAATAAACTCGAACGGAGTATTAAACAATGATATAAAACATCACAGATATAAGATAGGAAATTATAAATAGAAAATAGCCAGGTAGATAGTAGAAAAATAAGTAGATAAGTATAAATAATAAACAAAATAAATACTTGAACAAAATAGTAGAAATTATATGTGTTTTATAATAAGAACCGAGAGAATTGATGGGATATGATAGGATATTGTCAGGGCACAGTGACACACAATGGATTTGAATTCACAAATAAATATGAGTCAATAAATATTCCAAACATTCAGATACTCAATAACAATCATCAACTTTTATATATAAATGTTAATATTTAATTATAAGAGTGTAATTGTTTAAAACGAACCGAACAAAAAAAATTTAAAAGAGTTATTGTATAATAGTGTTAGAGAAATTTTGATGTGTTGATAATTTATATTCATGATAAACTCTACAGTGAATTTACTCATGATTGAGATATTTTGATTTAATCCAATAATTCACATGTAACTTTTTAATCATCCTGGTACATAGCGATTGACAGAAAATTTAATTTATTTCATGAGATCAAGTGAGCTTTTTTTGAAAGGTTTATATAAACATGTGTCGAATTTGACAGATAGCTTATTATATGATGTACAAAAATTTGGTGTCATAATGATTTGGTAAATAGAAGGCTGAGGAAAGGAATGAAAAAAAACTGATGTAAAGAAGCCATATTGAAAATTACGGTAGACGGGAGCTGAAAACTTGAAATACGAGCAATAAAACATGAAAAATTAACAAATAACAGATAAAAAAGATATAACAGATGCAGAACTTACCTCAATTAAACCAGGACTAAACTGTGAGACATTTATTCATATAATAAGCATCATACCTTGAAAGTGCATATCCTTAGAACATTTTCCGTACTTACAAACATTCAATTGCACAAAGTATCGAAAGCATATAACTCTAAAGAGACAGAAATTAAGTTATTAGAGTTTTTTTGATGAATTTTGTAATATTAAATTGTAACTAATGAGAAATAATTTAATCAACTTACCCACTAACAATATGAGCTCATATCAACGATTCCCTTTATAATGTGAAAGTATTTCAATCTCCCCATATTAAAATCAATCATTCAAGTAATAATATTCGTTTCCTTTCAAAAGTTACATAAGTTTTAACCTCACTAAATAATTTTATGTCAAGAGCAAGTTTCAGATTATGTTGGCTATACATCCACTAAATATCGCACGCTGGTCTTAATTTAAGAAAGGAATTTTACCGTTCCAGATGTTCAATAAATGAATATATTTATTTGTATAAATTTACTACTAGTGTGTCGATGATTTCTCCAATTTTCGGATGTTAGAAAGGAAACAAATGTTTTATTTACTGTGGATGTAAAAATCTGCAGGAAGGTAGGCGACCCTATCTACGCCAACCAACCCACAAAATTCTTTGAAATAAATATACTATGAGTGAAAGTTTCTTTTTCTTTTAATTTTGTTGCGTGCTCGTTAATTTTTAAGCTCTACCTTATCATAATATAATGTAAGAATATTGAGTATGTGTTTAATAATATACAGAAAGAACATATAGGTATACTCGACGTATGTACACTCATATAATAAACATACATATAAATATAAAACATATGATAAACAAGCATTACAAAACATATATACGCACATCATACACATACGCGCAGAACGAGACGATAACAAACTGGCGCCCAACGTGGGGCGAATGTGTTTACAAACCAGACGAAATAGAATCTAAATAGTAAACACAAGATAGGGTTATTTAATTTCAGATTTTTTTAAACAGTTATTTAAAATTCCATTTTCAAAAAATAAAAGGAATAATAAACAAGTGAAGCATAATTGTATATACATATGATCAAGATGGAAAACAAGAAGCAATTCAAGGATCTCAAGATCACGGAATTAAGACGAGAACTGGAAAAGCGTAAATCGGATACCAAGGGAAATAAGGTAACACTAGAGGAACGATTCCGAGAAGCACTCATATCAGAAGGAATAGATGTTGAAAAATATTACTTTAATATAGAACAAGGAGATGGAGCTGAAGAAATGGAACCACAAATGGATACCAATCTTATGCTCATGTAGTTAATGAGACAGAAGATAGAGAAAAAGGACAAGAGGAAAAATTGGAAGATGAAAGAAAAAGACAAGAACAAAAATTAGAAGAAGAAAGACAAAGACGAGAAGAAAAATTGGAAGAAGAATAGAGAAGACAGGAGGAAAAATTTGAAATCCTAACAAGAATAGAATAGAATAACAGAAGAAATATTTAACCAGAAAGTGGAATATAAGGAACAAACCGAGAAGATAGAAGAAAGATTTGGAAATGAAACATAAAACTTGAAAAGGAGACAAGAAGTTATAGAAGATGTACAAAAGAGACAGGAGCAAGAATAAGATAATATCCAACAAAATATAACACAGGACACAAGGAAAAGTATAGACAACAAGGTAGAGGAAATAAAGGAAAATTTACAAAGAGGAACCGAGAGAAGAATCGGTGATAATCATACAGCTATTATGAGAAATAAGAAAGAAATAGACAGGAGCAACGTCCACATGAAGACGACTCTTCAAATAATACTACGGGGCAACATTTTCATTAGAGGGTGCCAGGAGTAGTGATCTATATAGTTACTGTCATCCACGAAATTCCTATTTTCAGAAGATCATTTGGAAAAGGAAGAAACAATTGATTTAATAATTATAGATACAACAATAAGCAATCATGAAATAAGTGTAATAGTAGATACTGGAACAGAAATTTCATTGATAAGCGAATCATTAGTAAATAAATTGAAATTAAACAAATACGTGATGAATATACCAAAAATAAATCTAATTACAATAAACTCTGAGAAATTAACAGAATCCAGTAAAACAATGATAATAAATTTGGAACTAGGGGGAAAGGAAATAGCTTGTAACACTCCTGTTAGGAAAATGACCAGCTATTGCTCAGGGGGTGAGTGTCGTACCCTTGGGCAGGTCTGACAAAGAGTTCAGATAGGAAGAGTGCAGCTGTTGCGTCGCTGCCCTTCCGGTTTATTATCCAAATGACAAAATTAGCCGTATTAATTCGAGCTGAAACCAAAATTAAAATTCCAAAACAATGGGTCCACCTATCCAAACTCGATGCCTATCGAATAGAGGTTGTAAAAAGAATAACAAGCTGTACAATTGATAATCGTGAAAAATATGGATTATTATGTATTATCCGGGTCGGATGAATTGAACAAACCTCAAGTTAAAATTAATTATGAAGATAGAACTTTCAGAATAAAAGATGTTATAGTGTATTTTAAAGGGAAGCAATTACAATATGAAGACGAAAAGAAAGTAAATTATATTTGAAATGAAGAAAAAGGAGGAATAAAGAAATTTGATGAAGGAGTAGGACAAGGAGAGAATTTTATAGAAGAAAGGCATTTGATAGAATTTAAGGAAGAAAGGATAAATAATTTCAATTGGAGTGGTATTGATATAGCTTGTGATAAGAAATATGAATGGGATATAAGGAAGTTGATGGAAAAGCATAAAGGATTGTTTTCAGAAGAGGCAAGAGTGGCTAAAGATTATGAACATGAATTAAAAGTGAAGAATATGGAAACTTCCAAAGCAATGAATTATCCGATTCCATACAAGAACAAAGAGGAAATGAGAGAAGCTGTGAAGAAACTATTGAAGGAAGGAATTATTGAGTACAGTACAACCCCATATATTAACCCAATTGTCATAGTAAAGAAGAGTTCAGGGGGTTTACGTATTTGTCTTGACGCTAGAAATATAAATAAACATACAATTCCTGAGTTTGAATCACCTCTCATGATAGAAGCAATTTTAGGAAGAATTTCAGAGGCAAAAGTTTCTTCGAAAATGGATCTGAAACATTCATTTTGGTTGATTCCTTTGGCTGAGAATAGCCGAGATTACACAGGATTTATGATTGATGGTGTCGTATACCGATTTACAGTAGTACCATTTGGCTTAGCGTCAAGTACATCAGCATTACTGAAAGCACTGCATAAGATATTGAATCAATACGAAAATTTTACTTTACACTACATAGACGACATATTAATTTTTTCAAGTAATAAAGAAGAACATTTAAACCATGTACTATTGATTACGATGGCTCTAGTAGAGGCAGGATTGAAACTGAATATAAAGAAGTGCCAATTTTTTCAACATGAAATAATTTATTTAGGTTATCAACTCGATAAGACTGGAGTTTCTCTAAGCGAAGAAAGAATAATGATCATTCAAAATTATAAAAGAGCAACAAATTTGAAAACTCTAAGAGGTTTCTTAATACTCCTGAATTATTTTAGACGACTAATACCCAATTCAAGTGAAAAGGAAAAGCCATTATTACTTCTCATGTTTTATTTACTGTGGATGTTAAAATATGCAGGAAGGTAGGCAACCCTATCTACGCCAACCTACAGAATTCTTTGAAATAAATATACTATTAGTGAAAGTTTATTTTTCTTTAAATTCTGTTGCGTTCTCGTTAATTCTTAAGCAATACCTCATCTTAATATAAGGCAAGAATATTAAATATGTGTTTAATAATATACAGGAAGGACATATAGGTATACTCGCCGTATGTACACTCATATAATTAACATACATATAAATATAAAACATATAATAACCAACCATTACAAAACACATGCGAAAAACGAGACGATAACAAACGGCGCCAGTTTGTTATCGTCTCCTTTTCAAATATTCACTAAGTCTAATTTTACAATTCATTCTCATAAACTAGTCTTAGATTATATTTTTCCGTCCCTTGCAAAATTTATTTTATTCACAAACAAATAATCATCTCACGAGTTTTATGTTCCGCGTTCTGTCGCTGGCGCTTTGTCGCTGTAACATTTCGGACACTAATGGCACCATGAATTCTAACCAAAAAAATTTTTGCAAATATTAAATCATAACATTGAGTATTGTACTTTGTATTGTTGTATATTATTATTATTTGATCTTTTTTTAGAGTATGGATTTATGGTACTTTTCTTGTAAGAGATTTTGTATTGATGAATGATGTTTGTTTATTCATATATGTTATGGGACAATGGTTCGAGTACATGTGTTTATAATCAGGGGTAATGTTTCTTTTTATTTCATTGTAAGTTATAAGGTTTCTAAATCACACAATGGGTAGCTTAGTGTATTGAAATGAAAAGTATTTATAATAATTTATAGAACATAAATAAATTTAATACCTCATTCTTAACTTTTTCATAAAGTATGATATACACCTTTACTATTCCAGTATTTAATAGTGATTCTTCTCTAAACTAATATTTGTATCTCATTTATCCGTTATATATATATATATATATATATATATATATATATATATATATATATATATATATATATATACATATCACAACGTTCCCCCATGTAACTTATGTTTTTCATGATGCTTTTATATTGTCAAGTCGAAATCGGAGAATACGTTCTGAGGTCAGAACGTTCTTTCAGTATCCCAACGGAGGTAGTGTAGTTCCGCTGTATATCATTGGCGCTCGCTAGTGTGGCTCTTTTGGGGATACCACTGGCTTGCTGTCACTCCCAGTATGCTCCTATCCTCCTTCCACTTCAGTGAACCAGTATACATACCGTCTCTGTCAAACTATATCGCTATATACAGATGTCACAACGTCTTGCTATTTGGCATCATCGCAGATCGCTGTCAATTACCAGAATCAGATGTATTCTCATGCACGGTGGCTACAAAGGCGTATTTATCGAATTCTCATCTACAACAATAAATGTTAAGATTTGACGCACAGTTAGACCACATTTTCACATTCATTGGTTCATGGAACAAATAGTGAAAGTAAGAATATATGATTATCGTTATTTTCTTGGGAAATAAAACCACTATCTTTTTATATTTTTACTTCAATGTCATTGAGAATAATTGAGTTTTTTCAAATTTTAGACCCTACCTGACTTCGACTTCGTAGACGTAGACGATCAATAATATTTTTAAGTTTAAAGACTGCAAAAAATGGTTTTCAAATTTTTAAGATTCATTCACAGTAGTATTTTTGTTAAAGATGATTGAGAATAAAAAATATTTTTTGAATCATAACGTTCTGATAGAAATAAAGTATACTATGGGATTCAGTATGCTCCAAACACCGTTTTTTAAGGTAAGATGGCGCTTTTTTGCTTATTTTATAAATGTAGCTAATAAAACGCGTGTTATTACCTACGTTTTTGTGAGAATTATTACTTTTGTTTTGTAATATTTGTTGCTCAGTTTTGTGGTATGGTCTATTAGAGTTTGTATTGGTTAACAACAATTCCAAAAATAAATCTTAAGAGAACCTGGATATAAACTTAGTATGATACTATCCTGATAACGGGAGTAACTGATTAATTGAAAATTTCACTTTTTAACATTGGTAACCAAATTTGAGTACATTCTGCTGAAATGTTAGCTACACATTTCTCTGCATTTAGTTATATGTATTATAATTGAGTGTCAGGTAGAAAATAAAATTTTGACAACCTTAATTATTCTTGATAACGGAACGCTACCGAAACGTTGATAATATAAAAAACCTTTTTTTTCTAAATTTAACCTGCTCACGACAAAACTTTCTATACTAAGTTTCCCAAAAATTCGTACCAAAAGATGGGTAGATGCATTTTTTTATTGAAATAATACAAAAACGGTTTCTATTTAATTTAGATTTTAACTTTTATTGAATTCAGATGTATTAGTTCATATTACTGTTTTCATACGTCACCGTAGTAATTAATACAACTAGTATAAAGAATGGAAAAGTTTATTTTTATAAATGTAGACTATAGTGTACAGTGCGAATCAAAATTCTCCATTGTTCACATTAAAAAGCAACCTACAGTCAACGATAAGCAAGATGTTAAAACCTTGAGTCAGATTTATCATAATTTAATAAAATAATATACCTGAAGTCTTTCCGTCCCCCCTGCATAATATCGAATAATTTCTATCGATAGTACTTGTTTTAAATGTGTGTGTTATTAATTTTTTCCAACTATTGTACATGTGTATTTCAATTTTAAACTGTAAACGATGAAACTTGATTCAGTCAATAATAAACTTTGAGAAAGTTCCTAATCCAGGGGCGAGACGTCCGTAACAGTAAAATGTTTTAATTAAATACACAACCTGACACCCAAGAAAAAGAAAAAGAAATCATTCAAGAAGGTTGAAGAAAAATAATACTTTTATTATATATATAATTTTGAATTAATTATTTGCCAACTTAATAATCAGGATTATTTTTATTGGGTTTGTGGCAATGATACCAAGTGTACTCTTTCAAATATTTATTTCACGAGCTTTCGAATACAATCGTATTCATTTTCAAGTAATTATAAAGCGAGATTGCAGGTAAAGTTGTGAAATATATGTATAATAAATACATTGTAATAATATATTCATCTATGGTTTTTCTTCTTTATTATTTATTTATTATTTGCCCTACGTTGGGGTCAATTGAATTAAATTCTTTTATTATAGCCCTACGTTGGGTCGACAATTGAATTAATAATTATATATTTATTTATTTTTATTTATTGTTTATTTATTATTTATAATATATCATTACTTTACTATTTATACCTTTTTATTTGTTTATTGAACTTACCTTCGGCTGCTCATCAATTTTGATATTTGGGCATGAAAATATATACTCCTAATCTTAGTTGGATTCATGGGCGATTGAAATAAATTGAAAAATCACCATATGCTTTTATATATTGATTTAATGAATAAATTGTTCCAAAGACAATATTGATAAGAATGTTCGGATTGAAACTAATAATTAATTATTTATTTATTATAACATTTTCATTAAAATAAACAAATAAAATTATGCGACGCCTATGGTGTGCTCCTATCGCATACTGAAATTAATATTCAACCTTGAAAAATATGCATCTCACGGTATTAAATAACGCTGAACGTTGAGAAACATTGGAATATATATGATTGAATTGGAGCTGTCTGTTATTTTAACTTGTATAAAACAAGAAAAGATTCTATGGTGATAAGCGACAATACATATTTTTTTTTGTGTTTGAGCATCGACATCTAGGTCATTGTGCTCGTCGATATATCATTGGGGTAATTTATATTTTATAAAATAAATTTGTGGACTTTAGATAAGTTATCACCTGGTTAAGCTCGTCATTTTGGTTTTTAAGAATGTTTTCGATCTGGGGTATTTTGAGGAATTGTTTGTGAAAATTGAAGGCTGCACAAGTAAATATATGTTGTGTTGTCAGTGGGATGCCGCACGTCTCACATCTAGGTTTGTTCTTTCCAAGGAGGAGGTGTAAATGGGTTAGGTTTGTGTGGCCTATCCTTAATCGGCTGAGGACGACTTGTTCACGCCTTGTAAGAGTTTTGGGGTAGAACCATTTTTGTACGCTCGGTTTAATGTGTCTTAATTGTCCGTCATATGTATTCCATCTGTTCTGCCATGCTTCGTAAATTTTATTCTTTATATCCGTTTTCATATCCATGAAGGTGTTAGGTATGCCTTTGTCAACTGTTCCGCTTGTGGCTTTTTTGCTACTAGATCAGCTTCAGTATTACCGGCAATATCGGTATGCCCAGGTATCCACATTAATGAAATAGTCCTTTGCATACTGTATAGATGGGTTGATAATTCTTGAATGCGCACAACCCATTCATTTGCAGAAATACGATTTTTTGTCGAGAGAGTGGCAGTTAAGGAATCCGTACAAACTAAACATTTTTCAAAGCTGCTCTGACTGAAGTACAACAACGCTTGCCATATTGCATACAACTCGGCATTAAGTATACTAGACTCTTGGTTTAGGGTCCAAAAGAAGGAATCTACACCGATTACGATTGCCGCCCCTGTTCCATTATCTGATTTGGAACCATCTGTGTAGATGACTAAATGTTCGTTGTATAGATCCAATTGTTGTAAAAATAGCGTTCGGTAGATCGATGGAACGGTATCTTGTTTTTGTATTCACTGAGAGATATGTTTATTTGTGGTAGTTTTCTTAGCCATGGAGGAGTGTCATACGTATAGGTCATTTTTTCTATTTGTAAGTTTATCCTGTACATATTAATTACATATATGAAATTATCAACTATAAACCATAAAATTGTTTTTAGAAATCTCCTATAAACTAATATTAACATGGATATATTGAAAAAAGATGAGTAATCATTGTTATACTATATAAAATTGAACGATAATAATTATTTTTCAAAATTGTTCTTTGTATTGTTTATGTATTGGCTTTAATATTTATTTAATCAGTTTATTGAATGATCATTTCTATTTATTGTTCGACTTTGGGACCCAAAGGAATAAATTCACTAACCTGTTATTTGAGAAAACTATTATCTGACCTTTTAGCGTCCTTTCTCACTGCTGTAGATTACCAAATTTCTCATATTACTTAGGGAAGAAACGTTTTGGATCGGGAATTTGTTTTGGTTTGTTGGTAGGGTTTCTGATTGTCAAACTACTTCGTAGAATGGCCGATATACTTAAATTTATTAATTTTTCAGAAAAAAATTGAAGAGCTCCGACATGGAGTTGCTTATGCCTCTACCTTCCTCGCCACACTCAATTGTTTTTTTATCGACAAACTTGCTTCAAGCGGATGTTCATAAACTACTAGATATACAATCTGTTATAACGATTGATTCTGATTCTTATTTGCCCAAAATCACTTCATTATGCACATAAATGTCCTGTTTTATATAATTTATACTTTATATTGTTTATAATTTCGTAATAGTTCACAATCAGTTCTATAAATTGTCTTGTTAATTATTTTAATTTAAAAAAGTTTTGTGGTTCGTGGAAACTTAAATTCTAGTTATATAATTTTGGCAACATAAACAATTATATATCATATATGTAATTATTCCATTTTTATTTTACTATTTGTTCATTCAATTATTATACATAGTTTCCTAATGGTTTTCAAATTTAATTTATTCATCCCTCATGTATTCACTCAGATTTGTTAGTACGCGTATGACATTTCCGGTTTTTGTACTTCCCTATATGGAAATAGATCTTCAAAACTCATATGTTTTATATAAATAATATTGAATCTTCCATTACAAAATTCACAATTGTTTTCTTTTTTATGATTTTGATTATTTTCATAAGATACTGTAGCTATATCGCTGATTTCTCAAGTTATTAGTTTGTCCTTCATACTCCTCCAATAAATTTTGATTATGTCTAAGGTCACATATTGCGTTAAGTTAACTTATTTCATTGGCATTTATATTTGATTATTTGTTTTATTATTATTATAACATGACTTTATATGTTTTTATCTAAATTGAGTATTATAAACTTTATTAAAATAACCTAATCTTTTTGAATTCTGAAAAAAATTTCTGACAATTAAACTACAATTGACAGATATGGTCATTATTACTATTATATATAAAAAATTTGATCTTAGCTTCTTTATTTCTACATTACACTGAGTCTCAATGTACGCCTCCATTCATACTACAACAATTTATATATGAATATATATATATATATATATATATATATATATATATATATATATATATATATATATATATATATAATACAGATCCTCTATTTGAAATTTAAAGAATAAGTACAACATAAGGAAATTTATTTAATTTTGGCTGCCATACTCTCGATACACACTGTACTATATGTAAATGATTGAATTTTGAAAGATTCAGTAGAAAAATCAAACATGACATTTCATAATTTCGATGACATTTGGGTAGAATATATCTAATGATAGATAGAACATATTATGATTTGGAGAAAATATTTGAAATTGCAAAATATAGAGGTCTCTGCTAGCAACATTATACATGTAATAAAGGAATTTCAAAATCTCACTTGGTTATTGAAAATCATAGATTAGTAATTTTTTTAAAAAACAAGAAAAATCGGTAACCAACGGAAAGGAGAATTATTTATTTTATAAAAATTTAGTCAGTAGTTTTTTATCCTTTGAAGAGACAACATCAGAATTAGAGTTGTCTCAATTTTTTGGTAGATTGTATAAATTGTATATCATACAATCAGATAAATAACCCATATGATAAAGCCAGTGCGTGCATAATTCGGATAAGAAGTGCATCGTAAAAAATGTATGTGGTTCCAGTTTTCTAAATTGTATATATTTAGAAAGTTAGCAGAATTCTAAATACGTTTAGAATTAGTACGAGTTTTCCTGATCCATTTGGTGAGTCCACTCCAGTTTTCAAATTCATTTCTCGAGAAATATCAGGCTTTTTTTTAAATACATTTGAAAATTTAGATGCATCTTTATAAGAAATTTTGAAATATACCAAAATTATCGATACATATATCAGTTTCAACATCAAGTGAATAGACAATTTGAGCAGAAATTTCGTTATTCGACATTGATACACGTCAAGTGTAAATTACACAAGTTGAACGTTTTGATAATAATAATTAATTAGGTTAAATTCTAGCATAGTTGTATTCTAATTTTAAGTTTTTGTAGAGATTATGACTGTTGTTCTTTTATGGTATTTTTTGGGATTAATAATTTTGTTGGATTTGCGTATCTGATAGTATAATATATAATTTTGGTTCTAACTACCGTAGTATTCATTCAGTATCCAATCTCGTTGAACTTATCATTTTACATACATAGAATTTTCAATTTAATAAGTGACATTTGGTTGGTTTTTTTTAGTGACAGTAAAATAGTAAATGTCATAAAATAAAAACAAATAGATTTGAAGAATTAATTTTGAACAATTTTGATCTCACCCCGAGATAGGAGTAATAGGTCGATTGTATATAAATTCATCTTTAGATTGATATTTATTGGCGCCGGGCATATTTTTTTGACAACTACTGTCCAAATTGAAATAGAATACGTACTTAAGTTGCATGTACGATAATTGTCGCTGCGACAACATATTATAATTTGGCCCACAACGCGGGACAATTACAGTTAAAGAATATTAAATTTATAATATTAATATTAAAGATATATATATATATATATATATATATATATATATATATAAACAAACCGTAGACATGCATGTTTCTGGCTCATTAGCCTTTATCGGTACGGCATAACCAAGAAAAGGTGTACAACTTGGGAGCAAGGATGTTAATTGAAACATGAGAAAACACAAACAACGGATTTCAACAAGATAACCAAACGCACATTTGTGCCTTCAAATGGAAGATCCCGAGTTTTAGGGACAACAACCAACAGAGTCACGGAGGCATCTATAACTCTCCTGTCTGAATCTTCCGACCCTGGAAATAGACAAATAACCAATGAAAAGATGAAGAGAACAACGCGTGGAATATAAAACAAAAACAGAATTAGCGGGAATATATATATATATATATATATATATATATATATATATATATATTATAATTGAATGTTTATAAATTGGATATTTTAATAGCCTCACGTTGGGCCGACAATTTATAATTGATTGATGATAATTATAATTTATGATAATTTTATGGCTAGCTCAGATTATATTATTTGTTTATTTTATTATAGTTTTATATTTTATCGGAGAGCATGAGAAACTTCTCTCGTTGGGTTCTGGATATGATAATCAAAGATTGAAGAAATACATATACATAATCTTACCTTTTAATTACAACCTCTGAAAGAAATAATATCTATTAAATAAAACGATTGAAATATGATAATAGTGATATTGATACTTTAACCATAGATGTAAGAATAAAAGAAAACCAACACATTAATGTAAATATGTTTAATAAATGAATTTCAATTTTTAATCAGATTAGAACATAATAAAATATTTTGTAACTGTTAATTTATTTTGCACATTTATTCTTAAGGAATTGTGCCACCCTATATCATACATACATTCTTGGAAACAAAATGATATAATTTCTGCGTCGGCGCTATATCTCCAAACGCATGCGCTGCTACAGTATACATGTAAGAAAGAAGTTTCCTTCCATACACAACGTTTATATTCAACACATTGTTAGCATGTCTGTGATGAAAATTGTTGGTTATAATTATTAAATGTTTTTATAATCAATTACATATAAGTAATACTTTATAAACTATATGTGTACGTGTATTTAAAAAAACAAGAAAGTGATAGATGAAAGTTATGCATGCAAAAGCTGAAAATAAGTAATGAAATAGAATTGAGCACGCATGATGTACGTGATATTTTACGAGGATAAATTTACAACAGGTGAGTTTCAATATTATCTTAAAATTATAATTCTCTATAGATGAATTTTATAATGCATTATATGTTACTGTTCTTTGGCCTTTTTATATGATATATATCAATTGAATGTTCTATTGAATTTTGAGTGTACACTTTAAAATGTTTATTGGAATTCCAAATAGATTTAATCAAAATACACAGACCTTATCTTTCTTGCTATTACTGCCGGCTGCACTTACATCTTCCAAACTTGCCGATATCTCCTTAGAGATATGCTCCTACGGCACTCTTTAGCACTTACACAGGATCTGATACACTTATGATTAGTTTGTCATAAAATGTTTATATAATTTTAACTTTTAACTGTTTTTTAAAGAAAATTTTTGTAGAGAGCAATCTTACAGAGACGCATCCCTCATCACCATTCTAAATCCACACCTTTGTTTTTCAAAATCAACAACTATCCCGGCTTCACTAGTCCATAGCACTCTTATTTGTTTTTTTTATCACAGAAATTGTTATTCTCCAGTCTTTTAGTGACTATTTTGAAAAAACATAAATTTATTGTCCTGGAGGGTATTGACACTGATTCATTTAAATCTCTATCGTATTAAGGAATTTTAATTAAGTCCTTCTTTCCTCTTACAATAGTCCATTTTCTTATATTTACCTTGTTTATCTAATTTACAAAATGTTTATTTTTACAAATATTACAACCTATATTATTAATTAACCTATATGTAATTGATTCTAATTTAATTTTGCGTCTTGTTTGATATTTATTATACATATACTCCTTATTATTTTTGTTTTTGTAATTAAATTTTATATCTATAATCTATAAACAATGATTTAGGTTGGTATTGAAAAATTCCCTAGCATGACTTTACTTCCTATAAATATTCATTTCCTCAATATGTTTGGGGCTGTGTTCCAACTATCTTTCCCATCTAGTTTCAACCCTTTTCAATGAATGAATGAATACATGGTATTCTAAATTTATGCTACTACAAAAATAATATGTAAATAATGTTAAATTATCGTTAGACTAATTATTCTTTTCTCTTATTTTAGGTTTCAAGCTATTGTGTGACATTTCATCCTGCCGAAATTGTTATGGCTGTGTTCAGTGCAATTCCGAATTCCATGACTTTGACAACCAATCAGAATTACTGGTACAGGTAATATTTACTCTTTAATTAGCTAATATAGTGTTGTAATTTCTATTCTTCATCCTTTTCAAAATTTCACATCAATATATTATCCAATCTATACATATTTCAATCTTTTTATATTTTAATCTTTGACTTTTTATTGAGTTTATTCTAATGGTTGTGTCTACTGACACTTCTTACGTTACAATAAGACTTGTTTATTATGTTTGTTTATTTCATTATATTTACAAAACTAGAGGATTAGTTCAACTCCCCTCAAATTTAAATTTTCAAAAAGGAAGCTTTTAAGTAGCCTTTTTAAAATTTCAATTTCAACGTTCCGGCTAATAATTATATTCTACTTAATTCATTAATCTTTTCTTTATATACAGAAATTGAATTTGAAGAATCCTATATTTAAGTTTATTACTATTTCTATCTTAGACTTAGTTTCCATTATCTAATTCTATCCTATCCTATTCTAATTATTTTTACAAATATGAGACCAATCATTCTGGTTTGAAATATCTTAGACATCTTTGCTTACTCTTAGTATATTATTCTATATTATTGTTTTATTTCAATTCCTATACCAATTATTATTCATTTATTCACACCGTAGAATCTTTATTCTTTGAACTATTTCTTGCTTATATTTTTACTTATACCTTTTTCCTTCACTTAACAATTCTTTTAATGCTCTCCTATCCTTATCTTATCTTCGAATTCAAAAAAAAATTATTATTTCCAATATTTCATATATTTTCATATCTTATTGTCAACCCTTATTCATGTCAATATAATTACTCCTATAGTCTAACCTTTTTCTTTGCTTACTATCCCTATTTATATTTATTTGCATAATTCTTAATTATAACTCATCAACTTCATTTCTTCAATATATTAATTACATTATACTTTATATATATTTCATTTCTCCCTATCTCATAATAATTAATCATATCATTTACTATATAAATCTTTGCTTCCATATTTCATTGTTACTTATCTCCATAATTCCTATAAAATTTTATTTGACATGAATATCTCAAATTCTATATCTTGATTTAAAAAAAAACTTTCTTTCCTTTCCACCTCTTTTACTGTGTTATTCAAATGATAACGAGCCTGTCCTTCCTAAATCCTACCTGTTCTTATTAATAAGTGTGAATTCTGTTTCTTATCCCCTCTACCTAATAAATTCTCACAAAATTTCTTAATATTATATTATCGCTTTTATTTCTGTCTGTCTTTGATATTATATATTTGTTTATAACAAAATGTGTCTCTATTTGTTTGGTTTTTTTTTTTTAATCTATATAGCTACTCTAACTTTCCTTATAAGTTAAATGTGAAGTTACTTTACTTTTACTTAAAATCATTTATAAGTTTTTAATAATATATTTTTTTTTTATATTTTATAGATTCTTAACTGCGATAATGGAAACAATCTAGATGTATCCTACATATAAAAAAAATTGAAAGCCTTATATCTACCTAGTATCTAATATTTTATGTTACATGGAAGTGCTACTTATGCAGAACATTGGAATCATTACATCTACCTATAATAAAAAATTATCTATAATTGTATTATTTATTCTTAATAAATTCCCTATTTAAGTTCATTTTGGTATCCTTTTCCTGTCCATTCCATTATTTTCTTGTTTCCAAAGTTCATTTCAATTCTCATGTTATACTATTTAATATGCTATTCTTTTTCTCACTTTTTTCTTATGTTCTACTCTCGTTGTTTGAGTCTCAATGTTTTTCTGTAGCTTCTTTCCGTTCTCCATTATATCCTTTTTAATTTTGTAGTCCCATATCTCATTAATTTCTTTCCATAAATCTAAAAACATTTGTGCTTCAAATTCCTCCATATCATTCATTTCATTCCTTATTATTTTCATCAAAACATTTGTGTGGATTATAGTCATTTTGTTATCCCATTTTATTCCTGTTACTACATTATAAAATTTTCCGGAGCACCCTATACCTATTTCATGATTTCTTATATTATCTTCTATTTCTTCCACTGTATTAGTTAATCTTCGGTTCATTTCTTCGACTTCTTTGTTATAATATCTATCCATTATTCCACTTCTTCTAGCACCTTTGACTTTTGAATTTTTTATTCTCCCATCCAAATCTGTAATTTCCTTATTCCCCTTTTCTTGTAAATGCTGCTTGATCTCTTCAATAGCTAGTTCTTGTAATTTAAGGTATCCTACTTTTTTCTCCTTCATTTCTTCTGTTCCCTCTGTAATATTTCTTAATACTTGATTATTCTCCTCCATATTCTTATTTTCCATTAAACTTTCTATTTTTACCTCACCTACAATATTTGTTAAATTATTAACTTGTTTTGAAACTCTCGTTTGGATAGTTTCTGGTTTCATATCATCAATTTTCTTTTCTAATCGGTGCATGTTTGTATGAATGTTGTGAATGTCTCCCCTAATTTCTTCCTTCATACTATTCATGTCTCCCCTCATCGTGTCCATATTTATCCTATTTTCTTCAAATTTCTGGTTCATATCTCCCTTCAAATTTTGCATGTTTCCACTTACTGTGTTGATATCTCCTTTCATTGTCTTTATGTTTTCATTTATACTCATCAATATTTGCTGCATCCATTGTTCGTTGGCATTAGTTCCTCCTTGTGTTTCCCTGCTCTCTTGTCTTCTATCTTCTCTTTCTTCTTCCGCTTCTTCATCTCCTGTCGCACTTTCTTCAGAAGCATGTCCTTCAGCTTGCTGACCTTGGATCAAATATTGAACCTGGAAATCTCCCATACCATGGCTCCTTTCTTCTCTCTCCTCTTCTGATCCGCTATCATTTCCGACCTGCTTTCCATCTCTCAATACCATTTTCTTATTCATGATTTCTTTGTTTTTTAATTAAATTTTTTAATATATTATTTTTATAATCGCCCCACGTTTTTGGGTGCCAATTTATAATTGATTGTTTATAAATTGGTTATTTTAATAGCCTCACGTTGGGCCGACAATTTATAATTGATTGATGATAATTATAATTTATGATAATTTTATGGCTAGCTCAGATTATATTATTTGTTTATTTTATTATAGTTTTATATTTTATCGGAGAACATGAGAAACTTCTCTCGTTGGGTTCTGGATATGATAATCAAAGATTGAAGAAATACATATACATAATCTTACCTTTTAATTACAACCTCTGAAAGAAATAATATCTATTAAATAAAACGATTGAAATATGATAATAGTGATATTGATACTTTAACCATAGATGTAAGAATAAAAGAAAACCAACACATTAATGTAAATATGTTTAATAAATGAATTTCAATTTTTAATCAGATTAGAACATAATAAAATATTTTGTAACTGTTAATTTATTTTGCACATTTATTCTTAAGGAATTGTGCCACCCTATATCATACATACATTCTTGGAAACAAAATGATATAATTTCTGCGTCGGCGCTATATCTCCAAACGCATGCGCTGCTACAGTATACATGTAAGAAAGAAGTTTCCTTCCATACACAACGTTTATATTCAACACATTGTTAGCATGTCTGTGATGAAAATTGTTGGTTATAATTATTAAATGTTTTTATAATCAATTACATATAAGTAATACTTTATAAACTATATGTGTACGTGTATTTAAAAAAACAAGAAAGTGATAGATGAAAGTTATGCATGCAAAAGCTGAAAATAAGTAATGAAATAGAATTGAGCACGCATGATGTACGTGATATTTTACGAGGATAAATTTACAACAGGTGAGTTTCAATATTATCTTAAAATTATAATTCTCTATAGATGAATTTTATAATGCATTATATGTTACTGTTCTTTGGCCTTTTTATATGATATATATCAATTGAATGTTCGATTGAATTTTGAGTGTACACTTTAAAATGTTTATTGGAATTCCAAATAGATTTAATCAAAATACACAGCCTTATCTTTCTTGCTATTACTGCCGGCTGCACTTACATCTTCCAAACTTGCCGATATCTCCTTAGAGATATGCTCCTACGGCACTCTTTAGCACTTACACAGGATCTGATACACTTATGATTAGTTTGTCATAAAATGTTTATATAATTTTAACTTTTAACTGTTTTTTAAAGAAAATTTTTGTAGAGAGCAATCTTACAGAGACGCATCCCTCATCACCATTCTAAATCCTCACCTTTGTTTTTCAAAATCAACAACTATCCCGGCTTCACTAGTCCATAGCACTCTTATTTGTTTTTTTTATCACAGAAATTGTTATTCTCCAGTCTTTTAGTGACTATTTTGAAAAAACATAAATTTATTGTCCTGGAGGGTATTGACACTGATTCATTTAAATCTCTATCGTATTAAGGAATTTTAATTAAGTCCTTCTTTCCTCTTACAATAGTCCATTTTCTTATATTTACCTTGTTTAGCTAATTTACAAAATGTTTATTTTTACAAATATTACAACCTATATTATTAATTAACCTATATGTAATTGATTCTAATTTAATTTTGCGTCTTGTTTGATATTTATTATACATATACTCCTTATTATTTTTGTTTTTGTAATTAAATTTTATATCTATAATCTATAAACAATGATTTAGGTTGGTATTGAAAAATTCCCTAGCATGACTTTACTTCCTATAAATATTCATTTCCTCAATATGTTTGGGGCTGTGTTCCAACTATCTTTCCCATCTAGTTTCAACCCTTTTCAATGAATGAATGAATACATGGTATTCTAAATTTATGCTACTACAAAAATAATATGTAAATAATGTTAAATTATCGTTAGACTAATTATTCTTTTCTCTTATTTTAGGTTTCAAGCTATTGTGTGACATTTCATCCTGCCGAAATTGTTATGGCTGTGTTCAGTGCAATTCCGAATTCCATGACTTTGACAACCAATCAGAATTACTGGTACAGGTAATATTTACTCTTTAATTAGCTAATATAGTGTTGTAATTTCTATTCTTCATCCTTTTCAAAATTTCACATCAATATATTATCCAATCTATACATATTTCAATCTTTTTATATTTTAATCTTTGACTTTTTATTGAGTTTATTCTAATGGTTGTGTCTACTGACACTTCTTACGTTACAATAAGACTTGTTTATTATGTTTGTTTATTTCATTATATTTACAAAACTAGAGGATTAGTTCAATATATATATATATAGTTAAAGTCATTAAAAATCAAGAATTGTATGTGTTAGATGAAGAAACGGCCGAGCGAGTTTTAAAAGAAATTCACCAAGATTATGGACATGTTGGTGTGCGGAAAACGTGGATGATTTTCATAGAAAATTATTTTTCTATGCATGATTTATCGAGTACCAAAAGTATATGTCAGAATTGTCAAGTGTGTATGAGAACAAAATACAGAAACTATCATAATTGACATACGGTACACAGTATCAGTGTTAACGAACCTTTAGAATTAATCACGATAGATTATCTTAGCAATCTCATAATGAGTTATAATGGAAATAAGAACATTTTAGTAATATATGATTTATTTTCAAAATATGTCAAGCTGTATCCAACAGTAAAAGGTAACCGGAAAGAAACAATACGATGTTTAGAAACGTATATAAATGAATATGGCAAGCCAAAGAAAATACTAACGGATAATGCAACTTATTTCACGAATGAACAATTTAAAAGACACTTTGCACGACAAGGTATACAAATTATACATACATCTATAAGAAGACCAAATGCGAATCCAACGGAGAGACAGGTAGAAGAATGTATAAAGTTTTTGAGACCAGAATGTATAAACAACCATAAAGAATGGGATGAAAAATTAGGAAATATAGAAAAATATATTAATCACACACCGAGCCTAGTGACAAATGTAGCACCAGTCACTTTAATGAAAAAAATACAACCAGAGAGACCCTGGAATATAGATAATATAAATATAGAAAATTTACAGAAGGCGAAAAGAAACATCATGAAATATAATGAAAAATATGAGAAGAAGGGAAACAAGAAGATAAAAAAACAAATTAAATTTAATATTGGAGACAAGGTATTATTAAAGAGACATAGGGTGAGCAACAAAAGGAATGAAACATGTGCTAAATTGCAAGAACCCTATATTGGACCATTCATTATAAAAAGGTTATTAGTAAATACCGTATATGAACTACTGGATCCAGAAACACAAAAGAACGTAGGGAAATATCATATACAACTCATGTATAAATATTATGAATAAAACGAAAATGAGACAAAAACATAAAAACAGGATGATCAACACAATTAATTATAACACTGAACAAAGATGTTCATTGTTATGGGGGGAGAATGTCACATACAGGTTGTCCCACCATTGTAGTGACATGTGTTGATCACATATTTAATATTTAATTATTTGAAAGAAAGTGGTATTTTAAGAAACATAATTTTGAGTGTACCGAGAAATTTATTAGTGTAGGAATTACAAAAAGCTGTGAAACGGGTGTTAACGTCTGAAAAGGTATACGGAAGTAGGAAATAAGAAGTGTTTTGATTGAGAATTGTTATGATTAGAAAGGAAAATGATATGTTCGATGTGGTTGTATTGTTGATAGTTGATCTATTAATTTCCATCGAATAAAATCTGAGTTTGACAATACATGACATTGATGAAAATAAAAATAAAAATTTATTTGAACAAGCCTTTGAGGAAACTAAGGAAGGAAGTGAGGAGAGAGGTTGTTGAAACGGGAGACTATTCACTTGACATATTTTGGTGACGGAAGTTTTTTATCCCAAAAAGACGGAAAAATAACTAAATAAATTATATTGGAGACGATTCAGGGATTGAGAATTAAAAATAACATAGTCAATACAAGGAATAGAACAAATATAATTGAAAATTAAAACAGTATATGGAAAACAGAGATTAATAATTATGTAATGATGTAAGACTGGGAAAATAGCACGTGAGATTATTTTAACACAGATAGTAGACATAAATAGAACATATTTAGAAGATTGTGAGCAAAATAAATAATTGGAGACGGTAACTAATAATTTGAAGAAGAACATTATATTGAGAACAGAAATAAATATTTTGGAAAGAAGCAACATGGTAAAGAAATACATGAACCCAATATAAGACAGCGAAACCACATAACTAAACATATACCGACGAGTTTGCAGAAAAAGAACATTAAGTAAAAAGGTCGGTTTAAATTTTATACTAGTTAGTTGTTTTTTTTTTAAAGTTGTGTAATTATTAAATTTGGTTATTTCGTTAACCATTTGAGAAAGATCTAGTTAATTTTATAGTAGTTTTTTTTAAGTTGTTCAATTATTAAATTAGTTTATTTCGTTGATACTTTGAGAAAGTTCTATTTGATTTGATTGAAGTCGTATAAATTATTGAAATTTTGTTAATTATTGGATCATTGGATATAGAAATTTTGTTTAGTTAAATGTAATTTTGATAGATTTTCTTTATAAGGTAAGCTAGATATTGAAATTCATCCAGAACAAAGATCTTTGTTTGAGGAATTCAAAAGAAGCAGTCCTGTATGAAGAAAGGTAAGAGTTTTTACTATACAATTTAGAGGTAGTGATGGTAAAATTTTGAATAGTAATAAATTTAGGTCAAATTAGAGAAAATTAACATACAGGGTGTTTCTTGAATTAAAATTTAGAATAAAAGCTTAATTCTAGTACTGTGTAAAAATGTTAATTCAAATTTATATAAAAAAAACAGGAAATAAAAAGAAAAGATATATTTGAATACTGCAATTCATTCGAGAACCGACTCCCTGAAAATAAGAGGTCTTATATATAGCCGGAGCATATACATTAACATTATTTTTTCTTATGATAATTTGAATTAAGTCAGAATAATTATATTAAATTTTACTTACCTATTTATGGTAAGTTGGCGTCCATAAATTATTAAATATATAGCAATACGCGTTATATATATCAAAAGTTAATTAAAATAAATTGTGTATATAGAAATAATCACAATCATAATAGAATTTGTCGCTTTAAGGTGTTAATTATAATATATATATACATATATATATATATATATATATATATATATATATATATATATATATATATATATTATATATATATATATATATATATATATAAACTACCAAAAAAAGACTGGTCACACTTTATGTAGTTAGCTTAAACAATATTCGAAAAATTGAAGAAAATATTGTGTAGAGAGTCTAGTCTTAGAAAACAATCTGTTCGATTAAGGAATATATTCTTGTTACATGTAGAGAAAACGAATCACTAAATGAACAATAGAACGAATTAAAAGACTAAACTAGAAAAATAATTGAAATACTACCAAAACTGCCATCTACGGATGTCAGTAAAACTTTGCGCCTTGTACACGTCTCAAGTTACTCTAGAAAGAATAAAATTTCCATTTATTGAACAATAAAAGTACCTAATAAAGTGTAAAGCACAAAATTTTTTTAAATCACGTAAAATACCATGTCGTATATTAAATTTATCCACCATTTTCTATTTTCAATTGATACTTACAAAGAAACATTTTTCCAAATAATTCTCAATTTATTGACTGAAATTTATTCAGATAAAATTTTTATGGAATATAACTATGTATATGTATATATATATATATATATATATATATATATATATATATATATATATATATTATATATATATATTTATGGAAAATAACTATGTATATATAAAAATTTCATCTGAATAAATTTCAGTCAATGAATTGAGAATTATTTGGAAGAATGTTTCTCTATAAGTATTAATTGAAAATAGAAAAAGATGTATAAATTTAATATACGACATGGTATTTTACGTGATATCAAAAATTTTTGTGATTCAAACTTGATTAGGTACCTTAATTGTTAATTTAATGGACATTTTATTTTTTCTAGAGTAACTTGAGACGTGTACATGGCGCAAAGTTTTACGGATATCCATAGATGGCAGTTTTAGTATTATTAATAAATACTACCTCTTTTACGAAACTTGGCTGGGCATCGCGGAGGGACCTTTATGATACTTGGTTGGACATCGAGGACGGACTTATAAAATGCTTGGCTAGACATCGGGGTTGTACGTTTTTATTTCTACTCCAAATCCCTTGGTATTTTAACAGTACCTTTATATCCGTTGGGTCTAACATAGTTTCTAACATGTGAGACTAAAGTGACCACTCGGAATTGCAAAAATTATTTCATCGATAACTTACTATGACGTCACTTTTACTTTTCCTATGAAGGAAAACTACGACTTTGCTCCATATAATGAGGCCAGGAAATGTATACTTTGGATAGAGGTAGGCGGAAAAATATTTTTCTAGAGCTGCTATGAAAAGTACCGTTTTTCTCATAGCTTACTCAATTCCAACACCATATATTGCTCTCACTGTGAGAAATATTATTTCTCACGGCCCTTTGCCCACACTACATACATTCATGTGGAGAATCCCGTAGGGGATACTCGATGCCCTGCCGATTTCAGCAGGGTATCCTCGATGCCCAGCCGTTTTCAGTAGGTGGTCCTCGATGCTTAGACTTTTTCTAAAAAATGATTTACTTGTATTTTTTAAATTTGTGCAGTTGTAGAAAAATATAGTGTGCAGGATGTGGGGAAAGTTCAACTTTTCTCACGATTGTGGAAGTTTGTGGCAAGAGCCTACCATATCTATGGCATTCATAATAATATTTACTTCTCACATGGTTTCTATAATCATTATTAACTTGTAAATAGCTAAATGAGACTGCTTCAACTCCCCGCTTTCGTTTGTCGTAGATTCTTGGAATATAGGTCATATAACAATTAATAATGGTAACTATCGAGGAAAATGACATACATTGGTAGGTTGAATCAATATAAATGTTACTCGTTTTTGGTAAACAGTGTTAAATATCGGAAAAATTACAAAATCGCCAAAGTTTGCACGATATACCGAAAATAACGAAAAAAGATGGTGGATAACACTGGATGGAGTTAGTTTCTCCTAATATCGATAAGTTTGTCGGAATAGTCGTAGATACTTGAAATATTGGTCATATATTAATTATTATTAGTAAATATCGAGAAACGCAACAAATATGATACTGGATTAGGAAGAATCATTGCAGAAGACAATAAATGTTACTAGTTTTCGCTAAACAGCGATTAAATTACAATGACAAAGTCGCAGAATATTGCAAGATATATATTAAATGAAGAAAAATAAATGTGGGTAACATCAGAAAGAGATAGTTTTGCCTAATATCGTTGCGTTTGTCGGAATCCTTGTATATTCTTGGAATATTGGTCAAATATCAATTATTAATGGTAAATATCAAGAAAAGCCACATACAATGCTAGATTAGGTCGAATGAATCTAGATGTTGATAAGTTTTACTAGATTTTGGTAAACAGTGTTAAATATCGGGAAAAATCAGGAAATCGCCTATTTATACAAGATATACAGTGAATAAGGACAACATATTTTGGATAACACTAGATAGAGTTAGTTTTTCCTAATATCGATGCGTTTGTCGGAACCGTTGTAGATACTTAGAATATTGGTGAATCAATCTAGATGCGAGTAAATTTTACTAGTTTTCGGTAAACAGGAATAAATCTTGGAAAAATTACAAAGACGCTAAATATGGCGAGGTATACAGCAAATAACGACAAAAGGTTGTGGATATCACTAAATATAGTCAGTTTTTTATGATATCTGTGCGTAAGTCTGAATCGTTCTAGATACTTGGAATATTGATCGTTGAACAATTATTATTGGTAGATATCGAGGAAATCAACATATAATGCTGAATTAGATTAAATCGATCTAGATTCCTGTAAACGTTACAAGTATTGAGTAAACAGTGTTAAATATTGGAAATAATGATCAAATGGCTAAATATAAGTTATATAGCAAATAACGACAAAATATGTTGGATAGTTGTAATGTTTTTAAAGATTCGAATTCCTTCAATACAATCAACAGCAATAAACCATGAAAAGGCTTATCGAATAAATGATTATTAAGTAGTCAATATTCGAGATATTTTTTAAATAAATATGAATGTCGTCTTATTTCACTTGGTTTTCATCCACCTTCTATATCGTTTTTCATCACAGATTTGATTGGATCAGCAATTTATCGATGTTTATACCTATATGAAAGTTGCATATATGGATAACTTTAGGTCAATAGACTCGAAATCTTTATAACTGATACGATATGTGATTTTTTTAATTTGAGACAAATGAAGAGTCGTACCTAGCAATAATTAGTAGTTCAAGTTTGAATCTATATTAAATTGTTAATAAATAATATGCAAAATAATATTGGGGAAAATTTATCGACTACATTTATCAAGTATTCCAATATCAACCTCAACTTGCAATGCAATAACATCAGCAAATATGATAATAGTATTTATTGATTGTAGATATTTAGAACCTCTTTATGTGTTAAATAACCAATTGTATTTGTTGTTTAACTGTGCGAGTTGTTATCTACTATACGATTATTTTATTCTGCAAATCATGTAAATAAGATTACATATGATTTGTGAATGTTGTGTACGTGAATGATATATATATGACTAAAGTAGAGCCGAAGCATGGTTGAAGAAAGTATAATCGTGATATGATTTTCGTACCTATATGAACAGTCACCTTTACAACCCATTCTTCTTGCATCATAATACTAATGTAACGAAATACTACCTCTACTTCGTTGTACTAATCAAAATTAAAGTGTTATAACTTGTATACCACTAATTTAATCTGCTGTCACCACTCTAATAAGATCTGTCACCAATGTAATAACATAGACCTTTAATAAAATCTAGACCCTTGTTCACTGTAATCTTTAATTCCAGATATGTAAGATAACTTGATCAAAATGCCAAAAAGTATCCCTACCTTCGATTCCACCAAATTCTGCCTCCAGTGCGCAGCTGAGCGTGTAAGGCAACCCCTTCCGATTGGTTTTTGCTAGGTTCGCCTGGTCTTAAAACGGATGAATCTTCCTTTGCCAGGACAGGGTTTGTCCTCCTCGTCTCGGTCACACGTCCACGATTGTAACACTTCCAGAAGGGGAAATTTTTGGAGTAGGGGTGATAGGAAAAATAATGTAGAACCTCCACGTTATACAAAAAATATATATAATAAAATAATCTCTCCAAACCCTCCTATACAGCTATACATATATATTGAAAATTAAACTACGATCCCGTATGACCAAACTAATCCCAATTCCCTGGTATAACTCTACCTATACATATTTATCTGAAATTGGTTGATTATCAAACCTACTCCTGTATATACTGCAATTATAAAAACAAAATCAAATTTATGAACAGAGTTCTCTTTTGTTTGGTGGTGCGGCAAAACTAGCCCTCTTATCGGCTTGGTCTTTTTATTAAAAAAATGCGTGAAAGGCGTATGTTTGCTATATTCGTTTCTCAATCCTTCTATTCTCCGGTGTCGAGAAAAATAAATAACTATCACGTGTAAATACCTTTATATGCAACAATGATTCATTTTTCATCGTTCGGTCGTCATTGACCTTCAGGGAACGAAAGTGAAATTTTTGTTCTATACAGAAAAATTCTGATGAGCTAAGGAAAACAATTTAAATTATTTATCGACACTGGCGTTACAAGTTGCGAAAGTCCCCAGTGATATAATTACCTACGATAAATTTATGCGTTTACGCTGGCAAAATAAGAAAGAGTTTTAATTTATAATTTACGGCTGAACAAAAGACTGATAACAATATTTCTCTATAATAGATTGACGTATCAGCGCAATTCCGCTGAAACCCGCGAAAATATGGAAAACATACGCTCCGGCCTCTCGGCAAAATCTTAATTATTCCAGTACACACGGTAAATTATATATTTGTCAGGACGATAAACTTAATCTGAGAGTGAACAGCTATGTCCCGTCTCTTTGAAATAATCAACAATCAACAAAAAAATCTAATAAATATATTTGCTATCGCTACCCCTTGTATATAGCAATTGACCTTTACACCCAAGTTCAGAATCCAGCTCGACCAATAACGAGTAAATATATCACTAGTAAAAATTATCCCAATCTGAATTTAATTCAAAAACTTACTGCTAGACAAACGTCCTCCGTCTCGCCGGGAATTTTCTTGATTTTTTTTACTATCTCCTTGTTCACCGCGAGTCGTGCCAATAAACGGAATCGTGCTATGTCGAAAGGCAATTAGCGTAGAGGGTAAGTTTTTACCACTCGTACCGCTAACACTAAAAAAACACTAGTACCGTTCACCGTGGCAGGGGAAAAACTTTTCCCTTCGCGTGATCGACCCCCGGTACACACTCACTGCCGCTGCTGGTCTGTGTACACTCCTTTTTTTGTTTCCCCCCGACTTCGGTTTTGGGGCTTTCGTCGAGTTGCAAAAACAGCTTTTGTTTTTTGAATCGTGCTAGTTTTTGTTATCGAAATAATTGTATTCAAAACAATTATTTCGCTTTGACCCAGTAAGATGTCTTTTATTTCTCTATTCTGTTTTGGCTTCGTATTGTTTTATTAAACATTATGTGTGTCGCGTTCCAGTTGTTATTAAATGAAAAATAAAATATGTTTTACCGTGTGTTCTGAAATTTTCTACCATAAAATTATCTTTTATGTATTCGTATTTATTACATTACTTCCCCCTTTGTAAAAGTATTGCGACCTCCCTGGTCCAATACCTTTTTTTTCAAAACCCCCGTACAACTATTCCTACCCTTAATTTATATGTGTCTGTCGGCTTACAATAGTGGCCTATAATCTTAAAGTTAATGTTACAGTTTTATACATTTTACATATTTATGTTACATTTTCTCAATATTTATGATCGGCACTGTATTTGGCAATTTTTTCGCTATTACCCTTTTTATCCTTGACCTAGGTCGCGACCATTTACACTCGCGACACTGCTGCTCAGTAGATCGTTTATCTGGCGTCCAATGCTGTGACCTCGGGTGGCTCGCCTCTTGCTGCGTTATTTGGTCGATCTCTATTGTTTCTTCCTCTGGTTTCCTCGTCTGATGTGAGTGAATTATCCATGCCGTTAGGGAGTCTCATATGCTGCCTATTAGTGCTATACTGCATCCTAAAGTTTGGTGTATACGAATTCCATTTAGTATGGTGCCTGCTATGTATTTAATGGTTTAGAATGTGAAGTATATTCCAATTATTCCACTTATGACTGAACCTAATTCTGTGAACCATGCCCATGTGTGTTTTAGGGTGGATTCTGCGAGGTTCTTGATTTCTTTTGTATCAAATATGTTTGATACGGTGTAGCCTTGACTATTGGCATTCATTCCCGCTGCTCTGCGAGTAATTATGTTCTCTACTGCTTTTCTCTCTATCCCAAATGTGAGGGCTCTTTGTGCTGCGTTGACTTCTTCTTGCGTGTACAGACCCTTCGCTCCTAGTGGTTGAATGGGGTCGAAATGGAGGTTTATTTCTTCTTCTACTTTTATTGTTTTTGGCTGGTTGGCTATTGTGGGATGTGGCGTTAGACCTATCCATTGATCATCTATAAAATAAAGTGGTGGTATCATGTTATTGCAATCTATCTCTTCTGCGTGGTTTTGTATTATTCTGGTTAGTGGATCCATAAATTTTGTTTCGTTATTTACTTTTATTGGTAGTTCGTTGTAACATCTGTTTGTTCGTCTTATCTCGACTGTTACTGGTATGCATTTTATGATATAAAGTACTTCGCCTAATACTCTGCCTATGTGTCCAGGTTCATTTTCCATTAGTTGGCTGACTGCATTAGGTAGTGTATGTGCCATTAGCAGTCTGTTTTTGAGTATTTCTCGTTTCGTTAAGCATCTTCGGTGTATTGTATCTGTGTAAAGCATGTTTACGTCTCGTTTATATGCTTGTTCAATATAGAGTAGTTTACTATTTACATAATTCATTAGATCGACGTTTTGTGTTGAAATTGGCATTGTCGGATGTAATTTTTGTGTGATGACAATTCGTGGGTGTTCTGTTTGCCATACTTCTATTCCACATAGGATGTTTCTTTTGGTAATGTTAGTGCGAATAATTTGTCTTTTTCTTCAATTACTATTAGTTCTTCTTGTGTTTTTGTGTTTGTGATTTTGTTGACTATGCCTTCGTATAACTGGCTCAGATAGTCTTCGCATGTTGTTGGCTCATAACTGGACCAGGTGGATTCTCCTACCGAGAAGTCGAAGCAGTAACCATTCGTGAATTTGCAAGTTATCTCTCCTTGTAAGTGGATCTCGTTCGTTTCTAGCGTTACTCTAGCTAGATAGTCTTTGGTTGTCATTTTGACTGTTGCTATTATCACTACGTCGTTCCAACTTCTGCCGTTTTCTTGGCATGTGATACATTTACATGTTCCCATATTGTCGAGTGTGCCGCCTATTTTTATTGACGCTGTGTGGCACCGTTCATTAGTATGTTGTCTATTGTTTGTTGGTACAACTTTATTAGTTTATATCTGTGGGTGTTTCTGCATTCTTCTGCTCCCAATTTGTGGATGTAGGTTGATAGTCCTCCGTTGACGACTGATGTGTGGCTGTGCATCCCGCAGTAGAACATGAATTTTGTGACTTCTATTACGCATGACCATACTTTTTGCATTTTTATTTCGTTTCGTTGAATCACTTGTATGTCTGTTTTTTCACTCGCGTACGTTTTTCTTCTTCTGTATATCTTTTAGCGATAACACTGTGATATTTGTGTTGGGGTGCGAACACTCATACGCGATTGGCCCAACTGCTATATGTAGCCCGCACATGACGAATGTCACCCAGGTCAGGATAGTACTTTGTCGTGCCATTGATTTGGTTTTGTTATCCTAAAATTTTTTTAACATTTACAATTGTTAATACAACTTATCTTTCTTACAGACATTTTTAAACATTTCTTTGTTACAATACTATGTTATCTACAATTTTGTCATGTTTATATTGCATTTCCTCATTTGACTAAGCTTCACACTTATTTAGGACTGCCAAATGAGCTCTACTCTTTGAAAAGAAGAAAAAAAAACTCTAAACTTATGACCCGTGATCTTGTTCCCACTTATTTATTTCTATATTTAATTACTTTTGTAGTCCCCTTGTATTTATGAATTGAAAAAGACTTACTTGCGTGAAATCATTTACTTAAATCGTACTATTAGTATCCTTTGCCCATATACTTGGTTATAGTGACCTATGGTCTTTTATTCCCTTAATCTGTTATGATTCCTAACTTACTTAATTATTCCTATCCCCTTACTTTGGCTTAACCTATGAATTGAACCCGTAAATCTGTTTGGATTAATAATATGCTAATATATACATGTATGCTTGGTCGCGACGTTTTAGTTACGCCGTTTCAAGCTCATCGCTATCCATCTGGTACTTATTTTGGTCTTGTTTATTTTGTAGTTAGTCGTCTGTCTTTGTCCTGTATTCTGTGTTAGTCTCCTTTCGGCATTAAATGTTTTTGTGTAACTGGGTGCACTTTGTATCCTGTTTCTCACTCTGGCGGATCGTCTTATCTCCGGTGGAGGTCGTAGTGAGAAGTGTGGTCTTTGTTCTGTTCTATTCCCTTTATGTCTGGTTTGGGATGGTAGTTTGTTTTTTGGTGGTTGTAGATCCTCGTTCGTTGACCATAATGGTAGTGCTGCTACTTTTCCTGGATCTACTTCATTTTCTTCCTGCTCGTGTGTTTCCTCTAACTCTTCTATACTTCCCAAGTTCTCTATATCTTGTAGTATCTTATGTTCCTTGTCCTCTATTTTTCCGTGGTATGTTTTTAATCTGTTGATGTGTACTATTTGTGTCTCCTTCCCTTTTTGCGAAATTATTTGATATGTAACCGGTCCTACCTTCTTTTTTACTTCAAACGGCCCTGTCCATTGGTTTTGTAGTTTCTTCGATTTTCCTACTTTCGTGCTTATGTCGAGTAGGTATACTAAATCTCCTGGTTCAAATTCTCTTAATGCTGTTTTTTCGTTATATCTGGCTATCCTTTCCTCTTTTGCTTTCTCTGCGTTCCTCAGTGCTGTCTTGTATACTTGACTTAGTCTAGCTTCTAATTCTGACACATAATTGTTGTCGATGTCGTATTTGATTCTTTTAGGTATGATGCATTTTTCAAATGGTAATGATTGGTCTCTTCCGTGTAGTAAAAAGTATGGGTTGTATCCTGTTGAAGTGTGTACGCTACCTCTGTATGCCATAAGTACGTATGGTATCCATTTGTCCCAATCTCGTTGATCTGGTGCTATGTAGTGTGCTAACATGTCTTCCAGTACTCTGTGTAATCTTTCTATTTGACCGTTTGTCGTTGGCGCATAACTTGCCGTGTGTAGCCTCTTTATGTTTAGTAACTTGCATGTTTCCTGCATTAGTTCTCACATGAAATTTGTTCCTCTATCTGTTAATAGCTTGTGGGGTGTTCCGTGTCTTGATATTATTTCTTCAACGAATGCTCTTGCAACTGTATCTGCTTTCTGATCTGGTAACGGAATTGCTTCACAGTATTTGGTAAAATGGTCTTGGAATGTTAGTAGGTATTTGTTTCCTTCGCTTGAGGTTGGTAGTGGTCCTAGTATGTCCATAGAGGTTATTTCCCATGGTTCTGTGACTTTTGTAAATTTTTGTAATGGAGTTTTCTTGAAGTGGGGTGACGTCTTCCGTCTGTTGCATGCGTCGCATTGTTTGCAGTAATTTATTATGTCTGTTCTCATCGTTGGCCAAAAACAACGTCTCTTTATTGCCAATAATGTTTTCTGTTGTCCTTGATGACAGTATATGGGTGAGTCATGGAAGTCTGCTATCACTTTGGTGATACAGCTTTTCGGTATTACCAGTTGATCTCTATGTTCTTCCTGCTCTTGTCTATATAAAATACCTTCTTTGTCGATGTAGTATTTTCTTTTTGTTCCTTCGTCCTTGTCCATTTGTTGTAAGGTGTTGTTGCAGAATTCATCTCGTTTCTGTGCTTTTTTCAGCAGGTCTTTGTCCCATATTGGCTCCCAACCTTCTTCTATTTCTATCGCGTAAATTTTTTTTGTTTCCCCTGTGTTATCTGGCCGTAGAATGATTATTTTGGTGGTTATACCGTAAAATGTAAATTGGATCATTTTAGTAATTTCGTCCCAACAAAGTCCTGGAATTTGATCTTTGCTTGCTATGAAGGTTATGCTCTCCTCTTTGTTTTCTTCGCATAGTGTCTTCAACTGTTGTATTATGTTCCACATGATTTCATACGAGGTTTCTTCTTTCACCGCTGCTCTGTTCACCCCTATGTAAAATTTTGCGTCCAACGTGTCCCATTCTTTAATTTCTTCTATTCGATTCTGTGCGACGTCCGGTAAATTATATGTGGCTTCTATTTCCTTTATTAATGGATCTTGGTTTGGCTTATTATTGGCTGTAAATAGTACTATTGCTTGTTCTTCTTGTATGGATATTAACTTTCCTTCTTTTTCTAGTATTTTGTCTTTTGCTGGTACTCCGTTTTCCGTTTTGTATTGTAAGTAATCTTCGTATGACGTCTCTATGTACTTGCACGTTTTGTCGAGCATTCTGCTTAGTGCGTCTGCATTTCCGTGTTTCCGTCCTACTCTATGGATTACTTCGAAGTTGTATTCTGCTAAGGTTAAGGCCATCGTGTTAATCTTGAATTTGGGTCCTTCAGTGTCAGTACCCATTTTAATGCTCTGTGATCTGTGATGATTGTGAATTTTGTCCAGTAAATGTAGAATCTGAATGTTTTAATTGCAAAAATCACTCCTAGAAGTTCTTTTTCAGTCGTTGAGTAATTTGTTTCTGTTCTACTTAGAGTCCTGCTCGCATACGCTATTGGTCTTTCTCTACCGTCCCTTATTTGGCTTAATATTGCTCCTACACCTATGTTCGATGCATCTGTCGATAAGATGAACGGTTTGGAGAAGTCTGGGAAGATTAGAACTTTGTCTGACGTTAGCGATTCTTTTAGTTGGTCCATCGCCTTAATTACTTCTTCTGTTATTTTGAAAGGTGTGTCTTTTTTGGCCAGGTTTACTATTGGTGCTGCTAATTCGGTTATGTTTGGTATGAACCGTCTGTACCAGTTTACTAGTCCTAAGAAACCTCTTACTCCTTTTACGTTTTTTGGTAGGGGGTATTTGTGTACTGCCTCCAATTTCTGTGGATCTGGAGCTACTCCTTCTTGTGAGATGATATGTCCTAAATATTTCACTTTCTTTAACATAAAATTGCATTTCTTTGGTTTCAATTTAATGTTTGCTTCTGTTAATCTATTGAATACTTCTTCTAATTTTTCTAAATGGTCCTTTTTTCCTGCATAGTTAAATATGATTATGTCGTCCAAATAAACCATGCATTTTATTCCCGTTAAGCCTCTTAAGGTTGCGTTCATGAATCTTTGGAAAGTTGCTGGGGCGTTTACCAGTCCAAATGGCATTTTGGTGTATTCGTATTGCCCTTGATATGTGCTAAATCCAGTTAGTGGAATGTCTTCTTCGTTCATATCTACTTGGTGATAAGCTTCTGCTACATCAATTACTGAGAACAACGTTTCTCCTCCTGCTTTGTAGCCTTGTAGTAGATCCGATATGTTTGGTAGAGGGTAATATTATTTTTTTGTTACTGCATTTAGTCCTCTGTAGTCTATGCACATTCTCACTTTCTCCTCTCCTTCGGGAGTTTGTTTTACCACTAATACGACCATGAGCTGGATGATGTCCTGATTACTTTAGCTTCTAGTAGCATATCTATTTCTTTTTGAAGTACTTCTCTTTGGTAATATGGTATTCTGTATGGAGCTTTGCATATTGGTTGACTTCCTGCTTCTATGGTTATGTGGTGTTTTACTTTTGTAGTGCTTGTTAGAATTTCATCGTCGTCTGTGAATAAGTGATGGTACTTCTGTATTAACTTAATTAGTTCTTCCTTGTACCTTGTATCTATATGGCCTAGTTCGAAATTTTTTCTGATCCATTCATCTGTTTTGATGTCGAATTTCCTGATCGTGTCCTGTGTTTTTGTTTGTGGTACTGTGTCCTCTGTACATTCGTATGCTTTTCCTATTTTGGTTCCTTTTGTTAGGTGTATTTCTTGTGCTGATGTGTTTATTATTCTAATTGGAATCTTTTTCCCGTTATTAGCTATGCTATTTGCTAGTCTTATTGCTTCTGGTCCTTTGTGTTGTGTTTCACACGCAATCGTATTTCCTCTTATGGTATGTTTTAGTGTCCCAATTGTGTGAACTTCGGTTAGTGCCGGTATACTTATGCTATCTTCTATGTATACATCTGTGAAGTTTCTGTTAGTTATTGTTTCTTTTATTCCTTTGTTCTTCTCCCTGGTTTCTGTTTCTCTCTTTTTCCCTGTTTCTGATTCTGTACTATTCTTCTTTTGTTCTATGTGTCCGTATCTTTCTTCGTTAATTTTTGTTTCCTGCCTTTCTTCTTTCTTTGTGTCGATTTCTTTCTTCACTCTGTATAGTTCTATATTTTCGTCTCTGTAGCCGTTTTGTCTTTGTTTGTCTGTTTGATTTGCTCTTGATTTATTTTCGCTTGTCATTGCCTTCTCATTTTCCTCCATTGTTCTGTGTTCTGTGTCCCTTCTTTTATACATTGTTTCCACTATTCTTAACCATTTCTTCCAATTGTTCATTTCTGTAGTGTCTGGTTTTTTCCTTATTGTTGCCACTCGGTCATTTGCTTCTGTGCTTCTACCGTTATCTATTGTGCTCTCAACTTGCCTTGCGTTTATCAATGGTATTCTTTTTTCCCATATTTCTAATGAAGGCTCTCCTTTGTATGATATGATTGCTTTTTGCTTTTCTAGGAAATCTCTTCCTAAAAGAACTGGTATTTCTCCCATTATTTCGTCTTCTGCTGCGATGGCTCTTGTGTAAATGTTGTGATTCATTCCGTTTGTGCTTATCGCCAATTCCGTCGATCCATACAGCTGTATTGTGTGTCCTGTTATCCCTTTTAGAGTCAATTTTTCTATGATCCTTGTGTCTAATTCCCAGTCTGCAATTATTGACCTATTTACTAATGAATACGCTCCTCCTGTATCTATCATACATGGTCTGTTTATACCATTCACCCTTAACATTACTATATATGGGGCATCCTCGTTTGTTATTGACGTTGCATCATTGTGATACATTGTTTCTTTTTTTTCCTTTTTTTCCATTCTCGGTTTATCCTTATTCGTTGCTTCTTGGTTTGTTTTTTCCCATTGTGGTTTATTTGAATCTGTTTCCCCTGTTAAGTTTACTCGGTCACTTGTCCGGGGACTAACTGTGGTCCTTACTAGTTTAAATGTTTCGTCCATTCTTTGTTACTTGTGTCCTCTTTCTTCAGACTGTCCTCTTCTATCATCGTTCATTTGGCGTCTGTTTCTCTCGTAGGTCCCAAAATTATTTTTTTGAGACCTCCCCTGTGTTTCTTGTTTATGATACTCTTCCCTTTGGTTTCTGTGTCTGTTATATTCTCTGTAGTTTCCTTGTTGTGTTTCCTGGTTTTCCCCGTGATATCTAGTTTTCTCCGTTTTCCATGGACTTACTTTTCCGTTGGTGTATCTGTCGTACTTCGTATTCCGTTTGTTTGCTTCGTCGAACATTTTCTTTCTACACTCTTTTGCCCAATGTCCTTGTTTTCCACAGTAATAGCATGTATTTGTTGGTTCGTTCCCTTTCTCTCTGCAATCCGGTGCCCAGTGTCCTTGTTTTTTGCAAATTTGGCATCTTGTCTCTCTTTTTGTTTCTTCTGCTTCCTTTGTCCTGCAATTAACCATCCAATGCCCCTGTCTGCCACAGAACAAACATTTCGCGTTCTGCCTACATTCTTCCGAAGTGTGATTCGACCTTCCGCACGTTGTGCACCTCAGTTGTTCACTCATAAATGCGACTTTCTGGCCACTGTTTCTGCCGCTTGTCATAGTTACCGCTGTTTCTTGACAAGTAACTATTTCTTCTGCTTCTTCTAGTGTCATGACGTCTTTGTGTAAAATGTAAAAACCTACCTCCCTTAATAAGTCTTTTCTCAACCCTACTTTGAATTGGTTTATTAATACCGAATTATGTTTTTTTTGTATGTTTGGTATTTGTTCCCTACTTGCGCCCTTTATATCCTCTTCTAGTATCTTGTTTCCGATTAATTTTAGTCTGGTGCAGAACGACGCTACGTCCTCATCGTGTCTTTGGTAGCATTGCACCAGTTGCATCCACCAATCCGCTATCGATTTTTTTGGTACAAATTTCCGTAGTAGTTTTTCTCTAAATTCCGAATATGACACTGTGTCCAACCTAGGATCCGCCTTGAAAAAATCGTGTGCTACGCCCGCAAGATTAAATTTCAATAAAGTTAGTGTTTCTGATTCCGTCCACCCGTCTAATTTAGCCCTTAATTCGAGTTTCTCTATGTATCTAGCCGCATCTCTACCTGTGAAATCGGCTAAAGTCGCCGCTATGACCCCTAATGGTTGTGCCTGTGCTACCCTCCATGTGGGCGGCATGCTGCTTGTGTCTCCCGTGGTTTCTTGGCCTCCTTGACTGCCTGTACCTAACCTATTTTGTGAATCGAGTGGCATATCGCTGTCTGAACTTGGTTACTTTTTTATATTTATTAATTGAAAAAAAAATTTTTTTAACTTTATAAACTTATATTACTCCCACCTTTCTGGCTTCTACGACGCCTGAAATGGATAGCTTTTGATGCAAGGATAGGATGTTTTAAGGATGGGTTAAGTTCCCCCTTTGTAAAAGTGAAGCTCACGTAGTTTCGGGAGTATGATGTATTCTAAAAAATGGAACTTAAGACGAAAAGAAAAAAAATCAATTGTATGACGGAGTAGTAAACCAAAACTAATCTGTTTTAATGTTATTTGTTCCGTTAATTGATGACTTTTGTACCTGTGGGTAGCTGCGATGACGGTGGAAGAGTGTCGGCTAGCTCTCGATGTGTTCCAGCCTTCTCCCCTCCTGTATGCCCCGTTTACTGCCTATTGCAGCCTCTGGTTACAGACCGTACAGCTTCACCGTTCCCTGTATTCTCTTGTGCTGTAGCAAGATTGGCATATAATCTTGGCCTGACAGGAGTATCTTGTGTGAAGATCCGGCGTCCCTGCTGACTTACAACCCTGTATTGCAGATTCGCGATTTGACGACTAGAACGACCAATCCTGTATCGGGAACCGCTGTGACGACTTGGACGAACAACCCTGTATCGGGGAACCGCTGTGACGACTTGAACGAACAACCCTGTATCGGGGAACCGCTGTCACCAGTGTAATAACATAACTTAATAATCGCTAGATGTTATTTTTTTTAACATGTAAATGTAATAACTCGACCATATTTGTACAATCTTATGGTGAAGCAGAAATCAACTCAGTCGATGATTGCTGAGTAGGATTATTTTTCGACCTTGACTGGTCTAGATCCAGTGTGATTTGCAGGAGCTGTGCTACCCGTTTGGCAGGGTGTGATTTTTCATCACGCACACTGATCTTGGTCTAGTGGAAGCTATGTATTGCGCAATTACTAGACCCTGGTTAGAAAAACTCCGTTGTCAATACTTAGTTGACCGAAGTATTCCACCTTACGCCGTTTGGCATGTTCACCTCAGATCGGTATTACGCCTTTTATCTGATGTATGGATTTTTTCTCGACCTTCTCTGGTCTAGATCCAGTGTGTTCTGCGCCCGCAGTGACACCTCGTGTAGGTTGTGGCTCTACACCACGCACACTGGTCTTGATCTAGCGGAAGCTATGGTCCCGTAGGCTCTATGTTGCGCTATACTAGATCCTGGTTGCGACCATCAAATTTTCTCCTTCCTAGGTAGGGTAGCTGAACCGCTTGTCACCGCTCGTGGGGTGTGGTTCCAGACAACCGGATATACCTCTCGGAGAGAAATGGTTTTGGACAACCGCTGTCACCTTTCCTGGGTTGTTCCAATAAGGGATGGTACGCGAACCGCTGTCACCAGTGTAACGAAATACTACCTCTACTTCGTTGTACTAATCAAAATTAAAGTGTTATAACTTGTATACCCCTAATTTAATCTGCTGTCACCACTCTAATAAGATCTGTCACCAATGTAATAACATAGACCTTTAATAAAATCTAGACCCTTGTTCACTGTAATCTTTAATTCCAGATATGTAAGATAACTTGATCAAAATGCCAAAAAGTATCCCTACCTTCGATTCCACCAAATTCTGCCTCCAGTGCGCAGCTGAGCGTGTAAGGCAATCCCGTCCGATTGGTTTTTGCTAGGTTCGCCTGGTCTTAAAATGGATGAATCTTCCTTTGCCAGGACAGGGTTTGTCCTCCTCGTCTCGGTCACACGTCCACGATTGTTACACTTCCAGAGGGGGAAATTTTTGGAGTAGGGATGATAGGAAAAATAATGTAGAACCTCCACGTTATACAAAAAATATATATAATAAAATAATCTCTCCAAACCCTCCTATATAGCTATACATATATATTTAAAATTAAACTACAATCCCGTATGACCAAATTAATCCCAAATCCCTGGTATAACTCTACCTATACATATTTATCTAAAATTGGTTTATTATCAAACCTACTCCTGTATATCCTACAATTATAAAAACAAAATCAAATTTATGAACAGAGTTCTCTTTTGTTCGGTGGTGCGGCAAAACTAGCCCTCTTATCGGCTTGGTATTTTTATTAAAAAAATGCGTGAAAGACGTATGTTTGCTATATTCGTTTCTCAATCCTTCTATTCTCTGGTGTCGAGAAAAATAAATAACTATCACGTGTAAATACCTTTATATGCAACAATGATTCATTTTACATCGTTCGGTCGTCATTGATCTTCAGGGAACGAAAGTGAAATTTTTGTTCTATACAGAAAAATTCTGATGAGCTAAGGAAAACATTCCAAATTATTTATCGACACTGGCGTTACAAGTTGCGAAAGTCCCCAGTAATATAATTACCTACGATAAATTTATGCGTTTACGCTGGCAAAATAAGAATGAGTTTTAATTTATAATTTACGGCTGAACAAAAGACTGATAACAATATTTCTCTATAATAGATTGACTTATCAGCGCAATTCCGCTGAAACCCGCGAAAATATGGAAAACATACGCTCCGGCCTCTCGGCAAAATCTTAATTATTCCAGTACACACGGTAAATTATATATTTGTCGGGACGATAAACTTAATCTGAGAGTGAACAGCTATGTCCCGTCTCTTTGAAATAATCAACAATCAACAAAAAAATCTAATAAATATATTTGCTATCGCTACCCCTTGTATATAGCAATTGACCTATACACCCAAGTTCAGAATCCAGCTCGACCAATAACGAGTAAATATATCACTAGTAAAAATTATCCCAATCTGAATTTAATTCAAAAACTTACTGCTTGACAAACGTCCTCCGTCTCGCCGGGAATTTTCTTGATTTTTTTACTATCTGCTTGTTCACCGCGAGTCGTGCCAATAAACGGAATTGTGCTATGTCGAAAGGCAATTAGCGTAGAGGGTTAGTTTTTACCACTCGTACCGCTAACACTAAAAAAACACTAGTACCGTTCACCGTGGCAGGGGAAAAACCTTTCCCTTCGCGTGATCGACCCCCGGTACACACTCACTGCCGCTGCTGGTCTGTGTACACTCCTTTTTTTGTTTTCCCCCGACTTCGGTTTTGGGGTTTTCGTCGAGTTGCAAAAAACAGCTTTTGTTTTTTGAATCGTGCTAGTTTTTGTTATCGAAATAATTGTATTCAAAACAATTATTTCGCTTTGAACCAGTAAGATGTTTTTTATTTCTCTATTCTGTTTTGGCTTCGTATTGTTTTATTAAACATTATGTGTGTCACGTTCCAGTTGTTAATAAATGAAAAATAAAATATGTTTTACCGTGTGTTCTGAAATTTCCTACCATAAAATTATCTTTTATGTATTCGTATTTATTACACTAATAAATGTTTTTTGTCCATTACAAAATGTATAGTTTTTGTATCTAACTTATTTTACACAACTAAACGCCTATAAGTATTTACTTGATTTATTTTACATGTTTTTCACAGTATTAGTAGTACTACAATCTAATATATCTGACATATTTTCAAATTAAACCTTATTTGTTTCTTCTATTGACATATGTAGATCCGTCCATAACTGCGCTTGTTGACTATTTATTTCATCTTCCTCCTGCTCGTATGGGTTTGTTTCACTTTTTCACTGCTTTTCACAAATATTTACTAAAACTATCATATGATAATTTCGGAAATTTTCACGACTGTATCTTTTACTGCCATCCTTCGTTCGTTACGTCGTTACTAAGCACTCTTTTCCATATTTTTCAATGAAATAGTAGTCCTACAATTAAAAAATCAAATCGCCTGATGTTTATTGAACAATGAAATTTAACATTCTATATATTATAAAAATTTCAATCCTTTTAAGGAAATATGTTATTTATGCACTATAGGAATAATCCTTAATACATTTTGTCTCACTTTGGTAATGGTCTTTCAATATAATTCATGTTGGCATTCTTTTATAATAAAAAATTTAATCATTATAATGAATTACTTATTTTCATTTCACAATTTTTTATACACACGAATATAGAAACACCCTATATATATATATATATATATATATATATATATATATATATATATATATATATATAAATATATAATTCTTTTTAAATTTTTCTTGGGCATCAGGTTAATCGTAAAATCTGTATCAATTTATATTTTTATTTAACGTTTCGCACCTTAGTTCGGAGCATTTTCAAAAATGTATACATTGATGTTGGTAAAGAATAAATTGAAAACGATTGAACGATTAAATTTAAATGTACACACAGAGACGACAAAGACTGGTAACTAATAAAATAATTTCAAAAATAATAAAATCGAAAGTTACCTGCCAAAAACCTCCATTAATATTTATAATTACAATATTGATTGATAAAGGAAAAAAATCTATCAAAATTAATTTAAATAGCCAATAAACAGAGAAAATACCAGAAAGTTGAATTACACAATTAATAAAACCGTGTAAATATCAATTACAGTGAACCAGTCAAATGGTTCATGAACCATGCTCAAAATGAATGTAAATATCTAATACAAAATGCAATAATCATGTCAATTACGTGCATGCATATATACGAGGTCTGATCAAAAAATAACCGTTATTTTAAAATTTCCTGAGTGACGTATGTTCGATTTTCGCATTCTTTTTCTGTTATGTTGGTACACATGTCTGTTATATATGTTGGCAATATCAGCCATTTTGGATTGTCATTTTGTTTTGGACAGATAAAAAGGTTAGTCGTGTTTTGGTGTGCTCTTCGATTTTTTACTTTTCGAAAAAATGTATCAAAGAGACTGTATTAAGTTTTGTGTGAAAAATGAAATTAAATACGCAAGGACATTTGAAATGTTCACTGTGGCATTTGGCGAGTCTACTATGATCAGAACACAAGTTCAATTATGGAAGCGTCCAGAAGAGCCAAGACCGAAAAAAGCACGTCAAGTTCGGTCAAATGTGAAGGTTTTGCTCACTGTTTTCTTCGACTGCAATGGCGTGGTACATCATGAATTCTTGCCACAAGGTCGTACGGTCAACAAGGAATACTACCTTGAAGTTATGCGCTATTTGCACGAAGCAGTTCGTCAGAAACACGCAGAATTGTAGAAAAAGCAATCATGAATTTTGCACCATGATAACGCACCAGCTCACACATCGATGCTTGTGCGTGAATTTTTGGGCCAAAAACAAAACCGTTATCATGCCTCAACCACCGTATTCACCGCACTTGGCCCCCGCTGACTTTTTCCTCTTCCCAAAACTGAAGACACCGATGAAAGGAAAGCGTTTTGCGACGATTGAGGAGATAAAAGGATAATCGAAACAGGAGCTGTTGGCGATACCAAAAACAGCGTTTCAGAAGTGTTTCGAGGATTGGAAAAACACGCTGGCATAAGTGTATTATATCTGAGGGGGATCACTTTGAAGGGGACAAAATAGTTATTGATGAATAAGTAAATACTTTTTGAAAAAATTGAAAATAACGGTTATTTTTTATCAGACCTCGTATATATATATATATATATATATATATATATATATATATATATATATATATCATTATATTCTGAATTATTTACTTACTTTTATTATGCGATTTAAATGTAGATGTTTATTATTTAGAACTTTTATTTAGTTTGGCTAGCTCAGTTATTGTTTTTTATATAGTTGTTACATTTATTATATATTTATTAATTCGGAAGCATGAAATCCTTTTTCTCTTTGAGTCCTGGCTTATTATATTGTTGTAATTGTTTAAATAAAAAGAAAACACATTATTTGAAATAGATTTAATTTTCAATGCAATATTTTATATTTGATAAAAATAATGTGCGACGCCAATGGTTATATTAAATCTACTTATTTATTTTAATAATTTTATCAATGCGCATGCGTGAAAAACTAGTCATGCGCTTCAACATAAAACGAACAATTCTCATACGTAAGAAGCATCTATTCATATTATACAAAGTTTGTTGAAGATGCAAACAAGTGAATGGTTCAAACACATAAAAGAATTTATATATAAATCATAGTTATATATGATACAAATTGCTGTGGAAAGAAAATTGTTATATACATAGATAGAAAAATAGAAATTATATACAGATGGAAATAGTTATTACATTATGAAATTTCAATCACCAGATTTATGCGATTACAAGATGGCGTAAGTACATATTTTAATTTATTGAAAATTCGGCCTTTTATTAAATTTAACGATTTATGCAATGAATTCACTATACAAAGTCTGTTTCTTTCTTTTTCAGATCGATCATATTTGCAAAAGTTTATCAATTTATGAAATTAAGTACTTAATTGAGTATTTTGAGTTTTTACACTAATTATTGGCCAATAATGATTTAAAAACACTGACCTGTTGCTCTTGAATTGGGATGAAAGTCTCTGGATCCCAGGAACACTCCGCTGAAGTTCCAAAAAACCAAAATTGATGAAAATTTCGTAAATTCTTGCCGAAAAACTTGATACAATTGACTGTGAGTATTACTAAGATTGTATTTAATAGTACTTTATAGGTTTAAATGTGTTAAACCGGGAATTTCTTGAAATTTCAGGAACACCATCACACACACTCCTCGCTTCTTGACACCAGCTTCCCTTCTTATTTAAGCGTCCCCTCGATTCTCTACTTTTTTCAACAAACAGTCTTTTGTTCTTTTTCAGGTCACTATTTCAAAGTTCATTTATTGATTCACAATTTGTTCTGTCATATTTTATAACCAATAAGATATTGTCTTTTGCAATCAGATAATTGAAACTTCTATCACTTATTAAAAAAATTTCATACATACACTCGTTTACATAATTAGTTCATTCATAGAGTTTCTATGAGTTTTTTCATCATACAACTAAATTAAAATTGGTTATACATAAATACATTTAAATGGTACAACATACAATATTGTTATTGATAGTATATCATTGTTACACTCATATTCATTATAAATATAAATTCTCTTATGTTATTTGTCTAAACTCTTTGCATTATATTATTTATAATAAAGTTTAACAAACTTCTATTTATTGATTCAACGTTTATTTTATTTACCATATATCATTTGTATATATGTCATTATTTGTTTATCTATGAAAATCTATTGAATTCTATTCTATTCAATATTTGTATTTGTTTTTTATTCTTAAATTAATGATTATGATGAATTATCTATAATAATATTTGTATTCTAATGTAACTACTTATATCTAATATTCTCTTGACTTGACTATATAATTGTTTCTTTTTAGGTGAACAGCTGGTTATGGTATGGAAATTATTCTTCGTCTTAGGCAACTTTATTTACATCATTACATTGGTTAGGCAATCTCTATATTTGGTATTATTATTGAGGTAATTCCTTATTTATTATATTGTTATAGGCTATTATTTAATATATCTTTATTTGATATGTTGTTTAAATTAAGAAAAGTGTTTCCTTTTTACTTATTTTCTTAAATTATATTATTTTCATATATTTTAATACTAGCAACATATTTTAATAGTACTAATTCTCTTACGATCTATGATATCTGGTTCAATATATATATATATATATATATATATATATATATATATATATATATATATATATATATATATATATATATATATGTATTAAACAATGTTTTTATACGCAATTACTATTTATATTAATTTAATTTAATTAGATATGAGATATTTATATTTTTTATTTGTTTGGATAGCTTAGTAATTAAGTAATTACTTTATATGTTATAATTTTTTTCGTTCGGAAGCATGAGACTTTTTCTACTCTTTGAGTTCTGGCTTTGTTTGGATATATTTAGCTCATTCAAAATAAAAAGGAACACAAAACACAATACTTTCAATAATTTAATTTTATAATGAAAATGTCATATAAATATTTATAAAATAGTTACGCCTATGGAATGGAAATAATATAAACCATCTTATGCGCATGCCCAACTAAAATCGAACAGAAACGAGACGGAACGAACGTTTCTTATCCACGCTCTGCATCTGCGAGAATATTAGATACATAGCATCGTTTTCGTTATGACAATGTTGATGGATTCGCATAAAAGAATTTACTTCTAGTAATTATATACATACAAAGTTAAAATGTTCGGAAGAAATAGGTTACAAAATTTATATATACAAATGGAAATATTCTATGAATGGATTAATATGCATTTTCCTTATATGATTTGAAAATACGTAAGTACAAGCATTATTATATTACAGAATCGGCTTTTTTAAATAATATTTAGATTTTGTCTAGTGAATAAACTACATAAAGTCCTTTTTCTTTTTTATAGATCGATCATATAGACGCAAGAATTCTTATATATACATGGAAATAGTCACTGAATTTATACTCATGAAATATTATTCTTATTATTGGCCAATAATATTTAAAGAAGCACTGACCTGATGTCTGGATTCTGGATCTATCCCGTCTGGAAACAGGACTACGCCTTCCAAAGTTCTAGCTGCGTAATTTGTTGAGAAATTTGGATATTCTCACGGGAAAACCGGATACAAATACATATGAGTGTTCTAGGTTTTATATTTGTTAAGAATCTATAGCTTTGATCATGAAAATTTGTGATTTACTTGATATTTCTGGAAAAATTCGCCATCATCTCCTCGCTATTTCGACGCCAAAAACCAACTACTAACGCTTCTATTTGATCGTAAATTTTTTTATCAACAACGAATATATTGTTTCTAAGCTCACTAATTATCAATAAAGTTTTTTATTAATTTTAGTTGATCAAAATTTGTCCTGTCATTTTTCCACCAATCACATTGTTTCTGGAGCTGTCGAACTATATTCACAATTGCTACACTTTATGAAGTTTTTGGAAACATATAAATGTAAATTTCACTTGGAAAGTATCCGTTTTTTTCACTATTCAACAAATTTCAATAGAACAAGTCTTTTACAGTTAGGATAGTGAAATTCCTTGTTATAGGTCGATGTGGCAATGTCTAGTTTTGTTTTGACATATATATGACAATTTGAAAATAATATTTATATTTATGAACATAAATTATTTTATAATATCTTTTGCTTTGGTTATTTATACTATTTGAATTCTATAGTAGCAAATATTTCTTTGAATCCATCATCGTTTAATTATTCATTGATTTCATGAATTTGATATTCATCGTGACATATAACTTACCTTTATGTCATTGATATTTTTATCTTTTAAACTTATCTAATTCTTTATACTAAATATGAAATTGATTTATATTATTATTGTTCCAACTAATACTTATATTTAATTAGATAACTAAAACTCGTTTAATTTAAGATGAAACAGCGGATTCATTCATGACAACTAAACATCCATATTGGGCAGATTTCATGTTCTCCACTATACTTGTTAAGCAATTTCAAACTTTAGACAAATATTAAGGTAATTTCTTTATATTTATTGTTGCTCTTTTAATTATTGTTAACAAATGATTTAATATATTCTGATTTTATATGCATTTTTACTTACGATTGTAGTTTTCTTAATGTGTATTTAACTTCATGGTTTCAATCCATTTTAAATACTAAGCAAAATATTCTCAAACAGCTCTTTAATATATAAGATATATGGTTCAATTACCCTCAAATTTAAATGATATCAATACCATTGAGAGCTATATAAATTTCAGTTTTTTTCTTTGTAATGATTGTTATATCTTTATTTAAATATTTATAAATTTATGGCATAATCTCATATTTCCTTGACTTTATATTCAATTCACAAATAAATATTCACATACTTCCTTTTACAATTCCTATTCTTATCAACACCTGTCAAATTATTCTTTCCCAAAATATATTAGATTCTTATCAATGTCAATTTAAATATTCATAATATTACTCCTTCTCATACTTCTCTACTATCATATTTATACTAACATCCGCTTATATATCAATTTATATTTCCTATAATTTCATTATATTTTATTTCTCTATATACTCCTCATATCATATTTCATTTCAATACGCATTATTCAATATAATTAATTATTTCTTAAATTCATATAAATATATATATATATATATATATATATATATATATATATATATATATAACTCAACTTTTAATTAACTGAAACCGTGTTTTTGAAAACTAACTTTATTTCTAACACAAACTAATACAACAATTTCAAATACAAGACTGATATTTTTATTATAAACATGAATTTAAATAACCTCGTAACAAACAGAAACTAAGCAATTCTACAATAATATAAATACTTAATCAGCACAATATACTGTCCACCTAAGGGCAATGGCGTAGGTGACACCTCCCCCTTTAGAAGGAAGCTTCTCCTGGAAGCTGGATCCCATCTTCCGTTGACTCCTGGTGACTCTTACTCTTCCTTCCTGAATGTTTCCTCTTGTAAATGATCCACAGGAAGGCCGCTATCAATGCTGTATGAAGAAGAATAGTCCAAATACTGGGAATGTGAAAATTATGGTTTTCCGTGAATATTGACGTTACCAGTTGATTTGGAATATCCTTTATTTTTAAACTTTTTAAATCAATCTTCATTGGAGAAACGTGTAATTGATTTAATTTCAAATTTAATTCATTTATTACAAAAGGTTGTCCAAAAGTGTTTTGTTGAAATATCAACTCTTGATTTCTAAATATAATTTTACATGCTGAATTTTCAATTAAATAAATGCCTTTAAGAGTTTTCACTTCAGTTTCTTGCTTACATTTCATGATTAATTTTTCTTCTACTGGAAATATTGCCAAAATTGATTTATCTCCGGAATAATTTCAATGTGATTCTTAATTATTTCAATTTTTGTATATTGACAAAATGTAGAATTTCCTGCTAGCAGTATGTTTTCTTCGCACCCATAATTAGTATTGTCTTGCAAATGTTTAGGAGGACATTGAAAAATATTGCCGTGAGTGCAAATGTCATTTAGAGGTTTAATGACATTATTTGATTTTAGTAAAAATTTTGAATTAGGTATTAATGTTACGTATTCTGACTCAATTTCTGTAGTTATAGGTAACATATAAAAAAGATTAAATAAAATATCATAATTAATAGGTATCTTTAAAAAATATTGTATTTGATTATTTTCTACTTTACAAACTACGTCTATGACGGCTTCAAATTCTAAAATGTTTTTATGTTTTAATTCGAAAGGTAATTCCGTTTGATAGTAATAATGCACTTTTTGCAACTCTGCAAATAAGTCGTCAAATTTTATAATACTTGGATGTAATGTTTTAAGTTTACAGAAGGTTAATGCATTTTCTACCGTTTCTAAAACGTCTAAAATTACATTGAATGTGATAAGAAGTTTGTTGAACAGCTGTTTCAAATAAATAATATTTTCTGTATTTGCTTATTAAAATTATCAATTATTTGGTGACTAACAGAATATTGCATTTTAATTTGAGTTTGCAAGTTTTCTTGATTTTGTTTTAAATGTTCCATAATTGAATTAATTCTTTCTCCATCTTCAGAGTCCAAATTTCCCGTAATTGTTTTTACTATTGATCCAAGACCGTTAATTAATCCTCTCTTTGGTCCATCTAAGGTTGAATGAATATTGATGTTATCAAATTTATCATCTATACTATTCTTAGTGTACTCTATTATATTTACAATATTTTCTGTTTCAGTTAGAAAAAATGTATTATTAGACATATTATATTCAACGTGATTATATTGTATACTTAACTTATTATATTCTACTAATAGTGAACCTAAATTATAAAAATGTACGAAAGTATGACTGGATCTCTGCAGCTTGGCATATCCAATATTGATGGGAGGTATTCCCAAGTTATGGGTAACATCTTTTATTTTGATTGTGGCGTCCCCGACGGTGACGAACCTGAAATGAATTTATATGGAGTCTTTTTAGGACGTTTTATGTTTGAAAGATGAAGTATTTTTGTGTCTAGCAGCGATTTTTGCTGTTTTTAGTCGGATATTTTTGCTTTTAATTTCTTCACTTTCATATTTAATTTTGCTGGACATCAAATATTCATTTTGAAAATCCCCTATATCTACAGTATTATAAAACTTACTAACTAATTTTTCTGAAATTTCAATAAACCTAGTTAGTAATGCATTGTTTCCATCAAATTCTGGTATCATATCCAGATATTCTTCTTTTAAAATAGGTAATTGTGGAGAAGTCATTTTATTAAAATTATTTATGGTAAAAAGTTTTGGTGATGCTAAAGTTAATTTTATTTTAGTGTTAAAAGAGTTTGAGCCTGAATTTGAATAATTTGAATCAGAATTTGAGTCAGAATCGTCAGATGTGTCAGAAAAACAATCAATATTCCCTCTATATGACATAAAAACACTTACAGTAATAGAACGAAGATCCTTTCCATTGGCTCGGACTGCACAGGAACAACCAATCTCCTCTTGATTCTTCCAGTTTCTCGCACAACATAGATCTTCTAGTTGAGTTACTCAGTTCGCCCAACTAAGAGTTCCAATAATTAAAATTCACTTGTTCGAATAGTCAATAAATCGTAAAAACGAACAGAATGTTATATGCTTTAACTTTCGATTGACTATCCTACTGACTGCGCCACTCAACTTTTAATTAACTGAAACCGTGTTTTTAAAAACTAACTTTATTTCTAAGACCAACTAATTCAACAATTTCAAATACAAGACTAATATTTTTATTATAATCATAAATTTAAATAACCTCGTAACAAACACAAACTTAGCAATTCTACAATAATATAAATACTTAATCAGCACAATATACTGTCCACCTAAGGGCAATGGCGTAGGGGATATATATATATATATATATATATATATATATATATATATATATATATATATATTTAATAACGACTGAAAAATGCTATATAGGTGGGGATAACGGGGATTTCAGTCCAAAGAATCAACGCTAAGATCTTTTATTTACAAAATAATTATAAAGTAACCTAAAAAAATTAAAATAACTAAGTAACGAACAAACAAATTATGTATCGATTTGTCTTATGTGAAATATGACATCAAGTATATTATAATTATATTTATTTTGACATTTACAAATTTTTTAATGATTATTTATATTGAATTTACTTAAAATATTTTACATGTAAGTACTTATATTTATTTCTCTATTTTTAAATCATATTCATATTTGTATATGTATTATAGTGCCCTGAAGTAGTGTCAAAAGGACACGAAAGCTTGGCGGCATTTTGTAAATAAAAGATCTTAGCGTTGATTCTTTGGACTGAAATCCCCGTTATCCCCACCTATATATATATATATATATATATATATATATATATATATATATATATATATATATATATATATATATATATATATATATATATATATATATATATTAAACTAAGTTTTATATATTTTATTAGTTATTTATATAGATATTTATTCATTTATTGAATTTTTTATTGTGTGTGGCTAGCTCAGTTATTTATTATTATATGATATTGTTCGGGAGCATGAGACTTTTTCTACTCTTTGAGTTCTGGCTTTGTTTGGATATATTTAGCTCATTCAAAATAAAAATAAAACACAAAACACAATACTTTCAATCATTTAATTTTATAATGAAATTTTTATTTAAATATTTATAAATATAGTTACGCCTATGGAAATTACCAACACAGAATCATGAAAGATGTACACCATCTTATGCGCATGCCCAACTGAAATCGAACACAAACGAGACAGAACGAACGTTTCTTATCGACGCTCTGCATCTGCGTGAATATTAGATACATAGCAACTTTGTCTTTATAACAATGTTGATGGATTCGCATAAAAGAACTTACGTTAGAAATTATATACATACACTAAATAACTTGTTCGGAAGAAATATGTCACAAAATTTATATATACAAATGGAAATATTATATGGATGGATTAAGATGCATTTTTCTTATATGATTTGAAAATACGTAAGTACAAGCATTATTATATTACATAATAGGCCTTTTTAAATAATATTTAGATTTTGTCTAGTGAATAAACTACATAAAGTCCTTTTTCTTTTTAATAGACCGATCATATAGACGCAAGAATTCCTATACATGGAAATAGTCACTGAATTTATACTCAAGAGTTATTATTCTTATTATTCGCCAATAATATTTAAAGAAGCACCGACCTGATGTCTGGATTCTGGATCTATACCGTCTGGAAACAGGACTACGCCTTCCGAAGTTCTAGCTGCGTAATTTGTGGAGAAATTTCGATATTCTCACGGGAAAACCGGATACAAATACATGTGAGTGTTCCACGTTTTATATTTGTTAAGAATCTATAGCTTTGATCATGAAAATTTGTGATTTACTTGATATTTCTGGAAAAATTCGCCATCTTCTCCTCGCTATTTCGACGCCAAAAACCAACTACTAACGCTTCTATTTGATCGTCAATTTTTTTATCAACAACCAATATATTGTTTCTAAGCTCACTAATTATCAATAAAAGTTTTTTATTAATTTTAGTTGATCAAAATTAGTCGTGTCATTTTTCCACCAATCACATTGTTTCTGGAGCTGTCGAACTATATTCACAATTGCTACACTTTATGAAGTTTTTGGAAACCTATATAAATGTAAATTTCACTTGAAAAGTATCTGTTTTCTTTTACTATTCAACAAATTTCAATAGAACAAGTCTTACAGATAGTGAAATTCCTTGTTATAGGTCGATATGGCAATGTCTAGTTTTGTTTTGACATATATATGATAATTTGAAAATAATATTTATATTTATGAACATAAATTCTTTTATAGTATCTTTTGCTTTGGTTATTTATACTATTTAAATTCTATAGTAGCAAATATTTCTTTAAATCCATAATCGTTTAATTATTCATTGATTTCATAAATTTGATATTCATTGTGACATATAACTTACCTTTATGTCATTGATATTTTTATCTTTTAAACTTATCTAATTCTTTATACTAAATATCAAATTGATTTATATTTTTACTGTTTCAACTAATACTTATATTAAATTAGATGAAAAAAACTCGTTTAATTTCAGATGAAACAGCTGATTCATTCATGACAACTGAACATTCATATTGGACAGATTTCATGTTCTCCACTATACTTGTTAAGCATTTTCAAACTTTAGACAATTATTAAGGTAATTTCTTCATATTTATTGTTGCTCTTTTAATTATTGTAAACAAATGATTTAATATATTCTGATTTTATATGCATTTTTACTTATGATTGTAGTTTTCTTAATGTGTTTTTAACTACATGGTTTCAATCCATTTTAAATACTAAGCAAAATATTCTCAAAGCTGATACTCTTTAATATATAAGATATATATATATATATATATATATATATATATATATATATAGTTTCGTTTTTTTTGTTCTTGGTGTTTATTAGTTAATTATATTATACCTAAATCAATTCACTTTAAACTACAAGTAGATAATATTAGTTCCAAAAAATACCAATAAATGAATCAAATCGAGAACTATAATAATTCCAAGTAAACTATGAATTATTAAAAAAACAACACATTTAACACACTGAATATTGTACTATTTCGTAGTTATTGAAGTTAGTTAGTTAGTTATTAAAGTACGTAAAAATGAGAGCATTAATATACTCCCGGGAGTTCATAAATCCATTAATTTCCTTAAGTATCAACTTTGCACCCACAAAATCAGTTCCACGGTCGGATTAAAAAACCTTTCCCGTAACGTGACTTTTGGCAGGTAAAATTATCGGATGTTTTTTTGAACCTTTCAAATTGGCCTTTACGATTCGGTCCCTGACCCTAAGCAATCCATCTAGCGAAAAAGGGCGTAACTTTTGAAAGTTTCGCGAAACGTCTTTATTTAAATTTAATTTCCGAACTAAAATGTTGGACTAATTTAATTATTACTAATTCCGCCTTTTGAACATAGTCCGCTGTGGCAACTTGTTACAAGGAATAATTTAAAAAAAACGCTAAACCCAAACGGCAATACACAAAATTTTTGGCCAGGAAAAAATTCGTTCTGATAATTCTAAAAGCGAGTGGTTCTCGACCGGGTTTTCCTTTGCTATGAAAACTTACGAGGTTTCATTGACTTCCGAAATATTGAAAATAGGTAATAATTGTAGATGGGCAACGTCTGTTCTGAAGCACTAGTAAAATTCCCGCTAGATGGCGTGCTCGCGGTAGATGCGCTGTCGTGGGAGTATAATGTCATCCATCTTGTGTTCTGTGATGTGCGTCTTCTCTCATGTGCTCCGTGTTATTCATATTGTGTTCTCTGGTATGACGTCATCAGTCATGTGCCCCGTGTCGTCCATTTTTTTCTAAGTCAACGTGTATTTTGTGTATAGTGTAACGTAAGCAGCGCATTCGTACAATTTTTCAAATTGAAAAAAATATTCCGTTATCGCCAGGGATCAAGCCTTCAGACTATCAGCATCCTTATGCAGTCGATCTATTTTTATCATAAATTCCTCAAATAGACGTCTATACCATTCCGACAAATTAGGTAAATTTAATTTTTATAAAGCCGACACCACCACATCAAATCGCTCTAAAAATATATTAAAATCTTTTGTAAACAATATCGTAATTATCACCGGTAATTGAAACATCTGCAAAAACCCCCAAAGCTGGACCACGCAAACGTCCAACTAAATAATGAGTTTTGTCTAAATTAGTTAAACTAACTTTTTAATGACTCACACTTTTAAATAAAGAATGATTGACGAACCTCGCTGGAAAATTCGGGTAGATCAATTTTTGGCAATTGAGGCATCTTAGAATCAACCACGGTTGTGCTTACCGACGTTTTTGCTTACGGTTTCCCAGTCTTTTTTAAGTATGCATTTTTTATGTGACAACAAAGTTCGTTAGCACTTGTAAGTACATTATAATCCGGTACGTAGTCTGGGTTCGTGTAAAAATCCACTAAATTAATTTCACCTAACCCCGATATAAACGAATCCCTGGTAGACTCCAACGGAAAATAAAGAATTTAAAATTTTTCTTAATTTATTTCCGAACCAAATTCTTAGACAATTCATAGAGCGTTTGCAATAATCGAATACAGTGAACTCCTTTTTGCCGTAAGTGACTTAAGTTGTCTTTCCGCTGTAGTAGTCATTTTATGTAAATTTTAAACAGGCAACAACAAAACCGATACGTTGAAAAAATCGAGCCAATATACTATGGTTTAAGTAAAAGCTTGGTTTAAAACAGGTTATCAATATAACTTAACCAATGGTTAGACGAACACCCCACTTTTATAAACCAAACTCGTAAGGAATTCAATCCAAAAATTTAAAAAACTTAAGTTGTGACAAAGAAAATATTATTCCAAGTTAACCCGACAACACCGACCAAAAACCGATAATTAATTTGAAACTGGAAATGTTCTTCATCAATGCAGCTTTTTAACACGTAGAAAAACCTGAATGTGGTCAAAATAATAATTGTCTCTTTCATTAACGTTTTATGAAACAATAAACTCAACCAATAAGGTCTTTTGATATTTCGCCCAATGTAATGCACAGAAGAATTATGTTGTGAAAGTATCGCGAATAACTCGGTAACACATCTAGGTATAGGGAAGAAGAAATAATAAAGTACTATAAAATGGGATATTATTACAATGATTAAATACAGGGTGTTTCATTTAAGAAATATGAGTTTCTACTCACCCTGTATCCAAAAAATAAGATTTCCTAAACAACAATAGGCCATATTGAAATTTCTCCAGGAGTGAATAGAAAAATTGGCTACATCATTCATTATATTACCAAATTGGTTTCAATTAGATTTTTATTTTTGAATTTGAAACCATTATAATACATAGTTACATAAAAACGGTTTCAATTGTTGTATTCATATATCAATATATCATGGTTAATAGATGAATGTTTATTTGTATTAAAAACCACAAATATAAAATTCTTGAATACAACATATGGGAACGTGGATGGTCATAGAAATGCGTCTGGAATTCACACATTGGAACAATAAAACAATGTTTTATAAGCAAAATTGTCATGCAGTGAAGCTTTCAGACTACATTCGTATGAATACCTTATTCAACTTATTTGATCGGCAGTATCCCCGACAACCCACCTCTATGAAAAAATGTAGTATGTACATCTACGTAAAGATTGACCATTAGCCATATTTATCAAAATTCGTTCGGCATTTATCTCTAACGGCACGGTACATTTATGTCGTGAAATACGGTCCCGGTATTGAAGCACATACTGCTGTGAATGTTGCCGACTTAGCACCATAGGTGTTAATTTATGATGTAGAACAATTAGTGTTCAATGTAATATGTGTGTATGTTACTATTGAAACCGCCCACTCGTTCCTTCGAGAAGTAGACGTTAATGTAACAGTTTATACCGACTTTAAAAAAGAAGCTTATTCTGTACGGAGTAATTTGAATTTGGATATTTAAGTCGCATTCTCGAAAACAACGCACAACCGTTGAAGAGGAACTCTGTAGCAAGCAAATTCCAATTTATATAAAACATTTAAGTATTTCAATGTTCGATGGATTATACATAATTTGTGTTGAAACACAAATATTTATACGAAGATTTAATTTTTTGTTTATTGATGGACTTCAGCTGTTGTATTTGTATCCTACGAAACAAACATTTTAATCCAAACACTCATTCATGATCTGATCCCGAACTTGATCTATTCACAGTCTCTTCTAGCTACTACGATTCTGGATGACGTCAATTAACTTTAATTGAGGCTCGGTAAATTCATGTGAGTTTCAAGAGCCAGAATAAATCATTATATCAAGTTGTAAGTGATTTTGCTATATACATACTTAAAAAAATTTTAATAGAATTTTGCATCCCGGTATGAACAACTAATCAGGTAATTACAGCTAATATTAAAAGAAACTCATCACTTTATGCTCTACCGACGAATAGCTGCCGTTCGCAATTTGTATCTGGAACGAGTAAAAAAACAGCAAGGTCGTTTTTCTAAGAAATAAGGCGACAGTTCGTGCAGAGTATAAAATACGTGCAATGTGAAAAATCAATAATTTGTTGATATACGAGTGTAACAAAGAGTCAAATGAAATTGATGTGCTTTCATCGAAATAAATTTAACGATTTGTACTACTCTGTCAAAGTAGTATAACAGCCCACTAAGATAATGTACCCAATTTGAATATTTGAGGATTTGGGGATTTGATAAGACTCAAACCTAGTCAAAATATTTCAAACATTGAAATTTAAAAAAAATCCGTACAAACCAAAAAAAGAAACGGAGAAAAAATACTAGATATCATTATCCAAAACTAGAGCCTATCTCAAAATATGTGTAAGTATCTAATCAAATATTGGCATACACGTCATCATTCTTAGATTGAATGATATCGTTATACTGAAGTCACAAAATTAAGCTCAATAGATTACTATTGATAATAAGAAAAATGAAGATAATAATAGACATAATAATAATGAAAACGGAGAGGGGTATTATCCAGGGGAACAGTCGCAGCCCGTTATAGATCTGGTTGGCTCTAAATCCCATTCGAAATTCACTTGATGATGGCAGTTGTAGCTACATCATATCTAGAGACCCATTCATAGGAATTGACAATCTCTACATGAACGATCTCAAATTATATGCGTCGATCTCAGAGCATCTCACCTTAAAGCCATAACCAACCAACCGTACAAGTTCACCTTCATAACATTTTAAATGCAAACTCAAGTCAAGAAACCTTGCCACAGCCATAAATAGTTATGCAAGTAAGTACTTCGTTGGAATGATTAAAGGGAGTCAAAAGGATTTAGAAACAATAAACAGAAAGATCAGAACAAAGTTCACAAAATACAGAAAACACCACCCAAAGGCGTCCTTTGAAATAATAACTTTACCTAAAGAAACAGGATGCGGAGGAAAAAATTGTGGAAGCCTGCCGTCAGAAAATTATAGGCTTAAGAAACTTTTTCCATCACCAATAAAGAACTTTATCAAGCTATAGTGAGAGCCGATACAGGATACACACAATTAAACGTTAAACTAACGGGAAAATTTATTTTTTGAATTTTCTTTATTTTCTGAATACAAAATTTTAATATATATATATATATATATATATATATATATATATATATATATATATATATATACAATATATATATATACAATATATATATATATATATATATACATGTAACAAAGAGATTCATGGGTAATTCACGCAAAAAGAAAAAGGGCTACTGAAACAGAATGGTAACCACGGACATGCATGTTTCTGGCTCATTTGCCGTCTTCAGCGAGGTATAACAAAATAAAAATGTAAAATTTGGGAGCAAAGATGTTAATCGAAACATGAGAAAACACAAAACAACGGATTTCAGCAGGGAGACACAAATGAGCGTTTGGTCGGCTATTTTGCCGATACGGACATCTGTGGTGATTCGCAACCGGTAGTGAAGAGGGCGCCAGCTGACTACTTCTCGTTTGTGTAACTACACGAGCCAACTAGAAGTTGTCGGAGGACGGAATCTTCAGTTCGGATTAGAGACTCTGAACTGGAAGGCATTACGGCACTCTTGAAGATACCCAAGATGGTCGTAACGCATCAGTGTACTATGCCTTTCCGCTACCAGTTGCGAATCACCACAGATGTCCGTATCGGCAAAAATGACCGGTCGACGTCACGGTCAGGCCAATACGTCGAAATTATTGAAATTTCGACTAATAGCAGGTGTAGTAGAAAATCGAAATTTATGTTTCATATAGACACCTCGTATTTCATGAAATTATGATTCACGCAGAAAGAAAAAGGGCTACTAAAACAGAGTGGTAACCGCGGACATGCATGTTTCTAGCTCATTTGCCTTCTTCAGCACGGTATAACCAAATAAGGATGTGAAATTTGGGAGCAAAGATGTTAATCGAAACATGGGAAAACACAAAACAACGGATTTCAGCAGGGAAACCAAGCGCTCATTTGTGCCTTCAATTGGATGATCCCGAGTTTTTCCATGTTTCGATTAACATCTTTGCTCCCAAATTTCACATCCTTATTTGGTTATACCGTGCTGAAGAAGGCAAATGTGCTCAAAACATACATGTCCGCGGTTACAACTCTGTTTCAGTAGCCCTTTTCCTTTTTGCGTGAATTACCCAAGAGTTTCTTTATTGTTGTTGTTAACATATCACGCGATATTCCTACATCTTTTATATATATATATATATATATATATATATATATATATATATATATATAAATATATATATATATATATTGAGCCATCCTCGTATATTGTTAATATAATGCTAGATGATCCTCATATAAACATTTATGACATTTTGAAATAACAGGAGAAGAAAGGTTAATTTATTTTGACATAAACGTCAATATTAATGGATCAACAGAGTATATTTAAAAATTATTGTATCGTTACGAATAATATAGTAAAGAAAAGAAAATTAAACAATTTGTTCAGGTAGATAAGTTAATTTAAGTCGGTACACAACGTTAATTACAAAAAAATGTGATTGGTGATAAGTGCGCGACATGTAGAAGAAATCGTAATCGAAAGTGACCAATGACAATCAAGATACGAAATTTGCGGAAAAATATATGAATGATTCATCAAAAGTTTATATAAAAATAACTAGTAGGAACGGGAAAAGAAGAAAAATAATTAGTTGTTGATTTTGGAAAATGAAATGAGAGTAGTAACAATTTGAAAACATTGAGGAATTTTAAAGAGTTTAGATTATATTGCGAAGAAACGATTTATTTGATTTTCAATCAAGGAAAAAACACAAATAAAAATATTATAGAAGAATTTGAAGAGATTTCAAATGTACGAAATTGTCTTATCAAGAAGAAAATTGTTGATTTTGAAATAATAAGATAGAGACATATAAAGGTTGTAAGAAAAAGTAAAATTCCCGAAAAGTATAAGTAAATGTACCGAAAATTATATTTATAAAAATGACAGAACTTACGTTGTATACATGTCAGTGACATCATTGGGTGACAAATATTCACCAAGAAAGACACCAATATTAGAGGAAAATCCAGATATATATTCTGAGGAATAACATATAAAACTAAGTTAATATTTCCATTAACACATTAACACAATATCCTTGGCATCCAGTAATTTCGTCAAGAAGAAACTTGGAACATAGATTTGTCGTATATCTAAAAAGGGGATTAAATTTATCATTGAGCCGCCATTACAACAGAGACAATTGTAAGTAATCAATTTTCAATTAGTTGTAGGTTGTATATAGTTTTATTATTACTGATATTTTGCAAAAAGGAAAGCTTACCTTTATTCCAATAACGATACAATAATTCATTTTAACTCCAAGATCGATATAATATTTCATTTGTATAAAATAAACATGCAATGTGATCATTCTATGTTTTGAATGTTTTTACTGTTCATTCCCGACAAGCTCGAAGCGTTAACGAGGAGAAACGAACATCGTTTGAGTTTGCGCACTGTTGTATTATATATGGGATATAGAGTATAAATGTTAACTAGTTGTTTGGTTCATGATAATATTAACTGAAATATTATAAAATTTTATTTGATGTATGGTTGTAGAGATATTAAATAAAGAACTGTTTTGAATGTATTTTGCTAAATAAAATAATTGAATATAATTTATTTCGATACAACCCGACCCAAATGAGATTATGAATTTACGACTATACGTGGTGATATAAAATTTCATTTATACATATAATAATTACACTCACGTATACGTAGTAATATATTATTATTTTTATATTATATTATCAGAAGGCATTTGACTCAGTTCCTCATTCATGGCTGCTGGAAGTTTTAAATATCTATAAAGTGAATCAGCAAGTTATCGACTTACTCCGGCATCTGATGACATCATGAAGAACCACTCTATTAGTCAGAGGAGCAACAGACACGTACACAACGGAGGAGATCCCTATTAGAAGGGGCATATTCCAGGGCGACAGTCTGAGCCCACTATGGTTCTGTCTCGCCCTGAAACCATTAAGCAATATGCTTAACCGGAGCACATACGCATATGGAATCGATGACCAAGCAAAGCTGACCCATCTTTTCTATATGAATGATCTTAAGCTCTTTGCTAAAGGAAGACAGCAACTGGAAAGAGAACTGAAGATAGTCAGACATTTCAGTGAGAGCATCCAAATGAAGTTCATGCTTGAGAAGTGTGCTTCCATCCACATTAAGAGAGGAAAACTAACTGAAAACGAGGATATCACTCTGGCAGATGGCAGTCTAATTAGGGAGCTGGGAGCAGAAAACACTTACAGGTACCTTGGAATTCAGCAGAGCTACAAAATTCGCCATGAAGAAAACAAAGAGAAAGCCGAAAAAGAGCTTATGAGGAGAACAAGCACGATATTAAAATCCCAGCTTAATGCCAGAAATAAGGTGGCAGCAATGAATATATGAACCATACCAACAAAAACCTACACTTCTGGAATACTTACACCAAACATGGCATGCTGCACCCTAACTCAGCTATCGAGAGCATATATTTGCCACGATTAGAAGGAGGACGAGGACTAACTAGCCTGATGGCGGCAAATCTGAAAGAAAGGGAAAAATTAATAAAATACTTCCGAAATACAAACTCACCAGTTCATAAAAGAGTGGCGGTATGGGACAAAAAAATCACAGCCCTTAACCTTGCAAATCCTGCGCCTCCTGAAACAGAAAACCAATTAGAACGAATGAGAATAAGTTGGCAAGGAAAAGCGCTACACGGAAGGTTTTACACTTCTCTACATCAAACAGAAGTAGATATGAAAGCATCCAATACTTACCTAGTGGCAGGATACTTCTTCCCGGAAACCGAAGGAACAATGTTAGCGATACAGGATCAAGTCATTAGAACTCGAACGTACTCCAAACACATCTTGAAACAACAAGTTGAGACCACCAAATGTAGACTGTGTAACACTAGCGAAGAGACCATTCAACATTTGTCATCTGGCTGCACAACAATTGCTGCTACCAGATACCTGGAACGACACAACAATATGGGCAAAGTGGTTCACCAATGAATATGCCTGCAAAGAGGTCTGTTGAATCATTTTACCGCACACCACAAATATGTGCCGCAACCCGTACTTCAAAACAACACCGTGAAAATTTACTGGGATTTCACAGTTGTTACAGATAGACCTGTGGAGCACAACCGGACGGACATGGTGATTTGGGATGAAAGTGATAACACAGCCATCATAATTGACTTCGCAGTGCCGCAGGACTGCAATATATCTAAAACATATGCCGAAAAAATAACTAAATATGGAGCGCTTGCACAAGAGATGAAATTGATTTGGAACTTGGAGAAGGTAACAATAGTCCCTTTAATTATAAGCGCAAACGGCCTTGTACATACAAAAACAGTACGACACATAAAAGAACTGAACTTACCTAAAAACACCGTAATGTGGATGCAAAAGGCCGTAATACTTGGAACTGTTGGAATCATCCGGCGGACCATCTCCTCCCCCTATTGACAATGGTAGTGCCCTTGGCTGCGTAGTGGCCCGGACAATATCAAATACCACCGAAAAGATATGAAAATATATATATATATATATATATATATATATATATATATATATTATGTTAAAATTCTAATCAGTGTATAATAATTATTATATTTAGTGGGTTTCTTATTATATGATAATTCGTTTCACCTCGTATATCACTCTAGGCTCTTTCAACATACTTACCTTGGCTATAGCTCAATAGATGGCATTAACTGTTTTATACTGAATTAAGAATGATAATCGTCTCATTATAAATTTAGGAACAAACAGGGTGTTACTCCCTTTAGTTGATAGGGACTAAATAAAATTAAATACACGACAAATCATCTCAGGGATAGTTTTTGGGTAATTCTGCCACTGTAAACAACGAGTTGGTAGGTAATATTAAAGAAAACAATCCAATGAATATGACCCAAGCTTTATCAATTGTGAGTTTGAAAAGAATTCAAGTGTGTTACAAGAAAGTATCTCTCTCTTCTCTCTTCTAGCCGTTTTCTATCCTTTGGGTATAGGCCCCTCTCATATTTTTCCAGTTTTCCCTGTTCTGTGCCACTTGGTTCCAGTTAAGTCCGGCTGTTCTTTTGATGTCATCATACCATCTTTGCAGTGGTCTGCCGGTGCTTCTTTTCTCCCCCCAAGGTCTCCATCTTGTTATTTTTCCGCTCCAGTTGTTTTTATTTCGGGCAACATGTCCGGCCCAGTTCCATTTAAGACTGCCTATTCGCCTCACTATGTCCTCTACCTTGGTTCCATTTCTTATCCACTCATTGGTTTTATGGTCTTTAAGCGTTATTCCTATCATTTTTCGTTCTATTGATCTTTGGTGTATCTTCAATTTATTTAAGATTTTCTTTGTTAGGACCCATGTTTCACATCCGTAGGTTGTTACTGGGAGAATGCATTCCATGTAAACCTTGGTTTTTAGTTTGAGGGGTAGGTTGGAGTTGAAGACGTGTCGCATCTTCCCGTAGGCCGCCCATCCTAGATGACAAGAAAGTATACATACAGTTATATAGGGTTCAATATAACAATGTTTATAATGATAAATTTAAGTGAATTAATATTGATACTCTACTAACAATTTACTTTTCAACTATGGTAATGTTACATATATATATATATATATATATATATATATATATATATATATATATATATATATATATATATGACTTGCAGTTTAGCCGAGATAATTTTGTTGTAGGTTACTGAGTGTAACGAAACTACATTCAGAAGCCTAGAAACACTGTCCAAAAATGTGCAGAGATCAATTAAACTTATCTGCTATGCCCTGGGATCCTTCGTCAGGGAACTATCATCCAGAATATGCCCAGTTCCAAAGTGGTTTCTTGTAGAGCTCATACAGAGAAAAGTACTCGCAAATTTGAGAGAACAGAAATTAACGAGAACCAAGAAAAAGTGAAACTAATAAGAAAAAGGCCTAAAAAGAAAAAGGTAATTGTAATAAGTCTTCAAACGAATAGTTGCTTTTATTCATTGGGTCATAATTAGCTAGCAACTCACTTCGGTTGGTATGGGGCCTTAACATATGGCTTCCAATAGAAGTTTCGTTTAAACTGGAATTTTGCTAAGTGTTTTCAGAGAAATATATCCAACTATCTGTTGCTGGCTTTAATACATATATCTGAGCCGCTTCTTCCTTGATTGCACCACAAAATTCCTTTCTATAAATTAGCTTACAACGTAGCACGTTGTTTTACAATCGTTGCTTTCAAAAAGGGAAACGGAAATATCTATCACACAAAATATCTTTTTTTTCTCCAGGCCAGTACAACTGTTGACCGTGGGAGCTTCCTAAGCAAGCTAATTACCCTTATAGATTGAGACCATTTTTGTATCAAATAACAACAATACACTAATTGAAGTTCAAGTTTATTTGTTTATAATTATTAAATGAGTAGTTGAATGTCTTAAAGTTTTATTTATTTTTCAGGTGATTTCGTGCGACAATGATTTTTCTAACGAGATTTATTTATTCATAAGGGAATTCGAGAGTTGAACTACTACAAGGTTGAGAACCATGCTAATTAAATTTTATTTTGATATCATTCACTTAGAATTTTCCTCGTTTTGTTATTATTTTCAATAACCTAAGCAGGTAAGATATTAAATATGTAACATACCATCCCTTCCTAAAAAAACGAAAGAGAAAAAAAAAGGTTTATTCTTCGTCGACATCAGGAGGATGCGACTTAAGATCTTTGGCGTTCCATACGCCTATGAACTTATGATTTTTGTCTTCCAGCTCATACATCCATGGGGAAATAATTCTTGTCATCCTAAATGGACCTGTGAATTTGTTCGCAAGTTTTGCCGTAAAATTCCTAGTGGCATCCGAGAAAACAGAGTTGCGTTTCCAAACTTGTTGATGTAAGTTGAACTTTTCATTTCGATGTCGGAGGTTATATCGTTTGCTACTTCTTTCGTATGATTTCTTGAGCCGTTCGCGTACATCTTGCAAGAGTTTTTGAAGAGCGATTTTCCGATCTTCATCCGTAGGAGATACAGTAATTTCACTTTCTTTGTTAATTACTGAAACTTCTCTACCAAAGTTAATCAAATTGGGTGTTACTCCAGTGACTTCGTGTTTGGCTGATCGAATGGCAAATGCAATTTTTGCTAGATATAGATCCCATCTTTTGTGATTTTCGGAGACGTAGGGCGTTAACATCGATTTCATTACCCTATGAACCCGTTCAACAGGATTACCTTGCGGATGATAATTGGCAGTGAATTGGATTTGAACATTATACCTATCCATAAGTGACTTAAATAATGTGCTCCTAAATTGTGAAACATTATCGAGAATAATCTTTTCGGGAGTCCCATATATTAAAAAGACATGGTCTTTTAACCACTTTATTCTTCGCAGTCGCTGTGCGAATAGGGAATAACAGCACGAACTTAGAAAAACAGTCCATAACGGAAAATATATAACTAAATCCCGAAGTGGATCGTGGTAATGGCCCAACTAAATCTGCACTTATTAGTTGCCATGGCCTGGAAAGATCTACCTGAGCTGAACGCATTTGACCCTTGGGGGCCGAAGTTTAGGCCAGTAATACCTTTCAGAGATTCGACCAATGGTTTTCTAAACACAGGTGACACAGTGACACACAGGTAGGGGGATCATGATTTATCCTTATAACTTCCAAACGCTTGTCTTTAGGTACAACTTCGAGCCATTCGGATTTTCCTAAAGCGTGATATTGATTTCGACAAAGTCGATAGTGTTTATCATTTTCCTTCCTCCAGAGAGGATAATCCCTTGGAGTTAGGGACACTCTTGAAATCGTCCTTTTATACCACACATCGGTAGTGTCCTGAGGGGTAATTTCATCATTTACTGTATCGATAGCAGGTACGGATCGTGAAAAAACATCAGGAGCTATGTGTTCTTTACCTTTCTTATGAAGAACTTGAAAATTATAAGCTTGTAGTCGCAATGCCCACCTTGCGATGCGACCTACTGATTCTTTAATACTAAAAAGCCACTTCAAGGAGTAATGGTCTGTAATTACCGTGAAACTTGAACCTTCGAGATATGGAAGTGACTTTTCTATCGCAAAAAGTACAGCTAAACATTCATTTTCTGTGGTAGTATACCGCCTTTCGACTTTCGAAAGTGATCTACTGAGATAACAGATCACTTTTTCTTATTCAGATTGTTTTTGTAGAAGGCCCCTAATCCATACTGAGAGGCATCTGTTTCGACTATAAATGGGAGACTAAAATCAGGACACGCCAATACCGGCGCAGACACGAGATGTTGCTTCAAGCAGTTTAAAGCAGTGTCACACGATTCAGTCCACTAAAACAGAGTATTTTTGTGGGTTAATCTAGTTAGTGGGGCAATGAGAGTCGAGAAGGAGGGGATAAATCTACGCTACCAACCCGCCATGTCGACTATTCGCCTCACTTCCGTAACAGTCTTAGCAGTAGGAATATTCATAATAGCTTCTACTTTTTCGGGATTAACCAAGAGTCCGGAAGAATTAACCAAGTAGCCAAGATATTTTAGTTCAGGTCGACAAAATACACATTTATCACGATTTATAGTTAGCCCTGCATCATACAATCTCTTAAGAACTTCTCTTAAAACTTCTAGATGCTTGTCAAAATTTGGCGTGCAAATAATTAAATCATCTAGGTAGATGAAAACATAATTATCAAGCTCCGCTCCAATGACCCTGTCAATTAACCGTTGCCAGGTGGCTGGAGCTGAATATAATCCAAACGGCATTCGCTTGAATTGGAAAAGGCCTCTAGAGGGCACAGTAAAAGCAGTTAGAGGGCGAGATTTTTCTACGACTTTGATCTGCCAATAGGCTAATTTTATGTCTACGGTCGATAAATACCGTGCATCTCGTAACCGATCTAGGATAACACTCACATACGGAATTGGATAAGCGTCCTTAATACTGACTGAATTTAACTTCTTGTAGTTAACACAATATCTCCAGCTATCATCCGGTTTCTTAACCGTAACAATAGGAGAGGACCACGGTGAAATTTATGGTTCTACAAAATCCCTAGCCAACATATCATCTAGTTCCGCATTTACGATTTTCTGCAGGGTTGGAGAGATCGGATAATAACGCTGCTTTATTGGTTCTGCTTCGGTTCTAATTACATGCTCTACCAAGTGAGTACATCCAATACCATCTTTCATGTTGGAGAAAGCATAATCGATCACCTTATTCAAGCTAAGTCTCTGAATGTCCGTCAACGAGTCATTATCTCGGATACCTATGGAATCTAAACCGATTTCTTCTTCCGAAGAACGAAAACTCCATTACCCGGTGAACAGATCCGGGACAACCTCCATATGTATCAAAAAGTCTATTCCCAATATAAGTTTATGTGGCCACTCTGGGACTACGATAGCCTTGATAATCCGAACCCTATCTTGAAGTTGCATTGCAAAGGACACTTCACCTATTACTCTACACTTCAGACCATTCGCTACAGTATACCTCCTACTTTCGAATCTCTCTAATTTGAAGTATACGCCAACCGGGGCCGCCCAATACGGTACGACTATCACCACTATCTAACAATGATAAAAGAATTTGACCTAAAATACCAACATTAAGATAAGGTCGCTCATCTCCCTTTGCATGACCTAGTACGTAGTCTAAAAGTATGAGCTTCTCTATATGGGCTGTTGTCGGCTTTTTTGAAGATATTCGCCTTACTGTCTCACCCCCGAAGAGTTTTTTGAACTAATTGGGCAATTCTAACTAGTGGCATCTGGACGACCACACTTGTAACAGAAAACATTTTTACTTTTAGGATTCTTACACTTTCTAAAACAATGACCATTTTGGACACAATTCCAACAGATAACCCCATTAAGGGATGGATATGCCTCCGTATTGGATGTCTGGTTCGCATGTGACGACATACGTACGCTATTCACCAATTCCTGATTCGGTTTTTTATAACTCAATTCAGGTTCTACTAGATTCTTCGCATTAGTGGGAGGTGGACGAAATTTTTGAACCCGCCATTCAGTCTCCTCTACACTCTAACCAACCGAATAAATTCAGCTAAAGAAGAAATTTGGTGAGTAGCAAGCTGTGTTTGTATATATGGCAGTGGATTTCCTCGGATAATCATTAGCCGCGTTTCCTCAGAAGTAGAAGTCGATAACTTCCGGAATAAGTTTTCCATGACGAATACAAAGTTGATGACACGCTCGGCAGCACCCTGTGTTCTACGTCGAATTTCATCCCCCAATGTCTACTCGTAATCATGAGGCTGAAATGCATCCCTTAGTTTTTCCACTAAATCATCCCATGATGAGAACGAATTCATGCGGTACCAGAGTAACGCATCCTTTGCAAACAATTCTGGAGCCGATTCTAGTAGTCTGTCCTTAGACATTCCTCTAGATCTACGTAATTCTTCGAGACGTTCTAAGAAAGAAGTGACAAGTCTAGATACACCGTCAAACTTAACGTTCCATCTACTCACATCGAAACCATAACGGGACTCAAAACATCGAACCTCCGTTACATCACGACGACTATCCACATTCGAAGATATAGGCGGAATCCTCATCTAATCAATTACAGAACAATAAACTGACTCCCCCCTCTGTAGTGAATTCGAGTTATGATTAGGAATGTTTGCTGGGGAAGAGCATGCTTAGAAGACACATTCGGATCTCTCACAGGGTTGTCTGCTCGTACTTCCAAACGTTCTTGGGATGATGATTGAAATTTATCTGAATTACTGTTGCAATTCTCAATTCCCGAGTTAGCGATCCGTCTAGATTGCTGTTACCCACGAGGGTTAGTCTCAAAAATTTCTCGTAAGCGAGCCACCGGAGTGTGCTTTGATGAGGAATTACGAGTGACCTAATTACTAAGATTTGATGGAAGACGAAAAGCATTATCAAGCGGAGACTTATTTACTTCTACAACTCAATCACTTGTGTTACCTAAATCGGTATAGCCTTGATCTTGTTGAATCGGTACCTCATTCTCGACATCAACACTCGACATCAACATTTAATGTTACCGACCCCCTATGTAAAATTTCAGGAAGAAGAGGGATGGGATCGTCAATTAGTGATACTTCGGTATCCGCAGAACTCCAATCATGTTTCCCATAACACAATAAAACTTCCCACTTCAATTTCGTACATGTTAACAATAAACTGTCTCTTTTAGGGATTATTGTAGTATTTTCCAACCGACCCAGTCGATTTTCCAAATGCACTAATCGCGAGTTAATCCTTTTAAATTCATTTCCCTTATTTTCATAATTAAAGTTTTGAATATCCTCACCTAAATCTCCAAGCTTAAGTTCACAAGTTAGAATTTCTGAATATGTGTCAATGTCCGAAACATCTATAACCATCGGTTCGCCTGAGCGTTCCAATCTAAGAGCTTCCCTCAATGATACTCGATTATTCTGAACCGTTGAGTCTATAGGGTGACCCCTAATTTTTAATTCGTAAGCTACCTCGTCACCCAATAGCCTACTAATCTCCATTCTTCCCTAATTCAAACCATATTATTTATAAGCAAATACGTATGTCCCAAAGTTTTAACGCTTATACTATAAACCCCCCCTCAACTTACAGAATGAGAGGATGCATAATACCAAACCTATGAACAATCTCCTAACTATGTCTAAAATTTATGAACGTCTACAAAATAATTTTAAAAATTAAAAAAAATTTTGCACGCCTATGTTTCTCGGTGCTAAATTTCAAGCAACTCCTATGTATGCAACGCTATACACCATTTGTACAATGTTGAAATACCTATCCAATACCCAAGTATCAAGTACTGTAAGGGTACCTTTTATTTTATATGAATAAACTCACACACTTCAATGGACTCTATAACTTTTATTATTTAATATATAAATTTGTGAACATCGGTACAACACCTTGCTTGCGCTGTCGTTTTGTGGTAACTGAATTCTTGATTGGGCTGCGTTGCCGCTTTTACATTAAAATAATTTATACATTAAAAGTCTTTTATACACAAACATACTGCCGGCCTTGGAAGAATACAGATCTTTCAATATTACAAACTAATACATTATATAATGAAATAAAGCACGAAAGTATGTAAGTTAATAGATTGAATACTAACAGTGCACTGAGGTCAATATCAATAAATTATTGTTCAATTTTCAAAGTCACTTTCTACAGGTAACACGCAGATCTTGGTAACAGGACGTCTAATTTCACCATTTTGAGTCTTCAAGTCCACAACTCTGACAATACCATCATGCCCTAGATGAAGTTGAGTAATACGAGCAAGCTGCCAATTGGATACGAAAGTATTGTTGTTACCCTGTACCAGGACCATGGATCCTAGTTTTAATAAATCGGGGCATCTCTGCTTCCACTTAGAACGAGCTTGGAGCTGACATAAATACTCCTTTTGCCATCTCTTCCAAAAGTTATGAATTATAAATTGAAGCTGCTTAAATCGATTAAGTCGGTTGCTAGGAACTTCGTGAATTAATGGCTCTGGTAAGGAACTGAGGCTTCTTTTGATGAGGAAATGACCTGGGGTCAAAGGCGTTAAATCTTCGGGGTCCGCAGTTAAAGGGGCAAGAGGACGGGAGTTAAGGATTCACTCTATTTGAATAATCAAGGTCAGGAAATCTTCATATGTATAATGATTTTCCCCGATTAGTCTCTTTAAATGGAATTTCACACTTTTTATACCTGATTCCCAGAGTCCTCCGAAATGTGGACTTTTGGCGGGAATAAAATGCCATTTAATTTGTTTTGATGCCAATTCATTTGATATAATACCGTGATTATCCTTTAAAAAATTATACATTGCCAAAAGTTCATTGTTCGCACCTACGAAATTCGAACCATTGTCCGAAAACAAATTTGCGGGGGTTCCCCTTCTTCCAATAAATCTTCTGAGTACAGCTAATAATGCGTCAGAGCTGAGTTCAGTAACAATGTCTAAGTGTAATGCCTTTGTATTCATACACACAAACAAACATAAGTATCCTTTTATTAATTTGGGAAAACGTGTCTTTCTGTCTTTTAGTAAAAAAGGGCCTCCAAAATGTACCCCAACATTTAAGAACGGAGAATAGACATTTATTCTAACATCTGGAAGATCTCCCATGAGATAGTGCAAACCTTTAGGTTGAGCTTTAATACAAATTACACATTTTTTAATAATTTTCTTACAAGCATTTCTAGAGGAAATAGGCCAATATTTTTCTCTGACCGTACATAATAATTGCTGCGTTCCACAATGAAGGGATTCTCGGTGAACATGAGTTAAAATCTTATCAGTTAAAACATGAGATTTAGGTAAAATTATGGGAAACCTTTTATCAAACGGCTGTTTTGCCTTACTTAACCTCCCACCGACACGAATAAGGTCATCCTTTAAGAAAATGTTTAATGATAGAATCGCACTTCTTTTTGGAAGTGGTTTGTTAGTTTTTAAACAATAATATTCATTTGCAAAAAACACCTTCTGAACTTATTTTATTAAAAATGCTTCCGCGATTTGAAGTTCGTCTGGAGAGAGTGGGTCAATAATAGGCCAGTTTGGCGTACGCGTAACATTTCTCCGCGTGGATTTAATTTTGTTACAGAATCGAATTATGAAGGCCGTAACGCCGAGCAATTTAGCATAATTTGAAATTCTCTCAAGTAAACGAGTAACTAATGCATTTTGAACTACAATAGTTGCTTTATTACTCACTACTTTGGATTCCGGAATTTATAGCGTATTGTCATAGCCATCCGTTAAATTCCAACTAGCGTTATTATTTAAGAACCAATGTGGTCCCTGCCACCATAAGGTGTTGGTCTGTAATGATTTTAAAGAGCATCCGCGCGATAGAATGTCCGCAGCATTGTCATTTGACGGTATATGATACCAATCAGAACTGTTTGTCAATGTTTGAATCTCACACACTCTGTTCGCGACGAATGTTTTCCACCTATGAGATTCTCCCTTTATCCACGCTAAGGTAACGGTCGAATCGGTGTAATAGAAATAACTGTTAAATTCAAGTTTTATCGCATTATTCACTTTATTCACGAGCTGTGCTGTTAAGAGCGCCGCACATAATTCAAGCCGAGGTAAAGTCAATTTCTTAATCGGAGCGACGCGCGACTTTGCGCAAAGTAGATTGGAATAAATTCGCCCGTCTGATTTGACGCATCTTATAAACACGCAAGAGCCATATGCCTTTTCGGACGCATCGGAAAATGCGTGAAGTTCTATGGTGACGCTATCGTTATATATAGCTTGTCGCGGAATACTTATTTCATTTAAAAGTAATAATTCCCTTTTGAAATCTGACCATAAATTCTCTAAATCTTGTGGTATGGGTTCATCCCACGAAGTTTTCAGTGGCCACATTTCTTGCATTATAATTTTTGCCCTGATAATAAATGGACCTAAAAGACCCAATGGGTCAAAAATTTGACATATTGCGGATAAAACACTACGTTTTGTTTCCTCTTTAATATTAACACCAATGTCGGTAGCTGCATACATTATAGAGTCTGATCGCGCATTCCATAAAATTCCAAGAGTTTTGTTTAGCTCGTTTTCGCCGAGCTGCAGAATATTAACATCAAGATCTTCATCGATTTCTATATTACTAAAAATATCATTACTATTACTTAACCATTTACGAAGGTCAAATCCAGCGCTGCGTAAAATATTTGAAGCATCCTTTTGGATGTTAAGTAATTTATTTATTGAATCCGCCCCCGTAAGTAAGTCATCGATATAGAAGTCGTTTTTTATTTTCTCACTTGCAACAGGATAATTTTCGCTATTTTGTTCAGACAAAGTATGTAAACATTTTAACGCTAGGTAAGGCGAGCTGGCTAATCCGTATGTTACGGTTTTCAATTCGTAAATTTTATGTGTTTCCGACGGAGAAGATCTCCAAATTATGCGTTGAAGGCGCCGTCGCTCTTCCGTGATTAGTATCTGCCGATACATCTTCGATATGTCTCCTGTCAATACGTAATAATATTTGCGAAACCTTATTATGATATCAAATAAGTCGTTTTGTAATTTGGGTCCGATAAATTGAATATCATTTAGCGATACCCCGGTATCCGTTTTTGCCGAACCATCGAATACAACGCGTAAACGCGTAGTTAAACTAGACGTTTTTACCACACCGTGATGTGGTAGATAAAAACAAGGCAATTTATTTGTATCCGAAGATTTTTCGTTGTCTAAGTTACCTTCAGACATATGTCCTAATTATAAATACTCATTAATAAAATTGTGATAATCTTTTTTCATTACGGAATCTTTGTCAAGTTTTTTCTCCAGCGAATTGAATCGTTTAATTGCCACTTGTAGCGAATCTCCTAGATTTTCTAAGTTTTCGCGAAATGGTATTTTTACTATAAATCTACCCGACTCGTCCCTACGTGTTGTTTGGTTAAAATAACTTTCACAATACAGTTCTGCGGCCGACAGGGGTAGTTGTTTCGCGTGGTTAATTTCTTCAACGTTCCAGAATTTTGTAATCTGTTCACTTAAGATATCCACATTAACATTAAATTTCCTCCAATCACCCATCCTAATTTTGTTTTCCTTAAAATGGGCATGTTTCGGCCTAATTCTATTTTTCCCACACATAATAATGACCAAAACAAACCGGAACCTATTAATAAATCGACTTCTCCGCTTTGATTAAAATTTTGATCAGCTAAATCAATTTCGGGAATATTTAGTATACTTTTATCAAAAGATATCAATGGTTACTTTTCCGTTATTCTAGGTAAAACTAAACATTCTATATTACTTTCATAATCATATAGAGATGATTTCAATTTAATATTTATCCGTTTACTTATATTTTCTAAAGATTGACCCACGCCTTTTACTAAAAAGTTTACCGGTTGTGCTCGTATACCTAATTTTAAGCACATTTTTTCGGTAATAAAATTGCTTTGTGAACCGCTGTCTAGTAAGGCTCTGCAATTAACATACTCATTATTAATATTTTTTATTTTTACTATTGCAGTTGAAAGTAATGCCTGACTTTGTGTAATGTTACCTACCACGTGTTCCACTAATGAAACATTTGTTTCATTCGTAACCTCGCCACTGTGCGGTGAGATTGCCGATGTAGCAGATCCGTCGCTATGAGAGAAGATGCCGGTTGTTTCGGCAGTGCTCGAATCTATTCCACCAATCGTCTTATTATAATGTAATAGGACATTATGAGATTTGTGGCATTTTGAACATATTTTAGCTTTGCACTTCCACGAAACATGATTCGGTTTTAAACAATTAGTATACATACTTTCAAGTCTCTCATTTTCGTCCATCGTTCTGATAATGATAGTTTTAAGAATTGTTCACAGGTATAGATTGTATGTATATTTTTACATAGTATGCATTTTTTATGTTTAGCTACATTTTCTGCGGAGGTTAGAAAAGATGTAGAAACCTTTCTATTTGGCATTCGATTATTTACTTTTTCGAAGGATATTTTCTCCAAGAGTTCGCACTTATTTTTAATAAAGGTTTCTATATCTTTAAGAGTCACTCTCTTTTCTGCGCATTTATACGGTTCCCATTCGCGTTTAGTAGTCATGTCGAATTTTGACACCAAAATATAAATAATCAATCTATCCCAGGTATCTACTTCTTCCCCTAATGCCTTAAGAGCTGAAAGACTATTAGATGTTTGTTCATGTAAATGACGCAATGCTGCGGCGGATTCTGTCGTTATTTGAGGAGATTCAAAAATATCTTTGATATAACTATTTATAATAAGATTTTCATTTTCGTAACGTTCTACCATTTTGTTCCATGCAATGGCATAGTTGGTGGACGTTACTTTTAGTGACTTTATTGTTTTTAGAGCTTCTGGGACCAATGCTTGCCTCAAGTAATAAAATTTCTGATAATCTGTTAAATTAGAGTTTTTATCTACCAACCCCAAAAACGCATCCCTAAATTCGAACCAGGAACTGTACTGGCCGTCAAATTTGGGCAACTGAATGGGTGGCAGTTTTACTGTATCATAAGTTGGCTGATTAGAATTGTTTGCTACTGAACCCACCTCTGAGCGTCCGAACGAAGATCGATTTTCATTATTATATGTATCTATTACAGATTTAACATTTCCGATTAATTCGTAATAATTATCTTCAAATTGTTCAACCTCGCTGATTTCCACTTCGTTCGGTTGCTCTAATAATTCAATGTGTGATTGTAGCTCAGAATATTCATGGAAGACTGGCTCGAAATTTTCTAACCTCTTTTCCAAATTTTTTATAATAGGATCAGTAATATTAGTTTTATCTATTTTCTCAAAATAATTTTTAAATTTCGTATATCTACCTTTCAAATTACCTTTTTTAATTTTTAAGTCCCTAAGTTCACCTTCCATGATTATTCAAATAAGATAACAGAATGATAATTTCTTGGATAAAATAAAGGATTAAAGAATAATATGATTAATAAAAATAGGAACGGACTCACTTTACTTTTGGTGGAAAGAACACATTCTTGATATAGAGATGAGTTCCCGCCTTTCTTCTTTAACCTCACTTTTTACTTGATGAACTTCTTCCTCTTTTATGAGCAACCACAATCCGATCGATTGGACCAATTATGTAAGGGTACCTTTTATTTTATATGAATAAACTCACACACTTCAATGGATTGTATAACTTTTATTATTTAATATATAAATTTGTGAACATCGGTACAACACCTCTTGCTTGCGCTGTCGTTTTGTGGTAACTGAACACAAAATACGGACAATGATAGAATGAAAAGCTAGGCGCTCCCGCTGAAACCTAAAAACTTGGAATAACAGCCACCGCGCGCTGAATGCAGTTGTACTTATACTATTTTCTAGTAGAGAGTGCCCTATAAAATAAGGAAAACTTTAAATAATAGTTTGTTCTTTTCTCTATTATCGTAAAGATGGCAGTGTGAAAGAGCATTCAGCTGGGCACTAATTTGTGACGACATGAATTACGATTTAATAGAAATAGAAGTAAAAAGGTCTGTTCCAACCAACACAAAAACCGTACAATTACGATACAAACCCAGTTGACCTGCTGATTAGTGAATATAATAAGGCTGAATCTTTGTTCCAACCGAAGTAAATACCGTTTTATTACCGTACAATCTCAGTAACGCAGCAAATTTGATGTAAATTACACAGCCTTATTATATTCACTAATCAGCAGGTCAACTGGGTTTGTATCGTAATTGTACGGTTTTTGTGTTGGTTGGAACAGACCTTGTGTAATTTACATCAAATTTGCTGCGTTACTGAGATTGTACGGTAATAAAACGGTATTTACTTCGGTTGGAACAAAGATTCACTTAAATATATAATCATTTTTACAGCACATGTGTTTGCAGTATTTTTTAATAGTAGTTATATGATCTGTGTTTGCAGTGTTAATTTATTTGAATAGACAAATTATATAGTGTTTTTTGAGATATGGATGAAAACTATAAACCCTCTACAAGAAAATGTTGTGTACCGGGTTGTGACAATCGCATGGGTAAAATGCATCGCTTTCCAAAAAATAATCCGAAAGTATATGGAATGTGGCTAGAAAATATACGTCCGCTGAATTCTGATACGTATTCCGTTGAAGAAGTATATAAAAAGTACTTGGTGTGTGAAGAACACTTTGAAAAAAGTTGTAAAGTTGCAGGTACGAAAAGGGGCCTTACTTATGACGCACTGCCAACGCTACATCTTGCCACTAAGTATCTCATATTTGATGTAGGATGGTTAGGTTCAATGTGAGTAAGAAGCTTCCGTCCCTCCACTGTGAGCAACATGCGGACTATTGTGGCTGACCCTTGGAGCTACAATTCACTGTACATATTTTGCAAAGGTCGCAGTGGGTCAGGACAAATGTCATACTCCATTTTAAATCGATGCAGACACCTAAACCCTTCCTATAATTTTTGTAAGGTTTTTGAGTCGATAAATTTTGTCTATCAAAAGTGTTTATCATGTTATATTTTTTAGGTTGTGCATCTAAACTCCGTTCAATTGAAAATCTATATCTATTTGAAGATCTACCGGAACCTAATTTAACAGAACATAAGAGATGTTTTTAATAACCATAGATAAGTATATATAATTGGGGTATTTGCAGTGACTAAAAAAGCACAGTAAGCATTCATAAGTTGTCAGTTTTTAAGTACATGACTTCTATAAATTAAATCTGTTTCAAGTTATCATTAACTAACCTCTTCTGTATCATTTTGCATGATTCAGAGAACGAGTAAATTACTATTACTATTACTTTTGATAATTACAATTATAGTGATTAAATACGAACTCTATTTTATAATGTAGGTTGGAACTAAAAAAAAAATATAGTATCTGTGTATGTAAACCAGAACATATTTTGAACCAGTAAACTAGTGACATACTTTATTCATGAATGTATTTATATAAGGGGTGCTCCATTTATTAATAATAAGCAAATAAAGAATTTACTTGGAAGCGAATTGTACACAAATCTAAAAATATTAACATCTATCTAATTAACACTTTTTTAGATGTACCTACTACCTCTGTTCATATGGAAGATATATATTTGGATCCTACGCCTGGATCAAGCTGAAGAAAAGGTAGATATTTAAATACTATACAGAATGTTATTGGGTGTCAGGAACAAAAGTTTTCTTTTTTGTATTAATAGATTGTTAGTAAACTAGTGACATACTTTATTCATGAATGTATTTATATAAGGGGTGCTCCCATTTATTAATAATAAGCAAATAAAGAATTTACTTGGAAGCGAATTGTACACAGATCAAAAAATATTAACATCTATCTAATTAACACTCTTTTAGATGTACCTACTACCTCTGTTCATATGTCCTGGTTCAAAATATTTTTGGTTGATCACAGGAATATTGAATTTTTCCACACAATACAGAAATAGTGCAGCCAAATTATCATTTCTATTTTGTTCGCCACAGGTGTCGAACATAATGGTAATTTCTTTACCGTGGTTATGATTAATTATGTATTGGTATATGGCTGATCCCATCTCTATCGAGCCTTTTTAGCTATGCCCTCATGTCAGCAATTACAATAAACATGGTAACTATGTTACCAGATCATACGAATAAGTTTTGAATTGTTAAAACTCAAAATAACAAATTTTGTTTTGAAAAATTAATTTCTTCCCAAACTTTTATTTTTCCTAGGCGTTTACTTGTTTACATACTTTCAATGAACTTTCTAATAAGTAGTAGTAATATAGCTTTTCTACTTCAATTTTTATTAATTTACGCAAAATTATTATAGGTAGGCTGTTGCAGCAGTATTGTCGCCTAATGTCATTTGCAAAATTTTCTCCGCCCTGTCCATGCTAATAATATAGGTAGATTAGGTAGAAAATAAAATATATGTATCTATAATTTTTAATGTTATTGTTGTAAATTTTTTAATGTATCTGTAATAAAAAACACAAATTTGTATTTATGAATAAACGTTTTTTTATTTCATCTACACTTAGCTCGTAAATTTATTATACATTCAAAAATAAGGCAGTTAATAACATGCATTCAATTGGATAGCAGTTTATTGCATTTTTTCTTAATTTTGATTGTATAATTGAGACCTACCTATATTTCTGTTGTACCTTACAGGTAGTAAATTACATTGATTCAAATTCTGAAAGTTCGAACCATGTTCTGTGGTTTGAGCTTCAGAATTTAAATCTAATGTAATTTACTACCTTCGAGGTACTGGCAGTAGAATAAATATTGGCTTCTATTTGCCGCCAGATGGCGGCAGTATCGAAAAATGGGAACTGTAAATCTTTTTTTTAAGAAATCTACATCATCGACCTATTTACATATAACAGCCGCTGCAGTAATTGTCGCATTAGGTTTCATACTCTACAAGAGGGCACTTTTCATTCTATCCTCTGGTCTGTTTTCTGTGTAACTGAATTCTTGATTGGGCTGCGTTGCCGCTTTTACATTAAAATAATTTATACATTAACAGGCGGTGTTGCCGCTTTTACAATAAAAGTCTTTTATACACAAACAAGTACGAATATTCCCTATCTGTACATATACTTATCTATAAATACTGTCTATACGTCTTGGAAAAATTAATGAAAACCTTAATTACTTTTGAAAAACCCAAAAATCACTAAATACTACTTGACAAAGCTCCTGTTACTAAAGAATAAAAATCATTCATCCTCTGCGAAGAAAACTCTCGTTTGGTACACCAATATGATGCAATAAATCTATTTTAACTTTCTAACAGTTAAAAATGTCAATGATACTGTTCGTTTAACAACCTGATAGACAGCTTAGAAATTTATGGCAGTGAACTTACCTTAAGTAAATTATTATATATTATTAAAACAATTATCTATAGGACAACTTTTACTTTTAATATAGTCAACTTTATTTGTGTTTTGTGTTCTTATCACCCGTCCTATTATCAGTGACAATATAATGTAAACAAATAACATAATTACACCTGTGTTTACTATAAATGAAATTAAATGATATTCATTACTAAAATTGAGTCTAGCCCGCAGTAGCAAAGTTAGCAACTACCTTCATCGTTATTTACCAGTTGAGGCGCCATTTTTTTTTCTTGTTACTCCCTTTAGTTGATAGGGATTAAATAAAATTAAATACACGACAAATCATCTCAGGGATAGTTTTTGGGTAATTCTGCCACTGTACACAACGAGTTGGTAGGTACTATTGAAGAAAACAATCCAATGAATATGACCCAACTTTTATCAATTGTGAATTTGAAGAGAATTCAAGTGTGTTACAAGAAAGTATAGATACAGTTATATACAAGGATTATATCTATCGTTTATATGCATATATCCGATATGTACAAATAAAATTTAAGTAAGTATTTTAGCTTTAATGTATGTCCTATAATATAGGGTTCAATCTAACAATGCTTATGTTGATAAATTCAAGTCAATTAATATTGATACTCTACTAACAATGTACTTTTCAACTATGGTAATGTTATATACGAGGGCAATTCAGAAACTAACCTCCGGTTGATTGAAAAAAATACACCAAGTTAAGTAAAAATATTTTAATATATACATCTTACAACTACATCTTTGCACTATTTTTCGACATAGTCTCCATAACGATTGAGGCACTTATCGTATTTCTTCACAAGCTTTGAAATTCCTTCTGCATAAAAATCACCCGCTTGTGCCTTGAGCCAGCCTGTGACCGCATCTTTGAGCTCTTCGTCGTCATCAAACCGCTGGGACCCGAGCCATTTCTTCATATGCATGAAGAGGTGATAATCGCTTGGCGCCAGATCTGGGCTGTAAGGTGGATGGTTGAAAACGTCCCACTTGAAGGACTCAAGAAGGGCTGTTGTTCTGCGAGCAGAGTGAGGACGGGCGTTATCGTGCAAAAAAACGATACCGGAAGTCAGCATACCACGGCGTTTGTTCTGTATAGCCCGTCGTAATGTTTTTAGTGTTTCACAGTACACGTCTTGATTAATGGTCGTCCCACGTTCCATGAATTCAACCAACAACACCCCTTTGGCATCCCAAAACACCGTTGCCATCAGTTTTCTGGCAGAAAAATCTTGCCGGGCTTTTTTGGTTTGGTAGGCGAATCTGAATGTGCCCACATCTTTGATTGTTCTTTTGTTTCAGGGTTCACGTACTTAATCCAGGTTTCGTCACCGGTCACGATTCTATTTAACAATGGTTCTCCTTCGTCCTCATAACGTGACAGAAAGTCTAATGCAGAGGCCATTCTTTGACTTTTGTGGTGGTCGGTAAGAATTTTGGGCACCCATCGTGCACAGAACTTACGGTAACCCAATCTTGCTGTCACTATCTCGTACAAAAGAGTCTTAGAAATCTGTGGAAAATCAGTAGACAACTCCGCCATTGTGAAACGTCGATTTTCACGAACTTTTGCATCAACTGTCTGAACGAGTTCGTCAGTCACCAAGGATGGTCTACCACTCCTCTCTTCATCATGAACGTTTTCTCGTCCACTTTTAAATAAACGTACCCATTCACGGACAACTCCTTCACTCATAACTTTTGGTCCGTACACGGCACAAAGCTCACGATGAATAGCTGCTGCAGAGTATCCTTTGGCTGTAAAAAACCTTATAACAGCACGCACTTCACATTTGGCGGGATTTTCTATTGCAGCACACATTTCAAACTGCCACAAAAACTAAACTAGCGCAGGTACGATGTTCACTCGACTACGGCTTGATGCCGACTGACCTGCTGAGCGTGTGAATGCACAGATGGCGCGCTACTCCCCCCACTACCCGCACTGTGACCAATCGGAGGTTAGTTTCTGAATTGCCCTCGTATATATATATATAATATATATATATATATATATAATATATATATATATATATATATATATAATATAATATATATATATATATATATATATATATATATATGACTTGCAGTTTAGCCGAGATAATTTTGTTGGAGGTTACTGAGTGTAACGAAACTTACATTCAGAAGCCTAGAAACATTGTCCAAAAATGTGCAGAGATCAATTAAACTTATCTGCTAAGCCCTGGGATCCTTCGTCAGGGAAATATCATCCAGAATATGCCCAGTTCCAAAGTGGTTTTTCGTAGAGCTCACACAGAGAAAAGTACTCGTAAATTTAGGAGAACAGAAATTAACGCGAACCAACAAAAAGTGCAACTAATAAGAAAAAGGCCTAAAAAGAAAAAGGTAATTGTAATAAGTCTTCAAACTGCTGGCGATTCACCTTGATTAAACACTTGAATACGATTTTATTTACAAAGAAGTAGAGTCTCTTACCACAGTTCAATGATTTTCTTCACTGTTTCAGCAAAGAATAAAGTTAGGGGTTCAGATTTATATAATCAGGTCGGGACTGCAATACTGTCGTCAAGGGATTTAAACCTTAAAATTCCAACAAGGTTTATCTACAAAACAAAAACTGCTACATAAAGGAAACACTGTTGATGCTATAATTGTTGACTGCAGGATGTATTTAAGTAATTACAGATTCGGGAGCCAGGATCAATTTTTTTAAGGATTCGAAATATATTTTGTTACGAAGACTTAAAATATACAAACAGGCAATTTACCTTTGTAAGGTACGTTTATCTTTTTATTCAAAGTAAATTGTTGATGATTTTAACAAAATTTCATACTAATCTTTCACCCATTTCAATATGGAGATCTCTTTCATTCCGCCCAGAACAAACAACAAACAACTTTCTTTTTTCAAAAATTTATTGATAGTCCTCCCTCTTAGCAACCAAAATCTGACTTCCTGGATACGAGAGTTCCTTTCTTCTCCGATTGGTTTCAATCTTAAATAGGATCTTCTCTTACAATTCATTTTGATTGCTAATCTGATGTTATCAATCAATGTGACATTTCATTAGTTGATTTTTATAAAACTATGTACATAAGTAAAAATGACCAAAATAGCTGTTACAATATAAATAATTCATTAAAATATTGTTATTATTTTCAGAGATCATTGTACATAACTAATAAATACTTTTTTTTCATTTATTCGCAACAATATCAACAAATTCCTGAACTGTCATAGAATATTCTTCGATTCTGAAAGAGAGAATTTTCATAATTCAATATAGTGAAACTTTAGATGACAGTTCAATATTCATGAATTTTGACATACAGGGTGCTCCCCTTATTAATGTATATTATAAAATGTTTGTTTATTATGAATAAAAATATTTGTTATAATATATATATATATATATATATATATATATATATATATATATATATATATATATATATGGAAGGAGAACTGGAGATAGTCAGAAACTTCAGTGAGAGCATCCAAATGAAGTTCGGGCTTGAGAAATGTGCTACCATTCACATTTAGAGAGGAAAACTCACTGAAAACGATAATATCACTCTGGCAGATGGCAGTCGAATTAGGGAGCTGGGAGCAGAAAACACTTACAGGTACCTTGGAATTCAGCAGAGCTACGAAATTCGCCATAAAGAAAACAAAGAGAACGCCGAAAAAGAGCTTATGAGGAGAACAAGCAAGATAATAAAATCCCAGATTAATGCCAGAAACAAGGTGGCAGCAATTAATATATGGGCCATACCAACAATAACCTACACTTCTGGCATACTCACCTGGTCCAAAACAGATCTAGAGAGGTTAGACAGGAAAATCAGGACCCTAATGACCAAACATGGCATGCTGCACCCTAACTCAGCTATCGAGCGCATATATTTGCCACGATTCGAGGGAGGAAGAGGACTAACTAGCCTGGTGGCGGCCAATCTGAAAGAAAGGGAAAAATTAATAAAATACTTCCGAAATACAAACTCACCAGTTCATAAAAGAGTGGCGGTATGGGACAAAAAAATCACAGCCCTTAACCTTGCTAATCCTGCGCCTCCTGAAACAGAGAACCAATTAGAACAAATGAAAATAAGTTGGCAAGGAAAAGCGCTACACGGAAGGTTTTGCACTTCTCTACATCAAACAGAAGTAGATATGAAAGCATCCAATACTTACCTAGTGGCAGGATACCTCTTCCCGGAAACCGAAGGAACAATGTTGGCGATACAGGATCAAGTCATTAGAACCCGAACGTACTCCAAACACATATTGAAACAACAAGTTGAGACCACCAAATATAGACTGTGTAACACTAGCGAAGAGACCATTCAACATTTGTCATCTGGCTGCACAACAATTGCTGCTACCAGATACCTGGAACGACACAACAATATGGGCAGAGTCGTTCACCAATTAATATGCCTGCAAAGAGGTCTGTTGAATCATTTTACCGCACACCACAAATATGTGCCGCAACCCGTACTTCAAAACAACACCGTGAAAATTTACTGGGATTTCACAGTTGTTACAGATAAACCTGTGGAGCACAACCGGCCGGACATGGTGATTTGGGATGAAAGTGATAACACAGCCATCATAATTGACTTCGCAGTGCCGCAGGACTACAATATATCTAAAGCATATACCGAAAAAATAAATAAATATGGAGCGCTTGCACAAGAGATGAAATTGATTTGGAAGTTGGAGAAGGTAACAATAATCCCTTTAATTATAAGCGCAAACGGCCTTGTACATACAAAAACAGTACGACACATAAAAGAACTAGACTTACCTAAAAACACCGTAATGTGGATGCAAAAGGCCGTAATACTTGGAACTGTTGGAATCATCCGGCGGATCATCACCCCCTATTGACAATGGTAGTGCCCTTGGCTGCGTAGTGGCCCGGACATTATCAAATACCACCGAAAAGGTGTGAAAAAAAATATGTATATATAAATATATATATATATATATATATATATATATATATGTAGTCACGGCTGAAATCTCAAAAAACAAAATTCAAAATATCACAGGGATTGCAGCCTAAATAATGTTGAAAATTCTTGTTATACGGAACCGAGCGCTTTCGAAAGACATTTTCTTTCTTTTTCAAGGTTGTATGGTAGAATTATTGGAAATCGAAGAAAACAGGATACATAGCAATCACTTCTAACTTCAATTCAAATCAAAACCACTGCCATAACATTGAAATACAATACAATAAGGAAAAAATGAGTTTGAATTATACATGTAAATTGATACTTATGCTTAAACCCCTCCTGAAGGAACACATTTCGGTTTTAAAATTCACTACCACTCTTTTAAAATGGGTTCATCTGTTAGACACCCTGAGAAATATCTAATTGTAAAATTGGTCACTTGAATACACACCGGAAGCTGTATCGTGCTAACATCCCGAAATTTCTCCAAAACATAAGAAAAATGTGGCACTTCAGGTACCATAGCACCCGTTGTACTAGCTCTAGTGTGGATTTTTTTTTCTAAAAATTGTTTTCTCGTGTTGTTCTTGCTGGAAAACATAAAAATAACTCAAAAGTATTTCCAAAGTTTTTTGGGTTAAACCAATACTTTGCTCGCATAGGTTGGGCGGAAAAGTGATAAATGCATTATAACGATTTTAGAATATATTTGGAGAATTAGATAGGTATAGGTAAGAATGTTAGTAGCTTCATATAGTTAGTAGTAGCAGGAGCAAATATGGGATTTACATTCTTGCCTGATTTTTTTGAACAATTCAAAATTGGAGATAAAAGAATATGAAATTCATCACAGCATATTGTAGTAAATCAAAGCCGCCTTTGGACGAATTTCTAGAAATAGTTGACTAGCATAAAGTAATTGTTTGAGAGAAGAGGCGTTAGACTTTTCTAGTATACCGACTTCATCCGAGCAGACGTATCAGACCGACAAGAAGTAGCATTTATATAAGTCAGAAGCAGATCAACAGCGGCAATGCAATACCGACACATCGCATTGTTAAAATAAATAATGTAAATAGTAAGTAAAGATATATAGTTAGTATAAGTGGTTCAAATGAATTTATAAATAAATTGAACCCGAGCTTCCTTTTATTGGTTACATTTTTTAGTACAACTAATAGCAATTCATAAAGATGAATATGTCTGAAGATGAAAGCTCTATTTGGCACGTTCAACTTAAAAGCTAGCAAAACCAATCACTCTCTGGGTATAAATCCAAAATTTAGCCGCAATTGTTCCATAATTAGAAACAATAAAATAGTATGAGGAGCTAGTCTCACGAAAGCTGGAATATATCCTTTAAAAAATCCCATTGGTCCCAGTTTTGCCGTGTAAAGAAATATTTCTCCCAAATTTTTGAATTCACCGGGCTTGGCATTCATTGACCTCGTCTTCAGTACATCTAACGGTTGTGTTAATGTTGTTGCAATTGCACCCTGAAATATAATATTAATTATATTAATTTCAACTCGTTGTACTTGTGTTAGCATACTTGCATATTGATAAAAAAATTGTATAAGTGACAGTTTAGAGTTGGTATTAAATAACAAGTTTAGGTTGAGAATGCCCCATAACGTTCTTATTCTAAAATACAATACAAAAATGGAATTTCGTAAAAAGAACAATTACTAATAACTACTTACATCTGGAAAAAATTTACTGATTTTCGAACATCAAAAGAGTGGCATAATTGATATCAGTGCGGCCACTTATTTATGTTATTTTAGATCTAATGGCCCATGCATAGCATAAACAAATTGGTCAGCCATATTAGTTAAGGTTCTCTTACATTTTGTCAGGTATAACTGTCATACATTTTTCAAAAGTGGTATTATTATATTGAATAGATTTGATAGATTTAAATTGGTAATGCATTTTGGTGCAAGTGGAGTTAGGAACAAAATAATAATCAAGTTTTTGAAGTTGAATATGTTGAGATTATAATTTATTGAATAAATAATGTCGGCATTTAGCTTATAATCTATAATGTGACCATTGTTATGTGACGTTAGAAGCACACGTACCTGCAAATATTTTTCTGTGCCTATAGTTTTTTTATCAGTTAATTATATTTGTATTCATCGATAGATACTTGAAAAAACTTTAGCTAGAAGATTTCCAGAGAGATGTCAATGTCGTCCATTGACGACTCTCTGAAATTCTGCTTCAATTATCATATTTATTCATGACTTTACTGAAGTAGTTATTTATTGATAAGGAGTAGAAAGAAATAAGTAAAAATTATATTCAATATAATAATTACTCTTTTCAGTAGCCCCTTCTTCTATTTACGTGCAATACCCACTAATCTGTTCGTTATTGTTCATATGTCACGCACTATTCGTACATCTTGTTATTATTTCATTAACCTGGGTCGGAAGTTTCAGACGGGAATGTTATATGCACCTCCGTGTCTATGTTGGTTGTTGTCTCGAATATTCGAGATCGTCTAATATTACTGACACAAATGTTGTGTTTGACTATCCTGCTGAATTCTGTTATATTTTTTCATGTTTTATTCAACACCTTTGCTCCCATGTTTCACATCTTTTCTTGGTTGTACCGTACCGATGACGGCTAATGGGCCAGAAACATGCATGTCTGCGGTTACCACTCTTTTCAGTAGCCCCTTCTTCTATTTGCGTGCAATACCCACTTATCTATTCGTTGCTTATTGTTCATATGGCACGCACTATTCGTACATCTTGTTATTATTTCATTAATCTGGGTCGGAAGTTTCAGACGGGAGTGTTATATGCACCTCCGTGTCTATGTTGGTTGTTGTCTCGAATATTCGAGATCATCTAATATTACTGACACAAATGTTGTGTTTGACTATCCTGCTGAATTCTGTTATATTTTCTCATGTTTCATTCAACACCTTTGCTCCCATGTTTCACATCTTTTCTTGGTTGTACCGTACCGATGACGGCTAATGATCCAGAAACATGCATGTCTGCGAATACCACTTTTTTCAGTAGCCCCTTCTTCTATTTGCGTGCAATACCCACTTATCTATTCGTTGCTTATTGTTCATATGTCCCACACTATTCGTACATCTTGTTATTATTTCATTAATCTGGGTCGGAAGTTTCAGACGGGAGTGTTATATGCACCTCCGTGTCTATGTTGGTTGTTGTCTCGAATATTCGAGATCTTCTAATATTACTGACACAAATGTTGTGTTTGACTATCCTGCTGAATTCTGTTATATTTTCTCATGTTTTATTCAGCACCTTTGCTCCCATGTTTCACATCTTTTCTTGGTTGTACCGTACCGATGACGGCTAATGGGCCAGAAACATGCGTGTCTGCGGTTACCACTCTTTTCAGTAGCCCCTCCTTCTATTTGCGTGCAATACCCACTTATCTATTCGTTGCTTATTATATATATATATATATATATATATATATATTGAAGCACTTTCATTTGGTTCTATTCAATTTAATAAGGATTAACAGTATTACTGAAATAAGTCATATTGATTTTTTCAATATTATACTTTATTAGCCATCATTTTAACGAATATTTATAAATTGTAAAAAAAACATGTCTAAATTAATTATAGATGCTGATAGTAAAAACAGTGAACAAAATCCTCACTATATTACTGAAGAAAATCTGACCAAAGATATTGAAACAGACGATATACTCTTTGAACCATCAGAATCGAAAATATTGAAACCTGATTCAGATACAATAAAAATTAAAATTAATAATGCAGTACATGATGTAATTTCAAAAGCATCCGTTGAAATTAGAATGAAATTCAAAATAATTTAAAAGAAACGCGTTAAATTTTCATATAGTTAGTAATTAGGTTATTTGATGCAAGGGATTTCAGGAATTTTAATAAATAGTAAATAAGTTATGTTAATATTTATATGTATAAAAATCTTTATCTCTATATGCTAATTTCTAATACAAAAATGTCATTTTCATGTTTCATATACGGCTTAAAATTTCATGGTAATATAAACAGTGAATCGTCGTTAATCACACAATATCTATACAATTCATACGATATAGAGAAGTTTCGATAGCAACCCGGAACGTGATAGATTATGATAGAAATCAGAAGAGTCAGTTGGTTTTTAAAATGTCAAAGTGAAAAGTCGTATTATAATTGATCTCGTCAAGAAGAACGTGCTAATTTACGCAAACTTTTCGGATTATTGTGGAGAAACGACCTCGTTCGAATTACAAGGAAGCATACAGTATATATCATCTGACAGAAACAGTAATAGTTTATGTAATTGGGTAATACCTTCACCAGAAAATACAATAACTACATTAAGAATATTAAAATTCAACTTCTCAAGAAATTCCACGTGCTTGTCAATTAGAAACTTTGACAATATTCAATTGAACGTGTGCAGTAACGACATACTACCCAAACCTGTTGTACTATCTTCAAGAAACAAACTCTCCGTAACTTTAAAATATAATATACCCAGTGTTTTTATGTGTTTGGATTGATCTGGTTGTTACAATTCCACAAATATTTGTAGAACAGCAGAATTCGTTTGTACAGCCATTCTGATTTAACGGGGTGTGCTATTTGTAATTCATCAACTACCCTTTGCAGTAATATTTCTATAGATAGATGTTTCGACCCGTATAAAGACAGATGTGACGGAATCATTAATTGTCCAAAAGGCGAAGGCGAAATAAATTGTTCAGAAATTTGTCCTCAGCTTATCAAATGTCCAATTGAAGATTAGTTTGAAGTGGATACAAACCTAGTAAATAAAAGGTACCATTTTAAAATATTATATTAGAGATCTCTAAATTAAAAAAAGGCCTTTATTTAAAAAACATTTTAATTGTTCAATAGTAATAGTAGTTTTATTTTTTTGTAGTATATCTGTACACATTTTCTGTTTGTAAATTTCTATGTTTTAAAAAAAATTCCTGAAATCATAATTTTGTTCATTTTAATTTCACAAACCAATAATTAGAGTAAATTTGAATGGCGCACTTGAACCCTACCCTTTGATAGAGTTGGTATACATGTTTAATGATTTTTCAGTGTCAAATAATAAATAATAAATAATTATTGAAACCTATACAAATTGGCGACCAACGTGTGGGTTTTGAAAATTGCTGATAAAGTATTTTGAGGAATTTCAAATTGATTAGAAATCATTTAAAATATTTGTTTCAATATTCTTGATTTTCTGTATATTGGTATAAACAATAGGATGTCGAGACGCATGATTTTGAGAGATGGGAAGGAGATAGGAGAGAGCAGTAGTGAGAAAGAAACTGTTGAGAATGTGAAGGAGACAGAAGGAGACGTAACAGTGCGAGAAGAGCATGAATTGAGATTAGGATCAGGGAACTTTACAGGGCAATACATGGAACAGGGAAGAATTTCAGAGGGAGACTTGATAGGAGATGAAAAGGAACAGATTCTTATAGGTAATGAGGAATATGTAGAAAAAAAAGTAGAGGAGGATAAAAGACAAGAGAAACAATTCCGAACAAGTAGAGATGATCAATTGATGGAATTTCTAATTAAAATGAATGAAGATATAAACAATATGAGGGGAGACATTTATAAGAAATTTGAAGAAAATAGAGAAGAAATTAGAGAAGACATACAGAAAAATAGAGAAGAAATGCAGAATATTCGAGAGGATATCAATAAAAAACATGTTGAGAATTTGAGAGAGATAAAAAAGATAAGAGAAGATCACAATAAAATGAGACAAGAAGTGGAAAGTTTTCGAGTGGACATTGAGGAGCAGGCTAAAATTATGAGAGTTGAAATACAAGAGAGTGGTGTTCAAATTAAGTCAGAAATAGAGAAAAATGTAGAAAAAAAATTAAGTCATGTGAAGAGACAAATAGCAGAGAATTTACCAGGAGAAGTCAGGAAGAAAGTAGAGAAACAAACAGTTGAGATTTGTAGAGAGTTTGAACAGGTAAAAGTACAAGGACAAATGTGTGCGGTAGATTTGAACAATTTCAAGGTGGATGTTGGAAAAGAAATTGAGAGGTTTTCTGAGGAAGTAATGCAAAGCTACCAAGAAAAAGTAAAAAAAAAATTCAATGACTTAGAAGATCTAGTAGAAGAAAAAACAGGTACATGCGTTAAACGAAATGAAACAATGGGTAAACAGTTTAATAAGGAACTGGAGGAGATGAATAGGAAACTGAAGGATACTATGGAAGAAATAGAACAAACCACAAAACAAAATGCCGGACGGTTAATTTATACAGAAAGTATCGAAATAAGAGTGAAATTTGATAGAAATATGAAAATAATTGATCCTAGAATTTTTATTAATATAATTGGAAATGAAGTAATAGGAATTGAGATTAGGGAGGAGAAGAAAATAATAAAAAATCAGTTCAATGATACGGAAGAATTTGAGATGCAAATTGTAATGCATTTCTGGGAAGAAAGTACAGAAACAGGAATATATGATGAAGATAATGAGATATGGGGCAATGAATTTAAAAAGAACATAGTGGTAAATTTAAAGAAATCTAGGAAACGAATATGGCACAATGATTTTAAAAAGGATATAGTGGAAAATTTAGTCGATTTTAGGAAACCGATAGAGAGTCAAACAATAAGAGAAGAGAATAAGACGAAGTTTAGGAAAAGAAAATAAAATTGAATTATATGACAGGATTATAGGAACGAAATCTAGAAACGAAAAGGAATTGTACATGGTAAGGAAGGGATATAAAAACGATGTGTAAATAAAAGGTTTATGATTAACAAGTAATATTTAAAAATATATTTAAATAAAAAATATATAAACATGGATTGATAATAGAAGAAATGATAGACATGTTGATATGAATTATGGAAATGAAAATAGAAGTTACAGAAATGAAAAACGAATATATGGAAATGGAGATAAAATTTATGACAACAAGTATTGTGAGAATAGAAGAGATTTTAGAAACTTTGATAGAAGAAATGATAAAGAAGATAGAAATGAAATTAAGCAACAAAATAGATGTACAGGATGAAATAATTACATTTATAGGAACAAACGGACGGAAGTTATATGAACTAAGCAAATATACGATACAAAAGATTGAATTAAAGGATGAAACAGAAGTTGATATGTGAGCATAGTCGATGAAGAAGTTAGAAACAGACATAGTTATTGATGTATTGATGAAATATAAGGAAATAATTGATTTTGAATAGATAGATAGAATTAAATGGTAAAATAATTGAATTTAAGGAGGTAAATATGGAAGTATTGGCAATTGAAGAGGATAATAGGAAGTTATGGAATATAAAGAGGAATGGAATTATGGTAGAATTGGAGTTAATGACTGGAAATAAGGAATATGAAGAGAAAGTGAAGAGTTTGATGATGAAATATGAAGGATTGTATGAAAAAGAAATTAGAATGATGAATAATTATGTGCGTGAGATAGAATAAATAGAAGATGTGAAAAGTAATGGTAATTGGTCAGATTGTGAAGAAGAACATTATGAATTTATAAATGAAGTGTTAAAGATGTATACAAAAATAATTTCGAAGTAACTAAGGGTTGCTTAATTAAAATATGGATATAATAAAGGAGAAGAATACTGAGAAAGGTTAAAGTAAAATCATATCCAGTTCCATGTAAGTTGTTTAGGCGGAGTAGAATAAAAAAGAGTTGGAAATATGGCAGATTATAGAAGAATTCGGGAAACCTGAGACTATCATACTAGATCATGCGACGTACTTTGAAAGTGACAAATTTGGAAGGATATGCCGAGAGATTCAAATAAAATTAAATTTTATTAGTGTACGAAAGCCATCAACAAATCCTGCGGAACGATATATTAAAGAAATAATAAAATATCTAACAATATTATGTCATCAGCAACATGATCAGTGGGAAAATAATTTAAAACAAGTGGATAAATTCCTTAATCACACACCTCATGGTATTATAGGAGAGTGTCCTATCTTTTTAATGACAGGTCAGCTACCAGAGAGAAAATGGATAGTGAGCCGAGACATGCATATGTTGGAAATTCTTGACAAAGTGAATAACAAATTACAAAAACAAGCAGAACGATACATTAAAAGATCAAACAAGAAGGGAAAAAGAAAAATGGTTTTCCAGAAAGGAGATTTAGTTTTAATTAAATCATTACAAGTTGCAAAAAGGAAAGATAATATGTGTGCTAAGTTATTATTACCATTGGAAGGGCCATACGTAGTGGTAAATGAAAATGCTCAATATAGTTATAAACTTGCACATCCAGATACTGGGTTAATAAGGGGGATATTTAATATTGAGAGTGTATTCCAATATCATCAGTATTCAAATTAAAATAAAAAAAAATTGTAAATTAAATAGGTTAGATGTATACATGTTTTGGAGTTTAAATTGGATAGGGGGGAGAAATTGATGATATTATGAATCAAAATTTATGTAAATATTTAAAGTAAGATATTTCATTCAAATGAGAAAGAAACATATTTATTGAATTGAGATTATTAAAAAATTAAAGGATTTAAATTTTAATATAATCAAATAAGTTTGAATATATTAAAATATAAATGGGGGGAGTTGAAGCACTTTCATTTGGTTCTATTCAATTTAATAAGGATTAACAGTATTACTGAAATAAGTCATATTGATTTTTTCAATCTTATACTTCATTACCCATCATTTTAACGAATATTTATAAATTGTAAAAAAAACATGTCTAAATTAATTATAGATGCTGATAGTAAAAACAGTGAACAAAATCCTCACTATAATACTGAAGAAAATCTGACCAAAGATATTGAAACAGACGATATACTCTTTGAACCATCAGAATCGAAAATATTGAAATCTGATTCAGATACAATAAAAATTAAAATTAATAATGCAGTACATGATGTAATTTCAAAAGCATCCGTTGAAATTAGAACGAAATTCAAAATAATTTAAAAGAAACGCGTTAAATTTTCATATAGTTAGTAATTAGGTTATTTGATGCAAGGGATTTCAGGAATTTTAATAAATAGTAAATAAGTTATGTTAATATTTATATGTATAAAAATCTTTATCTCTATATGCTAATTTCTAATACAAAAATTTCATTTTCATGTTTCATATACGGCTTAAAATTCCATGGTAATATAAACAGTGAATCGTCGTTAATCACACAATATCTATACAATTCATACGATATAGAGAAGTTTCGATAGCAACCCGAAACGTGATAGATTATGATAGAAATCAGAAAAGTCAGTTGGTTTTTAAAATGTCCAAGTGAAAAGTCGTATTATAATTGATCTCGTCAAGAAGAACGTGCTAATTTACGCAAACTTTTCGGATTATTGTGGAGAAACGACCTCGTTCGAATTACAAGGAAGCATACAGTATATATCATCTGACAGAAACAGTAATAGTTTATGTAATTGGGTAATACCTTCACCAGAAAATACAATAACTACATTAAGAATATTAAAATTGAACTTCTCAAGAAATTCCACGTGCTTGTCAATTAGAAACTTTGACAATATTCAATTGAACGTGTGCAGTAACGACATACTACCCAAACCTGTTGTACTATCTTCAAGAAACAAACTCTCCGTAACTTTAAAATATAATATACCCAGTGTTTTTATGTGTTTGGATTGATCTGGTTGTTACAATTCCATAAATATTTGTAGAACAGCAGAATTCGTTTGTACAGCCATTCTGATTTAACGGGGTGTGCTATTTGTAATTCATCAACTACCCTTTGCAGTAATATTTCTATAGATAGATGTTTCGACCCGTATAAAGACAGATGTGACGGAATCATTAATTGTCCAAAAGGCGAAGGCGAAATAAATTGTTCAGAACTTTGTCCTCAGCTTATCAAATGTCCAATTGAAGATTAGTTTGAAGTGGATACAAACCTAGTAAATAAAAGGTACCATTTTAAAATATTATATTAGAGATCTCTAAATTAAAAAAGGCCTTTATTTAAAAAACATTTTAATTGTTCAATAGTAATAGTAGTTTTATTTTTTTGTAGTATATATGTACACATTTTCTGTTTGTAAATTTCTATGTTTTAAAAAAAATTCCTGAGATCATAATTTTGTTCATTTTAATTTCACAAACCAATAATTAGAGTAAATTTGAATGGCGCACTTGAACCCTACCCTTTGATAGAGTTGGTATACATGTTTAATGATTTTTCAGTGTCAAATAATAAATAATAAATAATAAATAATAAATAATTATTGAAACCTATACAATATATATATATATATATATATATATATATATATATATATATATATAAAAATCTCTCAATATCTTAGGGATTCCGTCGTAAGTAGGGCTGAATTAAACTCTTATTTACTACCCAAAGTTTCGAAGAATTTTATTTTCTTTTTCAAGGCTGAAATATGTACATGTTGGTACATTCCATTAATTAACAATTTTTTTATACTTACGTGTAAAGTGAGTTAATAAATATTGAAATAGTTCATACTCGGAACAAAAAAAAATATATATTTTATGTATAGATACTTTTTAAGTACTAATTCAAAAGGATCTTTTTGATTTGAAGGAACATTATATGTCACAGTTTGAGTGGCAGTTTTTTGGTTGAGACATAACCTGCCACTCAAACTGTGACATATAATGTTCCTTCAAATCAAAAAGATCCTTTTGAATTAGTACTTAAAAAGTATCTATACATAAAATATATTTTTTTTGTTCCGAGTATGAACTATTTTAATATTTATTAACTCACTTTACAGGTAAGTATAAAAAAAATTGTTAATTAATGAAATGTACCAACATGTCCATATTTCAGCCTTGAAAAAGAAAATAAAATTTTTCGAAACGTTGGGTAGTAAATAAGAGTTTGATTCAGCCCTACTTACGACGGAATCCCTAAGATATTGAGAGATTTTTGATTTATCTACCGTCAAGAATACCATTTTGCTTCATATATATATATATATATATATATATATATATATGTATGTATGTATATATATATATATATATATATATGAAACTTTCTTGGATTTCAGTCAAATAAAAACATTATTAAATGATTAAAATGTCATTTACTAAAATTCTGTCGAACAATGGTGACGTTTGAGTCTTAAATTTAGACCTTCATCAAACTAAAATAAATCGGAATGCATATGGTAAACAAACTATTGGAATACAAAAACAAACTTACCCCAAAGTGTAGTCAGTGAATTTTCATTAAAATCAAACTCAAAAATACGTTCACATCATTATAACACATTAAAATCATTGGATTACAATCCTTTCATTAAGAACACATACTTTAATAACAAAACCTTTATATTGGTAAAAATATACTAGCCTAGTTAGTGACATTGAACTGTATTAATGTGAGACTAATTGTATTGTTTATAGGAGTGGAATATATGCAGTGCTGAGTTTATTTACATCTTTTTTGTCATTTATACAAAACGTCGATTTTCGGATTGCTATCATTTCATAAAACTCTCGTTTTTTCAAATTATTTTCCATTTTTAAGATTTTCGTCTCTGCATAATTAAACTGATGATTTTTATTCCTTTCGTGGTTAGTAAGGGCAGTAGCATTTTTTTTATCATACTCATGGCTTTTTAGTCGATTTTCTAGATATTGACTTGTTTGGCCGATATAAGTAGCTTCACAGTTGTTACAGGGAATTTCATACACAATATTACTTTTCGTTACTTTAGGTGTTGTAAATTTTAAAACAGAAAAATGTTTTGCCAAGACGTTATGCGGTTTATGACATATCTTTATGTTATGCTTCATAAACAAATGCTGGAATTGTTGTGACGACCCATTTATGAAGGGAAGAGAAATAAAGTGTTTATTGTTTTTTATATCAATATTTTCCTTTTTATTTTCTGAACTGTTGTAAAACTTATGTATCCTGTCTCTGAAAATTGTATCCACCAACTTCGCGGGATAATTATTGCACCTTAATGCCTTTTTGGCTTTGATAATGCTTGTTTGTCGAAACTCATCATCAGAGAGTTTGATAGCACGATCTGCAAGGCCTATCATTACAGACTTTTTTTGGGATAAAGGGTGGTTTGATTTAAAATTAATATATCTCGATGACCATGTGGCTTTAGTGTACCATTCTGTTTTAATATTGTTATTTATGTGATGTAAGGTAGTGTCCAAAAAATTAATCTTATTACATTCCTCAAGTTCTATGGTGAATTGCAATTTTTTGTGAAAACTGTTAAAGAGTTTCAACGTGTTTTCTTTCTCATTTCTAGGAATTGCCGTTAAGCAATCATCTACATATCTATAAAAAAATGGAATTTCAAAATTGAGATATTTTATTGTTTGTTCCTCAAGTTCTTCCATAACTATCTGTGCTATAACACTTGAGATTGATGACCCCATGGCACATCCTTCTATTTGTTTGTACATCTAATTTTCGTATAAAAAGTAAGTGGAATTAAGTGTTAGTTCAAGAGCATATACAAATTCATTTTGAGGAATATCGGTATATTTTTTATTTCGTTCCATTTTGTTCTAATAATTTCTGTGGCTAATGAAATTGGGATATTAGTATATAAGGAGATAACATCCAACGAAATGAGTAAATAGTTGTCAGAGATATGTATGTTTTTTATTTTTTCTTTGAAATGGAAGGAGTCTTTTATGTAATGGCTGTTCTTTAATATGTTGTATAGATACTTAGAAAGGGGGGTAAAAGGTGATTGGGCACATGAAACTATTGGTCTAAAGGGGTACATTTTCCTTGTGTAGATTTGGCAGCCCATAAATTTTTGATGGCAATGCATTGCGAATTCTTAGTTTTTTTGCAACATCTGGAGATATATATAGCTTTTTTCCCATGAATCTGTTAGTTCATTCTTCTTTTTTTGTTGTTGATTTGTTGTATCTAATTTCATTTGCTGGTAAGTTTTTTTATCCTTAAGTATGTCTTTCATTTCAAGGTCGTAATCTCTGGATCGCATTAACATAGTTTTGTTTGTTTTATCAGCTTTCAAAACATTAATCTGGTCATGTTGTTTCAAAAATTTCTTTGTTTTTATAGAGTTTCGTTCATTGATACTAGTTTTTTAGTTATTTTGAGATTTTATTTTGTTTTTAAAATTTTGTAAAATATTACTAGTTTTATGACGTATATTATTTCTTTCGTCACCTCTCAAATCTCTAATCCCATTTTCGATGTTACATAGAATGTCGTTAACAGGTATGTCTGTTTCTTTATCTATGGCTACTGCAAAATTTGAGCCTAAACTCAAAGTTTCTGCTACATATTCATACATTATATATATATATATATATATATATATATATATATATATATATATATATATATATAACTATACATAACCCAAAAATGAAAAGACACTATCATTCGGATACAAAATTAAGTAATTAAATGGTATCAAATCAATTTCTCCATCCAACATTATGATTGAAGTTGGTCTGATATATATCGATAAGCCAAATAATATTACGGACAGTATAAATTTTATTCTAAACGTATATCCGAATATCAGCAGCCTTATTAGTTCCGTCACAACGTCAATGCATTCAAAAAAATATATTCAAGGTGCTCATTTTAAACCAGTGTAATTTTCCCCTAAAATTTTTGAATTATTTCAAAACTTGTGAAATAAGGAGAAAATTTTATATTTTTAGTTCTCTACATAATATTTGTAAATTTGATTTATATTGAAGATTCCCCTTATTTTATCATTATGTATTTCTTTTAATATATAACTGTTTACTCCTTGTTTTCTAGTTCTTGTTTGTTTTCTTTCATTCCATTCATTAATGTTAGTTCTACCATTTCTATTCCATTTTTTATGATTCATCACTTTGTTTCTTTGTTCCAATTTAGTACTTGCGCATTTCTATTTAACGTTTATAAATTTCGACTTCTCAACTTTTATATTAGCATAAGACATTTCATCACTTTGTTCCTTTGTTCAAATTTATAATACATATTTTCTGACCAATACAAGCTAATTCATATTAAATATTATTGAAATCATTGTTTTCTTAAATATCATTTCAGGGGATACGAATTGACATCTGTTATTACTGTGAGATCTGGAATCGACTATTCTAATGAGAAATTTCAACCATAGGCGCACCAAATAATATAAAAAAAAATATTAAAAATTGTTTGAATGAATAAAAGATAAAATATTGGAGATAAAGTGTAAAAATAACTGGAACCCAAAAAGTAGATAGAGTATCTCATTCTCTCCGCATAAATAAATACATAAAATTTTTCTTTCTCTTTTAATGAGCTAGCCACACTAAAATTTAATAAATCAAAATAGTATATTACAATAATATTAAAAATTTCTCTTATACACACAAGTATAACAATTACAAATGGCGCCCATTGATTAATAAACAATGATCTGTCGCCAATTTTATGAAAGTTTCTAGTTCTTGATTAATATTTTCGCAGGCATTATCAACGAACACTGGAGGAAAGCTATAGTATATCTGGGTATCATCTGCGTATACGTGAATTTTACAGGTTTTTAAAGATGTTATTAAGTTCATTGTATGAATAGAATACATTAATATTCCCAAAATGGATCCCTGAGGAACTCCCGAATTCAAAGCTAAAAATCCCGATTGATCTGAATCAATTTTGACGCATTGTTTACGATTATTCAAATAATTACGCAAAAGGTTAATGGCACTTTCAGAAAATCCTATATAATGTAATATGTTAAGCATCAATGTATGATTTATAGTGTCAAAAGCTCTGCTAAAATCCAACAATGCTAAAATTGTACATTTATCGACATCTATAGCAGAAATAATATCATCAACTAGACTCGTGAAAGCTGTGGTACAGCTATAACCTTTGCGAAAACCAGATTGAACACTAGGAAGTATTGAATTAATTGTTAAATTTGCTGTTCCATCGCCCTTTCCAGAATCTTACAAAGGATAGGAAGAATACTTATTCCTCTTAGATCTTCGTACTCGCATGGATTTCGATTTTTGGGCAACATTTTTACAATTGGGAACTACCTGATGAGTTAAACAGAAAATATGTGTAATGTATGGAACGATCAGAGGACAAGATAATTTAATGAGTTTAACATTTAGCCCCCCACAACCCATGGCATTTGATTTTATTCTACATATGTTGTTATAAACAAACATATCATCAATTTCTTTAAATGTAAAGGTGACGGGAACGAGGCTATTAGATTTATGAAAACTGAGAAGATTATCAGGTGGCGAAATGCGTGTGATGGAATTTATTAAAAAATCAATAATTTCCTTTGGTTTTCTTAAGCTTTCAGGAATATAACGATTTTTGTCTTTAATAAAATTATTTGTCCTAAGTACCCGCCACATGCGATTAGAATTAGTATTTTCAAACTGATGTAAAAAATAAGCACGTTTTTCCCTTTTAATAGCTTGATTTGTGTAGTTTCTTAAATTTTTATAAAAGTTTAAATGATCATTTGATCGTGTTCTTTTATATCTTCTAAGAGCCCTTTCTCTTTCATTTATCATTAGTTCTATTGCAAAAGGTAAACATGGAGCTTTGTTTTTTGTTATTCTGGAAGTTGTTATAGGTGCGTGTCTATCAAATAAATTAACTAAACAGTTTACCAAATATGATATACCTTTTGGTCAATACTCTCCTGATCAAATATACGAAAAAATGATATATCTCTCAGGTCATTATAAAATAATTCCTCATTAAAATTTTTGAAACACCTATATGTATGAATTTTGAATTCTTTGATATTTCCTACATTTATTCTACAATACACCAATGAATGGTCTGAGACTCCATTATGAAAAACTACTCTATCTACCACACTATTTTCATCAACTATTATATAATCCAGAAGTGATGTTTGTCGTGTCGGTTCGTCCAAGACTTGGGAAAGTTCAAAATTATCAACAATGTTATCAAATTTATTAACAATATTATTCTTGTACAGATAATTTATTTTAAAATCACCTAAGCAAATTAAATTATTAAAAGTTGGAAATAGAGAGATTAAAAAATCTTCAAATTTATTCAGGAAAGCATTATCTGTTATAACATGAGGTTTGTAAATTACTTCTATGCCAAATACTTTTTTATTTATAGTTAATTTTATGAATAATTTTTCCCAAATAGTATTATCATTTTTAATAGCCAATTGACAATTTTACGATTTTTTTACATATATGCATAAACCCCTACCTCTTGCATTTCGATCTCCCCTGTATAACATATGATTATTTTTTTTTAATAAGTCATCACTATTGTAATGATAAGGCCAAGTTTCACACAATAATAGAATATCAAATTCATGTTTCTATAACAATTTTTTTTACGTTTGAAAGCGATGGTAAAAGCGAGCGTACATTTAAACAGTTCTATTAGCAGAACCAGCTATTTATTGTAAAACCGACAGTGATGAGTGTGGACACTCTGCACAACGCATATATTATTTAATACCAAAAACTTGCAAAATTGGTAATTCTACAGCTGAAAATTTCAAAATTAGAAATTAGATATTCATATATAAAGGAAGCAATTAGAAATCTGAAAACAAAAACAAACGGTTTTAAGGATTAAAACTAACTTTTCCGCATGTGTGGCCCTGAACAATATTCTATCATAACATTGTTACTTGTATACACTTCGGGGGATGTATCGTGCTAACAAACCGAAATTTCTCCAAAAATAACCAAAAATTCAGTATATCTGGATTTATAGGACCCCCTGTACTCGCTCTAGTCAACTGAAAATCAATAGGGTACATCTGTGACACACCTTGAACAATATTCATTCATAAAATTGATCAATCGTATATTCTCTGGAGGCTGTATCGTGCTAACAAACTGAAAATTTGGTACTTCAAGTACGATAGCACCCGTTGTACTGGCTTAACGTAGTTGAATATCAATAGGGCTCATCTTTGAGACGCTCTGAATAATATCAAATCATAAAATTGGTTACTTGTATATAATCCGGGGGCTTTATCGTGCTAACAAACTGAAACTTCCTCAAAAATATCGTACTTAAAGTACTGTAGCACCTGTTGTATTGGCTCCGGTGAGCTGAAAATCGATAGGGTTCATCAGTGAGATGTCCTGAATAATATTCAATCATAAAATTGGTGATTTGTTGAACTCCGGAGGCTGTAACGTGCTAACAAACTAAAATTTCTCAAAAAAATACAAAATGTCGTACTTCAAGTACCATAGCACCCGTGGTACTGGCTCTGGTGAGCTGAAAATCAATAGGGATCATCTGTGACATGCCCTTAACAATATTTAATCATAAAATTGCTGACTCATTGCACTCCGGAGAGTGTATCGTGCTAAGAAGACATGTAAGGAAAAGTGGCCGACGACAACGACGACGACATACACACAGGATTTTTTTTCTAAAAACCGTTTTTTCGTGTTTTTGTTGATGAAAAACGTAAAAATAACTCAAAAAAAATTTCAAAATTCCAACTTTTTTTGGGGTAAACCAATACTTCTCTCGCATATAGAAAGGTTGTGCGGAAAAGTAATAGAAATCAGAAAATCAACAATTTAATTCAGCAGAATATAAATTCAAGTGAAATTTTAGTTAGAATGATGCATCGTCTCACCAATCACTCACTAGGTCAGCTGGCTTCATAATCTTCATGATCCCTTGTTAACCTTCTGTATTGCATCTTTAAATAGTGCCTGCATATCTGGTGATAAATCCTCTCTAACAACTAAACCTGTGCCTTTTAATAACTTCTTCTGCTTAAATATCAAGTTTTTGACGTGAAGCGTGCTGATCTGAATTAGAATTGGTTTAATTTTATTTTTATCTGGTGATTTCAGTCGATAACAATTATTTACACTTAGATAATTTATAGATAACCGCAGCTCACTATTTATTATGTCTAGTACAGTATCCATACAGCTTTCATTATGCAGCTCTATAACTCCGTAAAGAATTAAAGTTTTAGATCTTCGAGACCTTTCAAATGACTGCTGTTTACTTAATATGTCTTTAAGCTGTTTATCCTGGACTTGTATTTTTAATTTTAGATTATTATTCTCATCCTTCAAATTTTCTATTTCCTTATCATTTTTTTGCCTATTAACTCCATAATGGAATCGGAAATTTGATATATGAACTCATCAGCAGTAATAAGCATTCACTAAATTTTTAACTGCTGAGTGCAGTTCTTCTTTGTTTCTAGATGAAGTCATTCTTACGAAATAAAAACTAATAATTTCAACTTACGGGCAATCAAAGTACTTTTCCAGTAACTAATCACAAATACATGAACTTTTTCACTCCTTCTGTTAGTTGACTATCCAATAACCAATAATTCAACTTAACAACAAATGAATTTAGCATTTAATGCAGAGCGACTCAAAACGTGTCCAGTCTGCTTGAAACATCGACCACTTGCCCGCTATGTCTGTTTCTAAATTATTTACTAATAATAATTCCACCTCATTTTCTTTCCCATCCTTCAATTCAATATTTTGTATTATAGATCTGCTTACTTCACATAACTTTTTTCCATTTGATCCTATTATTGTAGTTTTAGGTATTTTAATTAGTTTATTTTCATCATTTTCAATATGTTCTTCTATAATTTTTTTTTATTATAGACTCGAACCTGTATCTATTAATATTTTGACTTGCTTCCCATTGAATTTCCCCTTAATTTTCATTAATCCCATTATTTTTTTCAATTCCACTTCTTCCCCAAATTTAATATATTCCCTTGGATGTTCATATGTACAGATGGTATTTTTTACATTTGGTATGTGCTCGATCAGGTTCTATTGATATCACTCCCTATTCTTGTCTTTGGATATTATTTACTCTTCTTGGTTCTCTGTTTTCTTCTCTATGTCGGTTCTCATAATGTCCATTCCCATTATTTTGCTCTCTGTAATTATTATTGTTGTTGTTATTATATTGGAAATTTCTGTTACAGTTGTTTTGATTGTTATTATTTCTGTTACAATTATTGTTATTTCCTGTATTATTGTTATAATTGGCATTTCTGTTATAATATCCATTGTTATAATTTCTATTGTTCGTGTTATTGTTTCTATTATAATTTTGTTCATAATTATTTCTTCTATTATTTTGATTATTTGAATTATTTTCATAATTATTGTTAATGTTATATTGATTGTTTGTGTGATAATTCTTTCCATTATCTTTATTCCTGTTATAATTCTTATTATCTCTGTTTCTTTCTAACCTTTGTAGGTAACTACTTAATTGCTAAATGTTCTTAATGTTCTAAAACTATGCAACTCTATACATTTTTGAATATGAAAAGATCAAAGTTGAATATGCCTGACCGAATACATATTTACAAGATGATTACTGTTCTTACTACACTTGGTAAGTTACTCGTTTCTCAAAATTAAATTCAAATTTTACCTTTTCAGTATTCTCCGTTTTTGACGAGATAAAGAATCACTTTTCTTCATCCTCAAGGATATCTTGTGACGGCAAAACCATTTGTCCAATAGAAGAATCACTTTTCGGGAAGAAGCGTGGGTAGAATTTTATGGTCCAAATTATTCACTTACATAATCACTTACTGTTTATATATTTTCTTTAGAGATTGTGTAGAAAGGTAAGTTCTACTTTTTATATACTCAAATATATACTTTAACTATTAAATTTACAAAAAAAATCTTCCTTTGCAAAACGACGTGTCTTTTTTATCTTACTTCCCTGTAGATAACTATTTACCTAAACATTCCTTTTAATTGAATACGCATGTACTGGTTCGTTGTATGGACTGTATTTCATTAGTTATGAATAAAAACGACTTTATTCGGACAAGGTAACTTTTATATTTCACAAACTGACATACATAATGACAACTGTTTTGACATTTCTTAATCAACAACTTGAAAAACAAATTTTGACATAATAACAAAGAAGACTTTAATATAAATTTGTAAAAAAGCTATACAGCAGTACGGGTTGTTCAAAGATATTTCATTTAAGTATTTGAGTACCGTTTCTATTGTATAGTAACGGAACCAAATCTTAACATATTCCCGGCTTCGAAACAGCAAAGTTTCGATTCTGCACAAAATGAATTCTAAAGTACATCAGCTATCGAAAACCACCTCAACTAACATAACGCCTTATTAGGCCTTAAAACTAGTTTTCACTGTCTTCTGTCGACTTGGATAACGGTAGTGCACATAATTTGGTCACTGCGCGTTTAATTAAGCCCGTGTTGATTTTTACGGTGACAACACGAATAATTTTGTCGGCACCTGGATGCACACTCACCACGCGACCTAATCGCCACTTATACGGTGGTAACTTGTCTTCGTGAACTAGAGCCATAGATCCGACACTAATGTCTGATCGGTTTGTTTTCCACTTCGTACGTTCTTGAAGTTGACTGATATATTCCTTTGACCAACGTGACCAAAACTGTTGTTTCAGCTTCTCAAGTTGTTCGTAATGGTCTAACTTGGTGGTTGGAATAAGCTGAACATCAGGATAGGATAAGGAGTTGAGGGATCTTCCGATCAAAAAATGAGCAGGAGTTAATGCTTCTAAATCGTTTGGGTCGGTAGAAAGAGGTGTTAATGGTCTTGAATTTAAAATTCCTTCGATTTGAGTAATAACTGTGTACAAGCTCTCATATGTAAGCAAATTGTTAGCTATGACTTTAAGAAGGTGATGCTTACTAGATTTCACACCAACTTCCCATATCCCACCCTGATGAGGGGAGTAAGCAGGTATAAATGTCCATTTGACGTCATGATTTATGGCTGTTTTTTCTTAGATTTCTACTTGATTGTCTAATAAGAATTTTCCTAACTCTTTGAGTTTGTTATTTGCCCCAATGAAGTTAGTGCCGTTGTCAGAGTATACGCAATTTGGCTTACCCCTACGAGCAATGAATCTTTGAAACGTTTCTAGAAAAACAAGTGTAGTAAGTTCAGTTACCAATTCCAAATGAAGGCATTTAGTTGTCATGCAAACAAATAATGATAAATAACATTTGTGAGTCTTATATCCTCTTCTTTTGCGATCTTTGTAAAGGAAGGGGCCAGCGTAATCAATGTCCGTGTCGGAAAATGGCAACCTTGGAGAGACTCTGGACGCAGGCAAATCTCCCATTAACGGGATTTGAGCTCTGGGTTTGAATTTAAAGCAAAGAACACACTCTCTGACTGTACGCTTGGCTAAATTTCTACCGGAAATAGGCCAATACTTATCTCTAACTGATGCTAGTAGCATTTGAGGACCACAATGCAATTGAAAGATATGGGTTTCTCTAAAGATAAGAAGTGTCAGGTGATGTTTGGGAGAAAGAATGATAGGATGTTTTTTGTGAAAATAATACGGAGAGTTTCTTAGTCGCCCTCAGACTCTTATCAAATTATCCTTTATATATGGATTGAGACTTAGAATTTTACTTTGATTAGAAACTTGATGGTTTTGATTGAGATCAATATATTCTTGGGGAAATGATTCTTGCTGTGCCAGTTGGAAAAGTCTGTTTAACGATAATCTAAATTCCTCGAAATTCAAGTTACCTGTGGAGTAAAGTTTATTTCCCTTAAATTTCTTGAAACTATAACTATACCGTAGTACGTGAGCAAAAACACGTTTTAAACGGTTCAATGAAGAAAAGTTTTGGAAAGGAAAAAGCTCCCTTTTTGTATGAATGAAGGTTTGTGGCTCGTTTCGTGTTTCTGGAAGATCACGTAAGACAAGCACCTTTGAGATATCTTCTGGCCAATAGTTACTTTTGTCTTTTAACCACCCAGGGCCATGAAACCAAAGACTCGAGTTAAGAAGCTCTTTGGGAGAAATTCCTCTTGAAAGAATGTCGGCAGGATTGGAATTCGTAGGAACATAGCGCCATCTGTCAATTTCTGTTAAATTCTGAATTTGTGACACTCTGTTTCCAACGAATGTTTGTAGAAGATGAGGAGATGTGCGTAACCATCCTAAAGCTACTGTGGAATCTGACCACAGATGACACTCATCAATTTCGATGGTTAAACAAGACTTGATCTTATCAAAGAGTTTAGCGAGCAGTACGCAAGCACACAGCTCCAATCTCGGAATCGTTACCGTTTGAATAGGAGCTACTTTGGTTTTAGACGAAATGAGATTAACAACAACTTGATGGCTAGTATTTTGCACACGCAAATATAATGCTGCGCCATAAGCCATTTGAGAGCTATCAGCAAACCCATGTAGTTGTATATTTACAGGATTGGGACAAGATATGTGTCGATGAATTCGAAGTTTGTTAAGGCAAAGGATTTCTGCTCGGAAGCGAGTCCAATTATCAGAAACCTCTTGCGGAACTCTTTGGTCCCACGCCAGGGACAATTTCCACAAGTCCTGTAGCATGATTTTGGCTAAAATAATAATTGGACTAATGAGGCCCAATGGATCAAATATTTTTGCAATATCTGATAAAATTATTCTCTTTGTAAAACAATTTACAGATGATAGCTGACTAATTTTGAAAAGAAAAACATCTTCTTTAGAAGCCCAAAGCAAGCCTAGAGTTTTTCCTGATTCGGAAAGTGATAAAAAATAAAATTCTGACGTATTTTCACTCTTTAGGTTTTCGAGAAGCTCAGAGCTATTCGATTTCCATTTTCTCAGTTGAAAAGAAGCTGATTGTAAAATGAATGAGACTTTTGACACAATGATGTCAACTTATCAATTGAATCTGCTCCGCAAAGTAAGTCATCTACATACATGTTCTTTTTTATTATCTGAGATGCTTCTGGATAAGAGTTTTCGTAATCAATGGCTAATTGTAGTAAGCAACGAGTTGCTAAAAAAGGGGCACTGGCTGTGCCATATGTGACAGTGTTTAAAGAATAAATGTGAAGTTCATCTTCAGGATTTTCACGCCAATATACGAGCTGAAGAGGCTTGAATTCGTCAGTGATTTCAATTTGACGATACATTTTGCTAATGTCAGCCGACACAACAAACTTGTGTTGTCTAAATTGAATTAGAATTGAATAAAGATCCTCCTGAACGGTGGGTCCTACCAACTGAATAGAGTTGTAAGAATATCCAGATGAAGATTCTGCTGAGCAGTTGAAAACCACGCGTAATTTGGTGGTCACACTGTCTTCTCGAAAGACACCATGATGAGGAGAGAAATAAGTGATTTGATCATGAGATAAGGGTTTGAAATATGACATGTCAGAGAGGGCTTTATACTCATTCATGAAATCACAATACAATTTTTTCAGTGTATGGTTGTTTGCTAATTTCCTCTCGAGATACAAAAATTGATTTTTTGCCCGTTCTTGAGAATTACCTTGCTTTGAAGTGTGTTCCTTTAAAGGAATTGAAACTACGAACTTTCCGTTTGGACTCCGCTGGAAATGATCGCGAAAATGTTATTCAGCTTGTTGTTCTTCGCATGACAATATACGTTAACTCGGTAATTCTTCTAATTCCCAAAATTTTTGGAGTTGAGACTGAATGTCAATGGTTTTAGAAAAATTGCAAGACGTGAATGCTTCACGGGGACAACCTAAAGGACCTGTAACTATCCAACCTAGTTTGCTCTCTTGCAGAATTGGTTTGTTAGGACCAAGCTGAATATTCCCACTTAGGAGAAGGGACCAATAAGTGTCTGCTCCGATTAGAAGCTCTATTTTGCTTGTTTTAAAGAATGTTGGATCAGATAACGTTATATACGAGGGAATGTCTATAATGTTGGGATTGAAGTCGAAGGTTGGAAGTCGATCAGTAATTTCTGAAATCACTAAACAGTGAAGATAGGCATGAAATTGAGAGTGCAAAGATTTTATTTTGATGTCACAGGATTTACTTAGTTCTGACGAATTATGACCAATACCCAATACTGTCAAATTGGTGGAATACTGTGGAAGGCCTAATTTGTCAACCAAACCTTTCGAAATAAAGTTTGACATAGAACCATTGTCTAGTAAAGCCTTGCATGTGTGCCTTTTTCCATGACTGTCAAAGATTGTCACTTGCGCTGTTGCCAGCAATACTTGACTTGAACCACTTACTGAACTTGAGCCTGAAAAAATTTGAGAATTCTGAGAAGGAGATTGTTTACTGGAGTCGTCAGAATCATTCGTTGTAAATTTGGTTTCTGAACTTACAATTGGCAACGCTGTACTTTCGCCTTTACCCTGATGTAAAATAGAATTATGTTTTTTACCACAATATTCACAATTACCTCTTGGGCACTTGTCTAGCTTATGTGTTGGCCGAGAACGGCAGTTTGTGCAAAGTTTCAATTGTTTTGTTTTTTCAAATCTTTCTTTGGCTGAAAGGGCTAAGAAATCCGCACAGTAGAAAATTGAATGATTTTGCTTACAATAGTGACATGAATAATTTTTTGAATTGATTTCTTTAATGTTTTCATCAATGGTTGATATGAATGATTTTTTAAAGGAAGAGTTTTTGTTCTGGTTTTGTTTGTAACTAGAACCTTGATAATGAAGTTGTTGATTTTGATTCGATTTCGAACCTTCTTTATCTTTGTGCATGTGCACCGTATCTAGAAAATTTGCTCGGTTCGTAAGAAATGTTTTAAGTTCTTGTAAGGTGGGAAGTTCCCCAGCAATTTTATACTGTTCCCAATCACGCAATGTTGCAAGATCTAATTTACTTGACACGAAAAAAATTATTAAGGGATCCCAAGAACTAGTGTCTACTTGGATGTTTTCTAGACATTTCAAGTTATTTGTTATTGTATCAACCAATGATCTATAAGAAGAAGGATTTTCTGTTTTAATTTCAGCTAAACTGCTTTTCAAATGTTTATGCACTATTAATTTTTTATTATCAAAACGAGTACATAATGTTTTCCATGCTTCAAGATAATTATTCTCAGTAATAGAAAGTGACTGAATACATTGAGCAGCAGCTCCCTCCAAGGCCCCATGTAAAAGATGAAATTTAGCAATAGTAGTTATCTCTGTGCAGTTGTGAACTAGTGATAAGTAAAGATCTCTCCACTCAAGCCATTTCTCGTATACTCCGGCAAATTTCGGCACCTTGACGTCTGCGAACCCAACACCTATTTGTTTATAACCTGAATTTGTGATTGAGCTCCCGCTACCAGTGCTCTGTTCCACCTGTTGAGTATGAGGGCTCTGTGGAGAAAGTTTATTACTTTGCAAAAATACGCTAATTTCAGCAAAAAGTTTATAACATGAAGATTCAAATGTTTCCGTTTCTAATTCATCAAACTCATCACCCTCAATTTCCTGCAACTCCTCTTGTAATTCATAGAAATTTGGCAATGATTCTAACTGAGCTTTTTTAAACCTAATTCCCAATTCTTCCAAATCTATGTTTGAAACTGAGTCTTGAATTTTTAATTTGTCAAAGAATTTTATTAAACGTGTTACACTTGATTTTATATTAGCTCTTTTTCTAATCAGAGTTTGTTGGTTACTCATGATTGCTTGTACAAAGTTAATTTATTATTAAAAAATGAAATTAAAAATTAATGAGATTTGTTTTGTTTTTAATATCAAAAAAGGGACGGGAATATAAGGAATTTATTCTTCGAATGAACTGCTGCAGTATCTCCCTGTTTGAGATGTTTACAGATATACTTATTTTGCTAGGTTACCTTGAAACTGATGAGTATCAAATCAGTTTGTCGACGAAAACGAATTTCAAACGTTTTGAAATACGAAGTTGCTTAGGTCTACTTGAAACGTTCTCAACAAGAGAAATGAAATAATTGTTCGATTTTAACACAATTGTGTAGTTATACACTTGAAAATGTCCTCTGCGAGGGAAAATGCAATGTAACTGATAATCTTGATATCCGAAGGCGAAGGACCATAAAAAATGTAGATAACTATTTACCTAAACATTCCTTTTAATTGAATACGCATGTACTGGTTCGTTGTATGGACTGTATTTCATTAGTTATGAATAAAAACGACTTTATTCGGACAAGGTAACTTTTATATTTCACGAACTGACATACATAATGACAACTGTTTTGACATTTCTTAATCAACAACTTGAAAAACAAATTTTGACATAATAACAAAGAAGACTTTAATATAAATTTGTAAAAAAGCTATACAGCAGTACGGGTTGTTCAAAGATCTTTCATCTAAGTATTTGAGTACCGTTTCTATTGTATAGTAACGGAACCAAATCTTAACACTTCCCCATCAACTCACTACATCCTAACTTCCTAACAAATTCAATTATTTTATTTTTTTTCAGCCTTCTAAGTTCAAAATAATGAATTCTATCATTGTATTCTAATCTGACCCATCTAATCTGAGGAAATTTTATTTTAGAAGAAAATTATGAGTTTCTTAATATAATATAATTTATTTAATCATATTTTCATAATGATTATCTTTCAATTATGTTATCTAAGGAATTATTATGCACAAATTCATCCCCAAAGTTAGGCATGTCAACCATATAGACATATTTATCTATGATATCAATGTCTTAAAGTGAAATGACACACATTACCTCACTAATGAATTTTATTTGTTTTAGATTATACCATCCAAATTGAAAACATACATTGTTTTCAATTTCTTTGAAGGATTGAAGTCTTCTATATGAATTCAAGTATTCAAAGAAGCATATCGAAGCCTATTCAGAATAGGCTTTTCTTTCTTTGATACAAGGTGAATCGTTTACATTTTTCTAACTATTGAAGTTATATTCAAACGATATATATTAAAGAAAAATATATTATAGTATTTTTAATCACTTTTCTTGGTTTCATTTATGTGATTTACTCTTTCTATCTTCATGCACCCTGTAACCCTTTCTTGGAGTTACAAAGCTCCGGTAGCTCTTCGTCTGGTGCGCAATGGTCGTAGGATCTTACGTATTATCAGAATTGGCAGGAATAGGGCGCCACTTATTTTTTGGTATCATTTCAAAAACAAGAAATTACTAACCTTAGCTACTTTCTTGGCTCAATTTAACCTAATTTCGTAGAAGAAAATAATATTAAAAATAAAAAAATAAAAAAACAGAACCTCACTATATGGTTTTTTAATCAAGTTACTTCGTAATCACATTTAATCAGCTACTTATGATAGAAAAATAAAAAATATTTGGTAAGTGCATTTGATATAAACAAGAACCATAAGAACCCCTAAATACAGCTGTATTTAAGTTCACATTGTGTGAACAATTTATTCAAATTGAGAAATATATGTATATAGAGCATATGCCTTGTACCAAAAAAATATATCAGTTTATTAAAGATTAAAAAAAAAAAAACTTTTTCTCCGTTGAGATATTTAGTGATTAAGTTAAGAATTTAGGTTATAAAAAGTCCAATAAATCACTGTACTACACTAAGAATATAGTATTACGTAATCAAATAGCAGTAAGGGTATGCCGGTGCACTTCCTTAGTAGATTTTTGTGATATTGGAATAGACTCACCAAAGTTTGAAGACGACTTGAGACCTTCAGACCCTATTTTTGAAATTAGATTCATTCTTCCGAGCCCCATCCATCTTGAAGGAAAAATATCTAGAACATGCGGCGAACACGTGCATCAACGAGATTAATTATATCGGCAACTCGAGTCCAGGGTGGTGAATGGCTCAAAACGCCGCTTCCTCTAGGATTTCCTCCCTCAAAGGTCTCAGGCGGATTGTCAGGGTGTCGATGTAACTATTTCTAGTCATACAAATATACTACGTGTTCAGGTCCAAAATGGCTACCTCAATATTAGATTTGTGTTGGAAGAAAAAGTTACCGATGAAATGACATTGAAAGGTCGGCGAATCTGGAATTAATGTACCACTTAACGACTGTACTATTTGAAGAAAATATTACGCTTACCTCCTTGTTACAGGAAAACCTTTTAACCAAATTACAACGGCAGAAAACAGTTACTTAAGGATGCCAGCAAACGAAAAAACAAAAATCTGCTACTTCCTTTCGATACTTCTAAAACTGGAGAAGGTAACCCGAAACTAAACGAACTGCAACTTTTTGTAAACTTCAACGGCCAATCAAGTTCTAATAATCCCTATAATACCTTCTTATTTTCGGCTGACCAATGGAATATCTTCAATACACATAACGAACTCCGAACTCAACCGAGTTGGCTTAGTGAATTTCAGATTTAAGTAGTATCCTAGTGCTCAACCTGTTTGGTGAAATGAGAAGTGTCAACGTCAAACTAATCAAAAGTAGTACCTATTATGAATGTCATTGTGAATGACATTGAAAACCAAACAAATTTCAATAAGGCGTTCGCAATAAAGGTTTTACCAAACGACAAGTAAAATCAACGAGAAAGATTATTTATTTTATGTCTGAAGCCATTCTAAACTTTGTGTAGTCGTTGTATGAACTGTTTACGAAATGTAACCTCATTCAAATATAAACATTGTATTGAAAGAAGCAGTTTGATGAGTTTTATCATTATCCAGTACTGGTAGGTAAACAATACATTAACTTTTAATTATATAGTTAATCAACGTTTTAATTTCTTTTAGGAACTTGTGTAGCTGTTAACTAAATTACTGTTCAAGATGCCATCACCTGTGTTAATTAATAACAATACTTTGTGAAGATAATTTAGTGACTGTTTAAGCTGATTACTGATTTAAAATAAAATATATTTCAAAGTAGACACACATTCATTTCTTAATGCTTAAGGTAAGTCTGAATGTTACAACCCTTTTTTCAAAAAATTTGTAATTATTGATGTTTCTTTACACAAATTATCGTGTTGGTAATTTGAAATATGTCATTTTTTTCCAAACCAATATATATGCAGTGTATCCCAATATTGTTTTACAGGCTGTAACTCAGGAATTACCGATTATGTTCATTTGAAAATTGGACAATGTTTTTGGGACCTACAGTAACTTCATTCGAGGTATACAAGGTATCTGTGACGTCATAATAGAAGCAGAGACGTCATCGCAATGAAAAAAATTCAGTGGAAGGGGAAATCAAACTTAGCTCAGATGAATGAACTATTTTTATTGGGCCGTAACACCAATACAAAATGATATGAATATCTTTAAAGACTTTTCAACAGATATTTGAAATATTTAATTTAGGTTTACTTAGTGATTAATTGAAACTGATATAATGAGAAAAAATTTCTTTATATTATACTAACCCCCATATGATCATGATCAAGCGCAATTTTCTAAAGATATCTTCAACCTATTTCCAATAAAAAATTGACTAAATCTAACTGCTAATACTAACTTTGTACACTATTTACATTTTAATGTAGCTTTACTGATCCCAAACTAGTAGTTACATTAAAGAATTATGTGAAAACTATTCAGCTTCCCATATTTATTCGTCATCAGAGGATACTATTTCATTGTAAGGTTTCAAATGTTCAATGTGCCATGTACCCGCATCACTACCATCCTCTTTCTGCAAAATGTATACTAATTTTGACTTTTTCCCAACTCTTTTGCAAAGGATATAACGAGGTGCTAACTTTTTGGTAAAATCATTGGCAGCGTCTGATAACACAATGTTTCTTTTCCATACAAATTCACCCACATGGAATTCTTTATCTCTTCTTCTTAAATTGTAGTATTTTGTATTTTTTAGATGTGCTGAATGTATCCTTTTTTCTACGTCTTTGTATATTTCTTTTAAATCTGTGACATTATTTGCCCAAAATTCGTGACTTTTTGGAAGTATTTCAGTACTATGATTTTTCCCATAATAACTTCCCGAACAAGGAACAACTCTATCAAAATTCAAAAATGCTGGGCTATACCCAGTCACTTCATGAACACTGGTTCTGAGTGCATAACCGATTTTTGCTAACTGTTTGTCCCACGATTTGTGATTTTCCGAAATGTAACATCTAAGAGCTGTGCATATTGTTCTATTCCAACGTTCTACAAAATTTGGAGAATGATGATAAAAAGGAGTATAAGATATACGTGATCCGTAATCTGAAACTAACTTTTGTATAGCTTTACTAACTAATTGTTTACCGTTATCACAAATAATTGTTTGAGGTACACCATATACTAAAAATATATCATTTTCTAAATGTTTAATGATATTTGGTGATTTTGCATTTCGCAAAGGAAACAAAACTGGATATTTAGTGAACCAATCACTAACTACTAAAAGATATTGATAGCCGTTCGATGACCTAGGTAACGGACCTAACAAATCTAAAGCAATGACTTGCCATGGAAATCGTACTACTTTTTCTGAACCCATTAACCCAAATTTAGCATGATTTATCGGCTTTTGTGCGGCACATTCCTTACAATTTCTAACGTACCTATAAACATCGTGGCGCATTTTTGGCCAATAGTATGTTAATGAGACCCTGGACTATGTTTTCCAAAATCCTGCATGTGATGCAGTGGGCTCATCATGACAAGACCTAATAATTTTTGATCTCTGACTTTTCGGAACTAGTAATTTCCAATCAGAAATGTTTGTATTTAATGGTACTCTAGAAGGAATTAGTTTGTACACATAATTATTTTTTACTAACCATTGAGGATAATTTTCAGGTGAATTTTCAATTTTTTCTCTCATTTTAACGTAAAAAGTATCAACATTATCTAAATCTATATCTAAAGAAATTATATCATCTGGGTTTTGAATAATCAATACTTCCTTCTCTGAAGTAGGTGACTCTACTGGACTTCTACTTAACGCGTCGGGTACTACCATCAATGTGCCTTTTCTATGTACTATTTCAAAATCAAATTGGCTAAGTTTACAACTCCATCGCGCTAACCGACCAGATGGTTCCTTCATTTTAAATAAAAATTTTAGGGCAGCATGATCTGTTATCAAACTGAATTTTGTACCTTCTACATAACCCCTAAATTTTTCACAAGCGAAAATACAAGCTAAGCATTCTTTTTCTGTTGTTGTGTAATTTTTTTCAGCTTTACTTAACCCCCTAGATGCAAATGCAATTACTTTTTCCTCATTGTTTTGAATTTGTGTTAAGATTGCACCTAAGCCGGTATCACTTGCATCACATTGAATAAAAAATTCTAATTCAAAATTTGGAAAACTTAAAATTGGGGCTGAAATTAATAATTCTTTAATTTTTCTAAAGGTTGATTCGGCTTCTAAATTCCACTGTATTTTCTGACCTTTCTTTTTATTTCTCAGCAAATTATTTATGGGTGCCATGACGCTGGAAAAGTTTGGAATAAAACGCCTATACCAACTACACATTCCTGTAAACCGTTTTATTTCAGTCGTTGTTTTTGGAACCGGATAGTTTACAATTGATGAAACTTTTTGCGGATTCGTGGAAAGTCCACTAGAATCTAGGACAAAGCCTAAATACTTTAATGATGGTTTAAAAAATTCGCATTTGTCAAGATTGACTGTTAAATTTGCATTTTTCAGACGACTAAATACTTCATGCAAAAGTTTAATATGCTCATCAAAAGTTGATGAAACAATAATTAAATCATCAATGTATACAAAAATATTTGGTTCTAATTCTGCACCTATTATGGCATCCATCAGCCTTTGCTGACACTGCGCTGCGTTTGCTAAGCCGAATGGTAAAACTTTAAACTGGAATAAACCACGACCCGGTATCGAAAAAGCAGTTTTTTCCTTTGATGTATCGTTTAAAGGAATTTGCCAAAAAGCTGATTTTAGATCTACCGATGAGATAAACCTAGTGTTTCTTAACATTTGCAAAATTCTATCTACATGTGGTAAAGGATAACTATCCTTTTTTGTAACAGAATTTAATTTTCTTCCATCGAAACACAATCTAAAATCCCCGTTTGCCTTTTTTACTAATAAAACTGGACTACACCATGCGCTATTTGATTTTTCTACTACATCTAATTTAATCATTTTATCTAATTCAATATTTAAATTTTTTAACATATAAGGTGAAAGAAGATACTGTCTTTGCTTAATTGGTTTTGCGTCCCCTGTGTCTATGTCATAAATCAATTTTGAAGTACGTCCCAATTTGTCAGTTCCAGATATTTCCTTGAATTTATTTGTAATTTCTTTTACTATTTTAATTTGTGTATCTTTTAAATTATCAAACGTCTGAACATGGTCCAAAGTAAAAATACATGTCTCTGATCCGATTGATACGATACTACTTTTACCCTGGATTTCCCACGTATTGTTTTTAAAATCTACCTGCAATCCAAAATGTTTGCAAAAATCGCTTCCTAAAATAACTGAATACTCTAAGTTTGGAACTACTAAAAATTTTAATAACTTACAAGTTTTATCAACCACTAGTGGCAATTCTACATGACCAGTAACGTTTTGTTTCGTACCATCTGCTGTAGTAACAAAATTATTTTTAGTTCTTGACATTTTTACCCCAAAGTGATCAATCATTTTCAAACTATTTTTCCCTAAAATTGAATTATTTGCACCAGAATCCAACAAACAAGAAATTTTTCTATTAAAAATATTTACGTCAATATATGGTCGATTATCATTAAATTTTTGTTTGAATATGGGCATCACATTTTGCGTTTTTAAATTTTCAAAGTAAGTTTTAATAAACTGAAGTGTTTCCCGCTGTAGTGCTTTTTGTGATGTGATAGCCAATGGTTTTTGAGATAAACGGTGGCTAGCTCTATTTACCTCCCCTGTACGTTTCCCGAACATTTTTCACAGTTTTTAACCACAACCCCAGGCTGTCCGCACTTATAACAAAATTTATTTCTTTTCATCGTACAAGACTGAAAAGTATGATTAGGACCTTTGCAATTCCAGCAAATAACCCTACCATTTGAATTTAAACTGCATGCTTGTGTAACTGAGCTAAATGGTTGTGAATTTTCCTGAAATTTTCGTCTATTTGTTTTCTTCCTATTTGAATTATTGAAAGTTCTAGTGTTCGAAGTATTTCTAAAACTACTGTTAAAATTAGAAGAACTACTACTGCATGGCAAATATAACTCATTATTGATTTCCGAACGCACAACAGTACAGTTATCACCTGATTTAGGCTTGTGCTGTTCTTTTAAAAACGACTCTAAAATTTTTGCATTTTGTACTAACTCATCTACTGAATTATAATCTTTTAAAGCTACTTTACCACTAATGTCTAACGTAAGATTCTTTTTTATCCATTTAATTCTCTTTACTAGTGCAGGTTTATTTGAAAGGCGGTTAAATAAAGATTCCATAACTGCCACGAAGACAACTACTGACTCGTCGCGTTGTTGTTTTCTACTTTTTATTGTTTCCCAGAGGGATTCATCATAATCAATATCTAAAAAATCTGTTTCTAATTTTGAAGCCAAGGTATGCCAATCTTTGATTGTTCCTGACTCTTTTAAGTGTCTAAACCAAAGCAAAGCTTTCCCTGAGAAAAGATCAATAGCAGATTCGTATAACATTTGTTTGTTTACATGCCTAGCTTCTGAAAGTTCTTCAACTCTTTCTAAAAATGCTTTTACCCCTAAACCTGTTGTAGAACCATCAAACTTTAAGTCCCATTTATAAATAGGAACTGCTTTATTGGAGAAACCATACGGTGAACTAGTTGAAGGTTGATTGAATGCATAAGTTTGAGATAAATCAGCTACACACGGTGGTGAAACATCATCCGATTGAACTTTATCGTCCAAATCAGCTTCAAGAGTAATAAAAGTTGCAGTAGCTTCATTCTTGAATGTAACTTCCTCTGTCTTACTAACATCAATTGGCATTCTCCCTATTCTAGCTTGAATATGAATTAAACGAGACTTTGTTCTTAAATATAAAGAATCTTTAGCTGTACCCTCGAAATCTGCTATGTTATTTTTTATATTATCAAGAATTGTGCTTATTTCATTTTTTTCTGTTGCAAAACTATACTCTGGATCTACTAGAACGATAGGTGCAACACCTTTTTCTTTCTGCAAAAGTTTACCTAATATTTTCTGTTTATCGTTTCTGTCCCTAGAAGTTACTATTCCCCTAATGCGTAGTTCATAATCTAATTCAGATATTAACGAGTGTCTTGCTTTCATTTCATACATTTTGGAAAATGATTTTATTGATTAAAAAGCTTGTAAATGTGATAGTCTAATATTATTCAAAACTAATATTACTCAAAAATAATGTAACAGATGGTATTATGTATTAAAAAAACAGTAAGTACGGTAGTAGTAGTGTCCTAAAACTATGTTTCTAGCAATTCTCCAAAAATTTTCCTCAATTTAAAATGTATCAACAGTAATATCTATATATTACTCACTATTAATATAAAACCAAGTTTACCGACAGTAAACAATATTTTTATATGTAATTGTGGAAACAAAGTCCTAAAAAATTCCTTCTACTTATTCATAAAACGTGTTTCACGATGCAGCGGAATATACCTATTAAATACTAAAAACTCAAAATAGAACCCAAAACTGGTTTACCATTTTTGTATGTACATTGAACAACAACACATATCGAGTTATATCAAAATGTTTTCATTCTATCTAGCTAGACTATATACCTACATTGATGAAATAAATGTATGTCTCTCTTGTATACCTTTTTGGAGTGCAGTATTAATAGGATATCTCGAGGTCAAACAAGTTCATTTAAAACATTGTGAAAGTGTACTGGCTGTATTACTGAAATGTGATAAATTTCCTGCAATTCTGTAACTGACTAGTGTATATTTGTCAGATTGAAATTTCCAAATAAATTTAGGCTAAAAACCAATATTTCTAAACACACGTTCAGGCGCCAATTTTTTGTAACCCTTTCTTGGAGTTACAAAGCTCCGGTAGCTCTTCGTCTGGTGCGCAATGGTCGTAGGATCTTACGTATTATCAGAATTGGCAGGAATAGGGCGCCACTTATTTTTTGGTATCATTTCAAAAACAAGAAATTACTAACCTTAGCTACTTTCTTGGCTCAATTTAACCTAATTTCGTAGAAGAAAATAATATTAAAAATAAAAAAATAAAAAAACAGAACCTCACTATATGGTTTTTTAATCAAGTTACTTCGTAATCACATTTAATCAGCTACTTATGATAGAAAAATAAAAAATATTTGGTAAGTGCATTTGATATAAACAAGAACCATAAGAACCCCTAAATACAGCTGTATTTAAGTTCACATTGTGTGAACAATTTATTCAAATTGAGAAATATATGTATATAGAGCATATGCCTTGTACCAAAAAAATATATCAGTTTATTAAAGATTAAAAAAAAAAAACTTTTTCTCCGTTGAGATATTTAGTGATTAAGTTAAGAATTTAGGTTATAAAAAGTCCAATAAATCACTGTACTACACTAAGAATATAGTATTACGTAATCAAATAGCAGTAAGGGTATGCCGGTGCACTTCCTTAGTAGATTTTTGTGATATTGGAATAGACTCACCAAAGTTTGAAGACGACTTGAGACCTTCAGACCCTATTTTTGAAATTAGATTCATTCTTCCGAGCCCCATCCATCTTGAAGGAAAAATATCTAGAACATGCGGCGAACACGTGCATCAACGAGATTAATTATATCGGCAACTCGAGTCCAGGGTGGTGAATGGCTCAAAACGCCGCTTCCTCTAGGATTTCCTCCCTCAAAGGTCTCAGGCGGATTGTCAGGGTGTCGATGTAACTATTTCTAGTCATACAAATATACTACGTGTTCAGGTCCAAAATGGCTACCTCAATATTAGATTTGTGTTGGAAGAAAAAGTTACCGATGAAATGACATTGAAAGGTCGGCGAATCTGGAATTAATGTACCACTTAACGACTGTACTATTTGAAGAAAATATTACGCTTACCTCCTTGTTACAGGAAAACCTTTTAACCAAATTACAACGGCAGAAAACAGTTACTTAAGGATGCCAGCAAACGAAAAAACAAAAATCTGCTACTTCCTTTCGATACTTCTAAAACTGGAGAAGGTAACCCGAAACTAAACGAACTGCAACTTTTTGTAAACTTCAACGGCCAATCAAGTTCTAATAATCCCTATAATACCTTCTTATTTTCGGCTGACCAATGGAATATCTTCAATACATATAACGAACTCCGAACTCAACCGAGTTGGCTTAGTGAATTTCAGATTTAAGTAGTACCCTAGTGCTCAACCTGTTTGGTGAAATGAGAAGTGTCAACGTCAAACTAATCAAAAGTAGTACCTATTATGAATGTCATTGTGAATGACATTGAAAACCAAACAAATTTCAATAAGGCGTTCGCAATAAAGGTTTTACCAAACGACAAGTAAAATCAACGAGAAAGATTATTTATTTTATGTCTGAAGCCATTCTAAACTTTGTGTAGTCGTTATATGAACTGTTTACGAAATGTAACCTCATTCAAATATAAACATTGTATTGAAAGAAGCAGTTTGATGAGTTTTATCATTATCCAGTACTGGTAGGTAAACAATACATTAACTTTTAATTATATAGTTAATCAACGTTTTAATTTCTTCTAGGAACTTGTGTAGCTGTTAACTAAATTACTGTTCAAGATGCCATCACCTGTGTTAATTAATAACAATACTTTGTGTAGATAATTTAGTGACTGTTTAAGCTGATTACTGATTTAAAATAAAATATATTTCAAAGTAGACACACATTCATTTCTTAATGCTTAAGGTAAGTCTGAATGTTACAACCCTTTTTTCAAAAAATTTGTAATTATTGATGTTTCTTTACACAAATTATCGTGTTTGTAATTTAAAATATGTCATTTTTTTCCAAACCAATATATATGCAGTGTATCCCAATATTGTTTTACAGGCTGTAACTCAGGAATTACCGATTATGTTCATTTGAAAATTGGACAATGTTTTTGGGACCTACAGTAACTTCATTCGAGGTATACAAGGTATCTGTGACGTCATAATAGAAGCAGAGACGTCATCGCAATGAAAAAAATTCAGTGGAAGGGGAAATCAAACTTAGCTCAGATGAATGAACTTTATTTCAAATTCAACGGTGTGTCACAGTGAGGGTACCCAAGTAGATAATTATACCATATTTTCAATTTATTGTTTATTTGCAACAATAACCAGTAATCGTTCAAATGCCGCAATTATCATGTCCGGATTCACTTCAAATAGGACTATTTTTACTTTTTAACTAGTTTTTTTAAAAGTTAAAGAGAGCAGTTGATATTAGTCAAATCTAATGTCACATAGATTGTTGTCACTTTCTAAATACTCATACCTAGTACTGTTCTTAAACAATACATAGTATGAACTCCGTAATTTAAATACCATTCCTATTCACGCCAAATGAATATGTAGATATGTTGCTAATCTATGGTGAGTGTAGGATGAATTCTCGAAATGCTCAGGCCTCATACCAGGAGCGTTTTTCCGAAAGAAGAACATCTTCTTATATGACTTTTGCTATGATTGAAGAGAAGATGCGCTAAGTTTAATTTCCAAACTCCAAACAATAGCAAACCAATGCAGACCGAACAGAATGTGGTGAATGTTTTAGCATATGTAGCGGTTATTCCCCATGTGTCCATCCGAACCATTGCTGCATAAATTGATGTTTCTTTAAGTTCAGTCTATAGAATTTTAAAAAACCACCATTACCATCTATTTAAATTGCATTTGGCTCATGAGTTGCGACCCACCGATCTGGATCGGTGATTAACATTTATCGCCATCATGCAAGTTATGATGCAAGACACTACCAATGTGTTGAGTGAAATTTTGTGCAGTGATGAAGCGCGTTTCCATAATAATGGCGTCGTGAATCGGCATAATTCTCATTATTAGTCAGTGGAAAATCCGCGGTGGGTAAGGAAAACTCGCTTTCAAACCCAATGGGGAGTTAATGTTTGGTGTGAATTATTCAATGGCCGGTTAGCAGGCCCATATTTTTTTAAAATGCTATCTCAATGGTCAGAGATATTCAAATTTTCTAGAAAATAAGCTAACTGCGTTACTCGAGAAGATTCCTTTAAATGAAAGAAGAGATATGATATGGCAGCAAGATGGCGCATCCCCACATAATAGCCGTATTGTAGTAAATTATATCAATGCTACATTTCCAAATAAATGGATTGGAACTCATGGACTCTTTAAATTGCCTCCACGATCGCCGGTGCCGTCACCCCTAGATTTTTTTGTATGGGGATACTTAAACGAGCTTGTTTATAATGAAAAACCTGTAGACACGAACGATTTAAAAAATAAAACTAGACAAAGAGATGATACATGCGGCATGTAGGTACACGTGAACTACTTAGACGGTCCGAAGCTTGTGTTGTGGCAGACGGAGACCATTTTGAACATCTTTTATAAAATGACTGTAAAGTCGAAGAGTTCTGGTTATCGTTGCAAATAAACATTAAACTGAAAATTTGGTACAATTATTCATTTGAGTACCCTCACTGTGATACACTGTTGAATTTGAAATAAAAAGCTCTTTCATTTGAGCCAAGTTTGATACCCCCCTTCCAATAAATTTTTCCATTGCGATGACGTCCCTGCTTCTATTATGACGTCACAGATACCCTGTATATCTCGGATGAAATTATTGTAGGTTCCAAAAACATTACCCAGTTTTCAAATAAACCTATTCGTTAATTCCCGAGTAACAGCCTGTAAAAAAATCTTGGGACACCCTGTATATACAGGGTGCGCCATTAGTGTGACAAAGTTCGATATATCCGTTATTATAGAAGATATGGAATAAAGTTATATACCAAAATTGTAGACATCTATAAACTTCACATTTCAAAATTATTTTCATTTGTACTGGATGTTCCCTACCACCAGGGTGAAGCAAACATAACTTTTTTTGAATGAGGCACCCTATATATTATTTCAGATTCAGATTGGGTTTACCTCCCCCATACTTACAGGGTTTCATATAAGTATATAGGGTATTTCAGAAGTTATGCCAAATTGCACTTGAAAATCATTGTGAGTTCGCCTTGTATATTTCAAACAAAACAATTTGACATCAATATTTTGCAGTCATAACATATCGGTCCAGTTTAATGACACAGTGCCATTTCTGGATATTACAACATCTGAATACAGGGCGAGCCAAGATTCGAACACATGATTTTCTCTATTTTTTCAAATCAATCACCCTGTATTTTATTTCAAAAGTGAAAAGGCACGTTATAAAGCTTTCATTTTTATCAGGCATTCCCTATACCTAAAATCATTAATTGATTAACGAGTCAGAACTCATTAGAGTCGGATCGTTAAGTCGTGAATATCACAGCAAATTAAAAACGTGTTTTTTGTCATCATTAAAATGTGATAATAAAACTTGTGAAAGTGCTGTTTCTCTTCAAAATTGGTTAATATTCTTTAAATTTACTTATTTGTGTTGTAAATAAATAGGCCAGAGATTTACTCATATATTTCTTTTTTATTTCTATTTCTAGCTATGGATTGTGATTTTGGTATCCAGGATCACATCAATATGTCAAACCTCCCATCACAACCACTGCTCTCAAATACCATCACTTCTTCAACACCCACTAAACAATCTATATAAATAAACACAAATACCCCTTCAACACCCATAACTTATGCCGCGGCTACTTCCGCAAGACTACCTCCTCCCCCGGTACCATCTCGAGATCAAGCCATCATTATGCCTTCTATCCCCAACACTGTACTATTCGATTATATCGAAGCAATATATAACAGAATCTCTTATGGCCGCATATGTATTTATTCATCATCTACCACTCAAGTCGACGACCTTCTAAAATCGAATCAAAACATCTTAGTTAATTCCAATGTCATTCCTATTCGTCGTCTTATTTCCCCCACCAAAAGAATCCTTATTTCCAATGTCAGTCCTTTCATTCCACATCCCGTTATTGAAAAAGCCCTGTAAGACCAAGGATTAACACTTACATCCCCTATTTCATACGTCAAATGTGGCTCGCCTGATGACGAATACGCACATGTCTTGAGCTTGCGCCGTGTAACTTACGTTCTGCTCACCAGTAGCGATTTTTCACTGCAAACTACGATTCTTATTACGCATGAAAATACATCACACAGAATAATAATAATAAAATAACAAAAATAATATTCATTTCTACTGATAAACTTGAATGCTTTCTTTGCAAGCAGGTTGGACATACCGCTGAATCATGTCCCAACACAGTAGATATACTAAGTTGGTCCTGGACCATTCCTGGCCCACTGTTTCCAATTTTCGCCGCTAGATGGCGCTGATCGTTGGCAGGCTGGGGCGCTGGCGTCGTGATGTTCGAGATCGCGGTCGTTGGCGGGTGATTCAAATGAGGCGCTGGTCATTCGATATACAGGGTCATCGAACAAAAAGGCGTTATCGCGAAAACTTTTTCGAGCCAAAAGGGCGGTGGTTGACACGTGTCGTATGACGTTCAACACGCGATGTTGAACTCGTGACGTTTGATGTTAAACACGACGTTTGACATATGACGTTTGACACGTGACACGTTACACGCGACGTTAGACGTGGCGTTAGACACGTGACATTTGACGTTAAACGTGACGTTTCACATTAGACGTGACGAGGTCATCATCATCATCACATAGCGCTACAACCCTGGGTGGGTCTTGGCTGACTGTACAACTTTTTTCCAATTTGTTCGGTCTTCCATCAACCTAGGGTCAAATGGAATGTTCATTTTCCGGAGATCTGCTTGGATGTTATCTCTCCATCGCATTCTGGGACGTCCGAGTGGTCTTTTGCCTGTGGGAATCTCTTCCCATACCAGTTTTACAAGTCTTTCGTTATTCAGTCTGTGCACGTGGCCTGCCCATCTTAGTCGCTGTGATTTAATTTCTTGGACAATATCGGCGTCGTTGTAGAGTGCTTTTAATTCGATATTGGTTCTGATATTATACTGGTTTGTGGTGATGTCATGGTGAGGTCCGAAAATTTTTCTAAGTATTTTTCGTTCAAAGCGTCTGAGCTTTTCTTCGTTTGCTTTGGTCACGGTCCACGTTTCGCATCCGTATGTTATTACAGGTCTGACGATGGATTTATAGATTTTGATCTTTGAACTTCTTGTGAGATTTTTTGATTTTATGAGCTTATTCAGTGCAAATAGACAGCGGTTTGCAGATTGGATTCTGTCTTTTATTTCTTCGGTAACATCGTTGTCCGCTGTGATTACGGCCCCCAGATACTTAAAACGTTTTACTCTTTCGAAATTAAAGGTGTTGATCGTCACATTTTGTCCTATTCTATCTCTTTGTGTCGTTCTATTTATACACATATATTTCGTCTTCTCTTCATTAATCTTTAGCCCTAAATCACTTGTTGCTCTTTCCACCTTGTTGAAAATGTCTTTCGTGGATAGGATGGAGTCTCCAACGAGATCTATGTCATCTGCATATGCGAGTAACAGGTTGGGACCTTGAACCGATAGCAATTCTGTTTTTATTTCAGCCGACCTCATGGCTTTCTCTAATACAAGGTTAAAAAGTTTCGATAATCATCATCATAACGAAGCTCTTACAGGGTGTATAAAGATGACACTTCAATGTATTGTCACCAGAGCTAAAAGCGTACATTTCAATAGGCTCCGCCCCTACCAATGACATGTCTCGAATCCGTGCAAATCCCGGCAGAGACATGTATAAGTAGGCGGCGGAAAGCATATTACAGTTAGTTCTCTCCAAGTCTTCAACGATGAGGTCAAATCACCTCTGAAGACGTACGCATTACGCTCTGGTCCTGCTGCACATCCACCATAGATCGAACTGGGCAAGTTGTTTCACTTAGACAAGCGTTTCATTTAACTTACGCCCAGTTCCCTAGGGTGGCAGTGGGAACCACCAGAGTTAAGCAAACATAAATAATATAATAAAGTGAACTCAAATCAGTGATATAACCATTTATATCTATGAAACATAAGTACTTATGAAAATGCACAGTAACTACTACGATAACGATGATTACAACGATCAACAAAACCAACGACAATCTCGCAGCAACACAAGACGTGAAGGTGGTTATTATCCATATTTTGCGAATTATAACACACCCAATTCACGACATAGCGCCCAACGTGTTGATGGAAGTTTCTACCTCCGGGAAGACGACGCCGTAGCGAGACACGACGTCACCCAGACGAGGAGAAGCGAAGCCGCTCAGGGGAGTGGCCGAACCCAACAACAACAAGACATTAAGACCAGCTGCGAGACGATCAAAGATCTACTGACCCAACTACTTAACGCAAACTCCAACCAACCACAACGACAGACGGAACCTCCCACCTTCGCTGGTACCCAAGATGAGAAACCTGAAGATTTCAACTACCAACTTGTGAAATACTTCCACGACACGAAGTTTCCCGAGGAGCAACGACAACGGGAAGACCTCTGCCTCCAACAACTAAGAGGGGATGCAGCAAGCTGGGCCCAAACCAAATACATGCACAACCGTAGGGGATACTACTACCTAATGTCAGACCTGATAAAACAATTTGGACGACGACACACGATGCCAGACCACTACAATCAAAGACAGCCACCCAGCTGGCGGAACCGAGAGACATACCTCGAAAAAGTGGAATTCCAGAGGGCAACTGTAACTTTCCAAGACAACGAAACGTCGCAATCGGCCACGCTCCATCAACCCAACGAATCCATAACATTCGGAGACGAAGCAAAAACCGTCAAGGTTCATGGGGTTCCCGCCCTGGAAATAGCAGAAGCCGCCCAGATAATGGAAGATCTCGAGAACTTCACAGCAGTCCATGACGACAGCAAGACACCTAGAACTGTCCTAGAGGACATCTCCTCTACAGACGACAGCAAGACAACTAGAACTGTCCTAGACGACATCTCCTCTACAGATGACAGCAAGACAACTAGAACTGTCCTAGACGACATCTCCTCTACAGATGACAGCAAGACAACTAGAACGTCCCCAGACGACATCCCCTCCACAGATGACGGCCCCGCAGTGGACATCATCCCCGACGGCGTACCAGATGCCGTCCCCACAGTCTCAACGCAGTCCAACTACGCTAGTGGGACCGACCCACCTGTATCGCCGGAGAACAGACCAATAAGAAGAGAAAAACGTAAGCGCTCTAAGTTCAAACTTATAAACATTTTACAAACTCTTAAAAGTCAAGTGCTTATTTTCGAATCAAACAATTCTCATTTACTTTCTTATTTTATCTGATCATTTTTGCACATATATTTTATATTTTATCAAACATTCTATATACATTTTACGTTCTATCTGAAAGATATCATACAGGGTGTACAAAGATGTCATAAGGGCGTTAGAATGTCTGTGAATCATTAGCGGTATGGTTTTTGTCGAGTATAGACGTCAAATTGAGGAATTTATGATGAAAATTGATCGATTCAGTAAGGACGTTACTTTTTATGGAGATAAGAGAAATGTTATGAGGGGGATTGAAAACCTACGTCTTAGTACCGATTCAAATCAATGGGAGAAGCTCACGATAAATTGAGTACCTGAAGAAACACAAAAAACGGGGAAACAACGGGAGATTTCAAATGCTGTACATGACATCTTTAGACGTCAGATCCCCCAAGCAGGAACATATCCATTAAATCGAATCCAGCCTAGATTTCAACATGAATGATGAGCTTAACATATTTTTTCAATGATGTGTATAATAATATTAGTAACCGTATTTGTTAAACTCTCATGTAATATACTGGTTTAGAATCTACAAGGTGTTTTAATAAAAAAAATGCAAATCATCCCCTAAAACAATTTATTATTTAGAGATTACAATGGTAATACAGTATTCAAAAACCAACGCCGGAGACGCTCTACATTTCTTTGGGCACAAGAGTATAGTCCAGTAGCGTGACAAGGATTTGGATCTCGTTTAAAGTTTCCTGTAGCACATGGTATTCCATCAAACTTGCAAACATCAATAATGTGGGGAAACACACTAAAAATGTGACATTTCTTCAGTAGAAATTCTGCTCTCTGATGTCCGCGTACTTATATAAAATCGGCAGCATACAATAGCTTAGTTGTCAATATATCATTTAATTTAGAGTACTCAATGTCACTTAAAGAGTATCGAATACCATGCACATTCTTCTCCAAGTATGACACCGTCTTCTTATCCTGGTTGCTTAACGTAGAAATTGATTGACATGGCAGAAATATGTAGTGACTTTGCTTAAAACCAACTTCAATGCTGGGTTCTTTGACAACAAAGGATCCATCTATAACGAAACCCTGAATGTCTACGAGTGCAACTCTCATGATGACATCTGCTCGAATACTGACGTACTGCACTTCAATTTAGAGTCTTGACTATTTCTTTGAGGGGGAAATACTCCATTACGGAGTCGTGTATTATAACACAATATACTTTGGTGTTTTCGGGAAAACCAATGTTTGCTTCAATGTCAAGTTTTACATCGACTGTGGACGAATTCATACTTTCTTCTTGTTTCGAGCAATCGATAACAAACAATGCACGCTTCTTGAAAGAGGAATAATCCAACAGAGGGCGCTTCTGTGTCGAATTCATATAGCTAGGATAAAATTCAGTATAGTTCAAATAGGCCTCATTGTAATCATTTTTAGTAGAATCCAACTGCATTCTTTCATTGGGATAATACTCCCCATTTAGCGATAGTCTGATACTTTGAATGTCGGCGTTGTCGAATAAAGTGGGGTCGGCTGTGCTGTTGTCACGTTTGTTGGTTTGAAAGAAAACAATAACATTACGAGGTCGTTCGACTGAAGTTGTAGTTTTAATAGCTCAAACTTCACGTCTAGCATTTCTGGTAATTGCAGGCAGTTCGTGTATCTCCCAGTTTCTAAATGGAATAACTATAGGCTGATCCTTTTGAATGACCTTCATAAGTTCCAACTCAATATCATCATTAGGATAGATATGCTTGATTTTCAATTCGATGCTGGTAATGTTGATGTTAACGGTTGTAGTGGAAAGTGTACCAGAAACGTTTTTTTCTGTGATAAGCACACAATCGTTATCGTTTCGAGCTCGAACCAAACGTATTGTTTGTCGTTCACACGTAATCATAGGATAGTCGTTGAAAATGTTGAAAATATGCTTTAGAGAAATTTGAAGGTTAAATGATTTGTCGCTGGTATTCAGGATGAGGTCTTTGGGATAATTCCACCCTGCTATAGCCATATGATTGGAGTCTTCTTGATTGTAGCATGTCATGGCACGTACAACGCTAACGATTCCAGGATCTCGAACAGTTTCCATCTCTCTTGCACTTTCACTATATGTACAAGAATCGAAAAGGAAAGCACCAACATTATTTGCCAGCTTCACATCACCCACTCCATGCACATTGAGTGATCCTTTAATACACAACAAAGTTTCATTCATTGCAACTGAACGATTTGATGAACGGAGCATATGTTCTGTACTCAGCTTTGCGAATCGATTCATCGAAACTAGGCTTGCGATAGATATCAAACATTGAAGGCATATCGTTCATACTAGAACGTTTTACATACTCGGTCGTCATTGTCGTCGTCGTTGTTTTTTCAACAAAAAGCCCAAAGACTGCAAAAACAATTTATTAGCAAATGTGAGCCCCTGCTGATGTTGCTTTGAAGAATGCCGCGTAACTAATGGCGTTGAATGTGCAGCCGAACGTATTTTATGATTCATTATCAATCCCATCTGTTGCTTCTCGCTCTAAGCTCCAACACCAAAATGCTCTTTTCACCACGAAAGTTTATAGGATGACCGTCTTGGTCCACAGCCAACACTGTAATGTTGGTTATTTCACGTTGTGGTATAACGGGTAAATAGAGTAAATTATGTGTAGTTTCGTCAATGGCGTACCCAGGATCCACTTTTATGATAAATTCGTAAATAGTATGAGCAGGTCTGTCTGCGTCTAAGGCTCCCGTGGTAATGTTACATTCGAAACGTATGCTGGATACTTTTATAATTTTAACGGGTAGATCTGAAGAGTGCCATCGTTTGGGTTCTAGTATCTCTGTAGAAAATCCTAGTATATTTCCTAGACTATTGGGTTGTTCAAACGAAATTCTATATTTACTGAAAATCATGCACTGTAACGTATTATTGTTGGGTTTCAGTGCAAATATAGTTTCCGGTCTAAGTGAATTGCTGCCACTCAACTTCTCGATTATATACGTTTCAATATCGGCGATTTCGTAACATCCTGTAGGTAAATCGAAACTTTGTAGCTTGTTGTTGTCATCATAGTAGTAAAACTTACAATCTTCAATGTTTGGTATGCTATGGTATGAGTGGAATGAACGCAGCGCTAATTCGTAGTCTTTCTCCGGATGGAGTACAATAGGTGTAGGTGGTTGGAAGGTAAATACGTGATTTGTACTGTTCACTCTCAAAAACTGCGACATGATGACTGATGTAAGTCGATGTATGAAGGCAGTTTAAATAATACACACACAATACTTTCAAGATTTATTTGACACACAAAAAACATTTCAAGGTTTACTTAATGCACATTGACATAGGAAACAAGATGCTAGAGAGCTTGCAGGACCGTCCCAATGCGTCGTCCAATCGGGGCGGTTGTAGTGAACGAAGCACGGCAGACGAATGTGTAGCTCATAATTTGTTTTGTAATCATTAGGAAGTTTATGCCATATATCCAGCAGTTCAGACGGACTAACACACTCTATCAGGTATCGAATGGGAACGTCTTTCAGTTCAACAGTAAAACTCCTCAGAGGTTTTTGGTGTTGCGTTAATAATTTAATGTCCCATTGTTCCAAGGATGTAGAAATGTCCACAGCTTTGATACTGATTATTGCTATAAAAATTTTTTCTTCCTCCTAGATACTTTACAAGTTCTTTGGGCGGTTTCAAATTACCAAATGAATCGAAATATTCGATGACATTATTTTTCTTTATATATGCTACCCAATGGGTTCCACTGTTTTTGGACCAGTCCAAGTTAACCACTGCACACTCTTGTTGTCGAGGACCGGATTTAGGTAAAGTATCTCGCATGAAAACACCTCAAAAATGTTTAATTTTGTATAATTTTGCATAACGTGTAGTATCGGTGTCGTACAGTGGACGATTCGGTAGCTTTATCGCGAGTTTTTTTTTAAATACAATCCAAATCCTCGGCCTCCAGTATACTTTTTCAGATATAAGCCATTTCCGATATGTTCCATAGCCTTATTATGACGTATATCTTCTTCCAATATTCTTCGAGCATTATTAGCATCAATGACGGTCTTTGCAACTCCTGCAGCTCCACCGGATAACGCTCCAAGTGCTGAGAGTCCCGCAAACAGAGGTATATGCGGTAGAAAACCACCGGATTTTACTGGTATCACGCGAGGAACCATAATTTTCTTTGATCCTCCAAATTGTCGGATAAGTGATTTGGCCGCTCGTAAAGCAAACAAGGCGCTTTCTTTCAAAGATGCTCCTCTCTTCTTGGATTTGCCTACCTTTAGCACAACATCTCGATGAAAGGAACGCTGTTTGTTTGAGCCCATCCCCAACTTTCGTTTAACCTTCATGCCGCCCGTAACAAGTATTGCAGCACTCTTTTCGCCAAAAGATGCGTCTTTTGATTTGACTCGAGCCCAAGCTTTAGCTTCCATCTCCTTATCTGCTTTGTCACGTTCTTCAAGAGATTTATTTTGCGAATAAGCAATATCGTGCTGTTTACAAGCCTCGTCTAAAGGATTAATGCCCACGTCACCACGTGCAAGTCGCTTTTCTAACTTTGTTCCTGCTGTAAATGGAGAGAGAGTATAAGTATTTAACCAGTTATATTCATCATCACTTACGCCCACAATAATTATAGGTGGGTAAATGAAGTTCGAATGGAAATTTATTGATTAGAGAATTTAAAAGACCTTCTCCCTCAAACACCAACATTAAGACTGATCTGAGGCGATAACATCCCGAATATATATTGTAGTCACTTTAGTAGCACCCACCACAAGATGAAGGTCGTTCAACAAGAGCAGACGCTACCCATTGAGAACTTGGACTTTACCTCTAATCCATCATAGGTTGGTAAACATGGTAAACTACTGCCAAATTCTTTTCGTGCCATCATCTGTGGTCCTAGCGGATATGGAAAAACAAACCTGATGTTATCACTCTTATTCAACCCAAATGGCGCTAAATTCAAAAATGTTTACGTCTATTCCAAGTCGTTATTTCAACCGAAATATCAATTGCTGCAGGAAGGACTAGGAGAAAAAGGTGTTGATTACTTTCCATTTAAAGATAATGAGGAAATTGTTAGTCCGGACAAAGCGAGATGCAGCTCGATATTCATATTTGATGATGTTGCCTGCGATGGTCAACAGAAAATTCGTGAATATTATTCAATGTGTCGTCATAAAGAAATTGATGCGGCCTACTTATGTCAAACATATTCGAAAATACCGAAACAGCTCATACGCGACAATTGTAATATGATTGTGTTATTCAAGCAGGATGAAATTAATCTAAAACATATATTTGACGAGCACGTGTCACCAGATATGACATTTGAAGAATTTAAAAAGATTTGCTCAGAATGTTGGTCGACCGACAACTATGGAACATTGGTAATTGTAAAGGATTTTGCTATAAATAGCGATAGGTATTGTATTGGCTTCGATAAATATATAAAGGTGTAAGTCAAGTGTACATGGTACTAGTCTGCATCATCATGTCCGACGATAAAGTTGCAATTGCTTTGCGTAAGAAAAAAATTAATGAATTGGCGAGATCAATTCGCAAGAAACATTTAGCGTTAAAATTGGGCAAATCAGAGCAAGATGAGTCTCTTAATAAACTATTTAAACCAATATCTACACAGCTAAAGGAAATTGTAGAGTCCTCGAAGACATTGCAGAAAACCATTTCAAATTTGAATCCAATTAAAAAGGAGGAGGAGGTAAAAAAAGAAGAAAAAAAACTAGATGATGTGTTTGTACCACCGTCTTTTCTGGAATCGGAATCTGTAGCTGAAACAGATGAAGCGGGGGATATTATACGCCCCGAATCTCCAGGGAAGATGCGTCCTGACGTTTCACATGGAGCTTTTCAAGAATATATGGAACAATACTCCGCCATCTGTTTAAAATACATTGAGGATTATTTTCAAAAAGATGATAAAATTGACAAAAATTACGGTCCTATCTATGATGATATGTTTGGATGGGTGTTGGGTAAACGTCGAATTGCCTTTGATAAAACAAACGGTAATATAAATGTGCTACAGGATGGTAACAAAGAGGCAGGATACTTGCCTGGAACTCGAGGATAGGATGAGCTGTTATTTTACAACGATCCCCAATATGATGAGAAAGATTTAAAACATTACAAAATTCTGTTAAACAATACACAAGTCCATCTTGATACTCTTAATCGTCTTAAAGGTTCAAGTACTGACAAATACAAATATATAATTAAACCATTATTTAAACCTGCTCCGCGATCAGACTCAGTACCGACTAGTTCACAAGATACGTCTCCAACTCAACGATCTGGCTTCATGTCAACAGGAACTCGCCTGAAAGCAATTCCACTTAATTAGGGAAAAGGACTTGGCTTAACGTACAACGAATATATTTATTCGGATGATCCAAATGAATTGGTGGAACGTTTTAAATTATTGATTGCTTCAAAAGAGGCAGGTAATACGTCCAATGACAACGAAATAGTTGCCATCATAAGTTATCTAAAAGAAGCCAATATAATTGAATAACCAAAAAAGTCTATTCTTTTCAATCATGCCTGTCGATAAGTTCGGACACCGACGTCGTCATGCTAATGAACGGGTTAAGCCGTATATGCCGAAAGTAGCACACACTCCGGACGGTAATATTGATGCTGAAAATGTGAAAATCTTAAGTCGCCGACTACAAATAGCGATGCTGTCAATAAACTTTATGTCGGTGAGCAAATGAAAGTGTATCATAATGAACTTGGAGCTCGAGATAAGGCAACTAAAAAGTACGTCGATGATGTGATTGCTGTGACCAAAGATTATATGAGACAAGAATTCAAATCTTTTGTTCAAGGTTTTGGGGAAATATTTTTAAAAGATATACAACAACAACTCCAGGGAAAAATCAATGAGCATGAAGTATCCATAAACGAATTACGAACAAATTACTTGAAGAAAGATATCAAATAGTATTGAAAAGATATAATCAAATTAGAATGTGTGCGCTTACGAAGCAGGTCGTCCAAAATACAGCTTGTTAACGAACTCCACAAACATGTACGTAAAAATTATCCACGCAGACGTACAATTGTCAAAGGCATAGATGATTTATGGCAAATGGATTTGGCAGAAATGCGACCTTACGCTCATCAAAATAAAAACCATAAAACGATTCTAGTCGTTATCGATTGTTTTTCAAAGTTTTTGTGGACACGACCATTAAAGACAAAGACTGGCGAAGAGCTAACTCGCGCATTCTCGGACATTCTCGCCCACACAGGTCGAACACCCAAAAATCTTCAATCGGACCAAGGAACGGAATTTCACAACAACAAGTTTCAACAATTAATGAAAAAACATGCAATTAATCACTATAGCGTATTTAGTACGAAAAAAGCTTCTATGACCGAACGAGTAATACGAACATTGAAATCAAAACTATATAAAGATTTCAGTTTAAATGGCACCTGTAAATGGATAGACATTTTACCCGAAATTACTAAGAAATACAATGATACAAAGCATTCAACTACCAAGTATAAACCTTCCCAAGTCAATAAATCCAACGAGAAAACGATTTTACACAAAACCTATAGTCATATAAAGATAGCTGGGCCACGAAAATTTAAAGTTGGTGATATTGTACGTATAAGCAAGTCGAAACATGTCTTTGAAAAAGGATACATCCCCAATTGGACGACAGAACTATTCATAATCGTTAAAGTCAAAATAACCAATCCCATCACGTATTTGCTCAAAGACATGTATGGTGTACCAATCAGCGGTGGTTTCTATGAAGAAGAACTGCAGAAAACATCAAACCCCGATATTTACTTGATTGAAAAGGTGCTTAGAAGGAAAGGTAACAAGATGTATGTCAAATGGCTTGGGATAGATAAAAAGCATAATAGTTGGATAGAAAACGTTGATGTAGTGTAACAACTTTTTCGTATGGATACAGACGATGAGAAGAAGGGGATGGCTATGAATTGAATGAATTTTTTTATCCGCTTCTCAGTTGTCAGCAACATGTCGTCGTCGTCAGATAGCGGGTATAGCAGTATCGAGTGTTCATCAAGTGACGAGGATTACGATCGAGAGATGTATGAATTTTTGGCTCACCAATTAGACATGCCAAGTCTTGATACCACCGACGACAATGTCCACAATCCATATCTTGAAGAGTACAATTCGAACATAGATAGAGTTGTTAACTCATATGAAGAGGCTGCGAAAAATGAAATATATTATTTACTCGAGACAACGTACCAAGTTTACCGTTATAACATTAGTTGTGGGATCAGTCCAGCGATCATTTTCACCTGCAGTGATTTTGAGAGAGCACTTAAAACCAGGTAAAATATCATTTGACGTCTATGAGTGGTTAGTCTTTATTGCCACACTTACGCAAAAGATTGATGATTTTTTTCACGAAGATCTACCTACCTATCGTATATCGTTTCCATGTGGTGAATACTGTACCGTAAAACAAGACGTTCTTCAAGGTAGTAAAGTTATTTTCATACACAAACACGATAGAAGCTATTATATGGTTGAAGAAGAAGTTCATCAAATTTTGAAATTAAACAATGATATAATATCTCAACGAATATCTCTTTTAGGAAATTTAAATTTATGTGAATATTATTACAGTGTTATAGATTTTTGTATGAATAATGCTAATGATTGCTTAAGTCCATTGCAAATATTGTATTCTTTTTGTTGTATAGTGCAAAATGACTTGTTAAATGCGGCTCTTAAAGAATTTATCTATTTTTATAAAACAAGAGTTGTAAATGATTTGGAGAAAAAATAAAAATTAAATATTTTTCAAGTGTGTTTCACTATTCCAATAAAAAATCCTTTTGAAATAAAAAATCGAAATATTTCAAACGTTTTTGATTTAAATTGTATAGTTTTTCATATAATACATTTCTGCAATTATTAAAAAAGAAAGAGTATGAGAATAATTATTTTAAATTAGTAATTAGAAAAATAATACATTTTTCTGTAATTATGAAAAAGAATTATTATAGAGAGAAAGAAGATAAGAATTATTATTTAAATAGTTAACATTTTGTTATTATAAAAATAATACAATTATGAAAAAATAATATGGATAAGAATTATTATATAAAAAGAAGGAGGGTAAGAATTTTTTTTTAAAGTCATACTAACTATTTTTTGTAGTAACCCATAAAATTATCATATTCGCTATCGTTTATAAAATCTTATGCAGAGAGTGTAAAAATATTATGGTATGTTATAATGACCCCAAGGAAGCGTATTTAATGACTCTGGTATTATATATTGTTTGTCATCAAAAGGACCAATTTTTATTTGATCTATAGTAAATACTGAATGGTTATACGACCGAATATATTTTTGGTTTGCTGTATATAGCTTAAATTCTTTAAGACACTTTTCATAATCTTCGTAAGTAATTTTATTTTTAACAACATTATATTTTACACCTTTTGACTCTTTGGTTATACCGAAATTTTGTATATCACACTCTATCTGAACAATACTCAGTATATAGTTGTAAGTCATATCTGTGGTTTATATTATTCAAAGCTTCGGCTTCTTCAAATTCCATTTCATTTAGAATATCTAATTCAGCGATATCCATTAGCTTAACAAAGTACAGTAAGGCGGAACCTACAATAAACTAAACATATTGTGTATACAAAAAAAAAGGAAGAATCACTCATTGGTATAGTTAATCTTACTCCTTAACATTTGAAGGTGAAATTTTAACGTTGGACAATCACGGCTTCTGCTTTCATGTTCGGTAGAATAACTGGTATTAAACTTTGCATTTGCAACTTCATAATTTTTACAATGCTTATGTTGTTTAGGGCAGTCTCTTTCTAAATGCTCCGCAGAACATATAGGGCACACAATTTTGTTTAAACATTTATCATTTTTATGGAAGTATTCCTGACACTTGAAACACTTTGGCACCTCCAGATCTTCGTAAACCATATATCTTTCCCATCTCAGGCATACCTTTTTCATATTTAGAACTTGATGAAATGCGTTGGGTGTACATTCGCATATTATCGTTTTGGTCTTATCTCTATTTTGTCTAACATAGTTCACTGTTATGTCTCCATCAATATTGTTTTGCTCTTGTAAATAGTTTTTAATTTCTTCGTGAGTGAAATCTTATGTAACTTTTACTATTTTTATTTTTGGTAACCTTAATTGACTTAATTCAACGTTGTAATTATCTTTTAATTTATTGATTAGTGTTTGTTTAAGGATCTCGACTTCATTTTTTTTCTGGCATTTAATTATCATATTACCGGATTTGTTAATTTTTGTATTATTGATACCAACTTTAATTTCCCCAGGATTTATTTTATTTAAATCCATTTTTGTTTTGTCAAACGATTGTGGTTTTTTTGGTTTTACAATAATAGCCGGAATATTGGGTTTTATAATGCTTGTCCCTGCAGTTTCTTTATTCTGTTGCAATGCATTAGCGTAAGATTTTTGGTTTTTTTTCTCTAGATTTTCAATTTTTTCTTTCAACAATTTGACTATTAGTTCTTGATCTTCTATAATTCTATTTTCATCGTTAATGGTATTTTGTAAAATATTTAGAAGCTCAAATTTACTGCACCTTTTACAATAATATTTCAAATTTCTTTTCTGTAAATTCATACATCTAAGTTCGGTTGTAGTTAATTCACTACATTCAAAGCAGGTGTAATTTTTGCATGAGTCACAAGAAAAGCAGGGTACTTTTATATCTTTTGTTGGTTGTTTTATAACATTACATATCGAGCATTCCATATTTAATTTTACTGTAAGTTCCCTTTATATACTCTGAAACTGGTTTAAATATTTGGACTTGTTTTATCTGTTATTCACTAATGGGAAATTTTTTATTCCTCTCTAACAAAAAGTTGTAGCACACTGAAATGTTTGTATGAGAGAAAGTATTTTATATGCACTTTTAACCAAAATCACACACTTTATGTTGGAAATAATTATACCATGCTGCAGCCTGCATTTAACCACTTGTACTACATAAAAATCAGACTTTAAAAACTATTTCTTCTGGGATAAAATTAAATATTTTACGGAACAATTTTCAACAATAGAATACTGAAATATATTATATACTTATATAAAACACTACATTGTAATTATGGGGAAGGTGAGCCCAATCTGAATCTGGAATAATATATAGGGTGTCTCATTCAAAAAAGGTATATTTGCTTCACCCTGGTGATATGGAACACCCAGTACAAATGAAAATAATTTTGAAATAGGAAGTTTACAGATGTCTACAATTTTCGTATATAACTCTATTCCATATTTTCAATAATAACGGATTTATCGAACTCTGTTACACTAATTATATAATCATATGAATGAATTAATTAATTAATCTTGCCCTTTTTAATTTTATTTTCAATTTGTGTATTTCTGTAATTACTCCTATCTCAGGTAGAGTTCCTATAGCGCAAAGAAATCTAATTTTTTTACATATGTGAAATTTTTATTGGCTTACTATCAAATATGTAATTGATTAAAAATGAACTATAGATAGTTTTCACTAAGATCAGATATTTATGATCACAAAAAGGTAGTAAATTTTAACTGTAACCAATATAAATTCTTTTTTAGTGAAAATGAGGAATCAATTGAATAATTTTAATAATAAGAAAATTTAATATGCGTCATTACATATAACAATAAAAAATGAACTCAAACCAAACAAAGAAAATATAATTTAATTTCGATAGACTGATCAGGTCTTTCTATTCAAACAAACTTATATATTAATGAAATTATATAAATGAATGTAATCAGTATTAGATATAAAATAATTCAATAGATTTCAAGTTTATATATTTGTAATCGAAAATTTTACTCAAATGGGCAAATAAAATGATTTTTGATCGCCTTGTGCAGTGAAATCTTGTCGAAATTGAACGATAATTCTGCTTCACTCCATAACAGGCCGTCAACATCGTCCCCGAGGCACCAAATCCACTCCAACAGGAATACCATATGATTTTTTATAGATAACTCCTTCACTGATTTTATAATTTTTTCTACTTATTTCAGTTAATATCTTCCAAATTTTAGTTTATAAAATTGGTCTTCTAGAAAAGTTTTATATTTTTTTTTGACTTCACTCATGCAAAACTTCAAAACCCGTCTCCACAACAAACATTTTTTAGTTACCCCCCACAGAAACTCTTAACAACCAAGTAGAACATTAAGGATTGAATTACAATTTCTCTAACCAATGAAAGGAATTAGGTTTATAAATTTGAAAATACTTCTCAAAGTTCTCTTACTTTGTTTAAATAAATTTAATAATTTCCATAATCTTATAATTTTTTATAACCCTATTTATTTTCCTGTTCATAATTCTATTTCAAAATTATCCAATAAATACTCAGTTCCATGTTTTATTATTAAATAGTTTGATCCAATGAAATACCTTCTATTTTGAATTATTAGTGATCTATAAAATCTGCTCTTTGTCTGCAATCTAACCTCATTTGAATAATTCTGGTAGATGTCAAGTTATGTATTGTCAAATATCCCATTATCATCATATTATTTTATTTTGATAAAATATATTTAATAAGTAATAAGCAAGAAATATGGCAAAGGAAATTCAGGAACACCCTATATAGATATAATTTTCTTTATAATAAAATAAGTCGAATTCAATTAATATAAAAACAAACGACCGACCTAGAGCAGAAAAGTATAAACAAACAATTTACATATGCGACAAGGTCGACGACAAGCAAATACACAACGATGTTCTGATTATAAAAAAAAATACGGATCAATTTTGCAACTTAGCGGAAAAAAAATAATTAAAAATTAACCTTCAATTACGAAAATAATAAAATATGAGACAAGGGCAACCGAAGGTAATTAATAACAATCCTCGTCCCAAATCTTCTCAAATAAATAGAAGTAAATTTGGAACAGAAGGCAGTGAGGAAAAAACGCTCATAGAGTAATCAGGTACCGTATGGCCTGGTACTCCCCCATCTTCGACGGCCCGTATGTGAACAGAGATACTGTTTTGTTGTGATTTGAGATATTTCAAACCGTAAGTTTTTTTCCTGTCATTATATTTTTTTGAACAAATATCGTATTGACATTTATTTGATTTGTCTTGGTGACCGAAGAGACATTTCCTGGTCATATGAAGTGCACTATTGACATTTGAGCCCCTCACCTACCATGTTTAGGAAATAGTACGGTTTACAATTGCTTTATTAATTCCGGAGAGCACTAGATTTTAGTCAAGGGAGTTTAAATCTTGTTAACCTTTCTCATATATTATCCAGGGTTATTCATATGCAAGAAATCTTTTATTTATGTCATATTCAGGAAAAATCACTTTCAGACTATGAAAGACGTTTTCCCCTAGTCTTGTCAATTTTCTCTCATGTACTATACAGGGATATTCATATGTGAAAAAATCTTTTATTTGTATCATAATCAAGAAAGACTACTTTCAGCCTATGAAAGACGTTTCACCCTAGTCTTGTTAATTTTTTCTCATATATTATACAGGGATATTCATATGTAAGAAATCTTCTATTTATAGCATAATCAGGACAGACTACTTCCAGAATTATTACTAGTCTTGTTAATTTTTCTCATATATTATACAGAGACATTCATATGCAAAAAATCTTTTATTTATGTCATAATCAGGAAAGACTACTTTCAGACTATGGAAGACGTTTTACCCTAGTCACGTTAACTTTTCTCATATATTATACAGGGATAGTCATATGCAAGACATCTTTTATTTATGTCATAATCAGGAGAAACTACTTCCAGACTATGAAAGACGTTTTTCCCTAATTTTTTTTGTATTATACAAGGACATTCACTCATGAGCAACTTTTATTTTTTGTCCTAACCAGGGTTGAATTATTGTACTTATTTATTTTGTGTTTGTAATATATATGTACATATTATCCACCCAGTCTGTTTCCTTTACCAACAAACCCCTCGTCGCGAACCAGCAGGATTGAACTGGTTGACACGACCCGCCTTAGAACTCAGGCTTGGCACATTGTATAAGCCCAAGAGGCCCCATGGAGGCCTTACCCGCTCGTGCCAGGAAACCACCTCCCCCGAGGTTACCCACAAGGGGATTCCTGGCTCTAATTGTGCCCTACGGCACTGGTGACAGCACGCTACAAAATTCAAGAAAATAGGGATCCAAAGGTTGACATACACTGGTAACAGAGGACTGTGAATTCAAAAGGACAACTGAGGTTATTATAGTGACAACAGCATTTATTACAGTGGTGACAGGGATCTAAATTATTACATATATATATATATATATATATATATATATATATATATATATATATATATATATATATATATACATATATAGACGAAAGTAGTTCGTTGCCGAAACTAGTTAGGGTAACTTTTTTATTGAGGAATTCCGCATTCCCCAATAAAAAAGTTACCCTATATATATATATATATATATATATATATATATATATATATATTAAGTTAGTATATTTTATTATTTTTATAATATAGCAAGTTTAAACACTATACAAAAGTTGGGTATAGTATGCGCAAAACATATAGTGCAGAAATGTAATGGCCTTTAAGTTATGTTGCGGAGCTAGACTCTGATAGCTCTGACCAGCTGCACACTACACTCTATATTGATGTTAGCGCACCAACTAAATAGTGAGCGGTCCTTATCACTGCCACGTGCGTGATTGAAAAAACTGCTATCTCAAAATATGCGTATAGTTCAGTGACATATCGTCAGAATAATATGTTATTTGAAAATTATATCACTAATTTTTGTTAATATAACGAGATATAAGGTAGTGTTAATTGTCTGGTGTTATGTTTAAGATGTATTTAATAATTATAAAATTATTAAATACATTTTAACGATTGTTAGTAGAAGTTATAATATTAAATGAATATATCGTCTAATAAGCATTTTAAATTATAACATTGACTAGACTATGACAGTATTCAAATCAAAGGATAAGCCAAAACTTTAAATTTCGCACTATGTCTCTTACGTGAACCATACACTAGCATTGTGGCGAATGCAGAATCAATACCGGTGTGCTGTGATGTTTTAAAATTTTCTGAATCTACTTACCGCAGTAAGACTCGCTAAGAAATGCGTTATTGCGTTATCATTAAAAAAGGAAGTTTCTAGCAATAGTATTTTCACTTGGTCGTAAAATGAAAGTTGTCCAACTGTCATAAAAATCGCTCGAGTGGTTGCTGTCGTTGCTCCCGAAAATAATTTCCTAGTCCCTTCTTCTCTATACACTCGTATAAGTCCGTCAATTGCATGTTTGTAACTACAAAAAAACACTATTTTTGTATAAAAGAGAAAATAAGTGGCTCTGATACATTATAAACAATATAATGCGCCTGTAAATAGCTTCCAAGACAGTTTTAATTGTATTTGTTATTTTCGCATTTTTATAACATATTTGGCAGACCATCATCGAATAATGATGTTAATAGTTATTTGTTTTACTAGGCATAAAAGCACAAGGTTTCATGCCGCGGCTAACCAGCCAAGGCATTAAATCTGCTTTTCTGCTGTGTGAAACATATAATTTTTTCTTCAAATTTGTTCCAATTCCACGCAAAATCGACTTTTTTATATTCAAATTGCATTTCATTATCAATATCCAAATAACTAAATCATTTTATCAAAGGTAACTGGGCCCTGCATTACTATGTTTACCGCTGATGACGTTTGTTTACTGTTCACTTTGTCATTGTCAATTTTGAAAGGTTGTCATGTTAGAAATGGATTTACTGCAAAGTGAGGATGAATTGATGCAATTAACACCGCCTGAGATAAGAGACCAGGCGCGAGATGTGGAATTTAACCTTTTACCGGAAAAATCAAGAACTGTATATGAACCACATACAGCAGATTCATGGAATATAGACAGAAGAAAAGTATAGGATCTTTCTCTGAAAATGTGCTGATTGTCTATTTTTCCGATCTTTCAAAGAAAATGAAGCCTTCAACGTTATGGTCTACCTATTCGATGTTGAAAGCTATCCTGAACATAAAAAATAACATTGATTTGGCAAAATACCCGAAGTTACGGGCTTTTTTGAACGCCAGTCAGACGGTTTCCATGCAAAAAAATCTCGAGTTTTTCAAAGGGAAGAAATCGAGAAATTTTTATCAGATGCCCCAGATGAACTGTATTTGTGTACGAAGGTATAAATATATTGAAAATGATCTATTATGGATTAAAGAAATAATTTTCAATTTATATTTTAGGTTGTACTTATTGTTGTAGTCGCTGGGGCTTGTAGATGTGATGAGCTTTTGCAAATGAAAACAGATGATGTAAATGATATGGGCGACAAATTGCTAATTATGCTACCAAATACTAAGACCAAAAGATGAAGATCTTTTGTAGTAACGGAATATTTAAGCGTTTACAGAAAATATGCAGCCTCCAGACCCTCGAATTTAAATAATCGGCTTGTCTTCTATAAGTATGCGAACGGTAAAGCACATCATCAATTGGCATTCACAAATTCGGTAAAATGCCAGAAGAAATTGCTACTTTTCTGGGACTATCCCATGCGAAAGAGTATACCGGGCACTGCTTTCGCAGAACTTCGGCTACGTTGCTGGTGCATTCTGGTGGGGACATAACAATGTTGAAGAAACATGGAGGATGGTAGGAGGAGTGGTCGTGGAAAATCGATCGTGGAAGGTAAGGTAATCTAAAATTTTACCTAGATGAATCTAAATCTAATTCGCGCCGAGAAACATCTAGTCCATTTAATTGTTCAGGATAAAGTAGCGCTAAGTCCTGAGGATGACAAACGATTTATTGTTCCTGGTTCTGACCAAACCTTACCATGGGGGTACTATTCTATTGATGCTTATATGGATGTCGATGCCAGCCATTTAAATATTCTATCTCCTTAAAATATATATATTATAAGAATAAAAAATATTGTTATATTAGTTATTATTTTGATTCATTATAATTTTCAATTGTGTAATAAAATGTTTGTCAATTGAATTGTTTTTTATTTTGATATATACGCCATTATACACATTATCAACTGACAGCAGGGGTGATGTCACCAACACGGTGGATGCGCACAAGATGGGTAACGGCCGCCTCATGGTTGACGCATGCGCAGATCGAACTGAGTCAAAAATTACCACGATGGACCTTGGCGATTTCACATGTTATTTTACATAAGGAATGGTCTAGAACCGGTCTAGCTCCTTTACTTGTATTTATATGTATATATACATATATATATATATATATATATATATATATATATATATATATATATATATTATGATGGATTGTTATAGTTGTATACTTTGCCGACAATACCACTATAATTGTTATATTATTAATTTAATATATTCAACTCTAGTATAGCTAGCTCAGTAATGAAGTAAAGAAAAATTTTTTTATGTATTTATTTATTTATGTGGAGAGCATGAGAAACTCTTACTAGTCTTTGGGATCCGGAAGTGATTTTAACTCTATATCTACAATATTTTACATATATGAATCATTCAAATAACTGATATTATATTTTTTTTATTAATTGGTGCGCCTATGTATAGAAACTTTTAATATAGCAATCGATTTTGTCTCACAATTAAAATAGATATAAATTATCAGTAGAATAATCGATTCCAACTGTCACTCGTATCAGTTGAAGTAATATTCATATGAACATAAACAATAGTTACAAGGATACCTTTAATACAACAACTATATTATATTGTTCAAGAACTATGTATTATAAATTTAAACAAAGTGATGAACTATCTTAAATACTAATATAATATTGAAATGACAAACAATAAAATATTTGTTAAATATAAATGGTAAGTACTCAAGTCTATGTTATTACCTTTTTTATGCTTTTAATATGTTTAATAGTTTCAGATACTAATTCTTATTACTTTTATTATAAATGTACATCTCTAATCCGAATGTTGGTACCAACAAAAATAAAAAGAAGCACTAACCTCTCAACCACTAATATTCCTTTCTTGAAATTCTGTCTGCTAAAAAACCATGTCATGCATACATATGTCATCCAGATGGAGATGTTTTTTACTAGATTTCTTGTTACAGGTAACACGTGTTTGTAATTTCTATTATTTTCGAATACCCAATCAATGCTCAATGTCTTATTCAGGAACTTTACATTACGATTTCGCACCACATCAACTGATTATTCAATTTGAAATGACTCTTTCATTTGTACCATAGCCTCCAATAACATGTATTTTTTATATATTGTATATATCTTCGTAGGAATTATTGTTTTATTAGCCTTATACTAGCTATTTCGAATTAATTGAGGTCTAATTATCCTATTTTGTTATTATTTTTATCCAAATTTCTTATATTCTTTTTTTAATGTCGACCCTTGTTCATCTCCTGCTACATATCCTCATCTACAATTCTCTTCTTAGTAATATGATTTAATACCTTTGAATTTTCTCCAATTTTCATAATTTTTTTAAGTGTGTATTTTTAATATGGAGATCAAATAACTCACTTCTTTGTACAATAACTCAATTTTCTCTTTTTAAATTCTTCAACCATTTAAGTTTTTTTAAATCTCCACCTTCCTTCATTATTCAAAAATCAACAACCAACTCCCGCCTTTCTTATTTTTCGTTGCTATTCGAAATCATAAATATGTTGATTTCAGATTCATTTTCTAATTCCTAATATATAATTACAATCCATAAAATTCACATATTTCTTGACTCAATAAATATAGATTTCTATGGTTCTGCTTCTTTTTCAATTAATAACCTTATTCCAGTCCATTGATAAAATGTTTTTTTGACATTTCTGACATTGTTTTATATATATAACCAAAACTCTCTAAATGTTAAATAATTAAGTTATTACATGTTTATTTATTGTAACTATTATTAATGTTCAATGAATATTTTTAGAATATGGATTACATGCTTCTTTTAATTAAGGAATTTTGATTTATAACTTGTTATTTATTACTTACAATGGATTGTCGATATGCTTCTTAAATGAACTACTGTGTTTAAAGGTAAGTCTTATCTTTTTTATTCAAATTTCTTATTACTATTGCTGATATATTGTATTCCATTATGAATAGATTATTTCATCAATAAATTCTTTTGGTATCATATTAAAGATATTCAATCAAATGTTCCAAACTTCAATATATATATATATATATATATATATATATATATATATATATATATATATATATATATTTATATATATATATATATATTTATATATATATATATATGTTTTTTTTTACTTTTATAAGGTAATAGATATTATGTATCCTGATCAAAATAGGTGCTAATAATTCTCTAACACTTAACAGATGATGTAAGACATATACAGTTTTTTTAAATACTGCATTAAAATCTTCTGTATATTGGGAATATTTTCATTAACCGATACTGGTTTATATAATTCTGTGTAGTATGCTGATATGAGTTATATTATTTTAGTTTTTGTATTCTTGAATTATTTTCAATATATATATATATATATATATATATATATATATATATATATATATATTTTAATATTTTTAATGTTCTACTGTTTTTATAATTATGTATTATATGATTTTATTTGAAATTTGATTATTAGATGCTGTTGTTACAATCGTGGCAGTAACTACACTAATGTGAAAACACCTTTATCACTGAATATAACCTATTTGAAATTTTGACAGGAATTGTCAAATTATTATGCCCGGCTCAGATGAATATGAAATTTTATATTCTGAAAGATAAATTACTACAAAATCGACTTACTCGCTCTCACCTCAGGGAGGGTTCAAAGATTAAAAAAAATTAATAATTTAAATTTATAAATTTCCAAAGAATATTCCAAAATTGTCAATTATACTATTGCAAATCTATAGTGACTGCTTGTTAGATAGAGTATATGTATTAAAATATATATATATATATATATATATATATATATATATTCATCAGAAATCATTCTAAAAATACCTGTCACGATTAACTAGTCCATTAATTATTTTTTTCCAAAAATGTAAAATAGAATATTTTTCATGATATAGTCTTAAGAAAATAGTGGAAATTTGTTGAGTGTTTTTCAGACTTGAATGAAAATAATAATCCTGTTGAGATTTCAGTACAAATCGCTGATAATGAGTCAATCAATGACTTCTAAAGCGAATTCCTCAAACTTTTTAGAAAAGTGCAGCCACTGTTACTTAAAATTAATTATAAGTCACAGACTTCAGATATCCGCTACTCGTGAAAATACTTACTTCCTTCGTTTGTCCTTGGGTAATTTAATATCATTTTGCATTCTGACATTTACCATGTCAGCGGGAGTTCCTACGATACCTCCTGCACCTCCAGCCAATGCAGCTATAGCAACCTTAGAGCCAAATGTATCGCTTTTTGTGTTTTGCTTCAATACTTCATATATACCAAACCTAGTAGTAGAATATGTTGCCTGCCTAAGAAGTGAAGCGGATAACCCAGCATATAGAGCTAGAACCCCTAAAAACAATAGAAGATTGCTGGTTACTCATTAGTGCACTATTAAAATTTACCTACTATAAAATTTGTACCTCTTGCAAAAAATGGTATATACAGGATATATACACCATTATCCACTTTTGACCCAATCATGTCATCATGTGGACATTGTTACTATTGTTCGGTACATTTCAATAAAAGTGGAAATGAATAAATATACCTACAATAATTTACTTTCGTATTTCCTAGTGGGATTATTTTACTACAAGTTTGGAGTTAGAGAATACCCCATAGGTATATACTGCTTAATACTACGTTACAAAAATTCTTTTTTTTCCTATTATATTTTAGGAAACATTCTGAGGTCTGCGTTACCTCCTCTTCAGTTTCATTAATTGTGTATTGAGTATACATTTGTGTAAACAGTTTTCATTTAAACTTAACAATGATAATAATGAAACAATTTGATACAGACAAAGTCTCTTCCAAAAGATAATGGAGTAGCTAACACTAATTGTATGAACTATATTTATTCATGAAAATATAATGATTTTAAGAAACGGTTTTTGTAGATTGGCTATATTCATTAGATTTACTAATTTGGCTCACAAAATTTGTTTACATAGGTTTGTCAAAAACCATATCGCTTATATACATATCAATAAGTATTTGAAGAGAATGAGCAAAAAATTATTACTTGAATAATCTTTCATACTGTGTAGAGTCTACGTAGAGTTATTATGGCCTTCTATAAAGCTGGCGAGGTAAGCTAAAACCAGCAGTCAAAGTATTTCAAGAGATTGGGTAAACATTATTACCTGAATAAGTTTTTATATCACACAATAAGCATGTTAAATTACAGCCACAATGTTTTGCTGCGATATTATATAAAACAGGCGAGATAAGCCAAAACCACGGGCCTAACATCATAGATACAGCTAGTTGCTATACTTGACTGCCAAAAGTGCACTTATAAATTAATTTATGAACGTTATTAAGTTATTCAAGTTTAGATAGCTACAAAATGTTCTTGAAATTTTATTTTATTGCGGAGTTTCAAAAAACAATTTATAAGTAAACGAATACTGTCCAATATAGATGTCAAAATTGTGCTGTGAAACATTAGAAGTCAATTTTTTTAAAAACAAACTTAACATCAGTGATTGATACTATTCAGGCGAAACACTCGAGAGTTATTATTATTACTACAAAAAATGTGATCAATTTATCAACTGTATTGTCTGTATTGAATTCGGGTCAACTCACCCAAAAGGTATATTTGGAATTTGACAGTAAGAATTTGCAACATTATTCAAATCTCTCATACGAATTGGATGAAGAAAATGTATACTAACTGCAAGGTGCACAGAAGTAATAAACTAGAGGACAAAATCCTTTTTTGCGAAGAAATTCGCCAATTCGGTCTTAGGGGACGTACGGAATAAAGATTCTAGATAACTATAGCGGAGAAATTGAAGCGGGTGTTACATTATCCGTTTAAGTTGTTTAAACTTCTGCTGTTTTTGACACATTGACGTGTTTTAGTTTATTTAGTACAAAAGCTGCCTTACTCTCCATATTATAAATATAAATGTCGAATCCGAACCATTATGAAAATAGAGTATTTCGGAAAACAATAAAAATGGATTTCTCACTTATATATAGTACCAATATTAATTCTCAAAACCACATATTTGGCTCAGGTTTTTGAAGAGCACTGTAGAACAATTATATGCGCAAGGATATGAAATGAATGTTCTGTATTTTATTAGCAATACTCACATTATTGTACCTTTGAAAATAATTGTTAAAACTGTGGATAGTAACTATATCTACTTTTAGACGCAGAGACTCAGTTTTTAGGTACTGCTTATGCAGCCGGAAGTTCAATGGTGTGAATTTTACTTAGATCGTTTGTGAATTCTCTTTAGTTTGGGTTCCATTCAATAAAGTATAACCATATATTTCAAAGGAATTTATTTGAACTTCACGAGTAACATTTCAGCCGTCCCGGCTAGACTAACGAAAACATCTCTTATTGCATTGAGCGCAACTCTTAACGTAACATTTCCCTCTTTTAGGTGTTAAACTATAATAAGAACAAACCAAACTACATAATAATTTAATCAAGAAGGTTTCCTTGACTACTTCTTAGGTCTTTTAACTTTAGTAGATTCAGAAACATTTGTTGATTCACATTTCGGTTAATGAAATTTTAGACGTTATAGGAACATTACTGCAAATTTTTATTGCACACACATATCACCATGGTTATTGTTCAGTTTCGCATTATCATTTTTTAATTTAAAAATAAACAAAGTCAATAGGATGGTCTGTGTGCCTTAATAAAGTCCAGCCAACTGTGTGGCATTTATTTTGTTACTATGGAAGCAAATATATTGAAATAGTGTGTGACAATCCTGTCAAGAGTAATAAAAATACCATTCAAAAATAAGAGCAGTGTTTTTTCATAAATAATAATATAATTTCTCACGAAGTTCTCGTTCGTTCAGAACCATATAAGGAACTGACGGTAAGGGAACGCAACATTGGTCCTTCTCAGCCGATAATTAGCCAGAAAACTAAGCTTAGCCGAAGCGAACATTGAAATCGAAGAGCAGATATCAGACACACGTGTATGCAATCATTGAAACCCAAGCTGGAAAACAGATTGAATCGACGCAGACGATAAGTATTCAGCAGTTCAGCACCTTTTTAGTGGTACCATTGTGATAGCACGCCACATAAGAATACCACATCCACCAATCAAGCTCTTGACAGAACAGAAATAATTACTTCCGAGGTCAGGTACAAATTATTTTATAATTATCCTTGCATTGCTGCTGATTTTACGTTACCTAGTCGCGTTTCCACTTGTTTTAATATGTATGTGATAATTTCGTGCATTTCTTGGCAGGCTATGGACAACAAAACTCAATTAGTATCAATACATTTCTATTGAATAAAATATTTGGGTTGTTAAAATATATCAAAACACCCAAGTTTCTCGTACACTCGTTTATATAATCAATTTCAAGCTTTAATTAACTTCATTTGAAAAAAATTCAATACAATGGAAAATGCAAATGGAGAAAGAAGGTTAATAGCTCGTCGCGCACAAATTAAAGCTGAACTTACGCGTTTTCAAACTTACTTAGATAAATATAGTCCCGAAAAATACTCGCTAACAGAAATCGAAACACGTTACGAAGTCACAAAAAACATTTTATCCGAATCTAAAGTTATACAGGGTGAGCTCGAAGATATTTTACTCGTTACAGGTACCTTAAATGAAGAAAAAGCTACTTCGGAACGCGAAGAATTTCAAAAAAAATATTTTAAAGCAATTTCTACCGCTAAAGATTTAATTTCTAAACGTGCCCCAGCTCCTATACAGATCGCTACTCCCGTAACATCAGTACCACAGCAGGTACAATCAAATACAAAATTGCAAGCCATGAAAATTCCCGAATTTTCAGGACAATACTCTGAATGGCAGGGTTTTAGAGATACTTTTACAGCCTTGGTACATAATAACGGTTCATTACAAAATATTGAAAAATTCTACCACCTTCAATCATGCTTAAAAAGTGAGGCTGCTCATGTTATCGTATCGTTACCTCTTTCTGACGCTAATTACGTCACCGCCTTTAATATATTATCTGAAAGGTATGATAACCGGAAGGCCATTATTAATGCACATCTTAAAGAAATATTTGAGTTACCATCTCTACATAGAGAATCACATGTCAGCTTACGCAATTTCCCCGATACATTTTTAAAAAATTTACGCGCTTTGAAAAGTTTGGGTGAACCAATCGACAGTAGTAGTACCATTTTATAATATCTTTTGAGTTCAAAGCTAGATTTTCCTACAAAACGTGAGTGGAAAAACTTCAGCAATGAAATTAGTAAGCCCAAAATTGAAGATTATTCTAAATTTTTAACTCAAAGGTGCCAAGTCTTAGAGGCCATAGATATAAAACCACCAGCTAACCACCCCGTAAACCGCACAAAACAAAGTTTTCAGTCTTTTAAACAAACCGATCCCGTTTGTCCTTCTTGTAATGATAAACATTTTATTTATGTGTGTCCAAAATTTAAATCTTCTTCGGTGTCCTCTCGTTTTAATGCTTTATGCTCAAACTGTCTCCGAAAGGGACATAGGAATTCGGATTGTAGGTCATTTGGTTGCAGGATTTGCAATGGACGCCATTCAACGCTTTTACATCAACCAAAAAATGTTGCAACATTCAATAATAGTAATAATGATAGTTCTCAGCCAAAACAGCAGAATCCTCGAAGAAATGTTAATTTTGCACAGATACCTCCTTCAATAAATATTGATACAAGTGATACTACTCAAGATAATTATCAAAATACTCCAGAGCCAAACGAAGTTCAAAATTGTACAGTATTGTCTCATCATTCTCAGAACCCGTTGTTTTATTATCGACTGCTCTTATTCACGTTTTTGACGTAAATAATGTTCCAGTGCCGTGCCGTGTTTTGCTCGATAGTGGTTTACAATCAAATTCTATTACTCGAAATATGGTAACACGATTAAATTTAAATACTCGAAAGTTAAATATGCCGGTTTCTGGAATAAATCAACTAAAAACAACAATTAACGAACAAGTTAATATAACTTTTTCCTCGATTCGTGTATCACACAAGTTAAATATTTCCTGTTTAGTTATTGACAAAATAAGTGATTTTACTCCGCAGGTGTCATTTGATGTTTCGTATTTAACTATACCCGATCTTCCTCTTGCTGATCCCGATTATAATGTTGCTTCAAGCATCGATATGCTTATCGGTTCATCATTGTTTTATAATTTACTTATTACGGGTCAAATTAAGCTTGGTAAAGGGCTGCCCATACTACAAAACAGCGTTCTTGGCTGGGTAGTAGCAGGTCCAATGCCGATAAATCTACAATAGTAAAAATGTTTCTTTCTAAATTCGCAAAATAATAATAATGATTGTAATTTAAGTGCACAAATAGAAAAATTCTGGAAAATCGAGGAAGTTCCTCAAAACCCAGAAACTTCTGATGTTGTCTCTTCAAAGGATAAAAAACTACTGACTAAATTTTTATAAAATAAATAATTCTCCTTTCCGTTGGTTACCAATTTTTCTTGTTTTTTCAAAGAAATTACTAATCTAAGATTTTCAATAACCAAGTGAGATTTTGAAATTCTTTTATTACATTTTTAATGTTGCTAGCAGAGACCTCTATATTTTACAATTTCAAATATTTTCTCCAAATCCTATTATGTTCTATCTATCATTAGATATATTCTACACAAATGTCATCGAAATTATGAAATGTCATGTTTGATATTTCTACTGAATCTTTCAAAGTTTAATAATTTACATATAGTACAGTGTGTATCGAAAGTATGGCAGCCAAAATTAAATAAATTTCCATACGTTTTACTTATTCTTTAAATTTCAAATAGAGGATCTGTTTTGATATATATATATATATATATATATATATATATATATATATATATATATATATATATATATCTTATATAGGAAAGAGTATCAGCTGTTTGAAAATATTTTGCTTATTATTTGAACTGAACTGAAACTATGTAGTTGAAAACACATCAAGAAGAAGCACAATCATAAGTATAAATGCATATAAAATCAGAATATATTAAATCATTTGTTTATAATAAATAAAATAACAACAATAAAATAAAGAAATTACCTTAATAATTGTCTTAAGTTAGAAAATGCTTAACAAGTATAATGGAGAACAGGGAATCTGCCCAAATATGGATGATTAGTTGTCATGAAGAAATCAGCTGTTTCACCTGAAATTAAACAAGTTTAGTTATCTAATTTAATAAGTAGTTAGTTGAAACAGTAATAATATAAATCAATTTCATATGCAGTATTAAGAAATAGATAAATTTATAATAGAAAAATATCAAGTCATAAAGATAATTTATATGTCATAATGTATATAAAATTTTATGGAATTAATGAATATTAAATGATGATGGATTCAAAGAAATATTTGCTACTAGAGAACTTAAATAGTATAAATAATCAGAGCAAAAGATCTTATAAAAGAATTTATGTTCATAAAAATAAATGTTATTTTCAAACTATCATATGTATATGTCAAAACAAAATTAGACATTGCCATGTCGACATATAAAAGGAATTTCACTATCAGTGAAAGATTTGTTCTATTGAAATTAGTTGAACAGTAAAAGAAAACAGATACTTTTCGGATGGAATTTACATTTATATATTTTCAAAAAAAACTCCTAAAGTGTAGAAATTGTGAAAATAGTTCGACAGCTACAGAAACAATGTGAAAGGTGGAAAGTGACATGACAAATTTCGATTAAATAAAATTTAACAAAAAACTTATTGATTAGATTAGTGTGCTTAGAAACAATATATTGGTTGTTGATTAAAAAATTGACGATCGGATAGAAGCGTTGGAAGTTGGTTTTTGGCGTCGAAATGGTGAGGATGTGATAAGAAACTTTTCCCAAAATTTCAAGTTAAATTACAAATTTTCATTATAAAAACCACAAATTCTTAACTAAGATAAAACCTAGAACACTTACATGTATTTATAACAGTTTTTCCCGTGAGAATATCCAAATTTCTCAATAAATCTAGCAGCTAGAACTTCGGAAGGCGTAGTCCTGTATCCAGACGGGATATATCTACAGAGTCCAAGCATCAGGTCAGTGCTATTTCATGTATATATAAGAATTTTTGCGTCTTCATGATCGATCTATAAAAAAAAACCTTTATATATTTTATTCACTAGACAAATTCTAAAATATTATTTAAAAAGGCCTATTCTATGATATAATAATGTTTGTACTTACGTATTTTCAAATCATATAAGAAAAATGCATCTTATTTCATTCACATAATTTTCCATTTGCATATATAAATTTTTTGTAACATATTTCTTCCAACAATTTATTTAATGTATGTATATAATCACCAACATAAATTCTTTTAGGCAAATCCATCAGCATTGTTTTAAAGGAAATGATGCTATGTATTTAATATTCACGCAGGAGCAGAGCGTCGTTGAGAAACGTTCGTTCCGTTTCGATTATATTCGTTATTAGTTGGTCATGCGCATAAGATAGTGTATATTCTAGATAATTCTGTGTTGGTAAATTCCATAGGCGTAACCGTTTTGATTAAAAAATATATTTAAATATAAAAATTTCATTATAAAATTAAATGATTGAAAATATTGTGTTTTGTGTTTCTTTTTATTCTGAATGAGCGGAATATCTCCAAATAATGCCAGGACTCAAAGAGTAGAGGAAGTCTCATGCTCCCGAACCAATATAATATAATATAAAATAATAATATATATCAAATAATAAATAACTGAGCTAGCCACATCACAAATAAATAAATATCTATATACAATTAAAATTAAAAATAAATAAATTAAAAACCTAGTTTAATATATATATATAAATATATATATATATATATATATATATATATAAATATTATAATATTCCCCGTTTTATAATTTATAATTATTGTTTTATTTATAATCAATCAATGTTGTTCAGCTAGCTCAGGGTAAATATATCAAGTAGAGCATGAGTACTCCTTAATCTCTTGAGTTGAGATTTTTATGTAATTTATTATTTTGTTTTATATATTTTCATAAAGAATTGTTTGTTTTCGTCTTTTATTTAAAATAAATTATACCCTGTCTATATTTATGTTGAGACACCTATGCTATCAATTATATTCCTATTTTTAGTTGTCACTTGAAATTAATGGAATGCATATTTCCTGTTTTTAATAGATGGTATAGAAACGAAAATGACTAACACTGTAATTATATATTGTCAAAACTACGTTGGAAATTGGAAAAGAAATACATGTATTAATATAAACAAATTTAAAATCAAAATAGTGGAACAAACAACTAAAACCTAATAACTCAACAAATAGGTAGGTATCTTTGCGCAAATTTATATTGTTTGAAATGGCCAAATTATGAAATTTCAAATTGGTTAACACTAACCTTTCACTAACGATGGTTTCTTGTGGCACCGACAATCACCAATATCCAATAACACCAACTCTCATATTAATGTGTCAACTGCATTCACTCAATCTGGACTCCAGCTTGACAAAACTTCTCCATGCAGGTCTTGAAATTCTTCACCGTCTCCCGTTCAACGTTCCATTTATTTGCAACACTCTTGTTACACTTTATAATGTTTTATTTATCTTCTTCTATTTAGAAAACTTGTTCATTAGTTTAGAGATCCTCTCAAATGATGCTCTTCGCTTTATTTTATTATTCCAATGCCTTTTCAATACATCTGTTTATAATATAAGCAAGGAAATGTAAGAAACTCACCTACCAAATTTGTAGATACATGTATTATTTATTTTACGTTGCATGTTCTTTAATCACATATATATAAAACTTTCCACGAAATAACAAGGCACAACTATTTTCAGTTTTATCACGTGCACAAAGTTTATAATACGTTAACATATTTTTTTATGATTGAAATAAAGTAGATTAAAAATTTCAAATATCCTCTCCATTTCACGAATCGATTGAAACTAAAGTAGTGTTTAAATATTTCAATAATACTATTTAGAATAACAGGAAAAAAAGTTACAATATTTGAACAGTTTTAAAACCAGATGTTCATCTTTCAGAGAAAAATAACGTTTCCAAACGATTATGTAAATCTATGCAAATGAGTCTGCATAGCCGTCTCAAACAATGAATAGTTTTTAAAGATATATGATGGTTGTGTGATATGGAAATTTAGATATATATAAATAAAATGCATATTTCTATGTTTATGGTGTAAGAATAGTTCATATTTTGAAAACAGGATAATCATTTATTTTTGGATATAATATTTATATGAGTCCAATAACTAAATAAAAGCGTCAACTGCATTTTATGAATAACCAATATTCTAAATTTCAATTTTTTTGTTCCTTCTTAATTAATAATATAAAATAAATTACATTGAATAGTGATGTTGATTTTATTATGACTTCGCCCAGGAACCCTACTGAGAAAAAGAGTGGTGTATAAATAGGAGCAGCCGAGGTAAAATTTTGAAATTAAATTAAACTACGTGATGCAAAATAGCAAAATGAATAGGAGAAAATATTAATAAAAATATAAATAAAAAATTTGTTTTCATATATTAATTAGCTAGCTAAAAGTATATCATTATTTCAGTATCAACGTTGCATTTCATATTCAATTCAAATTCTCAATTATAATATAATTACACACAATAAATAAATTTTCACACATAATATATTATTAACAATATATATTTATATATATATATATATATATATATATATATATTATCATATTATCAAAAATTCAAATATTCACCAATAAAATTGTAGAATGAATTTTGTATAAATGAATAAAATACTGAGATTAAACCAGAAAAGAAATTTGATACGGTTACCACATTTCTCTGTATCTGTATCCATTTCATAGCAATCAAATCAGCTATTTAAAAAATAAATCAACTGTGAGAAAAGATGAGTTATTAGTTAAATGAGAAAATCAGAATTTATCATTTCTGCCAACAAAATTTAGCATCCTGTTGAAAAGAAATATAAACGTCAAAATAGGAGTTGACAGATAAAAGAAATTTTTGGAATTTTAAAAATGCAAGTAAAGGTATAAAAGGTATTTATTAGAAATATAAATAAAACTGTTTAGTAATTAGTTGGTAACAATTATATACAATGTGAAAATTAGTGAATAAGAGAAATGTACCATAAAATTGTGGCTGGTAGCAACTGAAGTAGGCAAAATTTGAGAAGAATCCACGAGACGGATATAGTCTCGTGGATATAGTGGATATAGTCTCTTTAGACAATCAATTGGGGGTATTTTCATCTAAATTTGATAATTTTTTGAATTGTTTGAATTTTAATTAATGTTTCAATTTCAACATAAATTAATTCATAAATTACAAAACTTTCTTTCAAATTTCAATTTACGATGTGTAATAATTTATTCACTGTTTTTAAAATACAGCTTGATTGAATCTTCACCTTAAGATAACTCATTGTTGTCTTGTATATCGGTATATTAGCCACTATTTATTGATGTCAATATCGTCATCAGCTTAGACAAAATGATGAAGATTTAAAACAAAATTGTACAACCTTATTTCAGGGTACAATGTAAATCATGTTAATTCAATACAAGAACTTTATATTTAAATTTTATTTACCTATGTAGAGCTAGTTAAGAAAATCTATGTTTCTATACACCTGTTGAAATATTTTGGGAGCGTAAGTTCTCTTTTTTAATTATTTTTTCAGTGAGTCAACTTTTGTAATTTTATAGGATAGCTTTGAGGATGGCATATTGGCCGAAAGCGCTTAGTTGAATTTATAATAAAATACACACTTAGTACTCATAGTTTTATTCATTCAATGAATATAAATGAATCTGAAAGCCTAAAATCTATATGTGACGGATATTGAACCGAAAGGTCACAATAGATATAGGAAGATTTAGTCAGTAAGAATAAACCATGGATCTTTAAAAATACGAATAATTAAATAGTAGTAACGAGACGTTCACGGTTATACGCGCCTAATATACCAAAGAACTGACTCAACAAGGCTAAGGCCGGTTAGTGTGAACAAGGCGACGAACTGTGTGTATTCATTTAATATGTATATATATTATAGTTCCGTATCATAAAATAAGTTAGTCATAAATAATAATTCGTTGTTAGTTGTACCTCGTATTGTAAGTCATCGACTCGTTGACTATGGTCACGGCTTGTTGTTATTAGATATTTAAATATATTGACCCAATGAGTTTTACAAAACCATATGGTATTATTTCTCACCGATTGGAGATAAGTGTTCCCCTACATTGATGGTATGGATGTCAAATGGCTTAACAAGTGGAACACTTACTTCTAATAACCACATATATATATATATATATATATATATATATATATATATATATATATGTATATATATATATATATATATATATATATATTATTCTGGATTGGTACTCCTATGATACCTTTATTATTGTAAAGTAGTTTAGATAATATGAATTATCACTTTTGGTTTGCCCGGTATATTAGAAAATTTTAAAATATGTCATAAAATAATTATACCTTACATGAAAACACTATATCAAATCTTTGTATTTGAATAAAGAAAATTTTTTAATCAAAAATCCTTCCTTTTAATTTCTTTATAAAATCCTAGAGACGGTCCTGTATGTTTGATTCCAAAACCCTTCTACGATTCAGAAACGCCTGGTCAATAATGCCAACTGTTGAATAATAGATGGAGCAATCATCGAGAAATGAAACTTTTCAATAATGCAATTTCAAATCTTTCAAGTGAAAAACGTTATTTACTATTTAGAAAAACAAATACATTATTCATTTATAAAAACTCATAAAAACAAACTATCTACGATGATCATTCATTCAACAAAACATACACTCAAATGAATTATTATTATATGTGATTACAAATTATGCAACATTATATACACGTTTAAAAAAATCATGTTACAAAATTCTCTATGAAATAAAATGGCGAAAATAATGATGGTTAAAGTGTATGAAATATCAAAGTTCAAATGTTTGCACAACACAAGTGAGTTTATTTAACCTTTTTTATTTGAATGAAATAGTTTTAAATACCTGTTCACTTTTCCATTTTAATACACCTCATTGATTGTTTTTAGATTACCTCCTGGAAAACCACACAGCTTGTCGTGCTTGGGTAGAAATCAAAATTGATGTTATATTTCATCCACATCAATACATTTTAAATGGAATTCCATAGTCCAGCTCTTTCTGAAATGTATCGTGGAGACACCATTCCCACGATACGATATTTTACTTGGTTATACAGATGAAATTTTACGGTTAGTATTCTATAATTTTTTCCAATTATTTGTTAAATCTAGGTTTATCTGCTTGATTCTAAATTTGTTGAGTTATATTTAAGAATAATGCATCTCTTTTATAGTTACCACTCCAATGTGCTGCTTTTTGAATAATTTTTCTCAAAATTTAGCTTTTCCCATTCACTCTACCAAAAAGAATTCTACCTAGTCAATAGTGTCCATTATCAATAACTTTCTTTTATTCAATTTTTTCAGTTTTTAATACGCTTGCCGCTGATCAAACTATTTCAAATCTAATCCATCAATCAAAATTGGCTATAAAAAATTCTTGTTGACAAATTCCATCTCAAGTTTCAAATTACTCATTTATCCTTCTAGGACATTCTGTTTAATATTTTTAAATGATTAAATCTGATATATCACTTCCTTTAAATTATATTCAATTTGATCCATTCGGAATGACAATTCATTTCACAAACGTCATACTTTTATAAACTTAATGTTATTATTATTTTGACTTTCTACCTTGACATATACTAAATAATTATATAATGTTACCAGAGAATTTCTTTCAATATCTAATTATTATTTTTGAAAACAAATCATAATATTTTGATTTTTACTGTGTGAGAAATAGATTGTTATAATTTATATAATGTAACGTTCAAAATTCTCTCTCTCAAAAGCTAGAAATCATGTTATATATTTCACATATGTGTATTTACAAAGTGTATTGAAAATATCATTTATGATTCTTCAGTTTGATTCTTGTTTATTTTCTCTATTGAATAATGAATGATACTTCTACTGAGTCTTTATTTCGGACGATTCAAGAAATAATTCGAACTCTAAAATTTTGTATTTGCAGAGTGTTGCAGGTTCCTTTCTATGTTAATATATATATATATATATATATATATATATATATATATATATATATATATATATATATATATATATATATTTCATCAAATATTTCTTCACCATTTTTTATATATATATTTATGCGTGGAATTTCTTGGATTAAGGTCATAATTAAACTTTGGGAGTTTCTTTCAATACATTTTTTCTTTATTAATAATTACGTACGTTTCGACAATAATTTTGTCATTATCAAATTATCTAAAAAAAAAATTAAAATTATAAAATACATTTTTACAACGATAAGTATGTTACAATTAAAAAGTAAAAAACGGTAAAATGTATTATTGGTACAAACATTTGAAGCTGATACTTTGCAAAGAAATAAATTACCTGTCTGTTGAGAAATTACGTGGTTGAAAGATTTTAACGATTTTCAAAATGCTTTTTAAAAGTATATGTTTCCATGTCTAAACACCATTCCCTCATTATCAACAGTCTAATTCGTTTTGAAGATAGTATTTGTAAAATGTACATTAATGTTCTTTTTTTATAACAACATATCAACTACACATTGAATTTTTGTTTTATAGTACCAGCGATATTTTACAAATGTTAGAGTATATTCAATAGTAAGGTACAAAAGTTTTCAGAGGTGGTACTCAGATACTTGTTTATGTTATTATTTTTTTAAAATACCGTCGTAAATTATACTTAAGTTTTTTATGTCGTTTCTGGAGTTAATGCTATTGGAATCCTGTTTAATATGTATCATCTCCAAAACAGTTCTAACACTATCATTTTTTTCCCTTTCGAGAATTTTAGTTTGGTCAAAGTTAAAAGAGTGTCCAGTTTGTTGTCTATGATTTGAGAGTGCTGTTACATCTGTTTTGGAGTATTTATGAGCTTGTAGTCTCTTTTGTAAATATTGTTTACTCTGACCAATGTATGTACTGGGGCAATCTTGGCAAGGAATTTGATATACTGTAAGTGTTTGTTTGTTTTTATTTACTTTTGGTTCAATTTTTGAGAAAAATATCTTGTTGGTGTTATTCAATTTGTGGGAAATTGATATTTTTTCCTTTTGTGTTATTTTGTTTATTTTTTCTGACAGACCATTTACGTAGGGAAGCGAGATGTAAGTATTGGATTTTTTATTAGTTTGGGAGTTGTTATAAATGGAATGAATTCGTTTATTGATTATTTTATTAGTGAAATGTAGTGGGAAGTTGTTTTCTGCTAGGATTGTTTTAGATTTTCTCAAATTAGCTTCTCTAAATTTAGGGTGTGAGAGTTTAATAGCTCTATCAGTTAGATTATTTATTACACTCTTTTTATGACGTAGTGGTGCATTTGAATAAAAGTTTGTATATCTATGAGATGCATCTGGTTTTGTATACCAATTTGTTGTAATATTCCCATTTTTGTCATATGAGATGGTGGTGTCTAAGAAAATGATTGTTTTATTATTGTCTGTTTCGATTGTAAAATTCAGTCTCTCATTAAAATTATTAAAACTATTCAAAATTTCATCAATTTTATCAATAGGTACACAAGTCAAAATGTCATCAACATACCTTTTAAAGAAAACTGGTTGAAAACTTAAGGAATTTAAAACTTGTTTCTCAACATACTCCATGACCAGGTTAGCTATAGTTGCTGCAAGAGGTGATCCCATTGCAATTTCATAAATTTGAGAGTAAAATTCATCTTCAAACTGAAAATAAGTTGACAAGAGACATAATTGTGCGCCATCAAGAAATTCTTTCAAATTCAATGATTTGTGATATTTGATTTCATTCCATTTCTCCTCCAATATACGTAAAGCAAGTTTTGTATCAATGTTAGTGTACAAAGATGTTACATCAAGAGAGATTAGTATATGGTTTTGTGGTACCTTTTGTGTTCTCATAAATTTCACAAATTCCCAGGAGTCTTTTGTAAAAAAGTCATTTTTACCAATTATACTAGATAAAATATTGGATAAGTATTTTGACAAATTATATGTGGCTGTTTGAAATTTATAAGAACACAAAAGGTACCACAAAACCATATACTAATCTCTCTTGATGTAACATCTTTGTACACTAACATTGATACAAAACTTGCTTTACGTATATTGGAGGAGAAATGGAATGAAATCAAATATCACACATCATTGAATTTGAAAGAATTTCTTGATGGCGCACAATTATGTCTCTCGTCAACTTATTTTCAGTTTGAAGATGAATTTTACTCTCAAATTTATGGAATTGCAATGGGATCACCTCTTGCAGCAACTATAGCTAACCTGGTCATGGAGTATGTTGAGAAACAAGTTTTAAATTCCTTAAGTTTTCAACCAGTTTTCTTTAAAAGGTATGTTGATGACATTTTGACTTGTGTACCTATTGATAAAATTGATGAAATTTTGAATAGTTTTAATAATTTTAATGAGAGACTGAATTTTACAATCGAAACAGACAATAATAAAACAATCATTTTCTTAGACACCACCATCTCATATGACAAAAATGGGAATATTACAACAAATTGGTATACAAAACCAGATGCATCTCATAGATATACAAACTTTTATTCAAATGCACCACTACGTCATAAAAAGAGTGTAATAAATAATCTAACTGATAGAGCTATTAAACTCTCACACCCTAAATTTAGAGAAGCTAATTTGAGAAAATCTAAAACAATCCTAGCAGAAAACAACTTCCCACTACATTTCACTAATAAAATAATCAATAAACGAATTCATTCCATTTATAACAACTCCCAAACTAATAAAAAATCCAATACTTACATCTCGCTTCCCTACGTAAATGGTCTGTCAGAAAAAATAAACAAAATAACACAAAAGGAAAAAATATCAATTTCCCACAAATTGAATAACACCAACAAGATATTTTTCTCAAAAATTGAACCAAAAGTAAATAAAAACAAACAAACACTTACAGTATATCAAATTCCTTGCCAAGATTGCCCCAGTACATACATTGGTCAGAGTAAACAATATTTACAAAAGAGACTACAAGCTCATAAATACTCCAAAACAGATGTAACAGCACTCTCAAATCATAGACAACAAACTGGACACTCTTTTAACTTTGACCAAACTAAAATTCTCGAAAGGGAAAAAAATGATAGTGTTAGAACTGTTTTGGAGATGATACATATTAAACAGGATTCCAATAGCATTAACTCCAGAAACGACATAAAAAACTTAAGTATAATTTACGACGGTATTTTAAAAAAATAATAACATAAACAAGTATCTATCTGAGTACCACCTCTGAAAACTTTTGTACCTTACTATTGAATATACTCTAACATTTGTAAAATATCGCTGGTACTATATAACAAAAATTCAATGTGTAGTTGATATGTTGTTATAAAAAAAGAACATTAATGTACATTTTACAAATACTATCTTCAAAACGAATTAGACTGTTGATAATGAGGGAATGGTGTTTAGACATGGAAACATATACTTTTAAAAAGCATTTTGAAAATCGTTAAAATCTTTCAACCACGTAATTTCTCAACAGACAGGTAATTTATTTCTTTGTAAAGTATCAGCTTTAAATTTTTGTACCAATAATAAATTTTACCGTTTTTTACTTTTTAATTGTAACATACTTATCGTTGTAAAAATGTATTTTATATTTTTAAATTTTTTTAGATAATTTGATAATGACAAAATTATTGTCGAAACGTACGTAATTATTAATAAAGAAAAAATGTATTGAAAGAAACTCCCAAAGTTTAATTATGACCTTAATCCAAGAAATTCCACGCATAAATATATATATATATATATATATATATATATATATATATAATGAAATATTCACAAAACTGAAGCAACGATTTATTTTAAAAAAAATAAAGAAAAATATCAAAAGTTAGCAATTGACAAGCTAGGGCAAACTATAACCCGAACTCTAGGTGAAGGCTATTGGTTCGGATAATATAAATATAACATACCAGTAATAAAGTTATACCTACTACCAGGAACATTGATAATAATAAGGGTCACATCTGACATCACCGCAAATATATCAAGAAAAAAAATTTAAAAATATATATGTACATATATATATATATATATATATATATATATATATATATATATATATATATATATAACATAAACAGAATTAGGGGGCACATCACGCAAAAGAGGTTACAGAGAATTAGTGGTAACCGTAGACATGCATGTTTCTGGCTCATTAGCCTTCATCGGTACGGCATAACCAAGAAAAGGTGTACAACTTGGGAGCAAGGATGTTAATTGAAACATGAGAAAACACAAACAACGGATTTCAACAAGATAACCAAACGCACATTTGCGCCTTCAATGGAAGACGCCTCCGTGTCTTTGTTGGTTGTCTTAAAAACTCGGGATCTTCCATTGAAGGCGCAAATGTGCGTTTGGTTATCTTGTTGAAATCCGTTGTTTGTGTTTTCTCATGTTTCAATTAACATCCTTGCTCCCAAGTTGTACACCTTTTCTTGGTTATGCCGTACCGATGAAGGCTAATGAGCCAGAAACATGCATGTCTACGGTTACCACTCATTCTCTGTAACCTCTTTTGCGTGATGTGCCCGCTAATTCTGTTTTTGTTTTATATTCCACGCGTTATTCTTTAATCTTTTCATTGATTATTTGTCTATTTCCAGGGTCAGAAGGTTTAGACAGGAGAGCTATAGACGCCTCCGTGTCTCTGTTGGTTGTTGTATTGAAAACTCGGGATCTTCCATTGAAGGCGCAAATGTGCGTTTGGTTATCTTGTTGAAATCCGTTGTTTGTGTTTTCTCATGTTTCAATTAACATCCTTGCTCCCAAGTTGTACACCTTTTCTTGGTTATGCCGTACCGATGAAGGCTAATGAGCCAGAAACATGCATGTCTACGGTTACCACTCATTCTCTGTAACCTCTTTAGCGTGATGTGCCCGCTAATTCTGTTTTTGTTTTATATTCCACGCGTTATTCTTTAATCTTTTCATTGATTATTTATATATATATATATATATATATATATTTATATATATATATATATATATATATATATATATATATATATTATATATATATATATATATATATATATATATATATATTGCAAAAATAAATTACTAGTCATGACCAAATAAAATCAACGACAAACCTCCATTGAGCACCTTACTATAATTTTTAAACTTGATGTTACTGATATCCATAGCACCTGATCGGAAAAACGCCTCACACCAATATGGCTACCATCAAGTATGTCGAATTTATAAGTATCGTAGATGTTACCTCGTAGGATAACACAGTGGAACTGGCCTTATGCCCAGTTAAACTACAGTTTCCCTTACCCAAATCAGGTGTACACCGTCTATGACACGAAATAACTGCCTGGCCATTTCTCACGTTGAACAATTTTTAACGTTACACATTCACTTTATGCGGAAGATCGAGTTATTTTCGAACAAGACAATTATGATATGGATTATATCATACGAAATTTGAGATTTGGGGCCTTACAATAAAAATGGATAAGACTGAATACTTATGTATCGGACAGCAGGTTGCATATTTAAATCTGGAAGATACAATAATCAAAAGCTGTCAAATTTTCAAGTACTTGGGATCAGTTGTTCACCAGAATGGAACTTGTATAAGGGATATGGAAATAAAAATAACGCGGGGAAAACAAGCTCCAAAAACATTACATGGATTGGTATGAAATAACATAATTAACAAAGAAAAAAAACACAATTTTCCAAAGTATAATCCAAAATATAGTTTTAAATGGAGGTGAAGTATGGCCAATGACAATCACCGTCAGAAACAAAATAAGAACTGCGGAACTAGACTATTCGAAATATGCTACATACAAATTACTGTGGAGCACGAACTGATTGCTTGAATAAACAAAAAATTGTTTCGATAAACGATTGACTGAAAACCACTATCACTCAAATTGTTTGTGTTATTCGCACTGTAAGTGTTGTCGCGGCACAAATTATGGCGGCTATAGAAGATAACTGCGGTCAGCGCGAAACTGCGAGAAACGTTAGTGTAAATCTTTCGAGTGCTCATAGAGTATGCAGCGGTACGGAGAGATTGGCGCACCCGAAAACTTTGTTAAATACGAGACAGAACTAGACAGCTACAAATTATCGCTTTCCTTTTTCCCTTGAGGAACAGAACGATAACGGCAGTTTATTTTCGAAATCATCTGCAAGAAGTGAGAAACGTGAGCGTAAGAGGTGGATGGAAGGATGTGACTTAACTAGAGCTACTCTACCACCGCTTTCAATGAACACGGGATTGCCAGGTTGAATTTTGCATCAGAACGATTAGCTTGGATAACATAGTATTGGAATCGCGTATTGTTATCGCAATTCTGTCTTATGATCTCAGAATTATGAAGGTATGACGATAACAAGGCAAGAGATATGCGGAAGTTTTTGTTGTCAAATGACTTCCAATTCATAGAGGGTCAATTATAGCAGAACGGGGCATTCTTCTGACGTTCGCACGGAGTTAGTCTTCATCAGGAATGGGACGTGAGTGTGCATTTTAACCTAGCCTTGTTGGGACCATGCTTGCGACAAATAAGTAATACATAGCAAATTTTGAAGGATACATAAATATTTTAACATCATCTAACAGAACATATACCACATTGCGAACCTACGTATATTGATGCAAAATGAAAAATTGGAAGCTGAAAATCCTACTTTATACTCGTATCATAATATTTGGTTCTAAGAGGGGCAGTGAAATATGCTTGTATGTCTGACTCTCTGCTGTTTATTCCAAGTCACACGTAAACATTGTCGACTACCATATAGATAGATAATAGTCGTCATCAAGTTTGTTAAATTGGGCGTCTAGTCATCCCTGATATTTGAAAAAAAAATATAGCAAAATTATTGAAGCTAGAGTTATACAGATATTCTCTGTAAAAATGGTACATTTTTTTAATTCTATATTATTTCATTTTCCAGATTTTTCACTTGCCAATTTTGAGATGATTTTGATCTCCAAAGCTGTTCCAATTTACGCTCATAAAAAATTGGCATTACATTAAGATTTATTACCTATAGACATGTAGCAGTTTAATCTGATTAAATATTTTCCATACAAAATGAAAACTAACTAACCTTGCTTTTTGATAATATTTCTGGTCATTCCTATAATAGAAAGCTTTCCTTCTTGTTGCGTTTGTAAATGTACTTTTAGAAGGTCCAGCGGATGTGTGAAACATGCAGCACCTGCTGATGCTGTTCCTCCAAAGTACCATCTAGATAACTTTTGCTGATTCTTTTCCATGATCTGTTGTTTAATTGGTTCCTAAAATATAAAAAACATCCATTTGAAATATTTTTCTAATCATAAATCGATTTAGCGCCATCCTAATGCGCCAGCATGCAGTTTGTTCAGGTTGTATATAGGTTCAATGAATAATTAATAGGGTGAATATGTATTGGTGTATTCTGGGACATTCTCAATAATAATTACACTAGGAACTATCTCTACATATTCAATTATCAGACAAAATACTTCTGTTATATTTTCGTACATGTTGTAAATTTATAGGAGTTAATAGATATATTTTTGAATTCTCAACTTTGACAATGTCTAAAAACTGAACATTGCCTTATCATAAAACACTCATATACAGGGTATTCCAGAAAAAGGTTTCTCCATTTCTTGGTTAGCTAGAGTACTGAAAAATAAGTGGGGTTTGCTTAGTAAAAAAATTTCGTATCGGCCTCTTGATTGTATTAAATATGGAGAATATTGTAAGAAACTTTTGTATGTATTTGAATAAAACGTTCTGGAAGCTGGCACATCCCGTGAATTGATTTTTATATTCGACTTTTATAGAGGACACGGTTCGTATTAAACAGTTTTGACATAACATTAGGTTAGATTTTCTAATCCAAATTTTGAGTGAACTCAAACATCACCCAATTTCACACTAGGAAGTTATTGATTAACGAAAAGATCGAGAGGAGAAAATTGTAACAAATTTGACGAAATACAGGAAATATTCAAACAGTCACACGAACTGTTCATGTCTCAACAAACTATTTAGGTAGTCCAACAGACGATCAACCGATTAGAGTGGATTTTTTTGATACATTACAATTTTTTTTCAAAATATAATATAATACTTTCAATGATGTGATGATAACCACATGTTAAGAAGTTATCACATAATCAAAACTCGCTTGAAGTGAACGTTTCTGCAGCAACTTCATGTTTATATATTGATTATCACATTCTACGTAGACATCCTAATGGTAATGTGATATCAAAATCGGCACAGAGGCATAATTTTATACAGGGAATATTATTTTATGTATTATTCTACATTTTGTCACAGTGGGCGCCATGTGAATGATTCCTGATGATGAAATCGACTGGTAACTTTTTGGCGAATCTTTTTAGTGATTTTGATTAGAAAATATGACATAAACATAATTTCTACGTAATATTGGTACTCTTGTTTAAACACGATATTTTCATCCGTTTTCGAGAAAATCGCAATTGAACAGTTCATAGTCTCGCAAGAAGATTTCAAATATTATTTCATTTATTAAGAGAGTTGTAATATGTCGCTGAGACATGTTACTATTGTCATCGACTATTTTGGAGAGTTACTTATTCGACGGCTACTCCCACCTCTAATTCCAAATCCTATTATTTCGAATATTAGGAACGTATCGTTGATGGTTTTTACTACCATTAACTGGCTATTTAAACTACGATTGACGTGGAACTCGGCCTCTTTCATTCATTTCTTCGCTGAAAAGTTAATCAGCATTCTCTGTTAAATATCAATTTGTGTGTGAATTTTAATTTTCTTCGCTGCTCTGCAGCCTTAAGGACCGCTTTAAGGACCGTCTACTTTAAGGACCGACCTAACGACCGTTTACCTTAAGGACCGCTTTAGCATGTACCGACCTTAAAGAACGTCTACAAGATCCACTCATCGGACCACATCGTCCATATAACAACGGCTCAAGAACCCTCGACTACTGCTGCGAGCTGTACGTCCCGAGTCTTCCCAAGATAAGTCCCTTACTTATTTTTGGTATATATAAAATATTGAGTTGGACATTTTACTACATAACTGATATTTATTCGTATTTGTATTGAGAATATACGGTTTTTGTAAATTTATTATTGTGTGTCAAATAAATCCATTTGTCCCGAAATTTTGTCTTTTGATTCACCTTATCCCAATTGAGATAATGAAAAATAGTGTAACTAAGGCCGAATTCACTACCTGAGCAGAGTCCCAAGGCCGGGTAATTGAAAAATTTGATTTCGTTCTCTGAATGTTTGTTATCTATCCTCTTTAACTCCTTTGTATAGTTAGTTGTCTGTAAATCTATCTGATTATGGAGAGATTCTGTTTTCTCACCAAGATTTCCTCCTAATTCTCGGATTTTTGTTTCTGTGACGTCTACCCTCGTTTCCATTTCTGTTAATTTTCTTTGGTGTGTCTCAAATTGTTTGTTAAATTTAGCAGATATCTGCTCTAGTTTTTTGTCCAAGTTTTCTACACTGTCTTTTATTTTTTTTTGTATGTCCATTTTTAATTTTTCAGAACTTGTTTGTATGTCCATTTTTAAATTTTCTGCTATTGTGTTCATAAATTCCATTATTTGTACCATTTCTACGTTCACACCTGGATTAGTTAGTGTTGTTTGTTGTGGTAGATATTGGCAAACTTCTGGTATATTTTCTGTTTGTTGATCTTCTAGATTATCTTGTATCAAGCTTCCTTGTGTACACTCTAGATCTATTTGTTCTTCTGCAATTTCTTCCTCCATTATTTTCTTTAAACGTACCAATATTGTAGGTTTGTCTCCACTATCATCCATTCTCCTGATTCTGAGAGCTTCTTTCAACTCAGAAAGTTTCATCTTTTCACATACTTCCAATTTTTCCGACATGATTATTTGATTATGTCTTTTTATTATTATAATTTTTATAACAATAATAGAGGTGTATTTATTTAGTAACCGTTCTTCTAAACACGACAGTTGTCACAATCATGAGATTCGTTTTTTTTAGGATTCTTTTTTATTATATTATTTAGTTTAAGCTTGTAATTAATAAATGAAATTTAGACGGTATTTATTACTCCTTACCTTTCCCGAGTATTTTTAATAATAAACAGTTTGGTTTCATAACATTGGAAGTACAATCGAGTCTTCACATTTATTTTTGTAATATTAATTTACTAATTTTTTTTACGAATCTCATCGAGCCCCACGTTGGGCGCCAAATTTGTGGCGTTAATTTTACTACGTCTTCTTCTTTTGGGCGCCTATATAAATTTAGAAAAATAATTGTTTATATTTCTTGATAACTGAGACTTTATGAGACGTTGATACTTTTCATTCTACCCCTGTAGGTATTATATTTGAGCATGTGATTCCTCTCAAGGCGTACGGGCTATGGAGATTAGTAAAACTCGAACGAAGACAAATAAGTTTACTCTATGCCCTCGATTGTACAGTATAACTGTCCAATTAAAAACGAAACAAACTGTCCATTAAAACATCAATATAGAAAAACAAATACATTTATTTACATAGATATTTAAAATAGAGATGATGAACGTATAAAAATAATCCAAAACAATTTAATAAATGGGAATTTTCCCATTATGAAACATTTATCTAGTGAGAGTTCGTTACGTCAAACTTGACCTTGCAATTGTATTTATATTTATCTTGACTGTCCTTTGTTGTTGTTCGGATTAATATTATGGATTGAATTTAAGGTAAGTAAATTATGGATAAACTTACCAAGAGATAATATCTTTATTGTTTTTTATTTTAGTTATCCATCAGCAATTGACAATGTGAACCACTACGGCGTCAGGCAATTCGCAGTGGGTATGCGAATTCATCTGTTAGGAAACTCTTCTTCGGATAACAGGTAACAAACGAAATTATATTATTAAATAAATACTCTTCCATATAGATTTGTGATAATGATTTATGTCGTATAATGTTTAAATTAGTTATTTTCTACGTCAACATAAACTTTGCTGTCACTTCTCGGCAGGTAAACCATCTTGACGATTCTTTTTTATTATAGTTACCTCTGTTAATCTACGTCATGGAAACACATGACTGTGGAGCAAAAATTATACACAGCTCCGTCTACCACGTTCAAATACCGACTGCCAGGACAAATTTGATTAACATAACCTCACTTATTACATATAAAAAATATGATTTTTTCTAAAAACTAATTTTAAACATATTAAAATTAAGGATTACGATCTACTATACTACCCATAGTATGTCCTTTTTACCATAATTGTTATTAAGTCCGAAATTGTATAAATAAATTTGAGTTTGACAGTTCTTGATATTGAATTTCAAATTTTAGTTTTTCTTATTAGAAACACTTTTTCACCCTATATTACTGTTTATAGTGAAACACTTGACCACTGTTTAGTACTGCTTCCTTCTGGTGTCACATACTTTGTTTTGATTACAAATATTTCAAAGAAATATTTACTAGATTATTTAACCTCTTCGATTTACAATAAATTACAATATTAAATGAAAGATTCAGTCATTTTTGCTTTGATATTTCCTAACAAGAGTAATTAGGATAGTCCATACATAATTTAACCCATCTTGTTAGTTAATAAATTAATTATAATACACACGTTATTATATGACTACCTAGTACGATGCATTTCATCCCTATGGATTACGTATAACAATTTAGACTCTAATATTTCATCATTCTGAAAGAATACATTATAAACTTGAATATTATTGACAATAATTTATCTTCCTCTATGTGAAATCTAATATTAAGAACATAGTTTTTAAACTATAATAAAATTGGGGTTTATTTGAATGTATCATCAAATAATATTGTTAAGGAGTAATATGGTCTTCATTATGGACAGTTTTTACTGTTCCAATATATATATATATATATATATATATATATATATATATATATATATATATATATAAAGAATTCAGTTGTGTAGGAATATTTTGCTTATATGAAAATAGATTGAAATGATGAAATTTAAGGAAACATTATAAAAAGAAAAAGAAAACACCATTCATAATAAAATGTATATAAATGAAAGATATATTAAATAATTAGTTTATAACAAAAATAAATAAAGAGATTACCTTAATAAATGTATAAAATTAGAAACTGCCTAATAAATGTAGTGGAGAAAAGTAAAGTTGCCCAAGTTGATGAATGATTATGTGCTATAGCGTAGTCAGCTGTTCATCTAAAATAAAAATGATCTTAGTATAGTCAATTCATAATTATTATCAGTTTAAATAGTTAAGTTATTAAGCATATACATATTTAAGAGAATAGGGAAAATAAGTTTCATAGATAAGTTAATAATGATATAGAGAAAAATTATCTATAGCAAAGTAGAGTAAATTTAGAGTCAATAAATAATAATTAGTGAATGAATTTAAAGAAATATTTGATAAGACCGTATAGAATGAATGTACATAATTTAAAACAAAGAATATAGAGAGGTTACATGAAAGAATTTATGTTCATAAGTAAATATAACTGTCACAGTAATAAATTGTCAAAAACAAAACTAGATATTGGACTATTAAAAGGTGATTATGTATATCACCAAATATAAAGTATTTATTTGATAACAATTCAAAGAACTCTAAATAAAACTTATAATGCCAAGTGAATTTACATTAGTACAAGTATAAAACTTTTCTGTATGTGAAATAAATATTAACATAATTCGACTGCTCAAAACAATATGTGATTGGTTTAAAAACAGTGACAGAACAAAGTTCAATCAATGAAGGAAAAAAACAATTATTTTAAATAGTGACCTAACAAACAAAATGTTTGTTTGTTGAAAAAAATTAAAAATCGGAAGGAAGCGTTAATAGTTGGGAGTCGGCGTCGAAATAAGAAGATATTATGTAAAAGTGCTCCAGAAATATCATGAAAATTCCAAATTCTCATGCCTAAACTTACGAATAACTGTTAAATAATATTCTACAAATACTTACAAACAGTTATATCCAGCTTTCATGGGAGAACAATCAATATTTCTCCTAATTATTGGTGTTGGAACTTCGATGGAGGATTCCTGGGTCCAGAGGTGTTCATCCCAAGTGCAGAACTTCAGGTCAGTGCTCATTTAAAATATTATTTGCCAATAATAAGAGTTAAAATATAAAAAAACTCAACTCAGTGCATAATTTCATGAAATTAACAAAATTTGCGACAATGATCGATCAAAAACAGAAAGAAAACGAACTTTATGTAGATAATTAATTAAACAAATCTTTAATATTAATTAAAAAGGCCTAATTCAATATAAATAAAGCTTGTACTTACGCCATTTTCTAATATCATAATGAAAATTCTTCATAAATTTTTCATGTAATATTTCCATGTGTATATAAATCTTATAATCTATTTCTTCCACAGCAATGTGTAATTTGTAATTCGTATATGTATATTTTCACCATAAATTCTTTTATATATAAAACCATATCTCTATATTCAACGACGAAAACGTTGTGTTTATTAAACAGCTCACAGATGTTACGCATCATAAAGTTTCCGTTTGCGTCGCTCTGAACCACATGACTAGAGTTAAGCATGCGCACATAATGGTATATAAAAATCAATAATATTATTTTGTACTCCATAGGCGTCGCAGTTTATAAATATTCAATTAAAAAGTTTTCTTAAAAAATTAAATTCTTTTACAAGTAAAGTGTTTCTTTTATTTGATATAAGTGAAATATATCTACGGAACCCTGTACTCAAAGAGAAACAGGGTTTCATGCTCTACCGAACCAATAATATAATTATTACATAAAATTAATAAACTTTAAATAAACAACTGAGCTAGCCACATCATCACAATAAATAAGTAAATATCTAAACAATTTAAATATAATATACATATATACATTCAAGTTCAATATATATATATATATATATATATATATATATATATATATAGATATATATATTGAACCACATATCTTATATCTTAAAGCACATCAGCTGATTGAGACTGTTTAAGTTAGTATTTAAAATATATTGAAACTATATTAATAGAAGAACACATTAAAAAACCACAATCACAATTAAAATTCATATAAAGTCATATTATAGAATCATTTGTTTAATATAATAAAAAGAGTAACAATAAATATAGAGAAATTACCTTAATAATTGTCTACAAGTATGAAAACGCCCAACAAGTACTGAAGAAAACATTAAATCTGCCTAATATAGATATTTGTTTGTCACTAGGGAATCAGCGGTTTATCTGAAAATAAACAAGCTTTAATCATCAAGTTTAATACAACTATCAGTTGAATAGTAATAATAATATTTATATTTGTTATAAAGAATTAGTCAAATTAAAAATATAAATATAAGATGACATAACTCTAATGATATGTGATATGATCAGATGAAAGGATTTATGTTATAAACTTAAATACTATTTCAAAGTTATCACAAGTAGAAAAACAAGGATTTACATTGTAATGTAAAAGTATTAACCATGAATTTCCCCAATTGTTAAAAGACTTATTTTATTGAAATTCGTATGTAATAAAGGAAAAACAGACTTCTTTAAGTGAAATTCACAATCATATGTTTTTCAAAACTTTCATAAAGTGCAATAAAAGTGAATAGAACTATATAGCCCAAGAAAGAAAAGCATTGGTTGGAATATGACAGGACAATGTTGTTAAATTATAAGGAAACAAAACTTTGTTTGGAACAGTGAGCTGGGAAACAAATAGTTTATTTATTAAAAAATTGACGATCGAGGAGAAGCGTTGGGAGATTGAGCTTAGCGTCGTAGGAGAGGAGATGAGGATGTAAGTTTTGCAACAAATTTTAAGTTAAATTGCAACAAATACGTATTAAAGTTAAAAATTCATATATATTAAACAACAAACACCTACGTATATGGATATAAAGTTATTCCTGAGAATACCCCAGATTCTTCCAGAAATTATGCCCAGAAATTATGCAACGTCGTTCCAGTTGGCGTATTCCTGTTACCAGATGTGAGAAAATCCAGACTCCAGACTTCAGGTCAGTGTTTTTTAATATTATTGGCCAATAATAACAAACTAATTTAAATTCAGTGACTATTTCCACGTGTAAAGTAATTCTTGCGTCTATCAGATCGATCAAACTAAAAGATAAAGACTTTTATGTAGTTATTCATTAGATATAAATCTAAGATTATTAAAAAACCCACATGACCGTTCTTCATTTTGTAATAAAATAATGGTGGTACTTACTTGATGAATAATAGTATAGGAAATTGGCATTTTATGTAGAGATATAGTATTTCCAAAGGTATATGTAGTTGGTATAGAATTTCTTCTGAATAACTAATAATCTGTATATGTATAATTTCACACATAAATTCTTTTATCATACTTTCCATCACAGATCTTATAAACAAAACGATTCTAGGATAGATATAATATCCATACAATTGGTAAGCGTCTAATATAAACGTTCGGTTTTCCTTCGCATCATTTCGTTTTTCAGTTTGAGCATGCGCATAGAATGTTAGATGGTATAATTTATGACTGTGGTTTTATAATGCCATATGCGTATCAATTATATATTGAAATAAAAATTTTCTTTGAAAAATTTGATTATTTAGAATCAATGTGTTTCATTTTATTTATTTAAACATATATCTCAATCCAAGCCTGAACTCAAAGGGTAGAACGAGTCTCATGCTCCCGAATAATAATAAAATAACTGAGCTAGCTAAATAAACAAATATAAAATAAAATAAACAATTAAACAAACAAAAATAAATAAATAGCTTATCTAAATAAATTATAATAAATAATAAAATAATTATAATATATATATATAAATATATATATATATATATATATACTAAGCAAAAAAGCGATAAACGCCTATGATCGTTGCTGATCAATTAAGACACAAAAGGACAAATACTATTGAGGTTAGCAGCAAAAGGAAAAGTGTACTATTCTTAGATTTCCAAGCTTTCGCAAATATTTATTTGCATCTTCAGGGAACTACAAAGACAGAGAAAAAACATAAATTACAAAAACAGTCCGCTACAACAGTTTCATAACTTACGCTAATTTAGAATGTATCCTTGATCTTAACATAAGGACAATCGTTAAACAGTTAAAATTAAAGAAAGAAACAAGTCCAGATTGCATTACAAACACTATCAGTCACATATTAAAATATTTTAAAATCATTAAAAGGTTGAAACATTAAAACAGCGAGAATTCACACAAGCACGTGGATCTATTTTAAATTGTATCTAAATTTGAAAACAGAATAAGGACAGGTTCTTCTTTCCTATGAAATAGAAAAGAAAAATTATTAAAAAATTAATTAATTAATAATTTTTTAATAATTTTTCTTTTCTATTTCATAGGAAAGAAGACCCTGTCCTTATTCTGTTTTCAAATTTAGATACAATTTAAAATAGATCCATGTGCTTGTGTGAATTCTCGCTGTTTTAATGTTTCAACCTTTTAATGATTTTAAAATATTTTAATATGTGACTGTTAGTGTTTGTAATGCAATCTGGACTTGTTTCTTTCTTTAATTTTAACTGTTTAACGATTGTCCTTATGTTAAGATCAAGGATACATTCTAAATTAGCGTAAGTTATGAAACTGTTGTAGCGGACTGTTTTTGTAATTTATGTTTTTTCTCTGTCTTTGTAGTTCCCTGAAGATGCAAATAAATATTTGCGAAAGCTTGGAAATCTAAGAATAGTACACTTTTCCTTTTGCTGCTAACCTCAATAGTATTTGTCCTTTTGTATATATATATATATATATATATATATATATATATATATATAGTTACTGAAATAGAGTGGTTACCGTGGACATGCATGTTTCTGGCTCATTTTGCCTCTTTAGCACGGCATAACCAAATAAGGATGTGAAATTTGGGAGCAAAGATGTAATTGATGATATCTAAGAAAACAATGATTTCAATAATATTTAATATGAATTAGTTTGTATTGGTCAGAAAATATGTATTATAAATTTGAACAAAGAAACAAAGTGATGAAATATCTTATGCTAATATAAAAGTTGAGAAGTCGAAATTTATAAACGTTAAATAGAAATGCGCAAGTACTAAATTGGAACAAAGAAACAAAGTGATGAATTATAAACGTTAAATAGAAATGCGTAAGTACTAATGTTTTTGTAACAAAGACAAAAAAAACTAACCTGGTCCTCACACCCCCACTAATACTCCTTCTTGAAGTGCTGTCTTTCAAAACCACACCATACAGAACTGCCGGGACTCCAATAATTGTTATTTTATATATTTTTATATGTAGCTTCTTTATAGTATTCCTTCTGATATATTTTTATTTGCCGCTTCTACTGTTCATTCAGGACTCTTTTATACAATTTTGATAGTTTTTTATCTAAAATTTCTTATCATTTCTCCAATATGTCATACCTACTTCATTTTCTTCATCAACAACACTCCCATTGTTTTTTGTTGCTATGCCCTAAGCATATGTGTGCTGATTCTAATTCTTAAGTGTTAATTTTTTTTTAAATTGTGTTTGTGTCCTTTTAAAATGTTCTTTCTACCAAATTATTATTATTCTTTTACATAAACTATCCTCTATTCCTATTTTCTAATTCCTAAATAATAGCTTTATTTACTCAACAACAAAATTCATATATTTCCTGACACAATAAATATAAAGTTCTGTGATTTCTGCTTCTCTTTCGATTTGTTGCATTATTCATTTCCATAGACTTTTTTGACATCTATGTCACTGTGATATATAACCAAACAATTCTCTCCTATGTGACAGTTCCTAAACTTTTGACATTACATATTATAGAATTATCAACTTAATGTCACATTAAAACACTAGTAAGGTCATCTTGTACATTTACCAAGTATTTGTTTATTTCTCAGTACTTCACGTTGATAATCATTTTAAATAAAAATTGTTAAAAATTGAAAGCAAGTATTTTTTATAATTCTATTAAGTTTGTAATGGCTGAACTACACATAACCCAAAAATGAAAAGACACTATCATTCGGATACAAAATTAAGTAATTAAATGGTATCAAATCAATTTCTCCATCCAACATTATGATTGAAGTTGGTCTGATATATATCGATAAGCCAAATAATATTACGGACAGTATAAATTTTATTCTAAACGTAAATCCGAATATCAGCAGCCTTATTAGTTCCGTCACAACGTCAATGCATTCAAAAAAATAGTTTCAAGGTGCTCATTTTAAACCAGTATAATTTTCCCCTAAAATTTTTGACTTATTTCAAAACTTGTGAAATAAGGAGAAAATTTTATATTTTTAGTTCTCTACATATTATTTGTAAATTTGATTTATATTGAAGATCATTATGTATTTCTTTTAATATATAACTGTTTACTCCTTGTTTATTATAAATTTCATATGGCCCTTCATAAGGTAACTGTAACTTTGCACACTTATTTTCTTTTCTATTAGCTACCCTTAAGGATTTTACTATTACTAAATCACCTTTATCAAATGTTATTTGTTTTTTCATTTTAGCCCTTTTACGTTTAAAATACTTTTCTGCAGATCTTTGTAAATTTTTATTTACCTTTTCAATAGTTGCTCCATAATTTTTTTCATTTAAAATCCAATGTCTTTCTGGCAACGTTTGTTTAAATACATAAATAGGTGTTTCTTCTGTTGTATTATTTGGGCTATTATTCACAATATTTTGTATGTTTTGTAAGTTTTCTTCCCACGCCATATGATTGTTATGAACCATTATTCTTAAGAATTTTATTATATCTTTGATGTATCGTTCTGCCAAATTTGAATTAGGATGTCTTATACTTGTGTAAATGGGTTTAATATAATTTTTCATCATGAATTTTTTTATCCTATTATTGTTAAAATATGTTGCGTTATCTAAAATACACGCTTTTGGTTTCCCATGATCCACTATATAACTTTGTAAATTTTGTATTACAATATTTGTATTTGTTTTCTTCGAAGCATATAAAGTTATAAATTTAGAAAAAACATCCACAATAACCATTATATGAGAATTCCCATTTTCTGATGTTACTAAATTAGATAAAAAATCAATAGCTGCTAATTCTAAAGGTTCTTTTGCGATCATAGACTTAGGTACATTTTCATCATGCCAATTCTTTTCTTTTGCCAGTTGACATAATCTACAATTTCTTGTAATACTTTTAGCTATGGAATTGTCTTTCTTAGTTATATAATTTTCTCGATATATCTTCCATACTTTTTTTGACCCTATATGCGCATATTCTTCATGAATATGTGTCATAATTTCTTTGGCAAGTAATTCTGTTGTTAAGCATAATTCATCTGCTCCTACAATTTTATAAAATATATCATCCTTTTTATTTGCTCTTTGCTTTTGTTTATCAGATAAATTACATTGATCAGACATTAATTTTTCTTTTGAAAATATTCCCGTTATTTCCTTAAATAAGTTTACACCTATTTTTATATAAATCAATATCATCGTCAGAATGACAGAAGATGATATTGATTTATCGAAACAATTGTCAATTTTTTAGAATTTTCAATAACTTGTATTATATTGTGGAATTAACTAGAGACCTTGAGTTTCATTTAAAAACACTAATTAATTATATTAGTTTTATTCCCCCTACATAAATCATTATCACTCTGTCTACTGTCATTTTCATAATTTTTATGCATGTTTATTTGATATGTTTTTATCACGTTTGTGTTGTTTTCCCATAAATCAAAACTTATCCATTTCTCATTTAGTTAAAACTTTCTATGTTCATAATCAATTATAGTTTTATTTTTACTCAATTCATCAGCTCCCAAGACAATGTCAACCTCCATATCTGGTACAATTAACAACTGTAAATCAATATTTTGTTCATTATTTAAATTTATTTCAAGATTAACAACTCTATTAACTTCACATAACTTTTTGTTATTTGCACCTATTAGATTGATTTTTGGTATTTTACTAATATTTACTGCGATATCTTTTAATAAATCTATAGTTTTCTGGTTAATTAAAGATGCTTCTGAACCTGTATCTATTAAAAAAAATTTTTATGATTTTGAATATACGTGTTAAAAATTATTAATTCTACTTGATTTTCATTTGATACTTGTTCATTGAGTTTTATAAATTCCCGTGGGTGTTCATAGTTACATACTAATATATTCTTTGCTTTTGGACTGCGCTCAATTAAAAAATTTGTTCCGAAGTATCCGCTCTATGACCCATTACTGCTGTATCTTCTTGTATATTCTCTCTTCTTTGTGCATGTGTCTCTTCACTTCTTTCCGTACGACTGCAATTAATATGTCTGTTATTCCTTTGTCCGTCTTGTTCTGAATTTCTTTTCTCTTGTCTAGGATATCTTTCCCTTTGCTGATTACCATGGTTATAATCTCCATTATATCTATAATCATTGTTGTACGACCTATTCCGGATTGTATCATTTCTATTCTGGAATTGATTCCTTCCATTATAATTATTATTATAACCACCCGATCTGTTACTATTATCATAAGGCCTTGTAACATTTCTGTCGATTCGTTGAAGATATTTACTGAACTGATCCATTGTATTAATACCCTGGATAGCTACGGTTTCAGCCATACCATTTCTGAAATGTCTAGATATGTACAATACTAAATCTTCTTCGCGCATATGAGGTTCTAAGTATTGTGCTGCATTGAACATTGCTAATGCATAATTATTCAAACTAGTTCTCTACTATTGAACCATAATAATGCATTTCCTCTTTGCGGGTATATTGTAGATGAGAATGAAAAATGACACCACCTTGCAAAACACATAGATATTCTAACTTTAAAATAATATCAAAAGTATGTTAAAACAAATAAACAGATCTCTAATTTTAATTACAAGTGGCATTTGATGAATAATTTCTCAATATCATTTGTTTTGTGTTGTTGACTCTGGTCTGAATTAATTGTTTCGATGTAGTAGGGTGCTGTCATAGCTGTTAGTTGTTTCTAATGTCACTTGAAATGTTGATTGTAGTAAATTTTAAAGTCGGTTAAGTGAAAATGCCTCGACACAACAAATTTACTAATCTTGTAACATACCTACTTTGTGTTTATGTAAACGAAAATTATTCTTGTATTGCCGCTGCTCGCAGATATCAACGAATGTATCCAAACAGAGTTCAACCCAATCGCCACATTTTCAGCAACACTTTTCGTTCATAAGGTGAAACTGGACAATTTAGGCGTAACAGTGGTCTGGTACGACCGAAAATAATAACTGTGGATAAGGTGGATGATATTTTAGTGCAATTTGCTAATAATCTGGAATGAAGCACTCAGCATTTAGCAGCAATGACTGGAATAAGCCAATCTTTAGTTTTGCGTATTTTAAAAAAGGAAAATTTACGTCCATACCATTTTACCCCAGTACAAAATGTATTGCCTAGAGATTATCATCTAAGAATAAACTTGGCTCAGTGAATGAAAAATAAAAAAAATTAAGATCGTAATTTTATTAACAAAATTATTTTTACTGACGAGGTCACATTTACACGTAGAGGAGTGTTTAACTGAAGAAACAGTCACAATTGGGATACTGTAAATCCCCATGTATTCCGAGAATCACATTTTCAGCACGAATTTAAGATAATTTTCTATAGTGACATTTCTTTGTATCTGTAATAATAAGCGAGAATGAAGACCATCTATTTTTCAGTGTTTAAATTTTAATATTTTGTTAACTATTCGATCTATTCGACTATTTCTGGACTCCTATGAAAGAGAGTGTATGGATGTTGAAGACCCTACATATACTTTATCAATTACTTTAAAACAGGTAAACTAGAGGTCGCTTTATGCAGCGATTACTTCTTTTTGCGACTTTATTAAAAAAATTAAATGAAACGTTACTATTTCAGTAACATATTACAAAGCAGCTTTAAATTTCTTATATTTTAGTAAAAACCCCATTTTGATATATCTATTTATTTTCGACTTATTGTAAAAAATGTGAAAAACTAACATGTAAATGATCAAAATTAGCAAATTACTTAACCATATGTAGGCTTTGGAATATCGGTATAAATGCCATTGTCCAGAGAACAGTATCAAATGTGCATATTCATGCAACAGCTTTAATTGCGACGGTAAGAAGCGATTGTGTTTTATCTCCATCATCGAGCAGTGATGAGGAGAACCAAAGAACTATTCATTAACGAACCTTCTAAAATTAATCAGTACTACTACAATGATGTTATCCAATGCATCCAGGAGACTTCAATTAAAAATGATAATACTGCACCTCCGCATAATTTTAATTAAAGCAGAGAGGAAATAACATTTAAAATGCAATTTAATTGAGGTTTTCATGGATTTTTCATTTATCTTGGCAGAGTGATGCAATTTTAGTGGAACCTTTGATGAAAATAAATTTAGTATTTTAGTAAATGGAATGACTTGAAAGGAGAAATGGAATATGAACCTGAAAGAAAAAAGGAAAATCGAGAAGCAAACATATTATCCAAAAAAGAACTAATGAAATTTGATTATTCCTTTTTATTATTTAATATACTAGCTAGTCATTTTTTATTGAGGAAAAAAGCCATTGACTAATTGAACAGAAAAAATTATGCAATGACTTCTATTATTATCATTTATTTTAATTATAATTAAGTGTAATAGTTTTTTATCATTTTCATTAAATACTCTATTCACTATTTTTGTGTCGCAATATTATTTATTGCAATCCTTATTAAATAATTATCCGAGACATATTAAAATGGCCAGTACTTTTTTCATAAAATAAGTATTTTAATACAAAAACTAAAACTTGTTATTTTTGCTGTTGAGTTTTTGTTTGAAATTCGTAAAAAAATTATTTGTTAAGATAAAAAATTCCAACTTACATTAAAATATAATTACTCCTTGTAGTTTAATAATATCCAAAAAGTTGTAAATTAGACATTATCATGAGTTGAATTGATTGAAATTTGGTGCCTAACAGTTTAAACTTGACGCTCTAATTGGTTAGGTTACTTTTAATGTATTCTTCTAGATAGGTTAACATTTCAGTCACTTTTTATAGCTTACAGAAGCAATTGGCTCAATCATGAAATTGTTTCCCACGCGCATGTAGGTGGAGCCAAATGATAGCCGACAACTGTTTGTAATAAATTATAAATGTTCTGCGTATCTTGAATTTGTTTAGCAGGAGTGGAGTGAGTGAGAGAAACCATTGGAACATGAAAATCGGTAGAGTGATATAACTGCTTCTAAGTTATAAACACATTTGTCAGTTGGGCGGTTAATCGTCAATTGGGCTATCTTTTTCAGAAGGAAAGTGGGAAATATTTTTCGCAGTTGTATAAAGACGTGCGAGTTTATGGGAACCCGAATTCCTATAATGAATTGACAGCGCAGCAGCCTGCAGTCTACAGGTTTCAATTGCATTATCTTTTTCTATCTCTTGTAACCATTCTGTACTTTCTGTCTTTCTCGGGCCCTTGAACGCGTTTGCGTGTTTTCTTCCAAGTTTTAGTATGTTTACAATTTCTGAATTTTCAATTTTTCTTTAGTCGACACTTGATAATTGTTTTTTTTTGTTAAGAATAATATTTTGTTCTATGTTTTATTTTTTGTACTTTCCTATTGAATAATTTTTTCTGAAACGTTTTTGTTCATTTTTAACCATGATTTGACTTTTACCATATTATGTTTTAACCATTTTATAATTTCGGCGATTTTCTTTGGTAATGTTCGCGACAATTGTTAGAGGAAATCTGGCATGTCTGGTTATAAAATGTGCTTCAGTATCGTATCAGCAGCGACATGAAGTGTTTGCGGTAATTAATAAGAAATATCTAAGATAATTCCACATCAGATATTACTGAATCATTTATTCAATGTAATCTTTTGACGACAGGTCATTCAAATCTTTGCTGCCATTGTGGCCGCGAAAAAAAAAAAGAAAATTCTTATTAATCATCAACAAATTGAAACGATAATTCTTTAAAAAATAAATTATTTCCCAAAGAAAAAAGTACACTGGGGTAACAGGAAAGGAGAGCAGCAATGCGTCTCAGTCACTCAGCTTAAGTAACTAATAATTGGAAAAGGACAAGGGATTTAACAGATTTGTTACTTTACTCTCATGCCAAAACTCTTATACAGTCCCACTTCAAAACAATACTTTTTCGGATAGAATATAAAAAACGATTTACAAGAAAACAAAGAAAGGGAAGTATTCTTTTCAAGGAATTATTTTATCAAATGTCCAAAGAAACCACCATTTTGGGCCAAATAATAGCCAAATATATTGTATTCTGGTGTCCCTTTCCTGGGTTATTAATCTCAGACGCGCTTGATTCATGGGACAACATTTTTTTCAATGTGCTTTCACACATCCAGAATTCTCAAATTTATGAATAATTGAAAGTACAATCGCTTCCGTAGCTAAGTCTATCTGCCAAAGGCCAATATAAATAGATTTATAGTATCTTATACAGAATTACCCCCAAAGTACCACTTAACGATCTGTACTTTCTCTGCGGTTGAGTAAATAGTCGGCATGTGTCAGCAGTAATTTAATTTTTGTATATTTTCGCCACCACGGCAGGCAAATGACACACTGCCTGCACAGTGTCCAGCATGCTACGATCCACGGTGGTTTCACTTGAATTGTCAAGGCCAAATTAAAATTTTAGTTCCATTCCTAATTGTAGAGGTCGCAAATTTGACGTTTGTCGTAATTGATCGAATGTTTTGCGAATTGGAGGTTAAAGAAATCGTCACGAAGATCCTAGTGGTGCAGATTTGTATTTTTGTAGTGTTCCTTTTGAATTGATAAATAATTAAAGTTTATTTGGAGGTTTAATTTGCTCAACGGTAGTTATATTTTTATTAAGTTGTATTAGTTTGTTTGTTGAAAAACTAGTTCCTCAACTGTGATAAACCACCCTTTAATTATTTATAAATCATACTCCTAACGCCACCTCCCCGTTAGTAGCGAACTTACCCTTTAACATCTAATTGTTTCCTACTTATAGTTTTATGTTCGCTTTGACTTTCGACACCATTCTAAAAATGATTCAATTTTCAACATCCAACCTCTGTTCTCCCTGTTACAATTCTACCCTCAACCGTCAAGTACCTATACCTAACCTACTAACCGATAGTCTTATAATAATCATATGGCGGCATAACCGAAAAATATATATTTAATAATATCTCATCCATCCTCAATCAATGTACTTAAAATACTACAGATATTATTCCCCTCACTCCAGGACACTTCCTTATCGGAGCTCCTTTGACTTCTTATCCTGAAGTTGATGTTACTAGTACTCCTAGTAATAGATTGAAATTCTGGCAACACTGTTCATCAATTCACCAGCAGTTCTGGAAACGATGGTCTACAGACTACCTTAACAGACTGCAGCACAGACCCAAATGGGCTCACCCTCATCCCAATGCACAAGTTAATGACTTAGTGCTAATTAAGAATGAAGACTTACCCCCTTTGCAATGGCCATTAGCCCGAATTGTAGACACAATCCCTAGCTCTGATGGCAAAATCAGAGATGTCCACGTGCGAACACAACAAGGCGTGTTCATAAGGCCAATTACTAAAATTGTACCATTAATAAATGAAAATCCGATTGCAGAACAATAACCACGTCCACGATCCATTGTACGTGTCCTTTAACAAAAATTAGCTTATACCCACCTTTCTCATTTTTTAAGTATACTTATTCCACTTGTAAGTTATCCCGTTCTTGTTGCTGTGATTTGGGATCCGCTTGCGAGTTGTCCTGATTGTATTTTCATTATTTGGACAGTAATGTCCTGGTCCTTCGAGTGTTTGATTCGTAAATTTACATTATCTGTGTTTATATTTTTCTCTGGTGGGGAGTATGTTGAAAAACTAGTTCCTCAACTGTGATAAACCACCCTTTAATTATTTATAAATCATACTCCTAACGCCACCTCCCCGTTAGTAGCAAACTTACCCTTTAACATCTAATTGTTTCCTACTTATAGTTTTATGCTAGCTTTGACTTTCGACACCAGTCTAAAAATGATTCAATTTTCAACATCCAACCACTGTTCTCCCTGTTACAATTCTACCCTCATCCGTCAAGTACCTATACCTAACCTACTAACCGATAGTCTCATAATAATCATGTGGCAGCATAACCGAAAAATATATATTTAATAATATCTCATCCATCCTCAATCAATGTACTTAAAAAACATTTGAAAGTTGAAGTGGAACCAACCAATAATACAACAGGTAGGATAGTTATTGGAACCAATGTGTAATGTGTTTAGTCTCTGTAGAAAGTGTAAATTTAGTGAGATTTGTAATGTAATGTAAAGTGCCATTTTGTAAATATAGTTCATTCATTCAAGAAAACCCTAGTTTTTCTTCATGGTCACTTCGGCCGGATCACAGCCAGCGATTAATAGAATTTAAAAATTTTGAAGTCGTTTTTACAGTCAACGATTCATCACAGCCCATGCAAGGAAGAAGGTAAAAATTTACCCAGTAAGTTTTTCTATAAAAATCATATTACAGTGCAGTGCATATTGTGCTCATTTTGTTTTTAAATTCAAAGAAGAAATAAAATTTCAAGTGGTGTGTAATAGTGGAAGTACAATGTGTTGCCAACTTTCAGTTACAACAGCAGAATCCATGGTACTTATAGAATCATCATTTTTTGTTAAAATTCCATATAGTATGTAAAGAAAAATATCTGTGCATGAGTTCGTATTCTTCCGTACAAAAAATTTATTTTTTCATATTTAACCCATGTAATCTCATTGTTTATTATCGATTTTCTATGTATAATATATAATTTCATATTCTTTTGACAAAAAATTTATTTTTTCAAATTTAACCCATATTGTTTATTATCGATTTTCTGTGTATAATTTCATATTCTTTTGACAAAAAATTATTTTTTCAAAGTTAACCTGTGTAAAAACTGTAGAATAAGTTTATTGGTTATTATCGATTTTATGCGTACATATTCTTTTAACAAACTTTATTTTTTCAAATTAACCTATCTAAAATCTTTGAAAACCTTCAAGAAAAAGGTTTATTGGTCATTATCAATTTCATGTCAATCATTTCATATTCGTTGGATTACAATTACATGTTACATATTAGTACTTCTGTCATACAGTTACAATCAGATAGAGGTTCCCAATCAAAGTGAATGAGGAAACCAATCGAAAAATAATATATGTAACTCTTACTCCATTATCTTACCTTACTCAATCCTTTAACGTACAACAATGGCTTCCAACAAAAAAGTAGAAGTTCTCAGAAATCAAAGAGATTCTTTTAAAAACAATATTCTTCGCATCCAGACATGGTATACTAAAAATCAACAATCAAAATTGGATAAATTTCAAATAAGTAATCGCATCGAAGCGTTATCTAAAAATTTTGATAGTTACTCGGAGGCACACGCACAATTATTCCAATCTCCTTATAATGGAGACGATGAAGAGGATAGAGACTTGTTTGAAGACATTTATTTTGACATTGAAGGACAATTACAAAACCATTTAGAACAAATTACACCTGTTCCCAAATCTAATGGCACCCCAACCAATTCTCATCCTCCACGATCTAACGTAAAGCTGCCGAGTATTAGCATTCCTATTTTTTCAGGTAACTTTACAGAATATCCGTCCTTTATAAACTTGTTTAATGCTTTAATTGTGAAAAATGAACAATTACAATCAAAATCTGAAAGATTGTTTACCTCAAATCATTCTTGAGAGGGGAACCTCTTCAACTAATTGAAAAATTATCTATAACTGATGAAAACTTTCATGTAGCCCTTAAACTATTGTTCAAGCGTTATGAAAACAAAAAACAATTAGTATACAATTACTTTCAGCAATTGTTAAACATTCAACCTGTAACAAAATGTACTTCTCAAAATTTGAGACAATTCTCTGCAACTTCAACTTCTATACTAGATGCTTTAAACTCTGTTGATTGTACTAATGAGGAACTTTTTGAAGCTCTTCTTTCTCAAGTCTTGGAACAGAAATTAGATTTAAGACAAAAAGAACCTTTGAAGAACAAAGTGACGTGTCTAAGCTTTCATCTACCAATGACTTTTTCAAATTTCTGTATAAACAATGTACTATTCTTGAAAATATCTCACCCCAGGAAACAAATCCTAATACTAAACATCAAAAAGTATCTTTATTAAGTCAATCCTCTGATCATGTTACTCCCAATTTAAATCAACAAGTACCCAATCAGAAAATTCATTGTATCTTTTGTAACGCATTAAATCACCGCATTTTCTCTTGCAATAGTTTTTCTCTTTTATCTATAAATGATCAGCACAACTTTGTAAGGGAAAACAATTTGTGTCTCAACTGCCTAATACCAAAACACACTGTTGCCCTCTGTAGAAATACTAAAAATTGTTCGATATGTCAGAAAAGGCATCATACTTTGTTGCATTTTACTCAACCTAACTCTACCAATCCAACAGATCAATCCTTGGCAAATACTTCACAAGGAAATAGTCAAGTAAAAATCGCCCTTATGAACATTCAAAATTGAACTCAACCCGTTGACGTATCAGTACCCCCGCCTTCAATTTCCAATGAAAATCAATTTGCCTCTCTATCGTCCATCAATCAAACAGGATCCCATATCCTATTAGCTACCTCTCAAGTTCTATTGTACTCTCAACAAGGAGAGCCTGTACATGCCAGGGCCTTGCTAGACACAGGTAGCCAAAACTCCTTCATAATTACCTCGCTACAGAAAACGTTATCCTCTCCTATTTTCAAACGCAACTTACATATATCAGGTATTCTAAATGACCAGAATATAATTGATCAATTTACTGACATTGATATCCACTCCAAGTATTCTCATTCTCATATATTTAAAGTATCGTGTACCGTTGTACCACAAATTACACAAAAGATACCTCAATTGCCCATAGCTCGAAAATATCTACCTATACCTTCCAACATTGCAAATAATCTTGCTGATAATAAATTTCATTTACCTGCAGGCATAGACATTCTTCTAGGTGCAGATATCTATTATTCCTTAATTAAACACGGATTGGTAAAACTGTGAAATGGACTTCCTACTTTGCTCAATACTCATTTGGGATGGATAATATCTGGCGCCGTACCCATATCCAATATTAACTGCAAAGAAAGTCCTCCCGCTTATTCATTTCATGTAACCACTCTGATCTCTGAAGAAGAGAACTCTTCAACTTGGGTTAACAATGATGCTGACATGTCGTTACACACTCTTGTCGAGAAATTTTGGACCCAAGAAGAATTTCCCGAACCTTCACTTCTCACCCTCGAAGAGCAATTGGCAGAAGAAATATTCAAGTCCACGACAGAAATATTACCGTGTGGACGTTTTCAAGTAAATATTGTCTAACTCATCTGGAAGCTCAAAAAACTCTAGGAGACCTTTTTTTAACGGCCAAACAACGATTCCTATCGTTAGAACGTAGACCTAATAAAGACCCTATCCTCAAATCTGAATATAAAGCCATACTTAGTGAATATCTATCCCTTGATCATGCAAAATTAGTTCCTTTGTCATTAAAAAATTCCTATTCTGAAAATAAGTATTTTGTACCCCACCTATGTGTAATCAAAGAGCAGAGTGAGAGCACTAAAACTAGAATTGTATTCGACTTTTCTAGTAAAACAACTTCCAACTTATCCCTTAACGACATATCACTGAGAGGGCCTCTAGTACAACCTGAACTCTTTGATATATTGATGCGGTTTCGAACTTTTCCTTATGTGTTAACAGCCGACATTGAAAAAATTCACCGTCAAGTCAAACTAGATTCTAAATACCGTTCTCTACAAAATGTTCTCTGACGAGATTCACCAACTGATCCATTTCAATGTATAGAACTCGCAACTGTCTCATTCGGACACAAAAGTGCCCCTTATTTGGTTTGCAGGGTTTTAAAAGAAGTAGCTCTGAATAACCCTCAATTTCCCTCTGCTCAAGCCACATTGCTTCACCAAACCTACGTAGACGATATCCTGTCAGGTACTGATTCCCTAAACGATTTGCAAAGCCTTCAAAGTGATCTAACCCATTTTCTCAACAAAGCAGTATTTACATTGCACAAGTTCAGAACCAATACTCCATTGTTCTCTCCAAAGATTCCTTCCAGAATTAAAGAAAAGAATCTAAATCTCGACAAATCTCCATGTAAAGTATTGGGACTTTCATGGAATCCCACTTCAGATCATTTCCCCATATCAACACCTTCGAACCTTGATGTAGAACCCCTAACTAAACGCAAGATTTTGTCTCTGGTATCCCAATGTTACGACCCGTTAGGTTTAGTAAACCCAGTCATTGTACATGGTAAACTCATCATGCAAAAGTTATGGTCCATGCAAGTTGGCTGGGACCAAACAATCACCGATCTTCAAATCCTCACTGATTGGAAAATATTTTCTCAAAACATTTCAAACCTAAGCCATACAAAAATACCTCGCCCCACTCTCTTTATCAAGAACATATTGATCATGGAACTGCATGGGTTCTGTGACGCTAGCTCCTCAGCCTATGGTTGTTGTTTTTACCTTCGAACCATTTATTCAGACCAAACAGCCTCCTCTCAACTCATAGCTTCTAAGTCCAGAGTAGCACCGCTGAACAAAATTGTAACCATTCCGAAATTGGAATTGTGTGCCATGGCACTGCTTTCATCCCTTTATGCTAGACTGTTGACAATCTTATACAAATATCCTTTAAAATCTCATTCTTTTTCGTGGTCAGACTCTCAGGTAGCTCTTTCCTGTATAAATGCTCATCCTTCTAGATGGAACACCTTTGTAGCTAACAGAGTTATACAAATCCAATCACTAACCCAAGTAAATAACTGGTGCTACATGAAATCATCACTTAACCCTGCTGTCATGTTGTCAAGAGGAAGGATACATAACACGAAACTTCTTTCCTGGCAAAATGGCCCTCTGTTTCTGCTAGATGGCCAAACCAACATGCAGGATTTTCAAACATTTAGGCTCATCCCCAATCCTCCTGAAGAAAAACATGTATCTCTTCTTGTTAGCCACAAAATGGAAAATATGTGGTTACGATTCATAGCCAAATTCTCATCGTTAACAAAATTAATTCGCTCAATGGCTTACATTTTAAACTTTGTACATAATTGTAAATACCCTCATGATAAAAAATATTCTCTTTCTCCCTTAGACCTATTGAAAGCTAAGATTCACCTTATAAAACAAGTTCAAGCTACTAGCTTTTCTGGTACGCTAGTTTCGTTGCAACTAAGCACTCCTATTCTATCTAAAAAATTAGCTTCATTGAATTTGTTCCTTGATAATGATCTCATCCGTGTAGGTGGACGGTTGTCCAACGCTGACATACCGTATGACCAACAGCACCCTTATTTACTCCCTAGCAAAAATCACATTACTTCATTAATTTTAACCCATGAACACAGACGACTCGGGCATAGCGGACCACAATGTACCCTCTCAAACGTAAGGCTACAATATTGGCCGTTAGATGGTTTGAGAGAAATCAAACGACTTATACATAAATGTGTTGTCTGTACCAGATTCAAAGCTGTAACTTCCCAACTGATAATGGCCCCTCTTCCTAAGGAAAGGATAACCCCATCCAAACCTTTTGTTCATATAGGAGTAGATTTCGGCGGACCGTTTCGAATCAAATCCTCTCACCTAAAAAAAGCCCCAATCCTCAAAGGATACTTAGCACTTTTTGTTTGTCTTACAACCAAAGCAGTTCACCTAGAATTGGTATGCAACTTAACTACGGACTCTTTTTTAGCTGCCTTAAAAAGGTTCATAGCCCGTAGAGGGTTACCTTCCACTATCCTAAGCGACAATGGTACCAACTTTGTGGGTGCCTGTAACCAATTGAATGAAATATTTTCTTTTCTTAAAAATATCCTTCCAGAAATTCATTCCCAATTAGCAGAGTTACAAATTTCTTGGAAATTTATTCCCCCTCGCTCCCCACATTGGGGCGGTTTGTGGGAGTCAGCCATCAAGAGTGCCAAATTTCACTTGTATAGAATGATGAAAAATTCAATTTTTACCATTGATCAATTCAACACTATCACCTGCCAAATCGAGGCTATTTTGAACTCCCGGCCATTGAGCCAGTTATCAACTGATCCTACAGATATGATTCCCCTCACTCCAGGACACTTCCTTATCGGAGCTCCTTTGACTTCTTATCCTGAAGTTGATGTTACTAGTACTCCTAGTAATAGATTGAAATTCTGGCAACACTGTTCATCAATTCACCAGCAGTTCTGGAAACGATGGTCTACAGACTACCTTAACAGACTGCAGCACAGACCCAAATGGGCTCATCCTCATCCCAATGCACAAGTTAATGACTTAGTGCTAATTAAGAATGAAGACTTACCCCCTTTGCAATGGCCATTAGCCCGAATTGTAGACACAATCCCTAGCTCTGATGGCAAAATCAGAGATGTCCACGTGCGAACACAACAAGGCGTGTTCATAAGGCCAATTACTAAAATTGTACCATTCATAAATGAAAATCCGATTGCAGAACAATAACCACGTCCACGATCCATTGTACGTGTCCTTGAACAAAAATTAGCTTATACCCACCTTTCTCATTTTTTAAGTATATTTATTCCACTTGTAAGTTATCCCGTTCTTGTCGCTGTGATTTGGGATCCGCTTGCGAGCTGTCCTGATTGTATTTTCATTATTTGGACAGTAATGTCCTGGTCCTTCGAGTGATTGATTCGTAAATTTACATTATCTGTGTTTATCTTTTTTCTCTGGTGGGGAGTATGTTGAAAAACTAGTTCCTCAACTGTGATAAACCACCCTTTAATTATTTATAAATCATACTCCTAACGCCACCTCCCCGTCAGTAGCGAACTTACCCTTTAACATCTAATTGTTTCCTACTTATAGTTTTATGCTAGCTTTGACTTTCGACACCAGTCTAAAAATGATTCAATTTTCATCCAACATTCAACCACTGTTCTCCCTGTTACAATTCTACCCTCATCCGTCAAGTACCTATAGCTAACCTACTAACCGATAGTCTTATAATAATCATGTGGCAGCATAACCGAAAAATATATATTTAATAATATCTCATCCATCCTCAATCAATGTACTTAAAAAACATTTGAAAGTGAAATCAACCAATAATACAACAGGTAGGATAGTTATTGGAACCAATGTGAAATGTGTTTAGTCACTGTAGGAAGTGAAAATTTAGTGAGATTTGTACTGTAATGTAAAGTGCCATTTTGTAAATATAGTTCATTCATTCAAGAAAACCCTAGTTTTTCTTCATTGCTGATAAGTTTTTTTAATATAAATTTAATCAAGTGTTGTGTCCATGACTGTGGCGAAAATAGACGTTCATCTGATATTAGATATGGGTTTCCAAATCCAAAAACAGATTTAATCCGATTTAGAAAGTGGGTAGATGCAATCAACAATACCACCTTAATAAATATGGATCTTGCAATAATTTATGCTTCAAAAAGAGTCTGCCACCTACATTTCGAAGAAAGATTTATTTCAAAGTAGAGTATGGGTCGCCCTAGACCAAGGTCATATGACGTCACGACCACGCCCCATGACGTCACGTGACCACGCCCCCATGGCGTCACGTGACCACGCCCCCGTGACGTCACGTGACCACGCCCCATGACGTCACGTGACCACGCCCCATGACGTCACGTGACTACGCCCCATGACGTCACGTGACCACGCCCCATGACGTCACGAGACCACGCCCCATGACGTCACGTGACCACGCCCTATGACGTAACTGTCATCTGTCACCCAGACTGTTGGGTTGTTCAAAGGAAATTCTATATTTACTGAAAATCATACATTGTAACGTATTATTATTAGGTTTTAGTGCAAATATTGATTCTGGTCTCAGTGAATTGCCGCCATCTAACTTGTTCAGTATAAACGATTCAATGTCAGCAATTTCGTAACATCCTGTGGGAAAATCAAAACTTTGCAGCTTGTTATTATCGTCATAGTAGTAAAACTTGCAATTATCAATGTTTGGTATGCTATGGTATGAGTGAAAAGAACGCAGCGCTAATTCGTAGTCTTTCTCCGGATGTATTACAATAGGTGTAGGAGGTTGGAAGGTAAATACGTGATTTGTGCTATTAACTCTCAACAACTGCGACATGATGACTGATGCATGTCAAGGATGAAGGTACTTTAAATAACAATACACAGAACTATGTTCAAGATTTATTTAATACACTTTGACATAGAAAACAAGATGCTTGAGAACTTGCAGGACCATCCCAATGCGTTGTCCAATCAGGGCGGTTATAGTGAACGAAGCACGGCAGACGAATTTGTAGCTCAAAGTTTGCTTTATAATCATTAGGAAGTTTATGCCAAATATCTAACAATTCAGATGGACCAACACACTGTATCAAATATCGAATGGGAACTTGTTTCAGTTCTTCAACAGTAAAACTTCTAAGAGGTTTTCGGTGATACATTAGTAATTCGATAGCCTTATCTCCCATTGTTCGATGAATGTTGAAGTAGAAATTTCAAACACAAATGTCCACAATTGATCTGATCGTAGTTTTGGTACTGATTATTGTTATAAAAAATGTCAACTTTTTTTCCACCCAGATACTTTACAAGTTCTTTGGGCGGTTTCAAATTACCAAATGAATCGAAATACTCAACGACATTGTTTTTCTTTATATATGCTACCCAATGTGTTCCGTTATTTTTGGACGAGTCCAAATTAACCACTGCACACTCTTGTTGTCGAGGAGGGGATTTAGGTAGAGAGTCTCGCATGAAAACACCTCGAAAATGTTTAATTTTATATTATTTTGCATAACGTGCAATATCATTGTCGTACAGTGGACGATTGGGTAGCTTTATCGACAGTTTTTTGACTTTTTTAAATACAATCCAAATCCTTTACCTCCCCCATACTTTTTCAGATATAAACCATTTCCGACATGTTCCATAGCCTTATTATGACGTATATCTTCTTCCAATTTCTTTCGAGCATTATTGGCATCAATGACGGTCTTTTCAACTCCTGCAGCTCCACCCGATAACGCTCCAAGTGCTGAGAGTCCAGCAAACAGAGGTATAAGTGGTAGAAAACCTCCAGATTTCACTACAGGTATCACGCGAGGAACATTAATTTTCTTTGACCCTCCAAACTGTCGAATAAGTGATTTGGCTGCTCGTAAAGCAAACAAGGCACTTTCTTTCAAAGATGCTCCTCTCTTCATGGATTTGCCTACCTTTAGCACGACATCTCTATGGAAGGAACGACGTTTTCCCATTCCCATTCCCAACTTTCGTTTAACCTTCATGCCGCCCGTAACAAGTAATGCAGCACTATTTTCACCAAAAGATGCGTCTTTTGATTTGACTCGATCCCAAGCTTTATCTTCCAACTCCTTATCTGCTTTGTGACGTTCTTCAAGAGATTTATTTTGTGAATAAGCAATATCGTGCTGTTTACAAGCCTCGTCTAAAGGATTAATGCCCACGTCGCCACGTGCAAGTCGCTTTTCTAACTTTGTTCCTGCTGTAAAAGGAGAGAGAAGTCTTCAACAGTTAACAAATTATTTCCATCATAATCATCACTTACGTCCACAATAATTGTAGGTGGGTAAATGAAGTTCGAATGGTAGTTTATTGATTAAAGAATTCAAAAGACCTTCTCCCTCAAACACCAACATTAAGACTGATCTGCGACGATGTAATGCCATCCATATATATAAATAGATATAGATATTGAAAATACTTTAATAGCATCCATCACAAGATGAAGATCATTCAACAAGAACAGACGCTATCCATTGAAAATCTGGACTTTACATCTAAACCAACTGTTGGTAAACATGGAAAACTACTACCAAACTCATTTAGAGCTATAATATGTGGACCAAGTGGGTGTGGAAAGACGAATATAATGTTGGCACTTCTGTTCAATCCTAATGGTGCAAGATTCAAAAATATTTATGTTTATTCAAAGTCACTATTTCAACCAAAATATCAACTGCTGCAAGATGTTATAGCTCAAGTCAAAGGCGTTGGGTATTTTCCATTCAAAGGCAATGAGGACATTATTAGCCCGGAAGAAGCTCGACCAAACTCCGTGTTTATATTCGGTGATGTAGCGTGTGATGGACAACAGAAAATTCGACAATATTACTCCATGTGTAGACATAAGGACATAGATGCGGTCTATCTTTGCCAGACATATTCGAAAATTCCCAAACAACTAATACGAGATAATTGTAATTTGATTGTACTATTCAAGCAAGACGAAATTAATCTCAAACATATATTCGACGAACATGTTTCTCCAGACATGACTTTCGAAAAATTCAAAAAAATGTGTTCTCAATGTTGGTTGTCAGACAACTATGGAACTTTAGCAATAGTAAAAGATGTTGCTCTGAATAATGGTAGATATCGCCAAGGATTTGATAAATACATAAAGATTTAAGCTAAGTCTTCAGTTCACATCAATATGTCAGACGATAAAGTAGCTGTTGCCTTGCGTAAGAAAAAGGTGGCTGAACTAGCCAAATCAATTCGCAAAAAATATTTAGCGTTAAAATTGGGCAAATTAGAGCACGATGAGTCTCTTAATAAACTCTTCAAACCAATATCTATGCCATTGAAGGAAATTGTAGAGTCTTCAAAGACATTGCTGAAAACCATTTCAAATTTGAATCCAATTAAAAAAGAGGAGGAGGTAAAAAAAGAAGAAGAAAAACTAGATGATGATGATGTGTTTGTACCACCATCTTTTCTCGAATCGGAATCTGTAGCTGGAACAGATGAAGCAGGGGATATTATACGTCCCGAATCTCCAGAGGAGATGCGTCCTAACGTTTCACATGAAGCTTTTCAAGAATATATGGAACAATACCCCGCCATCAGTTTAAAATACATTGAGGATTATTTTCAAAAAGATGATAAAATTGACAAAAATTACGGTCCTATCTATGATGATATGTTTGGGTGGATGCTGGGTAAACGTCCAATTGCCTTTGATAAAACAAACGGTAATATAAACGTGCTACAGGATGGTAACAAAGAGGCGGGATACTTGCCTGGAACTCGATGATTGTACGAGCTGTTATTTTACAACGATCCGCAATATGAAGAGGAAGATTTAAAACATTACAAAATTCTATTAAACAATACACAAGTTCATCTTGATACTCTCAATCGTCTTAAAGGTTCAAGTACTGACAAATACAAATATATAATTAAACCATTATTTAAAATACCGCGATCAGACTCAACACCGAGTAGTTCAGAAAATACGTCTTCAATTCAACGATCTAGCTCCATGTCAACAAGAACTCGCCTAAAATCAATTCCAATTAATAGAGGAAAAGGACTTGGCTTAACGTACAACGAAAAACCTATGGAATATATTTATTGGGATGATCCAAATGAATTGGTTGAACGTTTGAAATTATTGATTGCTTCAAAAGAGGCAGGTAATACGTCCAACGATAACGAAATAGTTGCCATCATAAATGAACTAAAGGAAGCAAATATAATAGAATAACAAAAAATAAAGTCTATTCATTTCAATCATGCCTCTCGATAAGTTCGGACACCGCCGTCGTCATGCTAATGAACGGATTACACCTTATATGTCGAAAGTATCATATCCACACACTTCGGACGGTAATATTGATGCTGAAAATGTGAGAATCTGTAATGTTAAGACGCCGACTACAAATAGCGATGCTGTCAATAAACTTTATGTCGATGAGCAAATGCAAGTGTATCATAATGAACTTGGAGTACTTCAAAACAAAATCAACAACATTAATTCATTTATTTCGAGAAATCCGCCAGTCGCAGCTCGAGATATGGCAACTAAAAAGTACGTCGATGATGTGATTGTTGTGACCAAAGATAATATGAGACAAGAATTCAAATCTTTTGTTCAAGGTTTTGGAGAAATATTTTTAAAAGATATACAACAATTCCAAGGAAAAATCGATAAGCATGAAGTATCCATAAACGAATTACGAACAAATTACTTGAAGACAGGTATCAAATAGTATCGAAAAGACATCATCAGTTGAGAACGTGTATGCGCTTACGAAGCATGTCATCCAAAATTCAACTTGTAAACGAACTCCACAAACCGATACGTAAAAATTATCCGCGCAGACGTACAATTGTCAAAGGCATAGATGATTTATGGCAAATGGATTTGGCTGAAATGCGACCTTACGCTCATCAAAATAAAAACCATAAAATGATACTAGTCGTTATCGATTGTTTTTCAAAGTTTTTGTGGACACGACCATTAAAGACAAAGACTGGCGAAGAGCTAACTCGTGCATAATCGGACATTCTCGTCCACACAGGTCGAACACCCAAAAATCTTCAATCGGACCAAGGAACGGAATTTTACAACAACAAGTTTCAAAAATTAATGAAAAAACATGGAATTAATCACTATAGCATATTTAGTACGAAAAAAGCTTCTATGGCCGAACGAGTAATACGAACAATCAAATCAAAACTATATAAACATTTCAGTTTAAATGGCACCTATAAATGGATAGACATTCTACCCGAAATAACTAATAAATACAATGATACAAAGCATTCAACTACCAAGTATAAACCTTCCCAAGTCAATAAATCCAACGAAAAAATGATTTTACACAAAACCTATAGTCATCTAAAGATAGCTGGGCCACGAAAATTTAAAGTTGGTGATATTGTACGTATAAGCAAGTCGAAACATGTCTTTGAAAAAGGATACACCCCCAATTGGACGACAGAACTATTCAAAATCGTTAAAGTCAAAATAACCAATCCCATCACGTATTTGCTCGAAGACATGTATGGTGTACCAATCAGTGGAGGGTTTTACGAGGAAGAGCTGCAGAAAACGTTAAATCCAGACATATACTTGGTGGAAAAGGTGCTTAGAAGAAAAGGCAACAAGATGTACGTTAAATGGTTAGGTTTAGACAAAAAAAATAACAGTTGGATACAAAACGCAGATCTTGTTGTGTAACTACTTTCACTTTGATTGTCGCATGTGAATACAAGGTTTTGTAACGGGGCACATTATTATCATCAAAGAGATAGGAGTGGGTATAAATTGGAGAGAGCTGCAAGCCAGATTGTTAGTCGTCATTATGAATTCTCAAGATAGTGGTTATAGTAGTAGTAGTAGTTCAAGTGCTCCAGAAAGTTATACTTATGATGCTGAACTAGATCATATTTTAGAACAATATGAAATTGCTTCCAAAATGGAAAAGCACTACTTACTTTATAGCGAGTATTCTACAGATACGAATTTTCGAATTGGATGTGGTCTTAGTCCAGCACGGACGTTTAGTAGTGTAATCACTCTCGCATACGATGATACAAAAATCTCCTTCAGCACTTACGAATGGGACTTTTTTATCGATATTTTAAATAACAATTCATTTATAAGTGCTCCACTTCCAGCATTATACGAAGAATATAAGCCAGAGACGATACGTTGTGGAGATTATTGTACTATTCGACAACTAATATTTGATGATGTTAAATGGTTGGAAGTAACTAAACACGGTATCAGTTTCCTTCTACGAATACAAGATGTTCTTCAAATTTAGAAATGTGATTGCAATTATCTGTAATTTCACTCAAAATAATATTATAGTTTGAGTAAATTTGAACTATTGTACACCATTTGTGATTGTAGTAATAGTATAATGGCAGTGGCCCTTAGAGAATTTATATACTTCTATAAACCTAAAGTTGTGAACGATTTAGATTAATAAATTGATTGATTGAAATTATTTTGTTTTATTCACGCCTCTGAATTTATACAGGGTAGCCATACCAAAATATGGGGATTTATTATTATATGAATACATTGTGAGCATATGAGCATATCCTGTATACGACAATAATCTAACAATCATAATATCGTTTGTTCCATAAAAATCTGACTAATAATAGCAAAGATATACGTTAGTGCCTTATTGGCATCTTTTTTGTACATTCTGTATACGATAATAATCTAACAAATATAACGGCGTTTGTTCCATAAAAATCTGACTAATAATAGCAAAGATATACGTTAGTGCCTTATTGGCATCTTTTTGTACATCCTGTATACGATAATAATCGAACAAATATAATGGCGTTTATTAGACTCCAATCCGACAAATAATAACAGAGATATGGGGGGAAACGCCTTTGGGGACCTGCGCAGAATATCGAAATGTGTCTTTTTAGGCCTATATGTAACGGAAAACATGCGCAGTATACGGAAAAAGTAGCTCCGCTACCCCAGCTACCCACGGCCGTTTTGGCACTCTGGTAACAAATAGTTGTTTGTGCCGTTTTGGCAATGACGACAATAGACACATATTGGATAATGTAGGTTACGACGACGATAGATGGCAAGGTAACTGTATTACCGACACCTAATGGATAATGTAGGTTTACGACTACGACGATAGATGGCAGGACAAGGTAACTGTATTACCGACACCTGTTGGATAATGTAGATTAATGACGACGACGATAGATGGCAGGACAAGGTAACTGTATTACCGACACCTGTTGGATAGTGTAGAATAACGACGACGACGATAGATGGCAAGGATTTGACGGATGACACGTACGACTGAACGCATATACGTCACACACGTCACGTATGACAGATGAGACATTTGACGGATGGCCATACGGCACGTACGTCACGTATGACAGATGAGACATTTGACGGATGACACATACGACGGAACGTACGGCACATAGACAAACGGAGATACGACGGAACGTACATACGGGCACATAGACACATAATAAAGAATATGAACAGAACATATGGGGGCATACATTTGACAGTTGGCACACGTGGCGGGGTTGACGTGACAGATGACACGTGTGACAGATGACACATGTGACAGATGACAGTTACGTCATAGGGCGTGGTCACGTGACGTCATGGGGCGTGGTCTCGTGCCGTCATGGGGCGTGGTCTCGTGACGTTATGGGGCGTGGTCACGTGACGTCATGGGGCGTAGTCACGTGACGTTATGGTGCGTGGCCACGTGACGTCATGGGGGGCGTGGTCACGTGACGTCATAGGGGCGTGGTCACGTGACGTCATGGGCGACCCATCCTCTACTTTTCAAGCATGTCAAATAGACTGCATTCAAATTCAGTACCAACATTAAGTTTAGTAGGTGAGTTATTTTATTTGTAATCTTAGATGTTCTGAAAACATTAAATAGAAATGTTTATAAATGATAATGATTATTATGTGACTTCCATTATGCTCTTTCTATTCTGACTACCCATTCTACAACTGAATAAGTATTTTTATTTACTTTTTGTTTCTACAGGCAACATAAATATATTGCAAATTTATAACTTGCCGTCAACATCAAGTTCTGTGGAACCTTATACAGACCGTGAAATATCTTCACATATCGAAGACATCCAGGAATATTCCCTACATAATTCTGATAGTATTGGGACAATACATATAAATGGTGAAATATATTTTAAATTTTTGAGGAGTTCACAAACGGTTTTAAACATTTTACAAAATCATCTGTAACATTTAGTAGCTTATTATAATTGCATATTTTTAAATTTCAAAAAACCATAGGATAGAGTAGAATAAGAAAAAAATTAGCTCAATTAACTTATTTTCTAGAATATTATTTAAAAGAATTAGAAGTAGGTATATAATAGTAAAATCTGTATATTACATATATGATTTTCCTTTTATCATATACATATCCATATTTATGGTAACTAGTTTATTTTTTGTTTTTATAACATTTTATTTATATTCATTATATTTTACATCTTTGTTTAATGTTATATTTACTTCAATAAAAGTTCTTCCTTGGTTTCAGATACCGAGAAAAAAATTTGGAGTCAATGTTGAAGACACTGCAGAGCTGCTTCTGTCTTTTGATAAATTGTTTGACTCTCTTAATGGAAATCTAAAAATTCCTCTAAAAGGAGAACTATTGCGATGTGGAATAAGTGACAAATCACAACAATTTTGGAGAGAGGAAGCGTTACCTCTTTTATTTTCAATGAGGTTTCAGAAAGTATGTCCCAGAGATCAGGAAAGACCATCTAGCTTGAAACACTGGGAATTTAATATTAAAAATATGATTTCAATATGGAACGTTCTGAAAAATAACAATTTTGAATATTTGCTTCCACGTCATATAAATCAGGACCCAATAGAAAATGCATTTAGTCAGCTCAGAAGCTTTGGAGCGCAATACACAAATCCGTCGCCTGCTATGTTTATGGGTAGTTTTAAATTTTTTTAACTAATTCAACTTTTGAGGGTTATAACAGTTCATTTAATTGTGAAGATGATGAATGTAGCACTATTTTTTATTCTTTTAAACAATTACTTAGGTCTGCATCCACTAGTAATAGTGGTAACCCTATTCAGATATAATATATTGGTGGTTCTACATTTACTGAAATGGCAAACCACACAATTTCGCAAAAACTGAGCAGGCTTAGTGCCAACTATGTTGCAGGATTTATATTGAAAAAAATTTAAAAAATGGTCTCTTGTCCCGTTTGTAAGAAGAGCTTATGTTCTGAAAATATCCAGCCAGCCGATATTTTAATAAAAGCAAGGGAATATGGAGGTGCATGGGCAAAAGGGCTGTGCTATCCAACAGAGCAGTTTGTGTTGACATTTTATGAGCTTTACAACACAATAACATTTCGTCTAAATAAACATCCAGAATCAAATTCTTTAATGCCATTAATTAAAGCATGTATGTAGTAGAGTAAATTTTGATTTTATTTCAGGCACTGTGCATAAAGCAACAATTATTAAGTTAATTTGTAAAATTACCATTCACACAATAGTGCACAATTGGTGCAAGAATGTAAACCAGATATTACAGGGTAAATCAAATTATACAGGTGTAAATAAAGTAAAATTACAAGCCAAATATATATATATATATATATATCTTAAATGGTTGAAAAGAAAAAATTTGAAAAAATGACTGTATAAGTTCCTTTGGTGTGTTTAAATTTTATAAAGGTATTATCAACATACATTATAAATTTGTTCAAGTATACAGTGTAGATTTGGTACTCCATTATTTTACTCATTTTATCTACTTAAACATTGTGTACAAATTCCGTTGTTTTTGATACTAACTAATCTAGTGCCTCGAGATCCATACATGAATTCATCAAATATAATCAAGTGGTCCATTAGAAAAATTCTACCATTAAGATTTTCTCTGTGCTATAAATAAATGTGTTAAACGTTTCTTCCAATATTAGTAAGAAGATACAATTTGATGAGGCTAATTGACTTTTAAGTACTACCTAATAGTCTTGGAATGAATACCAATACTTTATACCATATTCTTTCATAGTTCAGGAATTATTAGTCATACATTTTTCATTTGTGCTTGTTATTACTTAAACATTTAAAATGGCCAGTAATTGTTCTGTTTGCTAAGATGTACTTTCTGACAGATTAGTTGTCTGCGATAGTTGTCATGTTACCATGCATCCTACTGAAACTTGCTCTTGTGAGTGATTATAAGTGATTCAAGATCAGCATTAGAAGTAATTAAAAATAACCGCCTAGATAAATATAAAATAGAAATTTGATGTAATATTAAAAAATTGTTGTGTAATATGGACGTCATAATATATTTATTTGGGTGAAGAGTCACATCGGTATTTCAGGCAATGAAATAGTTGACCAATTGGCTAAGGATGCTATTATAGTGGGGTACAAATAAATTATACGACTCAGACGAATATTAAACCAGCACTAAAACAAGAGACTATACACAAATGGAAAGTAAAATGGAATGAATCTGCGCAAAATTCCACAAATTAATATTATTTACTACACCCTCATCTACCACTGCTACAGTCATATATTTGATTATAATATTCCCAAATTTTATGTAGGTATCCACAATTTTAAGATTGAAATCTCAACATGGGAAATATCCATATCACCTTGCTAAATTAGGTAATGTTAACACGGCTGCTAATAGTTGTGATAATGTCACTATTGCAGATATCAATCATATAATATTTAATTGTATAAAGAAGAAACAGAAAACCTTAATAAATAAAACATACAGTTCCCCATAAATCTAGCTCATTTATTGGAACTAAACAATAAAATAGTTTTTGATGCTCTGGTTGAGTTCTTTAGACAGACGAAAATTGATCTGTAACTGTGTCGAAATGTAGATCCAAGTGGCACTCATATTCTGTTTGCCTATAAAAATCTGTGGCTGAAGGATCTATTTACAAGTCAATTTCTCCCACATACATACATACATACATACAAGAATATTACATTGGTTGGTGTGAAACTGGTTTGTGTTTGTCGAATTCGAAGTGACAGAGTCTTAAAAATGACAATTGCAAAAAATATGGCGTTACTAGGTGCAAGGGTGAGTACGATAGTTATTTGTTAATTTTATTTAGGATTTAGTTCTAATAAAGTAAATAAAAGTAATTGAACCTTTAAAATGTCATCACCATGTAGAATTCGTCATAGTTGTGTGAATATATTACTAAGGATCAGGTTAAAACTGAAGATATTATTGTTACGAAACAGCACACTGGTATATACCCTAAATCCGACTCTGTCTAAGCCAGTATGAAAATTAAAATTATGACGGATACGCAGGTTTTTTTTTATAACTGTTTACAACTATCTTATCTAAACGTTGTTTTTGTCACCAGACTTATCCAGAAAATGCCAGAACCAATTGTTTTTGTGTGTGTAAGCCGCAGTCCGGAATTTTCTAGTAAAAAAGGCTTTAATATATAAGGGACCAATCAGGAAGAGTTAGTTAGATGATAAAGTGATCTTGTGGAATAAATAAACCGAAATATCGATCAGTCAAGTGTTTATGTGAATTATTAATTAAGTTTGTGTGCATATAAATTAAATTTAAGTGACTAGTTGAGTATATGTAAATTAAGCGATTAGTTAAGTGCTTAAATAAATTAGTAATTAGCCATACCGTGTGTTTAAAATTTATCCCACCCGTTTACTGTTTAAATAAATTAGAAAAACATAACATTGGTGTCAGAAGTGGAATAATATAAATAAATTGCTACGTAAAAATGGCCAAGAGACTATGTGATTTGAAAGTGGCGGAATTAAGAGCAGAATTGGAAGATCGTGAGTTGGAAACGACCGGTAAGAAAAGTGAATTAATAGAAAGACTTAAGGGGGCACTGGAAAATGACGGCTTTGATCCAGAAACAGTTTTATTTAATGACGAGGCTTCCACCTTAATCTCGTCAATTTCTACTAACATGGACGTGAAGATTTGTGCTATGAAGAACGACATTTCTGCTAACATGGACGAGAAGATTTCTGCTATGAACAACGATATTTCTGGCATGGAATAGAAGATTTCTACGAATGTAAAAAGCGATATTTCGGCTATAAAGAACGACATTTCTGTTAATATGGACGAGAAGATTTCCACTTTGAAGAACGATATATTTGCCGATATCTTCTTAATGAAAAACTATATTGCCGCTGACATTGAAAATGAAATTTCGTCTCTAAAATCTGAAATCGAGGATAAGATGTCAACGATGGACGAGAAAATCGAGAATAAAATGTCAACGATGGACGAGAAAATCGAGAATAAGATGTCAACGATGGACGAGAAAATCGAGAATAAGATTACGATAGACGAGAAAATCAAGGAGTTAGAGGAAAAGATTGCCGATTCAACAACGCGAGGCACGCAAGAGGAAGAAAAGAAGACCGAGCCAACGAAACCGTGCAAACCAGAAACACTACCTAAGTTTGAAGACGTTGGCAATTTTACCCGAGTCAAGGCCCCAACGTTCGATGGAAAAATGTCGTGGACCAATTATGTGAAACAGTTTGAAGCAGTCGCTAGAGTGAATAATTGATCCGACAAGGAGAAAGCAGTGAACTTAACTATCGCGCTTCGGGGAGATGCCTTAGATGTACTTCAGACGATACCTCTGGAAGAAACGAATGATTTCGAGCAGCTGAAGGAGAGGTTGGACATGCGATATGGTCACGAACATCTAGAACATTTGTACCAATCCCAGCTGAAGAACCGAAGGCAGAAACGTGACGAAGCACTTCAAGAATATGAAGTGGATATTGCCCGACTTGTTCGATTTGCTTATCCGTCAGCACCAGAGAACATGATGGAATGTCTGGGCATCCAGGACTTTATTGATGGCTTACGTGACCCCGATATGCAGAGGACGCTTCGGTTAGCCCATCCGAAAACATTAGTTGACGCATTGCCCGACTTGTTCGATTTGCTTATCCGTCAGCACCAGAGAACATGATGGAATGTCTGGGCATCCAGGACTTTATTGATGGCTTACGTGACCCCGATATGCAGAGGACGCTTCGGTTAGTCCATCCGAAAACATTAGTTGACGCATTGACAGCTGCTCTTGAATATGAAGCAGCAACGAAGGCTTCGGATTACAACAAAGTTAGGACCATCCAAGAAGAAGGCGACGAGGACAAGTTTGACCAGATCGTCAGCTTGATCAAAGGTATGATGGACAAGAAGCCGAGAAAGATCAGATGCTGGAATTGTGGCAAGCTGGGGCATGTACGTAGTTCGTGTAAGCGCCCCAAAACTCCTGCAAACCAAGAACCCCAGTCACAGGAAAACTAGAACAGGTCGGCTACGAGGGGGCAGCACCGACCCATGATCGTTTCAAAGACCCTCTCATACTGATAGCTTCGCTCAGATGTCGCAACGAGAGTGTATATGTGGATGGGGAAGTAAATAACATGAAATATACTCTGTTGGTTGATACTGGAGTAACTAGAACCATTATACGACCAGAGATGATAAACCCCAAGTAGAAGCTTCTACCAACGAGACTGCGACTGCGGACCGCCACAGGCGAGAGTGCCAACGTTCGCGGGGAAACACAAATCCAATTGAGAATTGGTGCAGAAAAGTTCACGCATACGGTAATCGTAGCTGACATTGAAGAAGACGTGGTTCTGGGAATGGGCGTAATGAATGTACATGGTTTCCAATTAGACTTTAGAAACAGAACCATTAAAGTGGGTTTCTAGGAGGTATTCCTTCATCCACATGAAGGCAGCGCGGTGTTGGCAGCTGTACAGGAAGATACCGTTCTACCTGCACGAAGCGGAACCATGAAAATAGCACGGCTACAGGGAGGAAGGTACACCGGTTATGATGGAACCAAGGAACCACGACGAGGAGGTTGGCACAGGAGTACTAATTGGAAAAGGATTGGTTAGGTCGACGAAGGAGATGCTTGTACGATTGATAAACGTGAACGTTACCCAATTACCATCAAGAAGGAAACCAAGATTGGATCATGCGTACCAGTGACGTCTATTGTTCGTCAAACAACCACCACTGACAATTTTAATGCCAGATTCGAACAAATGTTATCAGTAGCTAGTCAATCTTTGGATCGAGCTGAAAAAAAGAGAATGAGAGAATCTCTCTTGCAGTATCGAGACTTATTCGTACCAAAAAAAGGAAAGACTGGCAGAACATCAGCCGTCAAACACAAAATCGATACTGGTAATGCTAAGCCAATTAGACAATCAGCTCGAAGACTTTCACGACCGAAGAGAGAGGAAGCTGAAAAAAGAATTCGAGAGATGGCAGAAGAAAAAGTAATAGAACCATCTACTAGTCCATGGATGTCTCCAGTAGTGCTCGTCAAGAAAAAGGATGGAACTGCGAGATTCTGCGTGGATTATCGCCAGCTTAACAACGTGACGAAGAAAGACAGCTATCCTCTTCCTCGAATTGACGATACGCTAGATAATTTGACCGGCAGCAAACTGTTTTCCACCTTGGACCTGAAGTCTGGTTATTGGCAAGTGGAAATGGCCCCAGAAGACAAAGAGAAGACTGCTTTTACTACCGGATCTGGATTATGGCAATTCAACGTCATGTCATTCAGGCTCTGTAATGCGCCTGCGACATTTGAAAGACTCATGGAAAATGTATTGAGAGTGTTGTCTTGGAAGACATGTCTGGTCTATTTGGCCGACATCGTAGTACTGGGGAAGACATTTGACGAACACCTGAAGAATTTGGAAGACGTATTCAAACGACTCCAAGCTGCCCAGCTCATGTTAAACCCGAAGAAATGTCAGCTGTTCCAAAACCGAGTCAACTATCTAGGTCATATATTGAGCAATGAAGGAGTGGCGGTGGATCCAGAGGAAATTGCTTCTATTCAGCAATGGCCGCAACCAACCAACAAACATCAAATTAGGAGTTTCCTTGGACTTTGCACGTATTATAGAAGAGTTATCGGGAAGTTTGGAGACATTGCCAAGCCTCTAACGCGACTTACAGAAGAAGCAAGAGCTTTCCAATGGGACGAAGACTGTCAAACGGCTTTTGAAACCTTGAAGAGGCATTTAACCTCGGCGCCGATATAAGGATATCCATTACCAGAGGGAGACTTTATTCTTGACACTGACGCAAGCAACGTAGGAATTGGTGTAGTGCTCTCACAGATCCAAGGAGGACAAGAAAAAGTGCTGAGATATTTCAGTAAAGTCCTCTCCAAACCAGAACGAAACTAGTGTGTCACAAGAAGAGAACTTTTGGCGGTAGTGAGGTCCGTGGAACACTTTTACCAGTATCTCTATGGTAGGAGGTTTTTAATCCGGACTGATCATGCAGCACTCAAGTGGTTGATGCAGTTCAAGAATCCCGAGGGCCAGATCGCTAAATGGATTGAACGACTTCAAGAGTACGATTTCAACATCGAACATCGAGCTGGTGTGAGTCACCGAAATGCCGACTCCCTGTGCAGACGGCCGTGCCCAACAGACTGCTCCAGCTGCAACAAGGCGGAATCTAGGGAAGCTGCAGTTTCAAGAACTACAGTAGTCAATGAAGAATGGTCACCCACCAGGATCAGAGAAGATCAGGAGAATGATCCTTGCCTAAAGAAGATTCGGCAGTGGAAGGAAGAAAATCGCCGACCTACCTGGTAAGAAGTGTCAAGATTTTCACCGAAACTCAAGGCGTATTGGGCTCAGTGGGACTCCCTTGTCCTGGAAGAATGGCTGTTGAAAAGAGTCTTTGAAGACGATGATGGTTCCGAGATGAGGAGACAGCTAGTTATCCCGAGAACAAGAGTAGCTGAGGTACTAAAGAAGTTACACGACAGTCCATCGGGAGGTGAAGAAAACCCTTCAGCGAATCCGTGAGAGGTTTTATTGGATGAACAGCTCCGATGATGTGAAGGACTGGTGTAAGAAATGTACGACTTGTGCTACGAGTAATGGACCACATCGCCAGAGAAAAGCACCCATGAAACAGTATAATGTTGGAAGCCCTTTCGAAAGGATTGCTTTAGATATCGCTGGACTATTTCCGACGTCCGAAAATGGTGGCAAATACATACTGGTTGTAATGGATTATTTTACAATGTGGGTGGAAATTTACGCTATCCCGAACCAAGAGGCCACAACTGTTGCGGATGTATTGGTGAAAGAATTTATCAGCCCATATGGAGTGCCCTTGGAAGTCCACAGCGACCAGGGAAGAAATTTCGAAAATCATCTATTCCAGGAGATTTGCGAGAAGTTGGGAATGAAGAAGACCAGAACAACAGCATTACATCCACAGTCAGATGGAATGGTCGAGAGAATGAACAGGACTATTGGAAAATACCTGTCCAACGTAGTATCCGGCCATCAGAGAGATTGGGACCAGTATCTTTCCCTATTCGCATTGGCTTATCGATCTGCCGTCAATGAGTCCACGGGTGAAACACCGGCAAACCGGCAAAAATCCTGTTTGGACGTGAAATGAGGCTTCCTTGTGACCTGGAATTTGGTTGTCGGCCTGGAGAAGATCAAGCAGGAGAAGACTACGTGATCCAATTGAGAAGAAGGCTGGACGATATTCATGAATTAGTTCGAATAAATCTTCAAGTTGCCAGCGACAGAATGAGAAGTCGGTACGACACGCAGGCCACAGAAGGCGGTTTTAAAGAAGGGGACAAAGTATGGTTACACAACCAGACGAGGAGAAAAGTATTTTCTCCAAAATTACAAAAATCCTGGGAAGGTCCATACTTAATCAAGAAAAGGATCAATGATGTTATATATCGCATAAGCAAGATCCCCAACGGAAAACCAAAAGTAGTTCACCAAAACCGACTAGCGCTATTTGAAGGAGACCGTGACCTAGAGGAAGGAGTAAACCTTATTCGAGATGTGTCTGACCCTACCTTCGATGAATTTATGGGCGCGTATGGAGGTACCGGGAAAGCTAGATATGGGGTCATTTCGGAACAACAACAAGATTTGTTCACTCTACCGGAAGATTATTCATTGGCATACAACATCACCGCCCGTATCAAGAACGCACGAGGGTTGGCAACCGTCTTTCGAAGTTCGGGCAATTAGAAAAATTTGAAGACCAGATTCCAGCCCCTGGCAAGGCAGTGAAACTGAAACATAATTCGCAGTACGTCTTCTACGTGGTAACTAAAAATGAATTTCAAGATCGATCTACCTACCGCGATGTGTGGGAAGCACTTCGACACCTCCGAGATCATGTGTTAGAATCCAGCGCGAAGAAACTGGCTATGCCTAAGATAGCGAGTAACCAGTTGGATTGGCGAGTTATCAGGAACATGGTAGAGGTTATCTTCAGAGATACCGGTGGCCAGATATTAATTTGCAGCTACAACCCCCGTTATCAGTATCCGATGAAGACGGTGCCCTGCTATTTCTATAAGATCGGAAAGTGTAGAAATGGGGTCAGTTGCCAGGAGGGGGTAATGTTACGAAACAGCACACTGGTATAGACCCTAAATCCGGCTCTGTCTAAGCCAGGTATGAAAATTAAAATTATGTTGTTTTTGTGACCAGACTTATCTAGAAAATGTGTGTGTAAGCCGCAGTCCGGAATTTTCTAGTAAAAAAGGCTTTAATATATAAGGGACCGATCAGGAAGAGTTAGTTAATTGATAAAGTGATCTCGTGACATAAATAAACCTAAATATCGATCAGTAAAGTGTTTATATAAATTAATAAATAAGTTTGTGTGCATTTAACTTAAATTTAAGTGACTAGTTAAGTATATATAAATTAAGTGTTAGTGAATAGTTAGTGCTTAAATAAACTAGTAAGTAGCCATACCGTGTATTTAAAATTTATCGCACCCGTTTACTGTTTAAATAAAATAGAAAAACATAACATTAAATTAATTATTATAGAGGCAACTTCAGCACTACAGGATGTAGGATTGAATGTAATCGCAGCTATTTGCGATCTAGGGAATACAAATCGAGCAGACAATTAAGTAGACATCGGAAAATTGAGAAATTTGGTCCTTATATTTTTTGTAAATGGAAAGAAAATAATATAACTTAATATGACCCTCCTCATCTTTTCAAATGTTGGAGGAACGCTTTATTCAATTATGATATTTATTTTGATAACCATAAATGTGCAAGTTACAACATATTAAAAATGATTTTTATATTGATCAAACAAAAAAATTTCAGGCTTTGCACAAAATTGAAGAACCATATTTTGACCTTCGTAGAAACAGTGAAATTAAAATGAAAGTTGCTGCAAAATAATGAGCCACACTATGGCTGCTACCATTGAAAGTTTAATTGTTCCTGTAAATTACCGCAACTCTCTCCTATTTTTCTTCTCTCACACTACTTGCACAATCGAGAAGTGTTAAATGCGGCGTTGTCACTGTGAGTAAAAAGTATTTAGATGATCGAACATTCCGGCCACCTTGAAACACTGTTTTAGACTAAAGTTCATGATGGAGAATACACAGTCGATTCTCGGCACCACGATAGAGTCGTTGACGGTTTGTACGTCTACAACTGTAACAACTCCATCATCTCCCGGATGTGTGTTGACGATCCGCCCCATCTGAGGGGTGGTAGCTTGTCGTCTTTAAGCAGAACTAGCAGATCAGGTTTTATCTGGACGTTGGTGGAAGATTTCCACTTCGCTCTCACTTGTATCGATATTCTTTACTCCATCGTTTCCAGAAGAACTGCACTGCAATCTGTAGTTTTTGGTATTGATCTAATTGGTTTGACGGAGCTGACGATAAATCTTCGTCGGGGATAGCGATTAGTGAGCAACCAACCAGCATGTGAGCGGGAGTAAGTGGGACTAAATCTTGAGGATCATTGGAAAGCGGGCATAATGGACGAGACTTAAGATTACTTTCCACTTGGCAAAGAACAGTTGAAAAATCCTCATAAGTAAAGGTGGAATCACCAATTACTCTTTCAAGATGAAACTTACAGCTTTTGATACCTGTTTCTCATAGTCCGAAAGAGGGTGAGTTGGCTGGGATAAAATGCCATTTTCCTCGATCTCTAGATAAAATACTACTGATCGTTTCAGATTCCTCGCTTAAAAAAGTATACAAGTCATTTATTGTGTTTTTGGCTCCAACAAAGTTAGAACCATTGTCTGAGTATATATTCTGTGGTTTACCTCTTCATGAAATAAGCCGTTTGAGGCAAGCTATGAAGGCTACGGTAGTGAGGCCTGTAACCAGCTCAATGTGGATCGCTTTACTAGACATGCATACAAACAAGGAAATGTAGCATTTCGAAGTTGTGTATCTGCGGCCTGCCACCCTCTAATTAAAAATGGGCCTCCACAGTCTATGCTGACATTGAGAAATGGGAAGGATGAATTATAACGAGAAGGGTAGATTATCACTATTAGGAGGTAGATTACCCACTACATAATTAGTTAGAGTGGGTTTTATGCGAAAACAGTTCACACAAGTGCGTATGATTTATTTGCAATATTTCTGCCCTTAATGGACCATAATCTGTCGCGAACTGAACACAATACTATTTGTGAACCGCAATGCAACAAGTTTATATGGAAATTTCTTATTATAATTTCCGTTAAATGATTATTTTTTGGTAGAAGGAGTTGATGTTTCTTATCAAACGAATCGTCAGAGTGAATAAGTTTCCCGCCGACTCGAATAATTTCATTACAAAGAAATGGTTTTAAGTTCAAACCAACGCGGAAAATTCGTAACAGTTGCGAATATTCGCTCCGCATGCGAATCGCAACTTATTGTTTTCGTGCGGATTTCTTCGATTTGGCTGCGACTTATCTGCGTATTTATTCGCACGGAAACTTAATTCGCATTCAGATGCGTTTTTGTCCGAATTCGCATGGTGAAAAATATCAAAATGAAGCGAATTATTGAATTGGTTCGAAAGTACCCGATCTTGTATGACCTTTCTCATGAAGACTATAAAAATGTTAGGAAAAGGGATAAGATTTGGAGTAAAATAGAAGAAGAATTAGGCGAAAATGGTAAGTTGAAACTCAATTGCATTGAGAAAATCATCATAGATATTTTAATACAGATTTTAAATAGAATATTAAATACAAGTATATAATATACATACAGGGTTAGTCAGCGAAATGGAATAGTAAGATCGCGGCTATACTATGGCAGACAGGGAAAAAAGTTAAATACAAAAGTTGTTAGTAATCATGATTGCTTCTTTCAAAGATACTTTCAATTATACACGGTGTGTATAAAAAGTACCAAAATCCAAAGTTTAGTTTTTTTAAATGACATACCCTGTATACTATTGTATATTCCGTTTCTACCAAAAATTTCAAGAATATTTCATTGATAATGTCCTATACCTATCTTCAACTGTTTTGAAGTTACAAATAATTGAAAGTCGGCATTTTTGCACTTTATCTAATTATTGTGGCAAAACCATTAGAGATAGAGAAAAACAAATTTCACTTTCTTATCTTAACTTTTCGTAAAAGACGTAAAAATTCATCAAAACAAGAAATTGTCATTCTAAAATAAATGTAAAATCTCTTCTCGTCTTTTCTTAATTGTGGCAATAATGTGTGGAATTCGCCATATTGTTGTCTTTCTTGGTTAATTTTGTGAATCCATTTTTTTTCCTAAGATAAAATACGTAATACAGTCAACACTAAATTTTTAGATATTAAAATTATTCACCTTAAATTCTCTTCTTCCATTGCAAGGAGCAATAGTACTTCATCTTCATCCGACGATGAATACATTTCTAAAAAGCTATTGTTTTTCCTTTCAAGCACTAATGTTGATCCTTTTTGCTATTGAAAATCGCAAATGACGCGATATTGCTTATCATGGTGTGAGACCCACTTCCGATTCCGCTACGAATTTCGCAGCGGAATTTCCGTCACGAATCCACGTTGGTTTGGGGGATCCTTTAGAGATTGTAATTTGATCCATCCAGTACATAAATGTTAAGATTTCTTGTAATGATTGGTAAAATTACAATCTTGAATGCTCAATCTCAATATTCCAATCTCTAGTATGATTCAGGCTTCATAACATATGTACAACTAATGGCATTTTAACTTATAATTCAATTTAGGTAGTCAATTTTGTACCTTTCCAAACGATGAAATTGCAAAAAGTAAACAAACTTACTAGATTGTAACTAATTTTATTAGTGGAAAGTCTAGCAAATTTGCTTACTTTTCATTAAATAAGGTGCCAAGTGATATTCTGTTTATTTGTTACCCAGATATAGAAGACTGTTTTTATTTTGAAGTTATGTGCATTGAAAATATTGTATTTTCATTTTATATAATTTTATGTATTTTATAATAAAATTTTTATTTGTACAAGTTTTGTTACATTTAATTTAATATGTTATAAACAAGGAATACACCTCTTTGATATAAATACTTTTCAACTGGCAACACTGGTTCATACTGAAAATCGGTTGATTAAAACCTCAGATTAACAAATAAAATAGATATGTTTATTTTGATTTTATCTTGCCCCAAATATCGAGTCACATTCTAAACTCACTTGCGGACACTTCCACCATATTTACAAAGTCTCTTTAGTTGCAGGAAAAATGAAATTAAAGCTTAATTGAAAATTTGTTAAAAAGTTATGCAAATAAAAAAGAGTCATACTAATTTATGCATTTGAGCCGCTGCTTTTAAAATTAATTTATCATACTTGAATTTTATTTAATAAAGACATATTCTTATATAAATTTTAAACAAATATTTGTTGTTATCTTAGATACATTTATGGTTTTAACTAAAAGTGGCAACATTGCTTAAAATTTCAGTACCTGTTTTGTGTGTCAAGGGTAACCTATTTAATAGTGTTCTCCTTGTTTAATTACCATATAACGTCAGAGTATGCTCGTCGATCATTTTGAATAGGCTGTAGTATTCTAGTAAACAATGTCAAAGCGGTTAGCTTATACGAGCGCCATTACGACCTGTGCTGCAGTTTCGATACTTTTGTACTGAATTTAGTACCTTAGTACTTTCGATACGTCAGTACGACTATTTTTAAAACCGTTGTTAATCAGTAGGTTTTCGAAGCATGTTGTAGTGGCAACCTGGCGACATCTGTCGACGTGAAGATTTGTCAAATGTCATATCTGTCCGCATTTATTTGGCATTTTGGTATTATGCAAGAATACACATACGGTTTTGTTGCTGTCTTTTTCTGTTAAAATTTCAAAGCTGATTTTTTTTTATTGAATACCCAATATAAAGTTGTATATTTTTATTATTAGAATTACAATTCTGTTTTTACCTTTTATTTTTTAACATATATACTTAGTTTCTGAATTTAGAAATATTTGATTTAAATCCTATTGTATTTCTTCTTTTTTATCTCCTGTTTGGCCTTGTTAGTCCTTTCAGGAGGCATACAGCTGTTCTTCTTCTTTCATGCCAAATACCGTAAAAGATTATTGCAGAGTTTGAAAATGCGGCAACAGGAATAGGTCAGTCATTTCCTTTTGTATCGCGACGTAATACGAGTATCGTTTTTGCTTTTTCAAATTCACTTGTTGTATACAACCTCCTCTTTTGCTATTTATCGGTACGTTTCAGTATCATTTCATCGAGAATTTCAGTACCCTGCAAAAATTCAGAGCGGCAGCACTGATTACGACTACAGAGTAAGTTAATTAATTTAATGTTTTTGATTATCATGGTTATCGGTGCCACTACTGGCGTTTAGGATCGTTGGACGCAAAAATAAACGTTTTTATGAATGAATAGCCCTCTCTATTGTATATTATTACTGTAAGGTTAAAAGGAACTTCCTAAAACGAAGCTAAAACTGCACATTTAGTCATGTGACCACCGGTTTGAGCGTCAAAATATGAACTTCGACCGTCACGTGAAATTGCACATTCACTGGTTGAGAGAAGTTTCTTTTAAAAATCGATGGAGTGTGAATGTGTGGTGCGGGATGTTATGTGGAAGAATTATTGGGCCATATTTTTTTGATCAGTATTTAAATGACGTAACTTATCTACTATTTTTGGAAAATGAGTTACTCATACTGTTAGAAGATATTCCTCCGGAGGACAGAATAAACATGTGGTTCCAACAGGATGAATCGAATCGAAATGTCCAAACGTAGTTTCCGGGTAAATGGATTAACAGAAACAGCATTTTTCATTGGCCGGCAAGGCCTCCAGACCTTACAGTACTGGATTTTTATTTATGGGGTAAAATCTCAAAGATCTAGTTTATAAAGGCCGTCCAACAACACCTGATTATATGAAAAATTCGGGAAGCCATTAGAAACATTTCCGCTGCCGAAATTGAAATTGAGGTAGTATCCACAACTGAAAGACTAAATTTATGCCTTCAATTACCAACAAAACAATTTCGTGCATTGGGATATTCCATCCTTACTCATGAATACTGTATAAGTCATAGCTAAAACATGGGACTAGTCATGTACCCATATTAATGCCAATAAAGGAAAGTCATTGTAAAAGTTCAGTTAATATAATGTAGCAGAGTGAAAAGGGTCAAGGAGTTTTATTTAATATACCCCTGAATATATATATATATATATATATATATATATATATATATATATATATATAACAAATAAATATTATATAATGAATTGTAGGATATTATAGAGGCGACAAGGATAACTATATATTGTAAATATTTTGAAACTGTAAAAGTATATCATATTGTGAAGTAATAAGGGAAAAATTAATTGGTGTCCATAGTACCTAATTTCCACATGATTTTCCATATATTAATAGTTTAATATAACACCATTAAATAGAACTGAAATAAATTAAATTTACTTAGATATAAACGATTGATGTTTGAAATATTTTGTTCACCAGGTATTTCAAAAATTTAGGAACATATTCTACTTAAATGTGAATGACTTGTCAACTTCATAGATGATATTCTAGTATTTGGCTCCGACAGGGAAGAACATAATCTTAGATTAAAAATAATTCTATCTGCATTGGATGAGAATTATGTACTCTTGAACCAAACAAAAGGTATATTTGGGTTAAATCAGTAAAATTTCTAGGCCACTTACTATTAGCAGACGTAATATGACCTTTGGATAATTATGTTCGAATTATAACCTAGTTTGGAGCTCAAAAGAATATTCAATAACTCCAGAGTTCCTTGGGCCTAATCAAATACATCGGGAAATGGATTCCAAACCTTGCTACCCTCACGGAACCGTTCAGTGGCAAGTAGACAAAGCATAAGGGAATTCTGACTAGAGAAGCAAAAATAAGCTTTCCAGAGGGTACTTGTCAGAAATTAAAAGCTTAGGTTGTTATAACCCATCAGACAGAACACAAGTAATTGCTGATACAATCCCCGCATCTTTAGGATGTGTTCTAGTGCAATTCGATCAGTCTGGGCCATGGGTAATTGCCTATAGTAACAAGACTCTTACTGACTGTAAGAAGAGATACTGCCAAACTGAAAAGGAAGCTTTGGCTTTAGTGTGGGCAGTAGAGCATTTCAACATGAATTTATATGAGATGAAAGATTTTGAATTAGTAACCGATCACAAGCTAGTTGAAGCAATATTTGGCACAAAAACAAAAAACTGTGCCCAGGTAGAGCAATGGATTTTAAAGTAGTATATAACCCCCGTAAATCTAACATCTCAGATCCTATCTCCAGACTAAGTCCAATCTCAAAATCGCAAGATTAATTTGACACAGATCACAGTAATCAAATAATGAGTTCCTTCCGGCTTTTAGTGGTATCAAACTCAGAGCTAAAAGAGCAATCTAATATTGATGGAAATATATTGAAAGTTAAAGAAAGAATTCTACTGAACAAATGGGATAAATCTATTGACAATTTCAAGATATTCCAGAATGAGCAGTGTCATATAACGGTATCCTATTAAGGGGGACTAAAATGGTCATCCCAATAAACGTAAGGCGACGTGTTGTAGATACCACCCATCAAGGTCATCCTGGAATAGTAGCCATGAAATACGGTCTGCACACAAAAGTTTGGTGGCCAAAAATAGATCGACACAAAGAAAATGACAAGAAACTTTAAAGAGTGTAATTTAGCGGCAGCGCCTAATCCACCAAACCCCATGAAGATGTGACAACTCCCTGCATGCCCATGGTCTGCAGTAGCCACAGACTTCCTACGTCCGCTTCAAAGTAGATATTTCATATTCGTCATTGTCGACAACTACAGCAGTTACAAAGAAATAAAAATAGCTAAAGACACTTCAAGTAACAATACAGTAAATATGCTTCAACAGATATTTTCTAGGCTCGGGTTTCCAAATTTTATTGACACCATGAACGGACTTCAATTTACGTCAGAATAATTTAATAAATTTTGCATTGAATCTGGAATTATACTCAAACATTCAGTTCCCTATTGGCCCAAACAAAATGGAGAAGTTGAATGTCAAAACCAAGGCTTATTGAAGAGGATTAATATAAGTCAATCGTTAAAAAGATCTAGATTATGTATAACAGTACACCTCATACAATAAGAGGAAGGACACCATCGGAATTATTTTTTAAAAGACAATTCATATACAAATTACCAAGCTACCTAACCTAACCAAAATTCACAAAATGATAATATAAGGGAAAAAGACAAATTTGAAAAAGAAAAATGGAAACAATATAGTGAACAAAGTCGAACAGCATAACCAAATGATTTAGAAGATGATAAGGTTTATTTAAAAAATGTAATAAAGGAAAATAAAATATGCGGATCATTTGGTCCATCAACACACACAGTTACCAATAAAGAGGAGAGTAGCGGAACTGTTAGAAATGATGAAACTGGAAGAGAATATCGGAGAAATGTTGTATATTTGAAAAGGGTGGAAGTACCTACTGGAAAGACAGATGGCTTAGATGAAAATTGTAAGACCACAACTGAGATAAAATCTGATTCTAAAATTATGTTGTTGCACTTTTCTACTTACTGTCTCTATTTGCTATTATACTTCATTATTCACATGTTATATTTAGGATAAGATTTTGTTAAAATACTATTTTTGTTGTACTTAATAATATTAGATACTTCTCTCATTATTAAAGTTATAAAATCATTGTTATTGTTCTACCTATAGTATTTATTTACTATTAGATATTAAAATGAAATTATTGTTATTGCAAAAGGGTGGTTGTAGTGTATATAGCTATTTGGGTTTAGTCAAGTATATACCAGCTAGTATTAATGTGAATAAAGGAACTTGATTGTAAGAGTTCAGTTAATATAACAAACCCGAGTGCAAAGGATAACTATATAGTGTAAATATTTTGAAACTGTAAGTACATCATATTGTGAAGTAATAAGAGAAAAATTAATTGGTGTCCGTAGTAGGTACCTATTTTCCACAAAAAAATATTAGATCAGTTAAAAAGTGCATGTATAAAAATAACAATACTCAAAAAATTTCCTATTGATAACATATAGTGAGAAGGTGATTCTAAATTAAGCTCAAAAGGCTTTGCTTTCAAACAAAATATCAAGTACTTACTATCACAAAAACTTATTACCCTACTGAATTTGCTACAATTTCCAAATTTTGTTGAAGAGAATGTGAGATATATTTCATTGAACTGTTCCATTTTTCAAAAAACATAAAACGTAATAAGTAACTCAAGAAATAGTTACAAAAAATTCACAATTCTGGTTGGACAGGCTTGTATACTAGTGCTTCTGATATGCTTTTATGTTATGCTGGAAATTATATTGCTAGACTTCATTATTATTCAATAGGTTATGACAACGTATAATTAAAAGTTAATAAATAAAAATTAAAAGGCAATTGAATGATTTTCAAAATTTTGGTAGAACAGTAATAAATATTTAAATTGTAATGCGGTGTGATATGATATGATAGTGTAACAAAAAATTTATTTCATTATTACATGTTAATTTTAATATCTCGCTGGATTTGCTAAAATTATCAAATTTTTATGAAGAAAACTTGAGATCTATTAGGTATATTAAATTGTTCCATTGTACAAAAATATAACAGTAAATTACAGACCAAAAGGAAATAAAGAGCTCAAATACTCAGGGTATAGTCACAAAAATTCTAGTTGGACTGGTCTTTATAATACTAGTGCTCCTGACATTTTTAAGAGAAAAATTAAAATATTGCTGGACTTTATTATGTAATAGGTTATGACACTTATAAATAAAAATTAATAAATACACATAAGAAAACATTTAAATGACCAGACATTTTTCTACAATTGTAATTAAGATTTAATTATTAACGTGGTGTGGTATAATTGAATCGGTAACAAAAAAAGAATTACATTAAACAGTTATTTGGACTAGCTGCTAAACGTACACTTAGTCATAACCAAATGGTTAGGGTCTGAGTGTATTGTGACACAGTGACAATATAATTTTTAGGTTAATGTAGAATAATATATAAGCAATGAATTATAATATTAATTATAAATGTTTTCTTACCTGTTGAAATGTGCTTGGATTATTACTTAATAGTGTGAACCATTGTATTTACCCGGTAAGGAAGTTTTTGAACTATATATATGTATTCACCGTATTGATTTAGAACTAGGTAGATACTGTAATATTTGCGAGAACAATCGTTTCAACATATTTGCTTCATAATCAATGATATTAGTTACTTTACCAAGGTCATAATCCATTTGAGTACGTCATTAGAGGTTACAGACATATTAGAAAACATGTAAAAACAAAAATATAAACAAGTAACTCGTTTAAAGGTGTGTTACCTTGACCTAAAAGGGTTAATTGGTGACTTTCAAATATCCTTTACCAATAAAAAAACTATGGTTACTTCCCGCATATATATAGAATTAATCCGGAAATCAAGATGCCTCTACTTCCAACAAAGAATCTATTGTTCATTTAAAGACTAGAAAATATTTGTACTAAATTAAATTACACTACCTATAATATGAAATTGTGTCTATGAGACAATCAGCATTTCACCAATGCTAAACAAAAAATTGTTTTGCATGAGAATTCAAATGTAATTAAACTAATCTATTTTATATGTTTATCACATCCAAAACTTCTTTCATGAGTTTGCACAGAAGATGGCACAGAAATATTGATTTTAAGGTCTCATTACTGCTAGATACCCCGCTAACATGTTCACTGAATTAATACAATATATTAAGCATTAAATGAATTATGTTCCTTCACAAATTATTTGTACAAATTCCAAAAACTAAACAATCCCACTAAGCAAAAGAACATTGCAGTTTCGTTACTAATACGCGGAAAGTTACATTGTTATATTACCCAAAAAGGATTTGTTACAGCTTTTTCTTGTTCATAGTTATGTAAAATGTCCACAAACATTACAAAATCCCAGTTACGTCTACAAATAAACGTTTTTGTTACGTTTATAGATTAACATTTTTGTTACGTTTATATATACACTTTTTTGTTACGAAAATATAACATATCACTTTCGTTTTTGGATGTTTCAGTTACCTACCTCGTAATTGTAACGTTACAATTACATTGCTATACTAACATTTTCGTTCGGAAACTAGTTTTGATTTTGAGATGTTATTTTTACAACAGAAGGACCATAATGTTACAATTATGTTACGTTTCTCTTTCGAAACTAAAATGGATCTATTTTTAGTGGAAAATAGGACCAAATAAAAATAATTATACTTTCTCTTGAGAAAAGTTCATTGAGAGTTCATATTGACAGAAAGAAACATCTTTATCTATTTATAAGAATTTCAATTGAACTTTTCGCAAGAGGAAGTATAATTTTTATTTGGTTGGTTTCCTACTACAATATAGTTATTATATTAATGACTATCTTATATCCATTAAATGCTTCAAACATTAATTGAACACTTTCTATGCCTTTATTTAATTTTTTTTAAATAATGAGTATAGATTGAAATATAAATATATTCTATATTACTAATGTGTACATAATACAAATATGGATATTATATTTATGTATTTCATCATCATGTGCTGCACATCTCTGAAAAATAAATCAAATATTAGAATTTAAAAAATATTTATTGTAAATGTTTACTAATTAAGTTTAAAAATATTTTTTCGTTGATTGACTGCAAATATTCGACCCTTATATAATAATTAGCTAAGTAGGTACCTAAGCATCAACCAAGAACATGAGCACTTTCTTGTTGGCTATGAAATATTGATTATTACGGTGACAGATATAAAAATAAATTTCAGTTTTCTATTGCACCTCCGGTTTAGTCAAAATTTAGACATATTAGCCTGACCGTTCTTCGAAGAGAAAAACAACTACTTTCCTGGCTAATACCACGCAGAATATTGAATTAGATCCCCTTTGAAGACCGTGACGTCGATCAAACCTTTTGTCGATACAGACATATGTGGTAATTCGCAACTGAAATGAGAAGGGCATAGTACACTGACTGGTTTTGACTTTCTTGGGTCTTTTCAAGAGTGCCGTAATGCCTTGTAGTTCATAGTCTCTAATCTGAACTGAAGATTCCGTCCTCCGACGACCTCTATATGGCTCGTGTGGTGACACACTTGCGAGAAGTAGTCAGTGGGTGCCATTTTCACTTTCAATCGTGAACCACCACTTCAGATATTATTTGACCTTATAAGTCGTATGAAATAAAATGAATTAAAATTTCATAAAATACGAGGTGTCTCTATATGAAAAATGAATTGTCGGTACCGACAAAAGGGTCGATCAACGTCACGGTCTTCGAAGGGGATGTTATTCAATATTCTGCATGGTATTAGCCTGGAAAGTAGTTGTTTTTCTCTTCGAAGAACGGTCAGGCTAATATGTCGAAATTTTGACTTCAACGGAGGTGCAATAGAACACCGAAATTTATTTTTCATATAGACACATTTTCATTTTATTTCATACGACTTATAAGGTCAAATAATATCTGAATTAAGCAATTTAACAAATTTACTACTTACTTTACAATTCATCTTCCTGCAATGCACAAACGAAACTTAAAATAATTTGTGGCGGGTCGTGATTATTTTGGCATTATATGTTAGAGTATGCTCTTACTATTCGGTGTCACGTGTTACGCACTGTTCCGATTTCATGTGCGAGTTCCAGGTTTTCCCTAGTGATGGAAACAAAATAAATATTTGTTTTGCCAGGTTGAAAAACTTGTATACTAAATTTTAAAGAAGTTTAGTCGAGATATATGCATTATTTGAAAATTTTTGTGAATTTATAATCTTTATGATTCAAACAAGTTAATACATCAACATAGCTGATACATTTAAATTAAACGTATTTTAAATTAACATTTCAATTATATTTAACAAAGAAGTTACACAAAAACATGTCGGCGATGTAAACTTGAAACATTTTTTAAACCAACATAAATGCTACATTTCTAACACGTTTTGTTGATAACGTAACAATCATATGCTTACATTTAACATCCCTAAAACATAATTATTCAAACGTTACACAAGGTCGTACCTGTTGCGTCAATTAGATATTTAAAGTTGAACATCTTGTAAGTTACTTGAAAATAACGTAACTATGTTAAACTAATAAGACACAATATCAAAGTCTTCTATTCAATAAACCATTTGTTATGTGTATTTCTAATTACCAGTAAATTGACCCTTGATAATTATGAAAAAAGTTACACCATAATTCTGTTCACGAACTTATTTAATGATTTTGTAAATTCTTGTTGAAGTTGACAATCAAGTCTGTTGAGACTGCCTGTTAAAGAAATCTACCTTAAAAAAGACAAAATGTAGATAATCTGAGTAAATACTCTCATGAGTCTCTGCTAGAAGATAAGAGATATAAAATACTCATATATCTCGTCAAAAATTATGAGATAATAAAGCTGACCACTATAGCTACGAAAGTAGTTTCAAACATAAGTCTGAGCCAAAAAATTCAAGTATTTTGAATATTGTAAGAACTTCATTCATTAAATATTCATTTTAATATTATCACACACTGTCAGTTGTGACGTTGTGCTATACCTCTTCATCTTACTCTCTGTAAGTAACTCATTTGGAGTTTAAACAGAAAAAATTGAAGTCAACAAAATTGGTTTGTTTTGGTTTAGAATATCTTCATCAAATAATTAATAGATCAAACAAACTTACCTTAAGTGATGTTCGATCTTGATTATATTACGGTCTCGTTGAAGTAAATAATAAATATGTAGTACCCCTGCTTCGGCGCTCCTGAACCACAATATTCAAAGAAATCGGTTTTCATTATCTATTACGATCCAACTCCTCGCTTGTACCATATACCTGCTTCAGTCATTTTAAAGTTGTTGTTGCAAGGGGCTTTTAAACGGTAGGGAGGAACTTATTTACTTCAACGAGACCGTAATATAATCAAGATCGAACATCACTTAAGGTAAGTTTGTTCGATCTATTAATTATATTACAGTCTCGTCTTGTAAATAATAAATATGTAGATGTTTAACGTATATTGCAACAACAGATGAACTCAACTTTGTTTTAAATGATATAGTTAACTAATTATTTTTTTAACTAATAATATTAAGATAAATACCTTCTCGTAAACTAACAATTAAGACGTTTTCGCAAATTCTGTATTATCTATAATAGGGCGATTGTAAAAACTAGTGAACGTGTTTGAATCTTTTGACCATCCCGCATCTAATCTTATATTATCAAAACTGACTCCGGCCCTAGCAGCTGAGGAGGTGGAAGCATGTCTTGTACTTTGTGGCTTAAATATTGACATATCTTCTTTCCAACATGTTCTTGATCCACCCACTAATAGTAGAAGCAGATGCTTTTCTATGGGGGTTTTTAAATGTTATAAAAAGTCAATCACAAGAGTTTCTTAAATTTTTTGTGATGATAATATATTTTTTAAGTGCTCTAGCTATTGATATTAATTAGAGTTAAAGTTTGTATACGATGGCCAGTAGCTAGGGCTAACAAAACTGCAGTTTTTTTGCTTAGGTTTTCTCGTGTAATATCTTCGTTCTTAAGCGTCTTTACATGGGACAATACTATCTGGTGATCCCAAATGATCTCGTATCTGGCGCTGGGAGGCCTTTTACTAAAAAGTCCCTTAAAAAACGCTTAAGTTTGTAATGTTGACTGAAATTTGGCCCCGCTATTTGAGATATGGCCGATCTATATGAATTTAGGGTTCCATAAGTTGCTCCTCTATTAAAATGTATAGTCAAAAAATCCAGGTCGTCTTCGACCGCCACCTTGTACGGATCCAGGTCGTTGTTTATACAAAACGTCCACCATAAATGTAGACCTCCACTGTACTGTTTTAAGGTTGATTCTGTTATTGAAGCTAAGCATACATCCAGGGCTTCTAAAGGCACTCGTCCTTGTAATAGCGCCAGCCTGGCAACTTCCCTGCCACCAGGGAAAGGCTTTTCCACAACGGATGGGGTGTTCTGTTAAATGAAAATAATTGTATGTTAGGGTCTAATACTACGGGATCATCTATCAGTAATGATTTAAATATTGGGTACCATGGTTGTGAACACCAGCGAGGTACAGCAACAATGCCTTCAGCTTTGTCTCTAATTATTTTTTGTAATACCCTTAATATTAAGGAAAACGGTGAAAATGCATAAAAACTCATCCCACTCCAATCTAAAATGAAAGCATCCACCTCATGAGCCTCTGGGTCTTTGAGCCAAGATACAAAAATGTTACATTTTTGGTTAAAGTGATGTGAAAATTTTTGGAAGGCCAAATTAAAGTAACAATTTTTGTAAACGCTATTTCAGAGAGACACCATTCGGTTTCTCTATGTATTTGACAAGAAGAACATTATTTTTCGAACTAATGTAAGATGCAAAAATAAATATTTGTCTTTATTCGCAAAAGTTCCACACCTTTCTTGCTACATTATTTAATTTTGGGATCTTACGCTTCCGAATCTGTTAATGGTGGATATTGCAGTTGTATTATCAACTCTGCATAGGATATTACAACCGTATAAATCTTGCATAAAACATTTTAGGGCAAAAAACACTGCTAATAGTTCTAATTCGTTGATGTGTCGTTGTTTTTCCTGATTCGACCAGTACCCAAAAGTAGTTCCATACTTACAATAGACACCCCAACCAGATTTTGAGGCGTTCGAGAAGATCTCTATAACGAATTTATCATCATGAATATTATTACTCGAAACCATTATGTTTTTTAACCACCAAGAAATATACGGTAACAAATGCGTAGAAATATTCATTTTTGCATCATAGTTATCATTAATCCGGTATAAAGCCTTAATTTTTTAGCGTTCTAAAAACTTAGTGTATAGAATACTATATTTGACAGCTGGTGCTGCAGACATTAATTTATCAACAAACTTTGAAAACTCTCTGATGGTACAAATTTTTGTTTTTGAAAAAACTTTCAATAATTTATGTAACCTGTTACGTTTTTCTTGAGGTAATGAAACAGTCATATTTTCAGAATTATATCGAAACACCAGAAATTGGCAAACATGGCTAGGGGTAAGAGAGCTCTTTTTATAATTTATAATAAATCCTAAATGTTCTAAGAGCTTTATAGTTTCCTACGTATTAAGGACACTTTCTTCGAAAGTTCTTCCTAGAAGTAGAAAATCATCCAAATAAATAACAGACAGAAAGCCACGCCTCCTAATATAAGATATAACTGGTCATAAAATCTTTGTAAAAATTAAAGGGGCACAACTCAACCCGAACGGTAAACAATTAAATTCATAAATGCAGCCCTTAAATTGATACAGTAGATACTGTCTATGAGAGCTAAGTAATTTCTTGTAATCAGTTGAGTCACAGTTTTGTGATTCTCTAACTTAAAATGTGATGTTGCTACAAATTTATTAAATGATTTTAAATTAATAACTAATCTGTCAGATCCATCTGGTTTTGGCACAGTAAAGATGTTCGATATATATATATATTGATCTTTACAGGGTGTTACATTGGAAAAAATCCCTTTTAATAAAGATTTTTTAATTATATTTCCAATGGAGACACATTCCTTCTGTGACCTCAAAGGCTCCATAGGAACAATACTTTGCATGGGTTGTTTAATAAGAGGAATTTTAAGACCAGTTATATAGGAAATAACCTTCCTATGAAAACCTAGATCTTGTCACTTCTGGGAAAAAAGCAGTAGCCTACCGCATAGCCTACTAACTTCTAATATCTGCGTCTTCTCTCCACGCTGCAGTTGCGCCGATAACTCTGAGGATGATGATGTGACTTGGACGTCATCGGTTTGCTGTGGAACGTCGGAGTGGGTGTCTGGAATCTGTAGCCCGCCGGCAGCACTCCTTTTGCGCGACGGTAGTTTCCCTGTTTAGAAGATGTGGCAAAGGTAGGAACAGATAGCTTGTTCTTCTTAACTCTCAAGTGTTCCCTTGACTTCTCAAGCTTTTTTGCAGCTTCTATGGTGGTGTCCAGCTCCTTGCTAAACAAGTACTCGGAAATCGTGCTATTTTGCAAGGTGTCTTTAAGGTCTTTATTCAAATTCAACAGCAAGAGCTCTCTCCTTGTAACAGATTCATGATAAAAAACGTCACACAGTAAGCGTAACGCGTCATTTGTAGTCTCTATATACTTGATCTCCGTCTTCCCTCCTTTTTTAGCAAGATCAGATAAAAAATGAGTTAAGGCTGAAATGACTGCTGCAACTTGTACTTGTAGGTTTGATAACCTTGTATCTCTTTTAAGGGTGTTTCCTTGTATGGTTACTTTGACTTCTGGGTTAATTAAAGGAGGCACAATCGCTAAGTTCTCAGGAGGAAGAAATTTATTTATGAGCTCTACTCTAACCTCCTCATTTAATCCATTAAGCAACACGTTCTCATAACGTGGGACTAATTCTTATAGAATTGGTTCAGAAACGCTTTTTATTAGCATCTCTGCTCCCAGAATCGAATTAAAGTTGATTATATCCGGTGTCGCCTTATCTGCAACCCAGAGAAAAACAAGATTATGTACCATCTAGCCACACTAGGCTTGACAAAATGAAAGTAATATAAGATAACATAATAGGTATATTTTTCAGCATGAGTTACTCTAAACTCAAGCTTATTTTTCTTTTAGGATCTTTCCACTCTAGGGAATTCCAAGTTTGTGAGCCATTTCATTTTCCACTCTAGGAAATTCCAAGTATGTGAAGCCATGTCACTCTAGGCATAGTAGATATTTTAATTGAATATATTATGAGCACTCTTGGTGCAATATAGTTTGCTTAAGTAATTTGCCTACCTGTGATTACCGGACTGGAGTTATTATCCTGAAAAGTCGCCTCAACTTCAGAGGCATCTTCCTTCGATGAAGAACCATCAGAATTGAGCTCGTCTGTCTAATCCGAGTGGCTACTGTTATGTGAATCTTCCGAAGAATGGTTTGGTAAACTACGATAACGCTTTTGCTTTTGTTCAATCGCATTTAACCTTCTCATAACTGATTTAAAGATTGTTTTGATCTGGGCATTATCCAATCCTCTATTTTCAGAACTTCTGGATCTTTTATTTTTCCCGCCCGTCATTTCACTCGATAATAAGAATATTTAATGATAAAACACGAATAACTACGCCGCACTATAGTTAATCGACAACCCGTGTGGTCTATAGAGCATAAAAACGAAGACTGAAGCAGGTATATGGTACAAGCGAGGGGTTGGATTGTAATAGATAATGAAAACCGATTTCTTTGAATATTGTGGTTTAGGAGTGCCGAAGCGGGGGTACTACATATTTATTATTTACAAGACGAGACAGTAATATAATGATTTTTATATTCCCAATATAGGCAATTTACAAAAAATAGTGTAGTGTACGTTCGGCCAGTGTACTGTCAATTCTTGCTGCTTGCTGTCTGGTTCCATGCAAAATATGATGGCTCCTCACTTAAAAGTAAACATAATCTATTACTCTGTAGAATACAATAACTTTGCACCTAAAATACAAGTTTAGTTCTCAGCATTTTTCAAGTAGTCTATCCCTGAAAAACAGTTTTTCAAAAATAAGATAAGTTGTAATTTTTGTGAGCAACAACCTGAATGTTTATGGTAAATATTTATGGAGCTCTCAGATGATAAAAACCAATAAATCCCACAAAACTGAGGAACCGATTAGTCAAAAGCCATCAAAATAAGAGATTTGTTTTACGTGAATTTTTTGAGGCAATAACATGGTTCTATAAAAGTACAAGCATCCTACAACTATTATGGATACTTCTGTGGCTGCGAGTTATTTGTAAAAATTATAGAGTTGTCAGATATGTATTAACTGATATTTGTTATGTCAGTGTTTAGATGTAGCTGTTTCTGTAATGTATTGGAAGGCCGTAGTTATACCCTATTACATGAAGACACTTGCTGTCGATTAACTGCAAGGTATGATAATTGTGTTCCTTTGGAATATATATTAAAATAGGTCTGATGATCGGTCTGTAGATTAAAACTTTTTTTTGTTAGGATAATTTACTCCATCTGCAAATGAGTGAGTATAGTCTGCTCTTTGTCTTCTCAGATTTAGTTACATGAGTAATTAAGATGTGTGTTACCCTGTTACACTTAAAATTAATGACCTTTACCCTGACGTCATTAATGTGTGTGTGTGTGTGTGTGTGTGTGAGGTTACAATGGCTTCGGAAGAGGTTCCATTCGCCAGATTTAATTTGTATTGCAATAATTGATTGATAGTCATCACTCTGCCTTCACATTATATTTAATACCAAATATCTTTAACTAGTTTAATAGTTTTTTTTCCTCATTTATTTTTTGTTCTTTTTTTTATTCTTTATTTTTATTTTTTAATATTTTTTTTATTATTTTTTTTATTTTTTTTCCTTCTGTTTATACATATATATTTTTTATATTCTTTGTTATATATATATATATATATATGTATATATATATATATATATATATATCTATTTTAATTCATTTGGGGAATGCACAGGGACACTTAAATTTGCTCTGGGGTATGTCAGAGCTGGACAACACAGTGGGTGTACCGCATATAAATTAGGAGTGCAACATAGGTTGGACACAAAGGATCTTAGATATTAATTTCTAGTCTAACAATATGTGTATATAAAATTCTATAAATATGTACATTATTTAAACTAACCAGTTGATTTAAATTAAGTAGGTGCTGGATCAATACAGGAGAATTCTCTAGATCTTGATACAATAAATCAATTTTGTTTTGCATATTTTTACAATTTAAAATTACATGTTCCAGGTTTCCTACTTCGCCACATGCACAATACGGTGATTCCTTTAATTTGATTTTATATAAATGTGCCGGGACAAGTGCGTGGTTAAATCTCATCCTACATATGGTTGAGACAAATCTTTTGGTATTAGCTGTTGCTGTGAACCAAGGTTTAGATGGAATATCAGTTTGTATATTTTTATATGCTTGACCAGTTTCTTTTCTTTTAAATTGTTCTTCTGTTTTGTTTCGATTTCCAGTAAGGATGATATATCAGTGTGAATGCACTTATATGGAGCAATATCCTCTTTATAGATTCCTTGTTTGCCTGCTTCATCAGCTTTTTCATTTTCCTTAATCCCGCAGTGGGCTTTAATTCATATAAATTGTATTTTGACATCAAGTTCTTCCATTTTTTGATATTCTAGTAAGATATTAGTCAGGATATAGTGTGATTTTTTTGAATAATAGATGTTTTTGATGGATTCTATTGAGCTTTTACTGTCCGAAGCTATAACATATTGATTAGTATCCCTTTCCGTAGCTTTAATATATTTTATTGCTTCCAGGATTGCAACTAGTTCTGTTGGCTGAAAAAATTGAGAAGTAGTCATTTAGCCTTAAGGATAAAGTATAGTTCTATTTTGGATCAAATACTGCACATGCTACTTTGTTTGCCATTTTGGATGCATCGGTGAAGATGATATTATGTTTTGGAAAATATTTTACGACATCATGTTCAAATATTATTTGCCTCAAATTTATCGGTATTAAGGAATAGTCCTGAAGGAATCGGCACTGTATGTGGTTATTTGTGTTGTATATATCCCTGGAATAAATAGGATCTAAATTTGCACAATAAATATCTTCTTTAAATTTTGGATTCTTGAATAGGCTTGGATGATTGTAAAACTTTTGTTGTTACTATAGTAGTTGTGTGAAAGATCCAGAATATACAGGGAGTAGATATTATTTACGAGGTCACTATTTTTGGTCATTAATTTTGCTAAAAATCTGCCAGCTAATATTTGCCTACGGAATCTTATTGGAACTTCACCAGCTTCAGCATATAAGGAATCAATTGTGGTACTTCTTAGAGCTCCTAAACAAAGTCTAATACATTTATGGATTATAACGTCTATCTTCTTTAAATGGCATTCTGCCGCTTGGTCATAAAAAAAACATCCAAAATCTAAAATAGATCTTATATAAGACTTGTAAAGAAGCAACGCTATATTTGGGTCTGATCCCCACTTGGTATCACATATTGACCTAAGTATGTTTATTCCTCTTTCGCATTTTTTTATGATATAATTTATATGTGTTTTCCACAATAATTTTTGATCTAGCCATATACCCAAGTACTTGATAGTTGTGCATATCTCATAAGTAGTTTCATTTAGTTTAATTTGTTTTGGAACACACTGTCGTTTTCTTGTAAATATACAGGCATGGCTCTTTCTTTTTGATATTGTTAGTCCATTATTTTGACACCACTTTTCCAGATTACTATATGCAATGTTAAAATTGTTGCATCCTTCAGCAATGTTTTTACATCTATGATATATACAAATGTCATCAGCATATTGTATTACTTTTGTAGCATTTTTTATTATGACAGAATTTTCTAAGTCCATAGTATATATTAGATACAAAGTTGGACTTAGGATACTACCTTGTGGAATGCCAATATTCGTTGTTTTTGGACCATCCAGTTAATTATTTATTTTCAAATATATAACACGATTCGAATAAAGGTGTCTTATTTTGCTTGAGAAATTTTTTGATAGTCCCATCCCCACCATTTTATTGTACATAATAGTTAAATCGACATTATCGTAGGTATTTTCCAAATCCTACAAATATTGCAGGTACTGATTGTTTTTGACAAAAGGCCTAATTTATTTCACTAACCAAATATCCTATATTTTCATTGATAGAACACCCGTTTCTAAACCCTAATTGTCTTTTAGATATTTTGTTGTTAATCTCTAACCAGTGATTTAGCCGTGCTATAATCATTCTTTCTACAGTTTTGATGAGACAGGATGCTAGTGATATACCTCTATATGACTGAGGTAGCTCCGGATCCCTACCATGTTTTAATATTGGAGATACTAAAAATTCTTTCCAGTCTTCATATAAGTTCTCTGCCTGGGGCAGAGTTATTGTTATATTTTGTGCTAACTTCTAGTTCTAGTAATGTAAATTTGCTATCCAAATCTTGTACAATATTATTGTATTCCAACTCTAACTCAAATTCTGTCTCTACCCATGGCGGAGCTAATTTATTAAAAAACAATTCTGTCCAATCTCCTATTTGAACATTGTTTGTAGGAGGAGAATATGAATTTTTTAACATTTTAATATATTTCCATGTCTTTTACCGGTGTGTTTTTATTAAGATTTTCAGAAAATAATTTCCAAGACCCTTTTGCTTTGTATAATTATTTTTTTTGTATGTGCTCTGCAATTTTTAAATTTTAAGTAATTTTGTAAATTTGATTGCTTTTATTGCATCATTGCATTTTTGATTCCACCACTTTTTATTAAAACCAGGTTTGAACCCTTTCTTCACTTCTGGAATAGCCATTTTGGATGCCTGATTTATTGCTTCTGTTATATCCGTGTATGAATTTCCTACATTCTTTATTTGTAAAAATTCGTCTACCTTTTGTGAAAAAAGAGGCCAATCTGCCCTTTTAAAATTGGGTCTATTACTTTTATTTATAGTTGGTATGTTATTTAAATATATGTTTATAATTATAGGAAAATGGATGGAGTCCCCTAAAGGTTGATCAATTACATTCCAATTACATTTTAGTGTTAAATCGGTAGAACATATGGAAATATCGATTGCCGATTTGTTTCTGCTACCAACTCTTGGAATTATTGTTTCTGAGCCATTATTGATAAAGTTTAAGTGACATTCTTCTATAGCAGAAATAAGTCTGGAACCGTTAGAATTTATATAACTACATCCCCAAGCAGAGTGATGACAATTAAAATCACCTCCGACAAGAAAGGGTTTATCAAGACTATTAACAAATTTCTTCCACTTTTCTTCACTAATGTTGTTTTTTGGTTTTGAATATATGGAGTAAATATTTATATTAGTTTTGTGGTCTATTCTAACTCTCACAGACACGCACTCCAACTCATCAATTTTAAAGAATGAATTGTTTTGTGAATACGCAATATTTTTTTTTAATAATATGGCTACTCCTCCGTACTCATCATTGCGATCTGACCTAAAGATATTGAACCCACTTATAATAAAATTTGATGATTTTTTTAACCAAGTTTCTGATATCAAGGCTACATTTATTTAATAATCAAAAAGACATTTTTCAAAGATTCCTTTTTTAAATATAATAGAACCGGCGTTCCATTGTAGAATGTTCGTTTTATTCGTTGTCATCTAAAATCTGAGTTATTATTTGTTTTAACTTATTTTCTATTTCCTTATCTTTCAGTATAGACCCATCAGTATAAGTTAATATGTCTTTAATAAGTGTTATTAGAGATTCACAAGTTTTGTTAATTTTTGTTTCATTATACGTTTGCTTTTGATTGTTAGATTGGTAGTTAGGAATATTAGGATAATTAATATAAAAAGGTTGTGATTGTATACTTGGTACCGATAGAATTTCCCTATGTTCTTGTCGCAAATCTTCGTCAATGGGAGTATTTAGTTCTAGACGTTTTCTTTTTAAATTAACTGTATATCTATTACCTGTATTTGTGCTAGATATACTTGAATAACTTCTCTCAACTTTTTTGGATGCTTCAACATGAGATATTTTCGTTTACCATAGATTATTTATATTTTTTTTGTCTTTGGAACTATTTACACTTGTTTTTTTCTGTGGCTAGATGGTTTTCATTACAAAATAAGCAATTTATATCCGTTTTTGTACATTCATCATAACTATGTGATTCTCCGCATTTTTTGCATTTTTCTTTTGATCTACACTGTACACTCATATGACCATATCTTAAACAATTATTACACTGAACTACTTTAGATAGGTATTGTTCCACCTCGTATACTAATTTTTCAATTATGACTCTATTGAGTAATGTTTGCCCTTTGAAGGTTACTATGATAGTTGTGGTTGGCTCTGCCTAATTTTTTTCATTTTTTCTTACAATTCTTTTTACATGTGACACTTCAAAATTATATCCTAACTTTGGTTTAATTATTTCTTTTAATTCCTCTTCGCTTAGCTCCTCATCAACTTGTTTCATTACACCTTTTTTGTCATTATAAAAAACCGGAATGTTAATAGCATATTCTTTTTCTGTTAAAGACGTAGCTTCTAACAACTTACGTGCACTTGAATATGAATTTAATTCTACTTTAATTTTTTTTGCTCCAATAATTGACATATTGATAATATTATTTTTTATTTCTGGAACTGCATTCATGATTATCCTTGCAGTTGCTATTTTATGTAAGTTTCCTATATTCTCTTTTTTACTAAGAATATAAACGAAATACGGGCCACTATCATTAGAGCTATATTTATTGACAAAATTATTTATGTCTCTTTTTTTTGTCCTACTAATTATTGTGTTGTTGTTAGTTTCATGGTCGTAGTTTTTGCCTTTGTTTTCTTTATTCCTATTATCAATTGCATGTTTTGTTATATTTTCAAAAAAAATACTAATATGATCATTACTTACTTTATCATTACTTCCTTTGTTTAAAGTTGGATTATTTTTTGTTACCTTGCCGTTCGAGGAGTTATCATCAATATCCATAACATTATTATTTTGTTGATAATTTTTACCGAAACCTAAAAATCCATCCTGAATTCCAGGATCGGGGGGATCTCCGTCGGATTGATTACTCATCTTATTTTTACACTAACTAAAGTTACTTCAACTTATTTATTTTCACTAATGTGAATTTAATTTACTGTTCAAATCAACTCTCTATCGCATTCCGTTAAGCACGTCTATGTACTACGACGAATACAACTGTACTGTGACGTCATTAATATCTGATAACATAACCGACAAATGTCAAATTATTTTGTTCTGTTCTTTACTATTAATAGAAAGAGTCATGGGCGCCCATACTCGGGGATAAGGTGGGGCCGACCCCCCTAGCTTTCATGGAAAAAAAATTCATCATATGTGAAAAAATTGTTTTGTCAAATAATTATCCTTATTGAATAATTTTGTCATTTTCAGATATAAATTGGGAACAAAATATTTATTAATAAAACATGCGCTTCACGTATTTGTTTAATCAATGGTAAAGTAAAAGAATATGAGTGGCTGCGCGAACGGTCTGAAAGACACAGAGTCACTCGGTCACTCTTATGCGTGTAACCTGGGCCCTTGGCTTGACGCGTCATCCATTCTCCCACGTTCCACTTAGAAGCCCACGCGCCGGCGCCCTCATAACAACAATGTTAAAAGTGATAGCGTGAGGAGTGGTTACGAATGTTAATTGAGTTTTTTATGTATAGTGTGCGCTTACTGTTTAAATTTTTCTTCCGTTTCCTCAGCTGTGTTTCTATCTCACTATACCTCCCACAACTTGTACCGTAGAGCGTTCTTTCAGCACTCTACGTAGAGTCAAAACTTGGCCGAGAAGTACCACTGACGAGGAACGTCTTTCAAGCTTGTGTCTGCTAAGTATCCACAGAAAAAGAGCAGAGGCCTGACTTTGAGGACAAAGTTATTGACTTATTCGGCAGGAAGAATAGAAACTTACAATTTGCTTTTTCCAATAAATACTGAACACTAGTTCGATCAATTTCGCTTAAGCTATAAATTGTCATCGGTTTTTTTATTTCCTAGAACTAGTTTCAATAAAAATTAATTAGAGTAATGTGCTTTTTATTGACTTTAAATGCTGTGGCCTAGTATTTAAACGCAGGGAACTTTATCCAACATAGTTCAAACTAGAGTTTCTTAGGTGCTTAAAGCTATGTATTGTCTTCCAGTATACAGAATGTAATATGTAATATCATTACGTCTAGGCCCCCCTAAAAATTTTAATATGGGCGCCCATGGAAAGAGATGCCACTTAATAATTATGTCAGTTATGTTATCAGATATTAATGACGTCAGGGTAAAGGTCAATAATTTTAAGTGTACTAAGGTTTGTCAGCATTATCCCACTTTGAGCTGCGATTGTAATAAAATTATTGTGCATAATTGTATATATTCTTTTTTTCGAGAATTAACAGCTATTTTATTATTATTAAAGTAAGGTATTATAGTTTCAGCCGCAACTGCAGTTATTACAAAACACATATTATTGAAATAGAGCTATTAAGACCCAAGGTGTAGAAAAGAAGTGTGTGAATATGGAATAGAGAAAATGGAATTGAACTGATCCCTGTCGGACACCAGCACTAATGTCAAATAATGATTGTATTTGATTTTTTTCGTTATTTTACAGAGTAAATTGACTTCTTGTTTTTTGATAGTCTATCCAGTTTTACCAGCATCTTGATCTTAGTATAGAAGAATACATAAGATTCTGAAAGCTGTCTATTTTTTTTTTTTTTTTATTGAAATTAACGTGTCTCGGCATCTAGCGGCCACTGACACGGGATCTGTCATACATTTAGTTACAAATAAAAATCAAATTAAATTAAACAATTGGCAGTCTTTGAGGAACTGAATCACAGCACTAAACTGGTTAGGTTGTCCGAGAATGTTTTTGAGACTTCCACTGAGCTTGTGTTTGCGACGAGTTGGGCTGTAGTGTTTGCAATCTGTAAGTATATGCTCTATTGTAAGTCTTACATTAACACAGGATTCACAGATAGGGGGATTCTCTGTAGACATCAGGTAACCATGGGTTAGCCGTGAGTGACCTATTCTAAGTCTTCTTATAACACTTTTGTCTTTTCTTGTCATGGGAGGCATCTTCTGGGCGGTAACTGTTGGTTGTATTGTACGGAGTTTTGTGTTACATGTATTCCAATGGTTTTGCCATGTTTGAGCCATAATATGTCGAGCTGCTGATTTTAAATCTTGGTGAAGTTGAATTTTCTCTACTGGCAAGTCGGCTGAACAAGTTTGTTTCGCTGCTTGGTCTGCACGTTCGTTGCCTGTGATACCTACATGAGAAGGGATCCAGATGATATTCACAACGATACCTCTAGTGTGATGGTCGTGGCAGGTGTCAAGGATATCATGGACTAAGGGATGTTGTGAACGGTTGTGTTTGATGGAATATAATGATGAAAGGGAGTCTGTACATATGGCAAGTTTGCTGTTATCTTGTGTTGGAGTCCTCAAGGCTTGTAGAATTCCATATAGTTCGGCTGTATGTATACTACATACGTCAGGAAGTTTGTATGTTGCTATTGTTGAGTCTACTGTAGTAACAGCACATCCGGTACCATTGACTTCTTTGGATGCATCAGTGTAAAGGATTTTGTCGAACTGCTGGTTATTTATCAGCTCACTGAATATTTGTCTAAGGACTATGTTAGGCGTTTCGTACTTGTTGTAGTTGTTTAGGCTTGTATTCAGTAGTGGCGGTTTTTTGGTCCATGGAGGAGTATTCGAAAGTTTTATGGGAGTTGTATCTCTAAGATTAATGTTTCTAGAAATAGGGTATAGCATTTGTGGAGATGAGAGCGATGTTTTGGGTTTGTTTTCAGGAGCTGGTTTTATAGAATCAATTAACTTAAACACTGGGTTTTGTGGGTAGGCGGATATTCTGGAAAAATAGGATAATAGTTGGCATTCTCGTCGTATGAAAAGAGGTGGTTCAGAAGATTCAATGTAGATGCTTTCGGTAGGACTGGATCTAAAAGCGCCTAGACATATTCGTAGTGCTGAGGTTTGGATAGTGTCAAGAGATTTGAGATACGATTTGCAGGCGCTCATGTAGAGGATACTTCCATGATCTAGTTTGGAGCGGACCAGTGATCTGTAAATCCTTATTAGTATTTCCTCTTCTGCTCCCCATTGGTGATGTGCTAATGATTTTAAGATGTTAATCCTATTTAGACAATTGGCTTTAGTTTCTTGGATATGTTGCCTCCATGTGATCTTTTTGTCAAATGTTACTCCTAGGAATTTATGTTGATCAACCACTTGTAGTAAGTCGCCATTGAATTTTAGTTGTGGAGGAAGAGGATTTAGTCTTTTGCTGAACTGGATTACTTTGGATTTGTTTGTTGAAAAGTGAGAACCAGATTTGAGAGACCAATTGTGGATGTTATCTAGAGCCTTTTGAAGTAAAGTACAAGTACTAGTAGTGACTTTACCTTGGCAGTAGAGAATGAGGTCGTCGGCATATAGTACATATTTGACAGGTGGATTTATATGGGAGCAGATATCGTTGATACTCATCAGAAATAGAGTGGAGCTAAGAACCGAGCCTTGTGGTACTCCATTTTCTGGCGCGTACGAAGTAGACTTTTGCCCATTTGTAACAACTTTGAACGATCTGTCGGTTAGGAAGTTTTGTAGAAAGGAGAGAATATTTCCAGTTAAATTAAAGTCTGTGAATTTCTTAAAAATGGAAGTTTTACGGATTGTGTCGAAGGCGCTGTCAATATCTAGACTCACGGCGATTATATCTTTTTTGCTTTCAATGGCTTGTGAGATGTCTGTGTGTAGAGTAACCAGATTATCCAATGTGCATCTGTTTGATCTAAAACCTGCCTGCGCTGTAGATAGTAGGTTGTGTGATTCTAGGTACCAGTGTAGGCGTCTGTTAACCAATTTCTCGAGAATTTTACACAGTGTACAGGTAAGAGAGATTGGCCTAAATGAGCTTGGAAAATTAGTATTGGAGTCGTTCTTTTTGATTGGTATAATAATTGATTTTTTCCATTGAGCCGGAAATTGTTGACTGCACCATATTTTGTTATAAAGTTCGAGCAATTTGGTTTTTGTTGCTGGATGCAGGTGTTTTAGAAAGATCATAGGGATATCGTCCGGTCCTGCAGCTGTGTTCTTCAGTGAAGGTAGGACTGCATTTAATTCAGAAAGGGTGAAAAGGAAATTGAGTGGGTGACAGTTGTGAGAGATTTGTTCAGGATGTGAGTTATTTGGTGAGTTTGGAGGTTCGGGGTTGGATTTGGTTTTATTTAGAAAGTGTTGGGCAAGGATATTAGCAATTTGTTGGTCATTGGTAATGACTTCACCCTCATGTGTTAAGCCAGGTATTTTAAAACTAGTGTTTTTTCCTTTCATCTGTCTTATCTTGGTCCAGATTTGAGATGGAGAGGTTTCAGAGGTTATAGTGCTTGTGTATTTATTCCACGACTCTCGTTTACTTTGTTTAAGAACCCTTTTGGATTTCGCTCTCATTCTTTTGAGGATTATCAAGTCTGAGTCATTTCTGGTTCTTCGGTATTTATTAAGCGCTTTTTTGCACTCTTTCACTGCATTGTTACATGATTCATTCCACCAGGGAACGGTTCGTTTTGGAGGGTTGACGGAGTACTTTCCTATACATTTATTGGCCGCAGAAATTATGGAGTTAGTAAATTGGTCAACAGCTTCGTCTACATCATTAGAATAATTGATATTGTCTGTATTTTCCTTTAGCGTTTGGCTGTAAAGTTCCCAGTCTGCTTTTGCGATTTTCCACTTTCCTTTAATGTTAACTTGCTTTGGTTCGTTGTCTGAAATTAGGATAGGAAAATGATTGCTATCGTAGAGGCTATTAAGGGTTTGCCACGTTAGTAAGGGTGCCGTTCCTGGATCTGACATGCTGAGGTCTATTGAGGAGAAGGATCCGGATTGTACATGAAAATATGTGCTGCTGCCAGTATTTAGTAGATTGATGTTACTATTATTAATTACGGTTTCAATCATTTTGCCACGGGCAAACGTGCGTTCTGAACCCCACATTGTGTTGTGAGCATTAAAGTCGCCTACTAAGATAAATGGTATAGATAATTGACTTATGAGATCCATTATATCTGTGTCTCTTACAGTGTAGTTTGGAGGGACATATACACTACAAATAGCAATTTTATTAGGGCACCATGCGTTGATGGCAACTGCTTCTAAGTTTGTATTTAAATTTAATTTTTGGTGAAATATATCGTTAGAGACAAAGACTGAGGATCCACCACTAGCACGTAAGTGAGTAGTTCTTATAAAATGATAACCAACGTAACTTTTTAAGTGAGGGTTGTGAGACTTGGTAAAATTCGTTTCTTGTAGACAAAGAAAATTTGGCGAGTAATCAGTTAAAAGCTGTTGTAATCGTTCCAAACGAGGGTAAAAACCGTCGCAGTTCCACTGTATTAAGGAGAGGGGCATGATAATAAGAAATTTAGTATGACGATTTATGCGACTGCTGTGAGCCTTCGGAGCTATATTCTTCATCACTTGGTTCATTAGACATATCCAAACTCTCAATATCTTCAGTGTCAGATTTAAGCTTTTTATTTAACCTGTTCGTTATACGGGTAATTCTGTTCTTTATGGACCTATTTGTGAGATCCGGGTAAATTAGGTAAAGGTTTGAGACTAGACCGGTGATGTTCTCTGTGTGTTTTAGGGCTTCCGAGTATGGATCAGAGTTACCAAAAGTATTTTCTAAGAAGTCATATAGGTTTTCTATGGGAAGTATGAAGGCATCTGGCGTTTTCTGGTAGGTTTTTGCTATACAATCTTTTATGGACGTAGAAAGGTTTGATTCCGTGGATACACTCACTTTGCGCTTCTTCTTTACTGCTTTAAGAGCTGCTGATGGAGGGGGAGGCATATCGTACGTGTTAACTTCTGCTTCTGCAGGTACACTTGAGTTTTCACTGTGTGATGAAAGCTGGGAATATCCGCGTTTTTGGACTGGAGGCAGAGCGGCAGCAGACTGGTTTACTTGTGGTGTTATCGAGTCTTCGTTTGAACTCACTTCGTTGCTTTCAATTGGGTTTACAGAGTCTGTTTTTGAGGATACCTGTTCAGTTTGTGCAGTCAGAGTGGATTGGGACAATATATTGTTGGTTGGGGGATTTGGGCAATTTGTGGCGATGTGTCCGGCTTGCTTGCAAATGAAGCACTCCATTTTGTCCGTAGATAGAAAGATTCTGTTTTCGTTGCCGTCAAAAGGGATGATTAATGAGGTCTGCAATTCGAAGTCGTCTGATGGGGAAAGAACGTAGGCTTGTCGTCTAAAACTTAATATATGAGAATATTCGTCGCCTGGGATACCAGCTCGCAGAAACGAGACAGGGGAGGTTAATTGTAAACCAAGGCTTTTTATTGCATTTTCAGCAAGATCATGGGGTATATAAGGAGATATGTTCGAGATGATTATCCTTTTTGTCGGAGATACGAGTCTGCGGATGTTTATGACATTATTGTTGATGGTTACGGATTGATGGGATTTTAACAGATCGTCAACAAGATTAGAATTGGTTAGATATATGCAAATTCTGTTATTCGAGATTCTCGACGCAAAAGAAATATGTTTGGGGCCTACAATATCGCCTATTGCCTTAACATAGTCAAATAATTTTAGGTTGTCTTCGGCGTGCATCACTATGGCTTGATCCTTTTTTGGGAAAGATGGTTTAGGTGCTGACTTAACGGCTGATACATAACTGTTGCTAGTCGTTGGGTTGTTGATATTTAAATTGTGCGACATTTTGGTTTCAGTGGGTTGAGGAAAAGCTGTTTGATTTATTCTTGCCCTTGTACTCAAAAGCAAATTGTTAGGATGGCTTATTAATTACAACTTTATGGTTTTATTTTAGTGTTCAGTAATATATCCATAATGTTGCCTACGCCTCTGGTAATGAGGAGCAGGCAAAAACTGAATTTATCGAACTCGGTTGATGAGTTGGCTATTATCAGTTTATTTAACGAAAGGAAACGAAAAAATGTAAACAATCAATCAGCGCAATGACAAAAACTTATTGAAGATACTTAAAATGTTCAATACATACGTCGGTTTTTGTAACACTGATTAACTATAACTTTAACTTGATAAATCACTCAGTACTAGAAATAACTGAAGAGCAAAAATTCAAACGATGTTGACTCGTTTAAGCACACGCATCGACAAATCGAATGTTTATAACTCAGCTGTTTATTTGTGTGTTGGTTCCAGTGCTAGTTGTTGGTGGTTGAATAACGATTTTCAGTCCGGAGTATTTATAGTATTTCTTATCTCTAAACTTGCGCATACTGCAGATCAGCCTCTTTATACAATATACAATTCAGTTATTATAATTTAACTTACTTGGTGATGTTTCAGAATGTCTTGGGCAATCGTTCTGGTTTTGAAGGTTATAGTTTTTATTGGATGTTGTAAGATATATTTTTATGCAATCGATTCAGTTATCATTTTGTTTTAGGTACTAGAGCATCAACGTTCTGTATCTCAAATATACTTACATCGGATGACTTGGTCTGTCTAACTTCAAACCATTTTTTTCTGAAAATTGATACACATTTCTAATTAATACTACAATACTGCTACCAGAGATACCAACAGAGAGGTGTTGCCTGAAATGACAATAATCTGAATTGTTAAAATTAACTTTCTTTTATGGTTTAAGGTTCAATCCAATCAAGAAGCGTCGTGAAACTATCTGACTATGTGTGTTTTATTTAGTACTCTCATTGAATATTGTGTTAAACAATTTTGAGTGTATCATGTTTGTGAAAACCAAATTTTCCTTTATATGCCACACTTGTTGATATTTTGCAACATGTTATGGTGTGCCATGAATTTGTTTAGCATAGTAGTTTGTTTTTTCATGATTTATAGCAAATTTGTGACTTGTTAATTGTTAGTCAGCAAATTTAATTCACAGAAAAGTGCATTAAGATTCTGAACGTGGTTTATCTGTGTGTTCCAGCGTTAGTTCTTGGCGGTTGAATAATTATTTTATTATATTTCTTATCTCTAAACTTGCACATACTGCACAATCAGCCTCTTTATACAATTTAACTTGCTTGATGATTTTCAGATTGTTTTGGGAAATCGTTCTGGTTTTGGAGGTTATAGTTTTTGTTGGACGTGGACAGATTCTATTTTTCTATGTAATCCTTTCAGTTGTTATTTTGTTTGAAGCATTGTTGTTCTGTATCTTAAATGTACTTGCGTTGGATGGCTTTGTCCATCTAGCTTCAAACCATTATTTTCTTCTGTGGTAGCTTAAACAGACCTCACCGTTAGCTGGGAGGTATTATTAGCACATTTTGTGAGTAGTGATCTGTCTCTCGTATATTAACCCCTGATACCATTTGGAGATACGGCTACAATTTGAAATTGCGTGTCCCCACAACTTGCATAATATGTAGCACTGTATTGTGGAAATTTTGATGTGATGGTTCTAACTTTTTTATTCAGGAAATCCAAAGTGATTTTCGGCTTTATTACTACCAAGTCTAATGGTCGTCCCTTCGTCGCCATCTGGAGTATTTCTTTAATATTTATCTGGTAAATATCATATATATATATATATATATATATATATATATATATATATATATATATATATATATATATATTATAACGGATATGTAAGGTAGAAACATTGTCATGAAACAGAATAATTAGAAATTGCTAAATAATAACGGTAGACTATACTTTACTAGGATGATAAGAATGAGACATTAAAATTGCTCATGTTTATTAGACAATTGTAAATATCTTCACTCAATTTGCTAATACAGCTTTTATATAATTTATAATTCAAGGAAAACTTTACAACTTGCAAAGAATTAAACAAAAAGAAACATTACCTTTAATCATAAATCCGAAACCATAGAATAAAGATCATCCATTTGTATCAAATATTTTATGAGAAAATAACATTGAACACATAATCTATAAAAGAAATAAGAATCAATAAATATTCAAAACATAAAGGATATTGTTCAATATTATAACACAATGTTTACAAAGAGATATGGTTAGAATATTTGACGCTGTAATGTCAATATGTTTCAGCGACAAACGCTGACATTAGAGTAATTTCATAGAGTAAATAAATAGAAATTGATTAATGAATTTAAAAGAATATAAAATGAATGTAAATAGTCAGAATAGAGAATGTTGACAAATTGTTTAAAATAATTTATGTGAATGGCTAAATACAATCGTAACAATAATTAATTGTAATAAGAAAATTAAACTAAACATTGGTATATTAAAGACTATTGTATATCGCCAGTATAAACTATTCGTCCCATTATAATCAAATGAACTTTAATATTAAACTAACAATCAAGTGAAACTTATTTTGATATATAAGTAAAGATATTTGAGAGTAAATAAAAATGAAATCATAATTTTGAGTGCGTTAAACAAAGGTGATTGGTTATTCGAGACATGACAGAACAAATTTTCAATCAATAAACAAAGTGTAACAAACATTTTCAAAATAGTGAGCTTATTGAAAAAAGTGTTGGTAGCTTGGCGTCGGTTCGAGAATGTTGGTTGGAGCAGCGTTCCAGAAATTTTGATAAATTATCCCCAAAATCCTCATTAAAAAGTAATAAACCACTAACAAAACATACAACAGTACTTACCAAATATCTACAGCTAATTTTCCTGAGAGAGAATCAATTTTTCTCAAATTTATCCGACTTTAAACTTCGGAAGCAGCGTTCCAGAGTCAGTGCGTATTGTTATATAACAAGAGTTAAAGAACTCACTAATTACAATCCAGTGTTTAAAAATCTCATGAGTAAAATAAACTTTGCGAAAAAGATCTATCTGAAAAAGAATTATAATAGAGACTTAATATAACTATACAATTAAATAATTTTCAATAATAAATGGCCAATCTAAATAGACAAAATTAAATACTTACTCATTTCTAAAAAAAACTTAAGAAAGATGCATCTGAATTCATTTATGTAATATTTCAATTCTATGTATATAAAACTGATAACTTATTTTTGTACCATATTGTTTCTGTATGTATAATTTTTTCCAACATAAATTCTTTTACATGTGCATTACGCATCAAATATTCGGTGATACAACGGAAAGCACGTTGTAAAATTGAACAGACGCAACGCGTCTATGAAATGCTTCCCTTAACGCATCATCACCTGATGTTTTAAGCATGCGCATAGCATGCCATACTTAAAATGGATCAATAATTTTAGTTCAGCCATACATAGGCGTCGTATGATAAATTTTACAATAAAAATTCTCATTATTAAAAAATTAAATTATGTTTACAAGTAAAGTGTTTCTTTTTATTTAATAACTAAGATATTCACAGCAACAGGAACTCAAAGAGCAGAGAGGGTTTCATGCTCCCAAATCCGTACAAATCATAACTATACAAAAATTTAAATCAATAAATAATTTGAGCTAGCCGTATTCACATATTGCACCATAACATATAAAACATTTAAACCAATTTATACACAATATATTATACATATTATAAAGTTGTCGGCCCAACGTAGGTGCGTTGAATAAATTCATTAAATAATTAATTGCTAATAAAATAATAATAAATTGGACCAAGTTGTGTGGCGATTTAACTTTGATAAAATCAGTAATAATTTCGGGGAAAATTTGTTTGGAGTCTTGTACTGTTTTGTCTATTAGAAATAAAAATTTAATTAATGGAGTTGAACAAAACAATAAAAGAATTAAAAACAACGGAATTGAAGGAAATTTTGGAAAATAGAGGATTGGACAAAACGGGAACTAAACAGGCGCTCGTTAGAAGACTGCAGGAGGCTATCATAAGAGAAGGGAAAGACCCGGAAACATATTGTTTTGATCAAGAAGAAAATAATGAAGATCGGGATGAAGAAACGATTGGAGAATTAGAAAATGTAACGGAATCAAGAGAAAACCTGCAGCCAAGTGAGGAGAATATCACACAAGCTGAGGGAAAACAAAAAATTGAAGAACCGAGAAGAATACATGAAGGAGAAACAAGTAAGGGAGACAGTGAAAACCAACTTCCACAGAGCATAAAATACTTGATGGAAGAACAAAGTAAGAAAATGATGGAAAAAATAGAAGAACAACAGGAAGATAGCAAGAAAATGATGGAGAAAATAGAAGAACAACAGGAGGATACCAAGAAAATGATGGAAGAAGAAAGAATATTTGAAAGAAATAATTAGAGAGAAGATGGACGAACAAAATAAAAAAACTGAAAGAATGAATAACTCACTGGAACTAAAATTACGGAAACAAGACGAAAAGGTAGCGGAGATCAAAAGAAAGCAAGACGAGATGGAAAAAAGTTTAGAGAACCAAGAAGAAAAATTCGAAAACTTGGAACAAAGTCTAATAGAGAAAACGAAGAAGGTCACGGAAGTAAATATTACCAGAGCTGTTGAAATAATAGAAAAATCCGGAAAGAAGGAAATAGAAGATGTGAAAAGGAGCATAATCAAACATGGAAGGGACACCGAATCCATCAGAAGTGATGTGAAAAAGGAAATACATGAAGTAAGATAAGAAACCGAAAAGGATATAGTGAAAACAAGAAACGATATTAAAAGAGGTGTGAAAAATGAATTGGAACAAATGAAAACTCAACTAAAAGGTGAACAAGGAATGATCACTTATGCATATCAAGGTGGGAACGAAGAGAATATCAAATTTGATGGGAACATCAGAAAAATACATCCTAAAATATTCTTAAGAATATTAACAAATAAGATCAAATACATAAGTAACTTCGAAGATATAAGGGAAATATCAAGGAAACACCTAACTGCACAAGCTATATTGTGGTTTACAAGCAATGAGATAGATTTCAACAGCTACAAGGAATTTGAAACTGCTTTTCTTAAATTGTATTGGGGTGAAATAACTCAAGGAGAAGTTAGAGAGAGACTGTATTTTGGACGATATGATGAGAATAGAGGAAATACCATGTATCTCTACTCGTTGCTACTCTATTCTCAAGCGCAACACTTGGAACCTATAATCAAGGAAGAAGAAATAATCATGTTTTTATCCAGGCATTTCAAGTCACAAATAGCGGAAACAATAGCAATACAAAACATCAGGACCTTTGAACAACTATCCAATTACCTGATGAGGATAGAAAGAAATCTAACGAGCAATAGAAGCAAACAAAATGAGTATAGAAACAATACAAATTACAACCGAAACATAGAGCATGCTAACAGAGGTAATACTGGGAATAATTCAAACAATACCAACAACGAATACAATAGTAATAATAATAGAAATTTAAATAGTAATACAAATAATAGAACGAATAATTCAAGATTCAATAATTATCCAGCAAACAATTATAACCACAACAGTCAAAGAAGGGGTAGAAATAATTACAACAATGTACATAATAATTATAATAATAGGAGATACAATAACAATAATAACAATAATAATGGTTATAACAATAATAACAATAATCATCAGAGCGACTACTTTGTAAGAAGGAACTCTGATGGTAACATAAATCGAAGAAATGATAACGGTCAGAATAGACGTGTCAACTTCCAAAGGAGAGCTAGCAGCCAAGACAGGGCAAACTCTCCAAACAATCGTGTAGATCTACATGAGTCATCAAACAATGAACATTTTCCTAGCACAACGACTGCTGATGGTGGTGTACAAAATGCCACTAATCAGAATTTTCATTGAAGGATGGTGTAGCACGCTATCGGTATAGTTATGTCCATCCTAGAGAATTCCTCAGAGAAATAGATTGCCTAGAAAATATAGAAAACAATTTATTAGTGTCTATTACGGGAAAATTGTTAGATTTAAATGTAAATATTTTAATAAATACAGGTTCAGAAACATCATTAATCACTGAAAGTATTGTAAATAAATTAAACATGCAAAAATATCTTATAAAAGTACCAAAGGTAAATTTAATAGGTCTCAGTGCAAAAAGGTTTAGCGAGGTTAATAAATCTATTATTGTAAAACTACAATTACAAAATATCCACTTGGAAGTACAACTACTGGTTATACAAGATATGGAGTACGATGTATTATTGGGTTCAGATGAATTACTAAAACACAAGATAGATATCAACTATGAAACAAGAACGATAGGCGTTAATGGAATTGGAATTAAATTCAACGAAAACAGAGAACAAACAAGAAACAAGAAAATTATGAAGATTGCAGAGGAAAAAGTTAGCAGACTAGAAGTAGTAGAAATGGCCAATCTAAATAGACAAAATTAAATACTTACTCATTTCTAAAAAAACTTAAGAAAGATGCATCTGAATTCATTTATGTAATATTTCAATTCTATGTATATAAAACTGATAACTCATTTTTGTACCATATTGTTTCTGTGTTTCTGTATGTATAATTTTTTCCAACATAAATTCTTTTACATGTGCATTACGCATCAAATATTCGGTGATACAACGGAAAGCACGTTGTAAAATTGAACAGACGCAACGCGTCTATGAAATGCTTCCCTTAACGCATCATCACCTGATGTTTTAAGCATGCGCATAGCATGCCATACATAAAATGGATCAATAATTTTAGTTCAGCCATACATAGGCGTCGTATGATAAATTTTACAATAAAAATTCTCATTATTAAAAAATTAAATTATGTTTACAAGTAAAGTGTTTCTTTTTATTTAATAACTAAGATATTCACAGCAACAGGAACTCAAAGAGCAGAGAGGGTTTCATGCTCCCAAATCCGTACAAATCATAACTATACAAAAATTTAAATCAATAAATAATTTGAGCTAGCCGTATTCACATATTGCACCATAACATATAAAACATTTAAACCAATTTATACACAATATATTATACATATTATAAAATATATATAAAATTAATTGGCAAAATATTGGGGTAGCAGCAAATAAAAGTACACTCTTTATAATATTTCCAAGCTTTCGGAAACGTTTATTTCCATCATCAGGGAGCACTACAAAAGATCATAAAAATGTTACAACAACTTAATGCGACCAACACCACAATCCGTCGAGCCAAAACAACCCCGACCAATCGCAAAATCTTTCTCACAAAAAGCAGCGAAATAGTCAAGAATGTTCCAACACAACAAAAAGCACTGATGGCGACACAAACATGAATTGTCAAAAAAGGTCAAATTGTGACAAAATTTTACCCGACTATAATACTGAATAATCCTGTACGGAATTAATTATTTTTAATAACAAGACTAATACATTACATTGAAGTATTTAGTCAGAGTTTTGAAAACTATTATTAATTATGCAGAAAAACTAGCTATTCAAGCACCACAAACTCTCATCTCTCACTTACGAGAGTGTATGTTACAAGAATCAACCAGCTTAAAAAATATATTTTATTTAATATATGTATGTGATAGAATTGTTTCTTTTTAAACATTATCCAACTTAACAAAAATCATTAAATTGGGTATTATGGCACAACTCTAACCGTTCTATAACAAATTACATCTATTTTAAAAAATTGCATACTTACATTATTTTGAGATTAATAACAATAGTTGCTATAACGTTGTGACACAAAAAACATGACAAAGTCGAAGTTACTAAAAAGCTTAAATAAATTGATATTACGTTTTAAAATATTCTTTTCGTAAAATGAGCCATTTCACACACAAACGGCAAATCCATCTATCAAGTTATTATACGAAACTAGTTATAATTTTTTTGTTGATGGTAGGTACACATGCCAATACGACAAAAAAAACACAACTGGTGGGGGAATAAATTGAATATATTTATATAGATATTTTATGATAAAATTGAAGAATTATGTAAATCCCGAATCATATTGAAATTTTGTTGTTTGTCAACAGACAGTAAAAAAGAGTAAATTTCACTAGGATTTTTTATATCTGATTTTTTATTGATAGTATTTGGCTGCTGTGCGATAAAAGTCATTTCAAAAAAGAGCCTCTTATGATAATTATTTTCAATTGTTAAAACCTTTACATCAGAATGATTCATATGATGTTCCTCCTCATTCACATGTTCTGCCAGAGCACATCTCTCTGGATGCAGCCGAGTGTCAGACTTATGGGACGATGTCCTTTGGGATACGGTCCTAGAAGTCTGGCCAATATATTTATTATCACAATCACTACAAAGTATAGAGTAAACCACGTTTGAGAGAGCTAAGGTTGGAGTCCTATCTTTCAATTTGCTAAAAACAGATTTAATTGTCAAAACTGTAATAAAAGCAATCTTAACGTTACTAAGTTGTTTAAAAATTCTACAAATTTTAGGGGAAACATCCCTTATGTAAGGTATGGAAACATGAAATGGATTATCTACTGCAACCACTCCAGCACTGGTTTGAACACTTTCAACTTGGTTTTTATTATTAATAATGCTATTATTGATGGCTGACGAATTGAATAAAATTTTTCTTACTAAAGTCCTAGGATAAGAGTTATCAATGAAAAGTTGGAAAAGGTGTTTTAAGTTCTTATCATGGAATGAAGGGTCAGAAATGTTTAATACTCTACTCTTCATTTGTTTCACCAAATTAACCTTCATAGAGTGTTTATGATAGGACCAGTAACTCATGTACCTCCCTGACGAGATTGGTTTTCGATACCAATCTATATACAACGTATTATCAGTACGATTAAACTTAGTATCTAAAAAAGGTACAGAGCATTGGTCGTCTTCTACCTCAATGGTACCAATGCTCTGTACCCTTTGTTTATTTGTATATATGTATATATGTTTTGCAATTCAGTGTCCGGATTGAAATTTACGAGTTCACTGGCTACTTGATATGAGATGGCGAGTGTGTTTTGATTCTTGTTGGGAGCTCAGTTTTGCCGATATAATGTAACCCAAATGGGTATTAAAAAGTGTGGGTAGACCGTCACCTAGTTTGATGAGGTCATAGGTCAATAGATCATAATAATAATCTGCTTTTATTAATAGATCGATTTTACCGAGTGTGTCAAAAGTTTTGTCAGCTAATTTATTTTCAATCCGCGAAGGGATTATTACGTGATCTACAATCAACTTCACTTGGGGGATAGTCGTAGTAATTTTTTCAATTACAGCGTAGGAGATGTCGAACTTTTTTGATGAGTCAACGTTTGAGTGAAGCACTATATCCAGCGTTTCGTTAAACAGAGTTTTAGTTTCAGATTCGCCTCAAATATATAAGATTTTCTTGTACGGAGTATAGTTGAGTTTTTGAACAAGTTGTTTGATAATGAAAAAATTTTGACTTCCGTTATCCAGAAGAATTCTTACTTCAACATGTTGATTTTGGCGATTGTGAATTGTTGCTTGCGCGGTTGCCAGCAACACTAAGTTATTTTTTCTTGAGAGAGCTTATAAACTGGACGAATTAGGAATTGTTTGATTTTCTTGAAAGCTTTGAGATAAGGGCGGTATGTCCTGAGTTTGAGGACGATCTTCTGAATGATTGTTGCGATTGAAAATTTGAATTTTGCGAACGAGAATTGTCAGAGTTGAGATTTGTATTAAAATTGATACTGTTTAAAGGCTTTTGTCCATTATGATGTGGATTTTGATAATGCAGAAAAGAATGATGTCTTTTGCGACGATGGGCACATACTTTTTGTGACAAACGGGTTTCTCGTGCCTAAGCAATTTACACAGTTTTTTGTCTTTGACAAATTCATTTCGCTTCATTCGAGACAATGATGCAAAAGTTTCACAAGTATAGATTTTATGCGCAGTGTCTGAACAGATAACGCATCCTCCAATGTTTTGAGTTCGATTATTCGAATTTTTGTGATAAGTTGAATTATTGTTTGAGTTTTTGTTGAAATTTGATTGCGATTGTGTGTGAAAAGCTACTTTGTTTTGAGGTTTTTGTGCGAAAGTGAGTTTTGTAACGTGTGTGATTAAACCGGTGTGAAGTTAGCAGCCAAAATTTCACTACTATTTTAAATTTTATTTTTTTCGATAGAGACGGAAAAGTTGTTCGATCATCGTATTTGGGGAAGTATATAAGAATCAATATAGAATAGTTATATGGTAGTCATATTCCCTTGAGGATTTTCTAAGAGTGTCAAATACACCCCAAGCACTCGTTTTCATTACTATTTTATTTTATTTTTGACAGTCGATGACAAGTTTCATCACATATTTAGGGAAAATATATCACAATCGATTTAGAATAGTTATGTGGTAGCCACATTCCCTTAAGGATTTCCTAAGACGGGAAAATACACCCCACGCACTCTTTTCTATCATTATCCTATATTTTTTCAACTGCTAATGAAAATTAGTGTTTTAAATGAAACTCACGGTTTCTAGTTAATACCAAATTATAATAAAAATTGTTGAAAATTCTAAAAAAATTGACAATTGTTTCGATAAATCATTTTTTTAGAATTTTCAACAATTTTTATTATATTGTGGTATTAACTAGAAACCGTGAGTTTTATTTAAAACACTAATATGAGTAGGTTCCACGAAGTAAGGGTCGAGACAGTTAATTTCACCGTCTTAGAAAATCTTCAAGGAATGTGACTACCATATAACTATTCTATATCGATTCTTATATACTTTCCCCAGATACGATGATGGAACAACTTTGGTTAAATTTAAGATAGTAATGAAAACGAGTGCGGCAATTGTGTTACTGAAAACTAGTTGCTCACTTCACACTGGTTGTGTGGTTGTGATTGACTTGTCTTACCAGCGGCATTGTCGAGAATTTCAATTTACTCTTTAAGAAATTGTCAAAATTCATCAACTGTTGGTAAGACGTCCCTGTTCCTGCTTTTCCAAATTCTTTTTTGATCACATAATCTAATTTTTGTTGATAAAGATAAGTTATTAATGCCTCTAATAATAATTTGTTATCAAGTTCAAGATTCTGTTACACCTACAAATAGTAACAAAATTTGAAAGTTCGGTAGGATTGTGCTTATTTAACTGCGGTATGTTCAATAATTCGGAGAAATATACATGTACAATTTTTGTTTTGTTTTCATAAGTTTCTCTTAACAAGTTTATAGCTACATGCAAATTTCTATCATTCATTTGTAATTCATCTACAATAATACACTTTCAATATAAAATTTTTATATAATAAAATTTCTCAGCATCTGATTTTAATTGTGAATTTTGGAGGACAGTACTTTTGAATAGGTTATAAAAACTTTCCCATTCAGTGTGATTTACTTTGATTTCAGGTAATCTAGTACCTGAGTTATAGTTTGACTATACTCTTGTTTCCCTAACTGACTCATTACGGTTACTTTCAGATATAGTTAATTTTTTAATCGTTCTAGCTAATTGACTCCTAGTTTTACGATAATCAATTTCTATTTTGTTCCTATCTTCCTGATCTGGGATTTCTTTTTCATTCTTCTTAGGTGGCTAGATTTGTATTTTATTTTGAGTGAGCTCATACTGCTTAAAGTTTTCGATGAGTTCTTGTAGAATTTCCAGATCAAAGATATCTAAGTTATTTAATTCTACTTCTAATTGGATATTTGTTCTAGCGATTTTACTTTTGATCGATTCGCGTTCACTGATTAAAGTTTTAAATCCATTGTTGAGATTTTTAGTTTACAACAAGAGCAAAAATGTGACTAATATTTTTATCAGGTGCTGCGAATTTTTGAGCTACTGTGATTTTACTTCAGATTAACAAATAAAATAGTTATGTTTTTTTTGATCTTTTCTTGTCCCAACCATTGGCTAACATTCTAAGCTCACTTGCGGACACTTCCACTGCTTTGCCATATTTACAAAGTCTCTTTAGTTGCAGGAAAAATGAAATTAGAAGTTTAATTGAAAATGTGTTAAAAAGTGATGCAAATAAAAAAAAGTCATACTAATTTATGCATTTGAGTCGCTATTTTTAAAAATAATTAATAATACTTAAATTTTATTTAATAAAGGCATATTCTTATATAAATTTTAAACAAGTATTTGTTGTATCCATAGATACCTTTATGGTTATAACTAAAAGCGGCAACATTGCTCAAAATTTCAGTACATGTTTAATGTGTCAATAGTAATCTATTTAGTAGTTTTGTCCTTGTTTAATTACCATATAAAGAGAGATGCAAATATCGTCAGACTGTGATCGACGATCATTTCGAATGGTCGTAGTATTGTAGTAAATAATGTCAAACGTGGTTTGTTTATTGTTTATACGAGCGCTATTACGACTAGACAGTAAACACTTAGTTCGTTCGTTTTGATGTGTTTTTCAAAACTTTTAGTGACAAAATAAACTACTACTAAACTAAAATAAAAGTTAAATAATTTAATGTTTTTGGATTATCATGGTTCGTCGGTGCCAAGTTTGTCAGAAAAACAGCCGAAATTACCAAGGCCATGTAGCTACTATACCATCCCCACTTTTAGTAATTCATTCATTATTTCACTACTGGCGTTTAGAATTGTTGGCCGCAAAAATTAACGTGTTTATAAATGAATTGCCCTCTCTATGTTTATTATTACTCTAAGGATTTTACTAAATATTTGATTTTACATAGAAAGGTTAACTTAAATTATATATTAAGCAATTTAAAGAGTTCAAAAATAAATGTCTTTTTTCAATTTTTCTTCGGCGAGATAGTTATATACAATATAATTGGAATAAACTGGCCTTTTCCAATCCATCGACGGGATACCTACAGCTCTTGCTTACATGTGTAAGTTTGTAGATGATTCGATCGGTTGAATTTTTCTAAAGGCACACTTGTTGGTCTGTCCTTATCACTATTTTCTGCACTTTTTTAGCGAGATAGTTCACTTTGATTTACGTGTATGAGATAATGTTGAGTTTAGAGATGTTCTGGTTTAGACCTGACTCTGTAGGACCATCTTTAGTTTAGATCCGGCTCTGTAGGACCATCTTTTGGTGTAGATGAACTAGATTAGTGGAGAGGACTGTTATGTTTGTCGTTCACCGATAATACCAAAGGTTTTGTTGTTATTTTTCTTCGATTGAGTTTTTGGAACGAAGGACCAGTCGTAATGTTAAGTAGCGTTTAATAAAACACTTAAATACGACAAAATAACAAACGTAAATCAAAACTTACAAAAAATAGATATTAAGGTAGATACAACAAATGATGTGGCGAATTGATAGTTAGATAATTAAATTACAGCTTTTCACTGATATTAGATGCTCGCATGATAAATATGTGTTTATCTCCGATTATTATTGAACTAAAACACTTATACTTAGCATTGTTGTATTTAGCGTCGTAACACGATAGATATATTTATACTTTCAGGTAAAATCGTAATTTTCCCGGTTTAATATTAAGGTTAGTTTAGCATTTTATTCTGACCAGAGAGATTCGCTGAGCTGCTAAGATACTTGTTACACTGTGAAGTGCGTCCGTCTTGGACAATATATTTTCACCACTTCTTTCTAGGACGGGAAATAGTTTACTACTGACTGTTTTGCTCGAGAATTCGTCTTTTTATCATAAGCTGTTTGTTATTCAGATCTGGATGACGTAAAAGATAACTTTCTTCTTTTTAAGTATCGACGTCGGGTAAATTGCCCATTGATAGTAGACAAAAGTTTTGTCATTGTAACCCATAATTGAAAGTTTCTATTCTTAGTCTTGGTGTGAGGTAAATTATTCACGTCAACCATTGTGGAACAGTATAAATTATTTGAGGTGATTGTTATGTGATTTCAAATGTTTTTAGAAAGGTCCATAATTCTTCGAACTAGTTAAATTTATAAATGCCTCGTCCCTGTGGAGTGGATTTCTCTTTGATTCCATACACTTGTCCGATAATTACAAATTGAGAAAGAAAGTTTTTGTTAATTTTTTTTTCGTGATATATACTGCTCGCCAATTAGCACTTTTTGCGATATAGTAAGACAACAAAATAGAAACATTTTATATTAAACTCTTTCAATGTGTGTAATGTGCCCTTATCTCTGAAACAACTGTTACCCTCTGTAAGTTTTAATTTGTTGTTAATTTTAATAGGGTTTAAAATATAAATCACTGACTATTGTAGAATTCTCCTGAAGAAGCTATTAAACAATAGCGAAATATTGAGAAAATTAGAAAACATTGCAGTTTTAATTTCGTACAGACCGCTATATCCGATATCCAAAATTATTCTATATTACAATATTACAAAAAAATAGTTTGATTTAATTTTATTTTTACCATTAGACGCCCAAGTGTTATTCAGTTGTTGATTCAAATGTTTTTTTCTTTTCAGGAAAGATGATATCTTTGGGAGATCCAATTTCATCAAATGCCGTTCTCTCGGCTATGCAAATCGACGGTCAAGATAAAATAGTTTCTATTAAAGAGAATATGAATGCAGACTCCAATTTTATAATTACACATCTCATAAAACAAATAATATACGAGAAGAATCGGTTATGCCTAGTTATTTTTCATAATACTATAGAACACTACCAATGTATTGGTAAAAAGTTAGGTTATGATTTATTAAAAGCTATGGACGAGGGAATTGTAAAAGTTATAGATCCTCTTAAAGATATAGCTGAAAATATCGATCGAGATGATGAATATTTGCAAGAAAACAAAGAGTCTTTAGTGAAGCAATTGTATTTTGATATAAAAGGAAATCTAGATTCAATAAAAATTGACAGCAAATTAGTATACTTAATAATCGACGACTTTAGCCATCTTCATGATCTAGACGTGGGAATTAAGGAGACATTAAGGTTTCTTCATTATTGTATTAACCTGATTAACTGTAATAATATATGTGTGATCTTTAACAACCACGTATCTACAATTATAGATGATATCATTTCAAATAATCTAGAATATCTAGCCGATGTCCACATAGAAGTGTCATCTTTAAAGACTGGAAACTCTCAAGACGTTACTGGATTACTAACTGTACGAAGAAAATCAGCCATTAATAGATATCATTATAAAGCATTTGATAGAGGGGTTAAAACATTCCATCCCGGAGAATCTATTCATCATTTGTATAAGTAGTTTTGGATAAACTTACAAAAAAAACTGCCAACGTGAATTTGATTTTGGTGGAATTAGTGGAAATTAAAGTGCTTAAAAACTAAATCAGTTTTATAATATTTTTGCTTATATAAATACACTTTTATGCACATTCTTTACCTTATAAATACATTTATTTCCCTTCAGAATACTGTTTTGTGTTTCTTGTTTTTCGTTTAGTGAATTCTGCGGTTATGTACGTTTGGAAACTCTAAATTTTTCCTTTTTCAGTGTTTGTATAATATTTTCTATATCTAACCCCTTCACTCATAATCCATTCCATATACCTCCGTTTTCTTTTCGTTTATTTCCAGCCACTTTGTTTCTGCACTCTGTTCAATCGTAGCACTACTCCTTTTACCTCTTTCTTACTTCTTAACACTATTGCAATGTCGTCTGCAAGTGCTAGGCACTGATATGGTAAATGAAATACTAGCCCTCTCCGGTTTATATTAGCTTTTCTCACAATATACTCCAAGCAGTGCTGAAGATAAAGGGTCACCGTGCCTCATTCATTCCCCCATCTCAAATTTTTTTGTTTTTTCATTTCAATATTTCACACAACATTTTCTTAGTTTTATCATTCTAATCAGCTTCTCATTTACTCCCAATTCTTTTAATCCTTGATATAACTGGTCTTTTTACTTATTGAAGGCTTGCTTAAAATCTATTAATATTATTTATGTCTTTTTGAAATTCGTAACTCTCCGCCTCAATTTCCCTGAGTGTGAATATTTGATCTACCACTGATATTTCTTTACGAAATCGCATTGATATTCAACTACTACATCCCGCATTTTTAGTATCAAGTTCTTTGGGTGTGAGGCGAGTACTTTGGAAGCTATATTTAACAGTGCTATGCCTCTCTAGGTCTCACAAACAAATTATCACCTTTTTTGTGTATTGGGCATATTTTTTCCACTGTTTCGGAAATTTTTACCATTTCTATATTTCTTTTATCAACTTTTGCATCCATTTAATTAAATTTCCCCGCCCACATATGTAATAAATTACACAACCGACTTACTTATAAGAAATAATAAATATCATTTCTTTTGAATATTCCGTGAGGAATTATGAAATAAAAATGTTTGCATTCTTTAGATAATTATGAAATAAGCTAGAAAACGTCAAGTCTTGAATTTAAATCTTCGGTGTTCCAACAAATTTTAATGTACGCAAGATGACTGAATTTCACGAGAGAAGAAGCCACCTGAAGTTGGAAAATTGAGAATCGCAGAAACCAAATTCTGTCTTGTTTATATACGAGTATTAGTCGCTTAGTTACGACCAATGGCGTAGAACGAAGATTTATGCAGATTGGTTTTGACTGCAAGTTCAGGTGGCTTCTTCTGTCATGAAACTGAGTTTATAACATATTCAGTACTCTTCATGTTTAATATATATATATATATATATATATATATATATATATATAAAGAGGATGTAGGAATTTCGCGTGATATGTTAACAACAACAATTAAGACATTCATGGGTAATTCACGCAAAAAAAAGGCTACTGAGACAGAGTGGTAACCGCGGACATGCATGTTTCTGGCTCATTTGCTGTCATCAGCACGGTATAACCAAATAAGGATGTGAAATTTGGGAGCGAAAATGTTAATCGAAACATGGGAAAACACAAAACAACAGATTTCAGCAGGGAAACCAAACGCTCGTGTCGATCTTGGTTGTTGTCCTGAAAACTCGGGATCTTCCAATTGAAGGCACAAATGAGCGTTTGGTTTCCCTGCTGAAATCTGTTGTTTTGTGTTTTCCCATGTTTCGATTAACATCTTCGCTCCCAAATTTCACATCCTTATTTGGTCATACCGTGCTGATGACAGCAAATGAGCCAGAAACATGCATGTCCGCGGTTACCACTCTGTTTCAGTAGCCCTTTTTTTACGTGAATTACCCATGAATATCTTTATTGTTATATATATATATATATATATATATATATATAAATATATAACAATAAAGACATTCATGGGTAATTCACGCAAAAAAGGGCTAAATATATATGTATATATATATATATATATATATATATATATATATTTCATTTATATTTCTTGGGAGTTTTTGGTCCTGGATTAAATTTTTATTGTATTTCATTGACGTTTCGGTCGTTTTTGACCTTCATCAGAATATAAAAAACACTAAAAGAGAATTGGTTCTTAATATCCTAGTGTATACAAAGTAAAACTATGACATACCTGTGGATGATATTCCAGCGAGTGCCATATCACATATTAAAATAAACTAATATAAAATGAACTTCAACGATACATTTAAAAACATTTTACAAGTAACGGTGTGTGTACATCAACTTTCATCGTAGTTCTGGTGTCTAAGTCTAATGGTATTATTTGAGAATGTTGTTTTTCTCCCATTAAAAAATGAAAGTCACACCAGATAAAGAGAAATTTATGAAACCATAGAAATACAGAGAAATGCTAGCATGCATGTCCGTGGTTACCACTCTGTTTCAGTAGCCCCTTTTTCTTTTTGCGTGAATTACCCATGAATCTCTTTATTGTTGGCGATATTCCTACATTTTCTTTTATACATATACATATATATATATATATATATATATATATATATATATTTAGAAAATTCAAGTTTTTTTCTTGGACCTTAAAGTTTATATTTTTTTCATTTATATTTCTTGGGAATTTTTGGTCCTGGATTAATTAAAACATTAGATGGTTTTTAAATTTATAATGTATTTCATTGACGTTTCGGTCGTTTTTGACCTTCATCAGAATATAAAAAACACTAAAAGAGGATTGGTTATTAATATCCTAGTGTATACAATGTTAAACTATGACATACCTGTAGATTATATTCCAGCGAGTGCCACATCACATATTAAAATAAACTAGAATAAAATGAACTTCAACGATACATTTAAAAACATTTTACAAGTAAAGGTGTGTGTACATCAACTTTCATAGTAGTTCTGGTGTCTAAGTCTAATGGTATTATTTGAGAATGTTGTTTTTCTCCCTATATGCATTTATTTCTTTTTAATAAATAGTTGTTATGGTTTTTGTTATATTGTTGTAAATCTTGCTTAAACATTTTGTGTCGGTTTTGTAATTTAAGTTTTTTTATTTCTCTGTATTTCTATCGTTTCATAAATTTCTCTTTATCTGGTGTGACTTTCATTTTTTAATGGGAGAAAAACAACATTCTCAAATAATACCATTAGACTTAGACACCAGAACTACGATGAAAGTTGATGTACACACACCGTTACTTGTAAAATGTTTTTAAATGTATCGTTGAAGTTCATTTTATATTAGTTTATTTTAATATGTGATGTGGCACTCGCTGGAATATCATCCACAGGTATGTCATAGTTTTACTTTGTATACACTAGGATATTAAGAACCAATTCTCTTTTAGTGTTTTTTATATTCTGATGAAGGTCAAAAACGACCGAAACGTCAATGAAATACAATATAAATTTAATCCAGGACCAAAAACTCCCAAGAAATATAAATGAAATATATATATATATATATATATATATATATATATAAACATATATATATATATACATATATACATATATATTTAGCCCTTTTTGCGTGAATTACCCATGAATGTCTTTATATATATATATATATAACAATAAAGACATTCATGGGTAATTCACGTAAAAAAAGGGCTACTGAAACAGAGTGGTAACCGCGGACATGCATGTTTCTGGCTCATTTGCTGTCATCAGCACGGTATAACCAAATAAGGATGTGAAATTTGGGAGCGAAGATGTTAATCGAAACATGGGAAAACACAAAACAACAGATTTCAGCAGGGAAACCAAACGCTCATTTGTGCCTTCAATTGGAAAATCCCGAGTTTTCAGGACAACAACCAAGATCGACACGAGCATATAGGGAGAAAAACAACATTCTCAAATAATACCATTAGACTTAGACACCAGAACTACTATGAAAGTTGATGTACACACACCTTTACTTGTAAAATGTTTTTAAATGTATCGTTGAAGTTCATTTTATTCTAGTTTATTTTAATATGTGATGTGGCACTCGCTGGAATATAATCTACAGGTATGTCATAGTTTAACATTGTATACACTAGGATATTAATAACCAATCCTCTTTTAGTGTTTTTTATATGCTGATGAAGGTCAAAAACGACCGAAACGTCAATGAAATACATTATAAATTTAAAAACCATCTAATGTTTTAATTAATCCAGGACCAAAAATTCCCAAGAAATATAAATGAAAAAAATATAAACTTTAAGGTCCAAGAAAAAAACTTGAATTTTCTAAATATATATATATATATACAGGGTGTCGCGGGACTAATGGGAAAAAAGTTAAGAGCGTATAATCTAAGCCAAAATAATGTTAGTACTTCATATAAACTTTTTCTATGCAGGCCCTCGTTTTCGAGTTATAGGCCTCCAAATTTTTAATTTTGAATTTGGTTTTTATTTTTATTTTTTGTACTAATTATTTGATCTTTATAAAATTTACGGCAAAGCTATAATGTACGTGTATGTTTATTTTGGATTTACAGTAGTGCCTTGAAGCCAGGGACGGACTACTCGCAATGGTTAGTGATCCAAAATTTTTGCAGGGATGGCACACCCTGTATGAAATTATCGAAATTGACTTCCCCACACATTAACCTAACGAAAAGGTACTCCTATTGGAATTCGATAAAATAAGCCATTTGGCTAATATGTACAGTTTTATTAACGCACTACGTACCAATTTACCTAACCAATTTATTAATACGATGTCCAAGATTTACCTACAGTACTACAATAAAAATAATTTAACGATAGCAGAAGATAAAAAACATTAACGACTTATTAATTCGAAAGTTGGTAAAAACTTTTTAAAAGTGTTTTTACCATAGGATTAGTTGTCAAACGTTGTGTAGAATAGTTCGTAGTCAGTACTTGTCAATAATTTAACAGTTACAATGGCAGAATTCACTTTTATTGAGTACGCAGATTTGCATTTAATGTATGGACTGGCTTCTCGAAACTGTTTAGAGGCCAGAAGGCTTTATGCAGAACATTTTGCAAACAGAGCATTGCCAAACAGACGAATGTTTGAGCGTATTGATCTTAGGTTACGAGAAACAGGTATGAATAAGTAAATGTAATTTTCCATGTATACAAAACAAAATTTTAAATTTTAGAAAGTTTTTGCCAAAAAAAGGTGGAGAAGGTCCAGTAGGAAGAGTACGTACTGTGGCAGTTGAACAAGACTTGTGAAATGCAGTTGATAATGAACCATCAACGAGTTTACAAAAATTATCAAGAGAACATAACGTCTCGAAATCAGTTGTTCATCGCGTCCTAAAAGAACGGCTGTTATATTCTTTTCACATGAAAAAAGTACACAGTATGACAATGGTTGATTATCCTGCACGACTTAAGTATAGCCAGTGGTTTATGCGACAACAACATTTATTAGTAACGTTCTCTTTACGAAAGAATCCGATTTCACCAGAGATGGAGTCATCAATTCTCATAATATGCATTTATGGGAAGATGTGAATCCACATGGCATTATCCGAACTAGGAATCAGCATAGATTCACATGGTTAATGTTTGGGCAGGAATAGTTGGCAATCATGTGATAGGACCATACTTTATTGACGGTACTTTCACCGGTCAGAGATATTTGGGGTTTTTGCAAAATGAGTTATGGAACCTGTTTGATGATGTGCCACTACAAACTCGTAGGAATTTATGGTTCATACATGATGGGGTCCCTCCTCATTTCAGTTTAGATGTACGAGAGCATTTACACACAAGGTTTCCTAATAGATGGATTGGTCGTGGAGGCCCTTTTCAATGGCCACCGCGATCAAGAGACGTTAATCCTATAAATTTCTTTCTCTGGGGTTATCTCAAAAGTAAGGTATACGCAACACCTGTGCAAACAAGGCAAGATTTAATAGACAGAATTGTGTTACACTGCAATGTTATTAGAAAAATATGGGATTACTCTTTCAAGTGCAAAGAAACAACCTTCGTAGACTTAGAATGTGCGCGGAAGTGGGAGGAGCTCATATTTAACATTTATTAGAATAACGTTAGTTTTTGTTGTTGTTTAGGAATTAGTTTTAGTCTAATGTTTTATAACTTGTGTTTTTTGAGGTTTTCTTAATGGTTTGACAATGTTGTGTTCGTAATTTTCATTAAAAGGAACTAATTACGTTGTTTGCGTACCTATTTAATTCCCATTAAATAAGTTTTAAATGTTTTTATCATCAAATAATTTTTTTGTAGTACTGTAGGTAAATCTTGGACATCGTATTAATAAGTTAGTTAGGTAAATTGGTACGTATCGTAATAATAAAACTGTAAATATTAGCCAAACGGCTTGTTTTATCGAATTCCTACAAGTGTACGAATTTCTCATTAAATTCGTACAATAGTCAGTCTGCCCGTGAGATAATATTAGAGTGCAAACGTCAAACACTTGCTGGTCTAGTTCGCTTTCCCGTTAATAACCTAACTTGTTTTTTGACAATGTCATATAAGTGACGTCTGTTCATTGTGCTCTAAAATGTCTAGTTTTTTTCCTTTATAATATGGGGATTGTGCCGTGTGTAATTGCTAATAATTAATAAGTATATTATAACCTATTATTGGAACTAATTGTAAGTACCTTTTTTTATTATTATTAGGATAATATATCCAATAATATCCGCCGACTGTTTCCAAGTCTAAATCCATTCACCTAGCACCGCGCGTTTAAGAATGCCGGAGAACTTTGGTAGCTAATTTCAAGATGTCCTGGTTTTGATGCCATATATATATATTGTTAACAACTGATTTGTAAACGTTTTATTGCTCTATTGTGTTATTATTTTATGTAAGTTTCTGAATTTGTATTCTCCTGAAACCATTACTTGATTGGTTGAAGCTAAGTGCGGGTTTGGCTTCAACTGTAACTAATGTAAATTTGTATAGATTAGTGTAATTTTCAGACTTTCCAACCGGCTATTGACTATATTCATCCTAACGATGATTTTAATAGTAAAACGTTGATTTGGACTTTAATGTTGCATAACTAGCTGCGTGTTTTCCTAACTAGCAGCGTGTATATATTTGGCGGAGTGTTTTTTTATCCAACCTCTAGTTATTTCACTCTTCTTTTCGCTCCTGTAAATAATCTCTTTCTTCATACTAAAGTAAAGAATCTATTGTAACATTTGACTTTTATTTATTTTCATATATTTATGTATAGGTTATCCCTCGACCCCTGGTACAGGTAACAAGCTCCTGCAGCGCAATGCAGGTGGTCCTTCGTTTTTTCCTCGAAGCTGCTAAGAACTATTATGTGATGAGCATTTTTACGTTGTTTGGCTTCTGATACCTGCGACCTGACATTTGATTTTCTCTTCTGCCCACACATATAGTTTTTGTGGTCCTTCGAGCAGGATCTGGCACCTGTCAATTTGACATGCCCCTCTTCTACTATTTCTTTCTATAAAAAAATTATTTTCCCTAATTGTGACTCTTGCTTTGGTAGTCTTTGATGGATCAATGGACAAAAAATGTTCGCGAAGTGAGCCGCTAAATTTCGAACTTTCTATCTAAAAAATCTTAAAATTAAGTTTAAAAATTTTCCGGAGTGCGCGGAACTCTTATTAAACGTGGCAACGTAGCAATTCGCTTTCAATCTTACAACTGCTTAGAATCCAACCTTCGACATCGGCTATGTGGAGCCGGCAATAATAGAAAAAAACAACATCAAAGTGATACTCAGGTTTCTTTCACTCCGTGTAAAGATTTTTTGTTGTTTGTAGATAAAGAATATTTGAATTTATTTTTCTAATGTTATGAATAACATCTGTAATTCTACTTGCAGAATTTATTGAAATATCTATAGTATTGTAGGTAAATAATTTACTGTAATGATAATCGGTTCTAGTTTGTACTTTTATTTGGTATAGCTAATTTATTGTAAATTCGCATATTTCTTCACGTTTAGTAAATGCAATAATTGCATGGTGAAATTAATTGTTTACATTTTTCTCCATACTTGTACTGTAAAATTTGGAATTAGACTAACATAGTCTATATTAAATACGATTTGCATTGATGGAATATATTTTATACATTCTTGTACATTAAAATAGTTTCGTATTTCCTATTATATTGTATAAATTTGGTTACTCTCAGAATCTATCAAAAATGTATTTGGTAGGTTTAAAGAACAGACGTAGGGGTTTAAAAGGCCAATTAACTCGCATTGAAAACTTCGTTAAAGACCTCAATGGTAATGAAGAATTTCATTTATTAAAAACTAAACTTGATAGCTTAATCAATTACTATGAAAGTTATCAACAAGTGCATCTCGATATCTCTTCGATAACCAATATAGACTCTGACATTTTGTCATCAGACGGCATTGTGGAAAATGTAGTCTTCGATAGATTTGAACTTTGTATAGCTAAACTAACTTCTAATGTCCAAAAGAAAAATGCTTCAGATAACACTGATCTTTCTAATTTCGTAGTACCCAAAATCTCTATTAAACCTTTTACAGGGACGGCCTCTGAATGGGCCCCTTTTTTTGATTTGTTCACTACCGTTGTGTTAAATAATTCAAAACTAAAGTCGGATGGGGAAAAGTTTTATTATTTAAAAAGCTTGTTAAGGGGACGGCCATTGGAATTGATAGATTCTTTGAGCTTAACCAATCAGAATCTTGAAGTTGCTCTCAAAATTCTCCAAGAAACTTACGATGATAAATACAAGTTACTAAATAGTCTTTTTCAAAATCTTGTTTCATGTAAGTCTATAGCAAAAGGAACAGCGGCGGACTTGAAAGATTTTTACATTTCATCACGGAAAACATTTGATTTGATAAATAACCTCGAATTAAGTGGTAAAGAGAACTTTGAAGCGCTTATTGTATTTTTATTAGAGCAGAAGCTTGATTTTCAATCACGAGAAGCTTTTGAAAGCGATCGGGAGTCAGGAAAAATTCCTACTGCTGAACATTTTTTCGAATTCTTGAAAAAGAGACAATCGGTCATAGAAAATTTAAACTTATTTGAACCTAATAATTCAAAACTCCCGACGAAGGAAAAATTTAATAGGAATAATAGGGTTACTTTTTTGTCGACTAACAATAGTCAACCTGAGTCTTCCCGCATTGGTTTGAATAAACAAAATTGTGTTTGTTGTCTGCAAAAGGTCATACCATATACGGATGCCCTAAATTTATTTCCTTAAATCCTAGAGAAAGATATTCTTTTGTTAAAGGTAAACAGTTGTGTCTAAACTGTCTTAGTCAAAGCCATAGTAATTCTCAGTGCAAATCACTGAAGAGGTGTACAACTTGTGATAAGTCTCACCATTCTTATTTACACTTCGATAATTTTGCTAAATCGTGCAATTTTCCTTCTAATAAGCAAGTTCCCGCCCCAGGCCAATCCAACTCGAATTCCCCTGTAAATAATTTCCCAAATGGAAACAACCCTAGCACATCCGCTTTTGTAAATACCAACTCTGATAATGTTAATATTAACGCTCACGACAATGCTGTGAATTCTGGGCAGAAGTTGTCTTCCCCCACTACTCTAGCTACTCTGTCTAATGCAAATAAATTTGTCTTCTTACCAACTGCCTTGGTAAATATTGAGTGTCACAATGGACAATGGTTGACCGCTCTAGCACTACTCGACTACGCTAGTCAAATGAGTCTAGTGACCCGACAGTTTGCGCAACAACTTAAGTTGACTCGCAACCGGCAAACGCTAAATATTTCGGGACTAGGTAGTAATAATTGTACCCATAGTACCGAAGTTATGAACATTCGTTTCAAATCGCTTGTTTCTCCTAATGAGATCTTCGCGGCCTCTTGTTCTCTAATTGAAAAGATTACTAATAATCTTCCACAATTCTCTATCTCTGCTGAGAATTTAAAATTCCCGAATAGCGTAAAACTTAATTTGGCAGGTCCCTTCTTTTTCAAGAGTGACTCTGTTGACTTGCTAATTGGAGCCGACCTATATTTCAGCCTTATTGAACCCACCGTCATAACGGTTGGACTAACTTCGTTCGTTGATACAAAATTGGGCTATGTGGTGGCCGGTCCTGTATCTCGAAAACCTCATACACCCGCATTCGTCTTCTAATAATTTCGTCGCTACTTTCTTAACTGTGAATAATGAGCAGGCTGAACCTGACTCAGACTTACATAATTACTTGGAAAAATTTTGGGAGAAATCCCGAACTACGAAAAGACTTGCTCAGACAAGCAACTCGTTGAACAAAAATTCAAGGATACAACCGTTATCTTTCCATCTGGAAGGTATCAAGTCGAAATGCCTTTTCTGGAGAACGGTAAAAAATTAGGCCAATCGTTTTGTATGGCACGCCAAAGATTTGGCACACTTGAGAAGAAATTTAATTCTAATATCCTAAGTTTTTTAATGATTACAAGGAAGTAATTGATGAATACCTTGCCCTGAATCATGCCAAGGTTGTTCCATTTTCCTTATATAACCATCAATTGAATGAATTCAATTATTTTATCCCTCATAGAGCAGTACTACGCGAAAATGCTCACTCTACCAAACCTCGTGTTGTAATGGATTTCTCTGCTAAATCCGATTCTGGTTATTCACTAAATGATTTGACCTCAAAGGGATATCAGGTACAAGATAATTTGTTTGATATCCTTTGTCGATTCCGCTGTTTTACATTTGTATTATGCTGCGACATCAGAATGATGTATCGCTTCATAGATATCTCACCGTCACAACGCCATTTTCAAAATATTCTCTGGAGGGAACATCCTTCCGAATCTTTCAAATGCCTTCAACTGTCGGCAAACCAATTCCTTTGAATTCCTAAACTATATCTTTTCTGCTACTAATAGCGAACTAGATTTAAATTTCGAGGAAGCTCCTAGTAAAGTGCTGGGACTTAAATGGAGCCCTGTTTCTGACTCTCTTTTAATTCGCACTAATCAGGAGCTAAATCCAGGTGTTTTAACCAAGCGTAAGAAGGTTCTTTCGATGATTAGCAGTGTTTTTGACCCTTTAGGGGTGATCAACCCATTAATCGTGTCAGGGAAGCTTTTAATGCAGACCCTTTGGCAATCTCGAATTTCTTGTGACGAACCCATTATTGATTCCAATATGCTCCTTACTTGGAGGAAATTTCTCGCAACCCTTGCCGAGATTTCTGACCTATCTATCCCTAGATTTGTATTTTGCGACAAAAGGATAGTTTCTATTTCCATGCATGGTTTCTGTGATGCCAGTTCCGTAGCATACGGAGGCTGTGTTTATATCGTCGCCGCTTATGACGATAATACGTTTTCATCGCAATTAATTGCCGCAAAATCAAGGGTGAATCCCTTGAAAAGTAAGCTCACTGTTCCAAAACTGGAACTCTGTTCAATGGAGTTTCTAGCTAGACTTTCATTTCGAATCTCTCAAATCTTAAGCAAAACAATTTGCTTTGACACTATAAATTTATGGTCTGACTCTCTAATTTCACTTAGCTGGGTGAAACGTAGAGCTGATGAATTTTACGCATTTGTTGCCAAGCGCGTCCTTACTATCCAAGAGCATAGTAAAGGGGTCGTGTGGAGGCATATACGATCCAACTTAAATCCCGCCGATATGTTATCCCGGGGTAACTTCTCTGCTGACATTCGTCTATTTTGGTTTACTGGTCCTAAGTTTTTATGTGAAGGATCAGATTTTAACTCCCTTGATACTTTCGAGGTTGTTGAGAATTTACCTGAGTGTAATAAAGTAACTCTAACTGTAACTTCTGCCGAACCCAATATTTGGGAAGTATATTTTTCTAGATTTTCTAATTTTAGAGCACTACAAGGCTCTATGGCTTTCTTGCTTAGATTTTGTAATAAATTGCTAAGAAAATCTTCCGAAAATTCGCCCTCTCTCACGGTTACTGAACTTCGCAATTCCCACGATTTTATCATTAAATGGATTCAGTTGAACCACTTTGGTAAAAAAATTAGTTTAATTAAACAAAAGAAACCAATCCTGGATAAAACCTTAATCCGTTTAAATACCTTCCTGGACAATGAAGGGTTAATTCGAATCGGTGGCCGATTAGAATTTTCAACCTATGATCAAAAATTCCCGGACTTACTCCCGCAAAATAATCATGTAGTTGATTTGCTCATATTACGAGAGTATAAAAGACTTGGCCATGTTGGTGCTCAAAATGTATTGGGTAACCTCCGCCGAAAATATTGGCCCCTTAATGGTGTCAGAAGAGTGAAGCAATTAATAAAAAAATGCACTATTTAACGCGCAATTCGCCACTCATATAATGCCTCCCTTACCTCTTGATCGTGTTCAGCAATGTCGTCCATTTTCGAAAACTGGTGTGGACTTAGCCGGACCAGTATAGATCAGATCTTCTCGATTGAAAAAAGCGTACTTATCTATGTTCATTTGTATGGTTACTAAAGCCATTCATATCGAGCTAGTCTCATACTTAACTACAGATGATTTTATTGCTGCCCTACGGAGATTTGCAAGTAGACGGGGAAATCCCCAAGTTATCTTCTCTGATAATGGGTCAAATTTTGTAGGTGCCCGAAATCAGTTGAGGGACCTCTCTAATTTCTTCAAAGCTAGTGAAAATTTTGAAAAAATTGGAAATTTCCTGAATTCCCCTGAAATAGAGTGGAAATTTTATTCCCCCTCGATCCCCACATTGGGGTGGTATCTGGGAGGCGGCTGTAAAAAGTTCCAAATCACACCTCGTTAAAGTGATTGGCCAAACTTGCCTAACTTTCGAGGAACTAACCACTGTATTGACACAAATTGAAGCGATTTTGAATAGTCGCCCATTATTTCCTCTTTCAGACGACCCTAACGATTTGCTTCCACTTACTCCAGGACACTTTTTGATTGGAGGACCCCTTTCAGCTTACTCTGATCGAGTGGTGGTCTCGACTCCCATAAATCGACTCTCGTTCTGGAATTATTGTTGTAAACTCCAGCAGGAGTTCTGGCGGAGGTGGTCAGTGGATTACCCCCATCAACTTCAGAACCGTCCTAAGTGGCAACGTCCCTCTAAAAATCTTGTTGTTAATCAACTTGTACTTGTTCGAACTGATGATTCCCCTCCGTTAAACTGGCCCTTGGGCAGAGTAACGAAACTAGATTAATATAGTTTTTTTTCTCTATTTATTTTTTACTGGATTAGGCCCCGCCCCCAGTATGTACGAATTTCTCATTAAATTCGTACAATTGTCAGTCTGCCCGTGATAATATTTGATTGCAAACGTCAAACACTTGCTGGTCTAGTTCGCTTTCCCGCTAATAACCTAACTTCTTTTTTGACAATGTCATATAAGTGACGTCTGTTCATCACAAAAAATCACTCACTGTTTATATTCTTTAGAGATTGTGTGGAAAGGTAAGTTCTACTTTTTATATAATGAAATATATACTTCAACTATTAAATTTACAAAAAAAACTATATTTGCAAAACGACGTGTTCTTCTTCGTCTTCTACTCATTAGTGAGGTTATGTGTGTCATGTCACTTTGAGATAAATATGTCTATGGTTGACATGCCTAACTTTAGGGATGAATTTGTGCAAACACATTTCTCAGATAACATGATTAAAAGATAATCATTATGAAAATGTAATTAAAACTAATAAAATGAAATGTATTTATAGAAAAATTATATTATGTTAGGAAAATCATAATTTTCTTCTAAAATAAAAGTTCCTTAAATTAGATTGGTCAGATTAGAAGACAATGATAGAATTCATTATTTTGAAATTAGAAGGCGGAAAAAAATTAAAAGAATTGGATTTGTTAGGTAGTTAGGGAGTAGTTAGTTGATGGGGAAGTAAGATAAGAAGAACACGTCGTTTTACAAAGATAGTTTTTTTTGTAAATTTAATAGTTTGAGTATATAAAAAGTAGAACTTAACCTTTCTAAACAATCTCTAAAGAAAATAAACAGTGAGTGATTTTTGTAAGTGAATAATTTGGACTATAAAATTCCACCCACGTGTGTGATTCTTTATTTTATCAAAAACGGAAAATACTAGAGGTATAATTTAAATTTAATTTTTTAAAACGAGTGACTTACCAAGTGTAGTAAGAACAGTAATCATCTTGTAAATAGGACAAATACGTATTCGGTCAAGCATATTGAACTTTGATCTTTTCATTTATCACAGAACATAGAACTTTTCAAAATTCATAAATGTATAGAGTTGCATAGTTTTAGAAAATTTAATACCATTCATTAGTTATAGAATTTCATCAGTTTGAATGGAGGTGTGAGTCTTTATTTTAATTAATTTTCTGTCATATATTGTGTGCATAAAATGACGTATTATTTTTCATTAAAAATATTTATTTATGTACGACTTAGTACTATTCCTTTATTTATGTTATCTGAATTAAGTTGGTAACAGCGATTATCATTGAAGATATATATGTAAGCGTTTGTAGGTGAACTGGATGGAACGTATCTAGAAATTTTGTAAATTTCAAAAATATTCCATTTTGTATAGATTAAGCAAATATTTAATTCTTATCATTAAGGTCATTGGCGCTTTAAAAAATTTGTTTAACACATGAACCCAGAGTCTGATATATAGAGTTTCTCATAAAAAAAATTGAAATTATGAATATAGAGGTAATTTAAATTCGAAATTTATACCGGACACAAATAAAAAAATTATTCTTCAATAAAATTAAAAATAATGCAAAATAACAATCATAATAAAAAATGTCGCAACCAACGTGGGGCTATTTTCACTTTTGCATGTTATGTTAATGTTAATTTCACTAAAACTTAGTTTTATCGCACAGGACAAGTGAGAAAGAAGCAAAAGAAATTTATTAATAGATTTACATATAATATAAAATACTCATTCAAAAAAATAAAACCAAGAAAGGATGGATAGAACTGGAGAGAGAGAGAGTTCAGGAGAAGAAAGGAAAGAAGCTGATGGACTTAAAAATATCGGAAATAAAGGAGGAATTAGAGAGAAGAGGGGAAAGTACACTTGGTGTGAAACATGAATTGAAAAACAGTTTAGAAAAAATATTAGAAATAGAAGGAAAATATGCAGAACAATACATTTTTGAAACAGAACAGAGACAGAAAGATGAAAATATATCACCATCAGAAGATGCAGGACAAGGGGACAGACAAATGCCTGAAATACAAATAGAAAGAAAAATACAGGGAAACCATGATGATAAAGAAAACTCTTAAAGCAAAGAAGAAATGGATGTAATATGTATGTTTCAAATAATGATGGCAAAAATGGACCAAAATAGAGAAGAACTAAAACAAACTAAAGAATTAATAATAAAATTGGAGGAAGAAAAATTGGGACATGTTGAAAAGAAATTGTAATAATCAAACTTATAGATGAAGAATAAAATAGATTCTGCTAAACAAGAAATAAGAGAAGAAGTGATGCACAATGGACCAATTGTGGCCTAAGTGCTGTGGGGCCACCCACCCTTCAAACCTTTACAGATAAGAGAAGAAGTGATTGGAAGGATCCTGGAGACCGAAAATTTGCAGATTAACAGAATTAAAGGAATAGAAGATAAAGGAAATAATTTCAAAGGAGAGATTCAGAAAGAAGTTAAGGAAATCAAAATGGGAGTTCAAGATACTCAAGAAAGAATGGGAAACCTAAAAGGAAAATGGAATGAAACACTAAAGGAGTTCCAACAAAACGTAAACGAAGCATTTATGAAGAAACAAATACAAGATGAAGAGAAAACAGAAAAGAGAATTCGAGAAATACAAAAGGAGATGGATATTTTGAAAAGAAGAATAAAATATACTGGAGCAAAAATTTATGATGCAAAGCAATCAAAACAAACGATGGAAATTACCCAAAAGCTAGAAAGCATGGAAAAAAGATTAGCTTACTTACAGGAAGAGTATGACCAAACAGAAGTGAGAAATGGTAAGGTGAGACAAAAATAATAAACAATTATATAGGAAATAGAGGGGAACACAAATTTGAAGGGGATAATAGAAAAATACATCCAAAAGTGTTTATCAATATGCTAAGAAATAAGATTAAAAATATACGAAGTATTGAAGATATGAAGGAAATGATCAGGGAAATTTTGGATAATCATGTCTTAGTGTGGTATACCTGTAAAGAAGAGGAATTTGAAGTCCAATTCATGAGGTATTTCTGGGGAAATAATGCACAGACAATAGTAAGAGAAAAACTCCCAAATTTGAAAAGGGTAGTGGAAATAGCATGAATGATTATGCAATGAAAATATTCATGAATGCAAAATTTTGATATCCACCCATACCAGAAGAAGAAATCATAATGTTTATTTCAAGACATTTCAAATTTGAAATTACAGAGACTATTGCTATACAAAACATTCAGAACCTTGAACAATTAAGTAGCAATAGTTAGAAAGAAACAGAGTGGATAATAATAATTATAACAGGAATAATAATAATAATAATGGAAACAATTATCCCAGAAACAATCAATATAATAATAACAATAACTATGAAAATAATACAAACAATGAGAATAATAGAAGAAATAATTATGAACAAAATTATAATAGAAACAATAACACTAACAATAGAAATTATAACAATGGATATTAACAGAAATAACAATTATAACAATAATACAGGAAATGACAATAATTATAACTGAAATTATAACAATCAAAACAAATAACAGAAATTTCCAATATAATAACAACAACAATAATAATTACAGAGAGCAAAATAATAGGAATGACATTATAAGAACTGACATAGAGAAGAAAACAGAGAACAAAGAAGAAATTATAATGCTGAAGAAAGAGGAAACAGAAATGGAGAATACAGAAGAGTAAATAATATCCAAAGACAAGAAGAGAGAGTGATATCAATAGAACCGGAGATAGTCACTGAACAAGAGCCTGATCAAAATTTTGGATCTAACACGTACCAAATGTAAAAAACATCATCTGTACATATTAACATCCAAGGGAATATAATAAATTTAAGAAGAATTGGGATTCATAAAAATTAAGGGGAAATTAAAGACAAAATATTAATAGATACAGGTTCGGGAGCGTCTATAATGGAAACAAAATTAATAGAAGAAAATATTGAAAATTATGAAAATAAACTAATTAAAATACTTAAAACTACATTAATAGGAGCAAATGGAAAAAAGGTATGTGAAGTAAGCAGATCTATAATACAAACGATTGAATTAAAGAATGGGAAAGAAGTTGAGATGCAATTATTGTTAGTAAATAATTTAGAAACAGATATAGTTATAGGAATATATGAATTAACGAAATATAAGGCAAGAATTGATTTTGAAAAGATGGAGATAGAATTAAATGGTAATAGAATTGAATTTGAGGAGGAAAAGATGGAAGTATGCGCAATTGAAGAGGATATAGAAAGGAGTGGAATTATGGAAGAATTTGATAATGAAATATGAAGGATTGCTTAAAAAAGAAATGAGAATGGAAAATAATTATGTACATAAGATAGAAGAGGAATAGAGAATTTTAGAATAAGAACATATCCTTATGAATATATGTGAATCTTATTGTGGTAGTTATTAAAGGCAAGTGGAAAACAGACATTATGCCTAGATGCAAGAAATATAAACCAAATATACTATACCAAAATACGAGGCTCCGATGAATGTAGAAGCTATATTTGGAAGTATAACAAATACAAAAATTGATCTAAAACACAGTTTTTGGCTCATTCCTTTGGATGAAAACAGTAGAGACTATACAAGTTTTTCTATTGATGGTGTGTTGTACAGATTTTGTGTAGCTCCATATGGTATACAAAGTGCTTGTTCTGCCTTGGTTAGATCATTACACCAAATATTAAACAAATTTGAAGATTTTACACACATAAAACATTAGAAATGTTTTTAAAAGAATTAGATAGAGCAGGTTTGAAAATAAATCAAAATAAATGTGAATTTTATCTGAAAGAATTATGCTTTTTAGGATATAAAATAGACAAAAATGGAATGTCAATGGATGAAGAGAGAATACAGACAATAATAGAATATAAAAGACCATCAAACCTAAAAACTCTGAGAGGGTTTTTAGGAATGATGAATTATTTTAAACGTTTGATACCTGACTTAAGCATGAAACAAATACCTCTAATAGAGCTGCTAAAAAAGGATACTAAATGGAAGTGGACTGAAGAGAGAGAAATGGCTTTTAACAATTTAAAGGAAGCATTTCAGAAACATTTAAAAGTTTATCATCCTAATTATGATCTACCTTTCATATTGCGAACAGACGCATCTAAAGAGAGATTTGTAGGAATTACCTCAACGCATCCTGATGACATCGCAGTGTAAACGCCAAGTCATCAGAGTGCGGAACCGAGGACATAAAAACAGTTGTAAATAGTTTTTTGTTGTTGTTGTTAATTTGAAGTAAACGTAATAATTGTCAGAGAATATAATTGTAACTTGAAAATAAAGTTATTTAAAAATAGAATTTAGTGCTTGAAGCAGTTAATTCAGGGGTACTATTACAAATACAAAATTACATTGAAGTACCTACCCATATGTTTCGTATCAAGGGTAACGAAAAATTATGAAAGATATTATGGGGTATCGGAATTAGAATTGGCAAGCATAATTTTCTGTATAACAAAATTTAGATTTTATTTATTAGGGGCAAAATTCATAATAGAAACAGATCATTTTTCATTAACAACAATTTAAAAAAATAGATTTGGCAACAGTATAGAGTTCATAGATGGGGTTTAATATTACAAGAATATGATTTTGAGATAAAATTCATTCCAGGAAGAACAAATGTAGTGGCAGACGCTTTAACTAGAGAAAGTAAAGGGGAAAATAATATAAATAAAAGAATTGTAAAAATTGGGGCGAATGTCATGAAAAATTTAGATGGGCTATTTTCTTTAAATAGTATTACAGAAGATCAAATGGAATTATCTGAAAAAGAGAAACAAAGAGGATTTTTGAAAGAAAAATGGGTAAAAAGAAGTATTTATAATAACAGAAAATTTAACCAAGGAAATATTGATGAAATTGCATGACATATAGGATCTAGGAAATTGTGATTATTATTCAGAGAAAATTATATCAGCAAAGGGGACCCAAGTCTTGCAAAAACAATCACCAGAACATGTCATACTAATCAATTAGGAAAAAGCAACCCTATGAGGAATGAGAACAGTGCAAAAACTATATTAACAACTAAATGTGGTGAAATACTTGCTATGGATTTTCTAAGCAACTTAATACATGGTAAGTAAGGGAACTGTCACATTTTAATAATAGTTGATTTATTTTCTAAACCTGTTAAATTATACCTTACAAAAACAACGAAATGTAAAATTGTCATGTACAAAATGTCAGAATACATGAAAGAAGTAATAAAATCAGAAATGGTAGATTTAAAAATTTTTGCAGTAAAAATGAAATAAATTTAAAAACCATCAGTATCCGACATCCATCTGCAAATTCATCAGAGAAGTGACAAAATTTCTGAGAATAAATTTACGAAATCAAGATCATGATAATTGGGAAGGTCATATAGAAGAAATTCAAAATTATTTGAACAATACCTATACCTAATACTGTTACTATGGAAAGTCCAATCTATTTAATGAAAAAATTGAGACCTGAAAGGAAATGGGAAATAGATACTACTGAGAAATATGAAGAAGTATTGGAAAGAGTAAATAAAAACTTACAAAACAATACAAACAATTATTTCAGCAGAATAAAAAAAGGGAAAAGGTTAAAACAAAATTTAAAAAGGTAGATTTAGTGATAGTCCGTGCTCTAATGGTATCAGATTAAACAAACAAATAGGTGCAAAATTAAAACTACCTTTCAAAGGACCATTAATTATAGACAATGAGAATGGAGTAAATAGTTATATTTTAAAATATATGGAAGGAGGAGGAATAAGAGGTGTATTTAACATACAAGATATATACAGATATCACCATTAATGGAAAAATTTCAAGACATCAGTAATTAGAATTAGTTAGGTTAAAGGATATTGGAACACAAGATTGTAGAATATAGATGAAAGTTCATTATTGAATAGCAACATGAATTTATTAATAAATTATTTACGGTAAAATTTGCATTCATAGAATTTTATAATGAAAAATTTAGGGGAATTAATATGGAAAATGAAATGTCATATTTTAAATAACGAACACAAATGATCACAGAGTAAAGAAACATCAATAATTATAAATTTTTAAAAACAAATAGAGAACTCTTAAGTTAGTACATTAAGATAGAAAGAATAAATCACATGAATGAAACTAAGGAAAGTGATTAAAAATACTATAATATATTTTTCTTTGATATATAACGTTCAAATATAACTTCAATAATTAGAAAAAATGTAAACGATTCACCTTGTATCAAATAAAGAAAATCCTATTCTGAACAGGCTTCGATATACTTCTTTGAATACTTGAATTCCTACAGAAGATTTCAATCCTTCAAAGAAATTGATAAACTTTATATTTTTTCAATTTGGATGGTATAATCTAAAATAATTAAAATTCATAGTTAGTACGTGAAGACAGAAAGAATAAATCACATAAATGAAACCAGACAAAGTGATTAAAAATACTATAATATATTTTTCTTTTATATGTAACGTTTAAATATATCTTCAATAGTTAGAAAAATGTAAACGATTCACCTTGTATCAAATAAAGAAAAAGGCTTCAATATACTTCTTTGAATACTTGAATTCATATAGAAGACTTCAATAATTCAAAGAAAAATATTGATAAATGCAAAATTTAGGAGAATTTAATATGGAAAATAAAATGACATATTTTAAATAACCAACACAAATCATCACAGAGTAAAGAAACACCAATAATTACAAATTTAAAAAAAAAACTCAAGTTAGTACATTAAGATAGAAATAATAAATCACATAAATGAAACTGAGGAAAGTGATTAAAAATAATATAATATATTTTTCTTTGATATATAATGTTTAGATATAACTTCAATAGTTAGAAAAAAGTAAACGATTCACCTTGTATCAAATAAAGAAAATCCTATTCTGAACAGGCTTCGATATACTTCTTCGAATACTTGAATTCGTATAGAAGACTTCAATCCTTCAAAGAAATGTATGAACTTTAAAATTGTTTTAATTTGGATGGTATAATCACAGAATACACCAGCTTGATAAAAAACGAAAGCCGGCGTAAATCCTTTGATGTTTTGAGGGCAAAATTTCGTAACCTTCAAACTGACGTTGACAGATAACTGAGCATCTTTACTTGACTTTACACAAAGAAAAGTGTTCAAAAAATGTAAATTAAATCTTACCTACACGCAAAAAAGTGAAACCAAAGAATTTCAAATAATAATTGTTTATTTTTATGGCTTGTTTCGACAAATTTTTAATTGTCAAAGAAAGATTTAAGCATTCAACCGTGTAATATTTTGAATGTTGGTTGATAATTGGTGTAAACTCATTAAAGATGAAGAAATGCCAAAGTATAGTTTTCACAATAGGTCTGTTAAACTTAATTTATGAATTGTTAAAGTTAATTTAACAGCTAAACAAACAATATGAAAAATGTACTTTAGCGTTTCTTCATACATAAAGTTTTAGCTTCTGTTTTTGGAGCTCCATCCATTATTAAAAATAAGGAGCTATTGTTTAACCAAATGATTTTTATTTTCTATATTGTTATCGAAATTATATGTGAAAGTATGTATTTAAGTAGCGCTGTATGCAGGATAGGGTGAGTATAAAAACCAATACAATAATATAGATTATATATTTAGAATACCAGTTTACAATAGAAAGAATTTCAGTAAATGATATAAAATTACAAAAAGTATGGTACTTGAATACAAATTTTTTATAATTGATATATTTAAGAGTTACACTTCACCAGATTCTGAATTAAATATTTTACAAGAGAAAATCTATGGTTGTATGTGACAAGTTATAAAAAAGTAGCGACAGTAAACTTTTCTGCATAGTTATGTTGCGTTTTTCAATTATTATCATATTTTGTTCTTTTTTCTGGTTGAATAGTTTATGCTGTTTTTCTGGTAATCCCTCTAATTAATATTACGATATAACTTGGACACACATAATATAGTACTTCTTGTGACACTAGCTTATTTTTTGTGATCGCTTGTAAAGGAGAATTTGTTTGCTTATGTCGTGGATGATCTTCCAAAACTGGAGAAGGGATGAATTTTGTTACTATCCCCAAGGACGATGTTAGGTATGTGTATTTTATAATGTTATTTAGACAAACCAAAGCATTATATTATGCTTGCCAAACCCATAATCAAAGTACTGTTACTTTTTAGAGCCTAAATATATAAAAAATGTCTGTTTTTCAGTAACATTTTATGTTTAGTATGTCTACAATAAGTGAAAAGATATATATACAGTCATTTTTCTTGTAAAACAAAAGTAAAACATATATATATATATATATATATATATATATATATATATATATATATATATATATATATATATATTGTTGTTAGGGTTCTGAATCATGTACATTTCCAAAATATATTATATTTAATATACTTTTATAGATCCACAGGAAACTTCTGTTGTAGGCACCCATTAGAAACAGCTTACTTTTGAAAATTTTCCAACAACTTCCACTCAAACTCCTGCTTTCTCAAGTTCTGGACACCACGGAAAAGCAAGGTGAAATTAGTGGTTATGGCTGGCTCTAGGGAAACGAAATTTTGCAAAGGAAACCAGAGACAAGAAAAAAATATGCAACCTGGAGGACTTCTAAGAATTGTGTGAGAAATATCTAGAATAACTTCTGGTATCAATTGTAAAAGCGCAAGTACTACTGAAAGGCAGAGAACCTCTAGGTAGAAGGTATTTTGTAGAACACAAACGATTTGCCTTGACGCTATATCTTTTGGGATCACAGGCATACAACTTTATGATTAAATTATTAGTCTTCCAGCAAAACTAAACCTGCAAAGAATCACCAAAAACTTGCTTGCAAGCCTGGTTTACGTTACGATTCAATATTTATAGCTGTAGAAATAAAGTTTCAGACAATGTCCAATGGTAACAAACAGTATACCATATGTATTGATGGGATGTCACTGAAAAGTCATGTCTTCTATAGTACTGCATGAGATGAAGATACTGGACTGATTGATATTGGGACTGGATCAAAAGAACTTTGATGCATATTATCCACAAGAGTTGAATCTAAATTATGATTATATTTACCAAGAGATGGATAAGCATCACCAATATGTCTTGTGGCGGCTTGAGATGAATGTCCCACTTGCTCAAACAGCATGGTATCTGTAATTATAAAAATAATTGTAATAAACAGCAATTCCAAATAATCTGTTCAAAAAATGTCAAGCATTCTTAGATTTGTCACTCTACACTCTAAAGAATACAAAACATTTACATTGCAATTCTATACAGCTGTTTAAATACAAAGCATATGGCGATTCACAGATAGGCTAAACGCAATATAATTATAAGAAAGCCATATATTTTTATGCATATTATCTACATGAGTTGAATCTAAATGATGATTATATTTACCAAGAGATGGAGAAGCATCACCAATATGTCTGGTGGCGGCATGGGACGAATGTTCCACTTGCGCAAACGGCATGGTATCTGTAAATATAATTGTAATAAACAGCAATTCCAAATTATCGGTTCAAAAAATGTCAAGCATTCTTAGATTTGTCACTACACTCCAAAGAATACATAACATTTACATTGCAATTCTCTACAGCTGTTTAAATACAAAGCATATGGCGATTCACAGATAGGCTAAATGCAATCTAATTATAAGAAAGCCATCTATTTTGATGCATATTATCCTACAGAAGTAAATCTAAATCGTGATTATATTTACCAAGTGATGGAGAAGCATCACCAATATGTCTTGTGGCAGCTTGAGACGAATGTCCCACTTGCTCAAACGGCATGGTATCTGTAATTATTAAAACAATTGTAATAAACAAATAAAGAAATTGCCAATAAGGTATTAATGAATCCTGTCGGAAAGTTATCATTAATTCTGCACTAAGGTGGCAATAATAAATATCAATAACAACTGATTGTAATGTTCACTTAAATTTAATATTTACCAGACTGAATAGCTACTTTTGTTGGTGGATCACTCAATATAACATGGCCCTTACGTTTTAACCATGGGAATATTGTAGGCACAGCTTGAAGACATAGGTTCTTTTTACATCCCCTTTTGGAAGTAAATTTATCCTCAAAGTGGAGTTAACATAACTTATAATTATTATGTAAAGAGTCTAGGGTTTTTTCAAACAAATCTCCATGGTTACATGGATCCAACCATACTTGTGCTCTAAAATGTAAATAAAGCTGACTAAGTATATTTATATTTTTATTTATCATATGTGTATAAAAGAAATAAACTACTACCAATTCATATTGAATATTGTGTAATATTATTCAACATATTCAAGCTGAACTCATCAGCAGTGAGTAACTGCTTTTGTTATTTCTGTAACCTACCTATAATTAAAAACCCTTTGGTCTTGAGATAAATATTGTCCTGGATAGGGTCGCATTAAATTTGTACTAAAAGGAAAAGCAGCATCTCCAACCAAGCAGTAGTGAACCATCTCAGTAGCTGCTTCATATAATTTTCTTGGGGGTGGTATATTAAGAATTGCTTTCCAAAATCACTACTCCTAAATATACCTCCATCACTTTATCTGCCTTTGCTTCCAATATCAACAATTGTAAAACAATAATCTGCATCACAAACAGCTAATAAAACAATGCTGAAAAAATCCTTATAATTATAGTAATCTCAGAACCAGTATTGGGGGAGCCTAAAAGAAAATATTAGATTTTTAGTTTAAAACCAATGTATCCAATTTTATTTAATATAAACCTTACCTGTATTATTATATGTGTTCCATCTATGGCCCCCACACAGTTAGGAAAATTCCACTTTATTTCAAAATTTTGTGCCATCCTTCTTCAGTTGATACTGGCAAATAATCCTCATACAAACAGTCCCAAATGGCTGAACAAGTTTCTTTTAATATATTTGATACAGTAGTTAAACCCAGACGATAGTTGTAGGAGATGCTCTTCATACTGACACCAGCGGCCAAATATCTGAAATATACATTATCCAGAAATTCATTGAATGTTTTGTTAAAAACGAGTATGTATGTTGAAGACAACATTTCAGCAGCTGAAATTGATTCTCTGTAAAAGTTGGTCTTGGATATCAAATGTGTGATCTTTTCTAAAAGAATGTCAAATTCCTCAACAGACATACGATGATAGTTGCGAAATTTTCTAGCATCTTTTAAACACATCTCTTGCACTAAATTATGAAATGCCCCTTGTTCCTTTCTCAGTTTAAAAATTTCACATGTGCCAAATCTTCGTATTCTTTTATTTTTTTAACAGCAGGTACGCAGCGATCGCCCTTCTTCGTCGCCAATGGTAAAAATCCATTACAGAAAATTTTAAAACCAGATACAATATGTAGAAAACAACAATAATTCAGGTTCGTCTGATGACCAGACAAGCACTGCATATCTGTCATTAATAAAACAACATATCCCAAGAAAGTTCGCAAACATATATAAAAAGCTAAAGCGAATAGATAAAGTTATCACGAAATTCGCATTACGCAAGTATATAAATGAGCCTTTAGAAGTGAGTAAAACATAAAGAACGCTCACATTACTGATGTGAGCTGAGATTATCTTAGATCTGTCAAAAAGAACGCACCTAATTATCAATTGTCACAAAGTGACATGACCACAGACCACTAACCCCATGATACACATAATCTCACTAATAAATTTTATTTGTTTTGATTATACCACAGAATACACCAGCCCAATAAGAAACGAATCTTGTGCTATTTTAAGCCAATTTTCAGCCTGGAACGTTTATTTAAGAGGGGCCTCACGTTTTAGGAACCTGAAAACAGTTAGCACCCGTGATTTGCAACAAAATTTAGGTCATTTTGTACACAACAAATCTAAAGAACGCAGGGAAATTAAGTGTTAAAATTTTAACACAATATAACTTGGACCTTTGTCTTGGGGATCAGGTATTTTGGTCGAGTTTTATATTGTTATAAAAAAGATATAAGCCATTAAGTGATGGTGTGATTTTGACAGTTTTGACAATTTGTGGTCACCAATCTGGACACCAAAACCAGATCCCCAAAAGGAAGCCTAGAGAATTCGATTCTGAAAATATGAAATCTCAAATCATTGTATTTTTTGAGATTTATGGTGCGAAAATTTTTGCAAACGAACATCTTTTTACTTTAGTTCAACCGCTCCACCGTCTTGATGCATGGCGCTGTATAGAACATTATAGAACTGACTGAAGGCGACGGTCAATTCATAGACAAATAATATTATAGCTTTCTCTATGGGTCAAATGCTGTTGTCATTGTTTTGTGTTCATAAAAATATCCTAAATTTATAGTTTAGTTTGTATTGTATTTGTAAGTGATTATAATTAAGTAATTTTCATACTAAATAAGTGAATTTGTACTTCGTAAATGTTTTTTATATTTATTCCACAAGATTGTGTTTAGTGTAGCCTAGACATAAAATATCCACAAAATTTTTAGCTGTTGCTAAGTGATTCCGCAAGTGCATTATATTTATTGATCCCCATATCAGGGCCTTTTGGTTCCTCCAAGAACCTGTACACTGCCTTCTGAGTTAGTGAAAAAAACTACATTGGTAATTTAATCGCTTTCTACTAATTTAACAAAATAGACATTTCTTATTCTATTAAAAAAGTAACACAATATGTAATCTTTTATTTTCGAAATGCAGGAATAAAAATGTTATATATTTTTTATCTTCAATTTTTCCAGGTTATGTATTGAAATGTTATACTTTTTGCATCTTCCTCCAGTTTGTAATAAACGGACATGCCTGTTTTTCCATTGACTCTTCTCAATTATTCAAGTAAATGATAGCAAAAGCGTTTTCTTTTATTGAAAACAAAATCAAATCAATTATGCAATATGTTTGTTTAATAGTATTACAAATACAAAGTACAGAGAAAGTAAGTAGGTAGTTTTCATATTTATTATAATACAGAATGTCTGCTTTTCCACTGACCTCTCTTAATAATTCAAATGAATAGTAGCAAATAAATGCCAATTAATTAGGTAAACTATAAAAATGTTTATTATAGCAATAAACAGATATGTCCGCTTTTTCATTGACCCTTATTAATTATTCAAAAAAATTAAGGAAAAATTGGTGTGTTTTTATTGAAAAGAAACAAATAAAAAATATTTTATAAAAATATCAATAAATTATTATTACAAATTTAATGTATTTGTCTTCATATTTATTAATACACATGGCAACTGAAGTTCATCTTCTTCTCTACCATTTCTCCTCATAAAAAGAAAATAAAAAGTTCATAAAAATATCCATTTTCTACGATTCTATACTCACAAAGGGGTGTTGACCCCCATCCACATTATTGAAGTCTGGATCCACGTAGTTACAAAGACTGACAAAAAAAAATATTCTTTAAATAAATAATATTTTTACTTACAAAATTATTTTTCCCCCAATTCAGTAAAAGTATACAAGTAATCCATTTTATCTTGGAATCCATATTACAAATTTGATATACATAAGTACTGAATACATTTTCTTTATTTTTATGCATACATGGCAACTGAGCTGCATCTTCTATTTTCTTAATCCTCAGACAAAAAAAAAAAGTTTATAAACTATCCCTTACAATTACATCAGGCTACATTTTAGTTTTAGTTTTTACTTACTGAATAGCTATAGTACAGTATAGTTGTAGCGAAAACTGCTATATGAAAATTATTTGGACCTGTGCTGGCTGTTACATCAGGTTCCGTTTTAGTGAAATTGTCAGTTCTGAAAATGAATAGAAATTTGATTTTTGTAAATAAGTCTTGTTAGTGTTTTTACTTACGGAATGGTATAAGCAAACTCTGTTTTATGAAATATTAATGGATCTGCGGGGCAGTTACATCGGGCTTAGTTTTAGTTACATAATCAGAACTGTAAATGAAATAAGAAAATTAGATGCTTCTTCTAAGTAGGTTTTGCCATTTTTTTACTTACAGTATAGTCTTGTTTGTGTTTGTACTTACGGATTAGTATCAGGAAACTGTTTTATTAAAGATTAATGGAGCTGAGGGGCAGTTGCAGCAGGTTTCATATTAGTGAAATTGTCAGTTCTGAAAATGTTAAGTAATTAGATTTTTTGTAAATAAGTTTTGTTACTTTTTTCACTTACGGAGTAGTATCAGCGTCCACATCTAGATTCTGTCTTGCCAGACTTTTCTTTTTCTGTTATTCTGATATTGCTTGCTTGATATAAGGGGGTCAATACATTTCTGCCCTTTTCCTATTTGATTTCTGATTATTTCAGGGGCTATACATTTTGTATAGAATTGCTTAAGTTTCGGAAGCATTTTTTCAGCCCATATTTTTCTATCTATCTCAATTTCTTCTATATACAGATCTATATTATCGCAGACATACACAAAAAAGTAACATCTGCTCCTATTAGTTATATTCAATTGCCCCTTTATCTAAAAACACACATTTTAAATAGTCCCCATAATATTTTTATCTGTGAAACTGCCTTTTTGCTCTATCTACTGTGTCAAAACTTTCTTTTTTGCACTGGTGCAAAGAAGTTGTTACTTTTTATCGTAGACAAAAAGAATGCCTTATGACGTGCATAGTTTTTCTTGTTAAAAAATATTGCTCTTTTCTCTTTGTTTGAGGATTTTCGTATAACTTGGCAACATCGGTTATAAATGTCGCAATAATATCTAATCATGAAATTGGTCATTTATATACACTCCAGAGGCTGTACCATGCTAACAAACTGAAATAACATCGGTTATAAATGTCGCAATAATATCTATTCATGAAATTGGTCCTTTATATACACTCCAGAGGCTGTACCATGCTAACAAACTGAAATTTCTCCAAAAATGTGATACTTCAAGTACCATAGCACTCGTTCTACTGGCTCTGGGGATCTGTGAGATATCCTGAATAATATTCAGTCATAAAATTGGTGACTTGTTGCACTTCGGGGGCTGTATCGAGTTATACAGATAGGATTTTTTATCTAAAAACCATTTTTTTGTGTTGTTCTTGCAGAAAAACGTAAAAACAACTAAAAAAAATCCAAAATTCCAACTTTTTTTTGGGTAAACCAATACTTTTCTCGCATATTAGATGGGTTGGATGGAAAAGTACCTAATAATACCAATAATGTATTGTATAAAAACAAAAAAAATATTTACCATTCAGGTGATCACACATATGTGTATCTGTCATGGAAAACAGAAAATGAACCAACTATTTCTGTGTAATGAAGGAAAAATGTTTCAGTTCCAATCTCCACAACACATATGATCAATCTTTGCAAACAAGGTAAAAGCAAACTTGTACATGTTGATTGTATGTTTGATTTTGTACTGTATATATCGATCTCCCCACAATATATACTATTATTTGTCATTACAGATCTTTCGCTTTAAATTTTTTATTAGTTGTTATAGTTGCTTTGTAGGTTTTTTAAACGTTTGCTATTTTAAATTGAAATTCCTCAGTGTACCTTACTTTCCTCTTTCTATTAAATGTAAAGCATTGTATTACAAGTAAATATTTCTTTGTATAATAAATTTGGAAACTCTTTGTTCATATTATTTTTTTATAGACAAAATTGAATATATTTACACATGTAGTTGAAAAAAGAGCCTACATGTCAAATAAAATTTGAAAGCAACCAACAGAAACTCTGAATATGATTAGATTGAGGTAAAGTTGTGACACGACGCTCTGTGTTTTCAGACATCATGTAGATTTGCAACTTTTCCGCAGTTTAATTTTCTTAGCATGAAACAAACAGAAATGTATAATTATGAAAACATTTTATTATGTTAATATAAATGGTACACATTTTGAAAGATAGAATGTTTTTAAATATGTATATTTACATTTATGAAACTCTTAAATAATCAAAATGCTACACTCAAATTGAAATTTTGTTTGGATCCGTGTATATAATATTCTCTTATCTATGCCTAGCTGGGCTCTGGTTTTGTAGTTTGGATGCAGCATAAAAAACAGAGATAAGCATAAATCACCCATGGAGATAAGGTTTCTGTGCTCGCAACCAGTCGAAATATTTAAAATCAAAACATTCGAACAGAGATGCGTTTCTTTGAACCGTCAAGAGTGGAAAGACAGAGAGAGAAAATATGTTGAATAAGTAAAAGCCGATTCAGTACTAGTATCGACATCTATCGTAAATATTTTGAACCAAATAATCACTAAATTAGTAACTAGTATTGTGTAGGTTTTTAGGTTTATATACCTGTGAGGAGGCCCCTCTTAACGGTAAATACCGCATTTATTTTTTCGGTTGACAACTTTGACAGAGCCCCCACTACTCAATAAACATAACCGAAGGAGAAATAAGGCAATCCAACGACCTGTCAAAATAAATTCAATATGGCGGTGACGGTCAAATAAACAACAAAGTTACTGTAGCGTGTGATTGTTTAACCCACGTTAAATCGATTTTCTTTTTGTTTATTGGCTGTAAATTGTGGTTTTTAAATAGTGTTGTGTTTGTGTTCGATATGTATTATAGTTGGTTGTGGAAGCCGTTCTAATCGTGATGAAGTTTCGTTTTGTTCCCGCTGAGACAATATACACAAGTTTCTAACGAAAAAAAACGTTTTGACCAAACTTCGCAGGGCTGCATGGATATCTGTGGCATGGATTGCAGGAATAAAGAGATACGATCAGACCGAATCTATATTGAAACACCAGAAAGTTTGCTGTAGACACTTTATAACTGGTAGGCTTCTTATCAAATATATCAACTCTACTCTAGCTCCTAGTTTACGTAGTTTGTACTCAAGTAGGTATTAACTCATTTTAGGCAAACTTGCTGTCCTTGAAGATAAAGAACACCCTGACTGGGTACCATCTCAACATATGGGACATGTGTCTCAGAAAGTAAAAAAAGGGCTGCAGATGTTGACCGAAAGAATCGCAGAGATAAAAGCACAAAACTGACTGACACTAAGGTAAAAAATAATTAATAGTAGTCCTTTTCTATGTAAATTGCCTCAAGAGCAAAATGACAATTGATTGGAATATGTGTAACTGATCGTCCTGGCCAAGAAAAAATACCTACTCGATGAGCATGTTTTGCACACTTTATTTTGATAAAAAAATGTTAATTTTTAGTAATAGCAATGTTAAGTTATGTATTGATAGTTGCTGAAAATTGTTATAATTAATTACTTTGTCAACAGGTCATGGATATTGATGAAATGCCTCAACAGTTCCAGGATAATCAAATTGAATTTATGGAGACGGTGGTGTCTATGATGCTTGAGTATTTATGTTTTAGTTTTGAAGCTAAACATTTAGTAAATGTTACTTTGCAACTGTTATTTCTCAACATTTAATGAATGTTTTATTTTGATTTGTACTTAAATTAGTAATAATTCTTGTCTCTTCATAATACGTATAACGTTTATGTACTAACTGTTATTATAGTAATATATTTTTACATAGCTTTGTCAAGAAGATCAAAATCTCACATGTCAAAATGAAATAAAATTTATATTTTGCAGTGTAAAATAATTGTTTTTCTAATGCATTAAATGTCATACACTTTAGGGACAATAAAAAAACAAAACTCTTATATAACAGTTTATTTTTTCCAAAAACAAAAAAAACTAGATAATAAAACCCCTAGGGTCATTAGGAACAATTTCACAAGCCAACATCGACAAAAAACAATCATTTATAAACTCATTACATAACTACAAATACATATATAATTCCTTACAATCAATGAAAGGCTAACTTAGTTCTACATTTATTTACAAAAAATAAAATACAACGCTGATTTAATAGCAGAAGGTTACACATAATATATCTATTAGCTAAACTATTTATGTTTCTCTAACATCTGGATTTTACACTAATAACGATTTAAAATAAGCACTCTTCATCTTAAAATAGGAAAATTGTCCTTCTCAAACACTACAAAACACCTTAAAACCCCACAAAATACAAAATAAACCGTTTTATAACTATAAAACTCTGCAGCTTCTAAACATAAATGAATGTACTGAATCCAATGTTTGACCTTCGCCGCCATATTGACAGCTAAAAAGTCAGGTGGTTTGGATTGCCTAATGAATTGGTTAAAGCAATGTGGGGTTTTGTTTCCGTGTTGATTTCTTAGTTTTGTTTTTTTTTCTGGAAAAATAAAATGGTGCTAAATTATTCGTTGATTAAAGAGATTTTCTTTGGGGATGATCTAAACATGGTAAGTAGGAACTGTATGCAAAGAGTGAATATATCTACTATACTTAGTAGCAAGACAACGCTGGGTTTATAGATTTATTATATAGAGCTTGATTGATAGTGCCAACGTACGACGCAATGCGAACAATTTTTACAGGAAAAAAAACTTGTGGCCATAACCGAAAGATTAACTCAAGTCCAAAGTCCGGTAATAAGTGGTAGATACCAAAAGCATATCAGCTGATATCTGACGTCACAATTTCCCCTACTTTGGTTTAAACCGCCGAAACCGCGATCGCGGAAATGCATTGGTACGAATATGTCCACCTCTTCTTTTCATCTGTGCCCGCTCCAGATGGAAGTTTATAAATCCTACAAAAGTAAAATTTTCAGTATTTCATTTTTGAAAATAAAGCTTAAAACTATACAAGGCATAAACATATAGTACAATAAGTGCATAAAAACCTCAAATTTTTTTAAAATGTATCTTTTATGTTTTTCCATTTTTTTTCTAGATCTGGAATAGAAAGTGTGTATTTCAGTTTCTGTTCAATTTCCCTCCATAATTTTTCCCTCACATCTCTTCCTCTTGATTTCAGAATCACGAATGTGATTCTCAAATGCATCTGGGCTTGACATAGAACTGCCACATTCAATTACATCCTAAAAAGATGAAACATTTAGTTTAAATTTCTTCTGGATATACATTTCACAGATTTTATAGTAGGTATTTCCATTAAAAATAACGGTTAATTCTTTTACATTCCATCTTGAATCAGATTAAATGAGATTTATTTCTGCCTAAATGTCACAATGAATTTGAATATTTGTACATACCTCGTCCATTTTGATAAATCTTACAATTTTTTATTAAAAACTTCAAGAACACTACAAACAAAATAAAACTGAATTAGTCCCAAATATAATATTGTATATATCCCAAACGTGCTAAATACAACAATCCACATCTGTATCGGTCGGCTGTCATCATCAGAAATAATTACTCTAGTGCTATTCAACGCCCCAATCGATTACAATCATTTCCTGTCATTTAAAAAACAACATGTTCAATAATCGGTCTAAAATTATGATGCTATTGAAAGTAATCGTAAATCGGAAGCATGTGATTGGTCGAGAAATTTAAATAAACTACCGTTTGTGTATGGGTTATGTGATTTGAGTGTTATTTTGCAATTGTATATTACATTTGGTTTAAAAGAACAGCTTCTATAAAATTGAACGTGATTAAACTAAATGAACTTGTGAAAAGTGTGAAATACACGTGAAATTAACTAAAATAATGATGAGGTTATGTCACTAAAAATGACAATTTTTTTTGGTCGTTCAACAAACATCAATCCGTTTTCGATGTCGATTATAAACTAAATCGGAATCAAGATCGAAGTGTTGAATAGCACTATTATCTCTGGTCATCATATTTCATTTAAGTGTCACTACTGTCATTTGTGAAATTAAATTCCCAATGCGCATGTTCAAGACCCAGAATTCCTTGCGAAGTTCGCGAAATCTTTTAAAATCAAGTCAATTTTCCCGCCCCCCAGATTTCAAATTTTGCGAATCGCAAAAATCTTGAACACAAATAATAAAACATTTGACAACCTCAAAATCAACCAATAGGATCATTATCCGCAATTCGCGAGTATTTAAGCTCTTGCTTTGGTGTAGTGTCATTTGCAACAACTTTGCGAAAACTGTATTGTTTGGATCCTAAAAACCAAAGGATCTGATCCAGTGTGTTTTCGGTAACTGCCAGCTAAACATTTATTTCATTTTCTTCTGTCACAGAAATTTTTGATCGTTCATGCTTTCCATAAATAACCGAAACCGCGCGATTGAACGGCTCCGTCAAACACTCCAAGTTTGCTTTTGCAGGTTGCCGCCTTTCAGGAAAACGTTCATGGTAAACTCTTGCTGATAGTAAGGCGTTTTTAGTGCCTTCTCCCAATATCCAGATCATATTAATCATTTAATCACTAGTGAAATTCATTCATTCATATCATGCCAAATATCAATTTTTGAAAAATCACAATTAATTGTTATTTTGCATATAAAAATTAAAATATCTCAAGAACTAATAATTTTAGGTATAAAAGGAATGCTTATTAAAAAAAGAAGTATGTTAATTGGTAGGTCTTTTCAATATTCACCTGGTCCATTTGAAAAATCTGAGAAAATAATATGTACTTTTATTTTGATTCACCCTGTATCAGATTCAATTAATATGAACGAATGAATTATTTTCCATAATTTTAACTACTACTCGAATGTTTTGGCCGCAACAGATCTTCATTCTTGAATTTCTTTTACATTGTACAGGGTATTGAACTTTGTTAGGATTTTTATGGAAAATTAGTTATAACTTTTTAAATACCCCGTAGAACACATCATAAGCTTATATTTTTGTAATGGGGAAGTCAAGCTTCCAAATATGGAATGTGATACAGGGCGTTTCATTTAAAAAAATGTAACTTTGATATGGTACAGCATTCTGGAATACCCTGTAATATTATAAATAACTTTAGAATGTGAAGACTACTGATGGTTATAATCCCCCAAATTTTCAAATTTATATCTCAAAGGACGTAGGAGGTACTGAACTTTATCACACTAATCAATCACCCTCTGTATATATCGAATAGGAAATTTCCACACGGTAAAAAAGCGCCTAGTTTTTAATAGGTTGGAAAGTCAACCTATTATTGTTAACCCTCACACTGAAAACAGTCATTTCAGTACTTAGAAATCAGATTTGGTATAAAAATAGTTTAGTCATTGAACTATTTGAATACATTTTTTTAATAGTTATATTTGGATCGCTAGTCTAGTTTCTGGACAAGTAATCCTCAAACTTTTTCATGCGAACAAATTTAAATCATTTTTATAAAGTAAAAAATTAAACAAAGATTTCTTTTATGTCAAACTTGTCGACATTTAGAAAATTAAAAATCAATGCTTCGCTCCACTTCTAGTGAATTTTTAACAAATGTCACTTTTGTAAGTAGGGTAGGGTGGGCCTCTATGAGACATGGGCCACCATGAGACAATTAAATATTTCCGTTTAGATATAGTGTTGACATCTGTTGGTCGAGGTAAAATAAGTTAACACTACGTGCCGGTTTACCAATATAATTTTCTATTACCGTACGTTAGTCTTAGTAGAGTTATGACCACCAGTGGGTGTGTATCCATCGAAATTTTTAAGACGTGCATTTTCGTTCGTTCGTCGAGAGAAGAATAAAACTAGTAAAGGTAAATTGTCTATACCATTTTTTAGAACAGTTAATAAGCATTCTTTCGCTCGTCATAAATGTATGAAATGGCAAATAAAAAAATTATGTATGTACATCTACTAACCACGTGCAAATGGGCCACCATGAGACACATTTTCAGGGCCACCTTGAGACACTGTCTCATGGTGGCCCACATAAGGAACTGGCTGTATCAGGTAAATTATTTTTTGTCCAGAGGTCGCAAAAGGAAAAGCCAGAAAGGTTTGTTTTCAGAAGAATGTATAAGAAGAGCTGTTCGACAAGTATTGATAGGGGAAGGTGGCGTAAAACTGTCTCTACGTAAAGCTGCAGAAGAGAACGGTTTATCCTTTCAGACGTTGCAGAGATGTTAAAAAAGTAAAAGAAAAGACGGACCCTAACATGCAAATATCCATGAAAAGCCAATATAACATAGATTAATTTTTACAGATAATGAAGAAAGAGCGCTTGTGGATTATGTAATCATAAAATGTGTTATGGACAAACAACAAAAGATACTCGAGAATTGGCGTATGAAATGGCAAAAATTAACCAAAAGAAAATTCCGTTAAGTTGGGAAAGAAATAAATTGGCTGGCATTGACTGGTACAAGGGTTTCTAAAAAGACATAGCAAACAGTTAAGTATTCGGCAGCCTGAAGGGTGCAGTTTTTCCAGAGCTTCGTCATTTAATGAGCATAACGTTAAGTTATTCTTTGATAATCTTAAAAATGCATATGATCGCTCCGAAGCATTTTCTGATGGCACTCGCATCTACAACTTGGACGAAACGGGCACGACGACCGTTCAGAAACCGACGAAAGTATTATCGGCAAAAGGAGTTAAACAAGTCAGTCAATATGTACCAGTGGTGAACGTGGAGTATTAATTACTACGTGTTATATATATTAAGTGCCAGTGGAAATACTTTACCACCTGCCATGCTGGTGTTTCCACGAAAAAAATTTAAAAGCCATATGTTAAATGGAGCCCCATCAGGTACATTAGGTCTCGCAACTTCATCAGGTTGGATGAATGGAGAAATATTTCCATCTGATGAGCAAACTGCGTCAACGACTATGGATGTCCCACCTGTCATTGAAGATTTTACTGAAGAAATACCATCAACACTTCTGTGGAAACATCCCATTTTATACAAATTCCATCTACCTCCTTTAATACACCACAGGTTACAGATAATCCAGCTGAAGATAAACCTGCTACAGCAGTTTTTGTTAGTCCCCAGATATTCAAAGGCTACCCGAAGGCAGGCCAAAGAAAATTACAAAAGAGCAAGCGTAAAAGAGCTAAAAGTTGTATACCCACCAGACACACCTGAAAAGGAGAAAAGTGAACAGAGAGAAATGGAAAAAAAAGAAAATGAACAGAAGAAAAGAAAGGAAGCTTGCAAAAAAAACGTATTTGCGAAGAAACGAAAACAGATCACTAAGAACATATCTTCCGATGAAGATGATACCGAAGTTGAAAGTGAGATACCTTTCCAAGACGATTCTGATGAGGACGGGTGGATTCCTGAAGTCGAACCGTCAAGCTTTGAAGAACTTGATAAGGATCCTGAGCCCAATGATTTTGTTTTGGTACAATTCAAGGCAAAAAATGATGTATTCTTTGTAGGAAAAGTAGTCGAACTAGAATCAGTATCTAGTGATGTCAAAATCAATTTCCTAAGAAAAGCCTCGAAGGTTGAAGGACATTTTATATTTCCAGCTGTCCCAGACATTGCCACCGTTCCAGTCATTGATGTGAAAATGATTTTACCCAAACCAACTCTTTTAGGAAATACAAAACGATTGAAATCGTATTATAAGTTTGAAATCAATTTTAATCAACTAAACATGCGTTAATTTTTATTATTAATATAAGATAAAGATTAATCCTTTTTGAGTGTTTTATAAATATTTCCTTATTTCAAATGTTGTGATGATACTAATAATAGTTTCTTGTGTGTTTCATAAATATTTTAATACAATTTTTAGTTTTTTTCTTCCCGTTTTGTCCTGTCTCATAGTGGCCCAAGTAAAGGGCCACTATGAAACCGGAACTGAAAAAATGAATGTCACATAACTTTAAAATCTAGTCAAATATAAATAGTTTATATCCATTTTTTACATTAATGTAACATAACTTATGCACCGACGACATATATGTGTCGTATTTACAATAAATTAATCGACAATTTAAACCAGACTTTTTCCGTCTCATGGTGGCCCACTCTCCCCTAGTAGGTCGGAAATTTTTGATGTTCCCGGCGGATTTTGAATCCTGCAAAACTGTCGATAATGACTGGCGGCATAAAAACACATTTGTACCAACTAAACGTATTACAATACATCAGAGCTATGAATTAAATTGTCTATTATTTATTAACTCTATAAACACTAAATGTATACAAAATATTAATAATTATTTACTCAGAATAGAAAGAAATGATTATTTGTGGTAAATATGGACACTTTTATATTTCAGTCACAATTCTACCCAGTTGGAATTTTATTTTTAAAAAAGAAACTGAATGATACATTGGATTATATTTTTAGTTGTTTTATAGGTTTTAACTATTCCTGGCCACGATGGTTGAAAGAAACAATTGCTCCAGTGTTTCTATATTCTTTGATAGTAAGATACACAGTCGATACAGCAACTCTTAAAAAGGAAAATTTGTACAGACTCATTCAAGACCAATGTGCTATTTTCGATAACACCCAATGTTTTTACAATTTTAAACATAATGGCAGTCAACTTTGTCTTTGGTTCATCATCTGAGATTTGTTAATACAGATCCACAATGTTGTGCTTCTCTTTAGATATGTGGCATAAACTTACAGAACTCCTATGAATTCCATCACTACTCAGCATAATTTTATCCACCATATAATTACGTAGCAATACATATGATGTTCAATGGATCATTTAAATCACCTGCTATTAATTATTGTCAGATAGCAAATTGCCTTACACCTTACTTAACAATGTGCAGATTACGAACAATGGAAAATCGTAAATAAGTTGATTAATGAGCTTATTTAATATATATTTGTAAAAGTGGACTGCAAATAGGTAACGAGAATATTGCAAAAACACATCTGAACAATAAGTATGAAATAATTAATAATAAAATGACAATAATGCAAGCCTATTAGCAGCATTTTTAGATATACACGCTTGTATAAAATATTCCTACTTCAAATAATAGGAAAGTAATATTTGCATTCAGGCAAGACTAATCCGTAAGGATTTGCTAATCAACTTGCATTACTTAGTATTAGAACTTGAACAGAATGTTTTGAATATAAAGTATCAACCTTTGAAAAGAAGCAGAAATTGGATAAATATAATAGATGGGATATCAAAAGGAAATTGTAAGCAACTTATAGTTTGCAAACATTACCAAAGAGAAAAAAGGAAGGAAATTCGATAAAAATTGAAACAAGTTTTTTTCATCAAAAATGATTTTGATACCACAATAATATATTATAGTATGACAGAGATAAAATAATGAGTTACAGGACAAGAATTAATTGGAAGAGTTGTACATATAAATGTTCAAGTTGTAGTTGTATATCTATAAATACAATAAATAAAATTATATTCAGCCAAATTCCAAAGATTTTATTTTAGATAAATAAAAAAAAATTACAATTTGAAAACAATAACCAAAATTCTAAGCATGCGGTTTCATGCATTTTACAACATAATTTACTAATTGCAATTCTTGCAATAAATGTGTTAACCTTTTCATATGCCTTTCGGTGTATGGTAAAGATCCTTCAAGTGCAGAGCTAAGACCATGAGGTCTAAAATTATCAGTTTGCATTTCATTCAATAAAATATTTATAACATATTGTGAAGGGTATAAATATTTACTATTCATGTTCCACATAATAGCAGTTCTAAATAGGTTATCTTTTTGATCATTTCTTAAACTTTTTATAGTATCAGCCAAACCCGAATTGCCATTTTTAATTATGGAGTCTACAATTTTTAAAACTTGAAAAGGTTTATTTAATTTCAAGGCTTCTTTAAGTGCCTTCAAATAATTACCATTCAGAACATAATTGTTCAATTTCTGTTCATGAAGTGCCAATTCGTCAGCTTCTTTCAATTTTTCAACTTTACGTTCCTCAGTAACATCTTTCCATTTTATGAGAACTGAATCACTACCGCCTGTCACTATACCACTCTCGTCATGCTTTATAGCAACTGCCCAAACTTGAGCTTCATGTTGATCAAAGGTATTAATACATTCGGAAGATTTAAGAGAAAATAACTTTATGAGACCATCTCCTCCGGAACTTAAAAGTTGCATACCAGAAGAAAGAAAATGAACCTTTAATACACTGGCATCATGCCCTTCAAATGTTTTGAGACAACTTAAATCAACTATTGACCACAGTTTAATTGTGCAATCAGAGGAAGAAGTAGCAACTACCTGATCAACAGGAGAAAATTGTATGCACCATAGACTTTTTTTATGTGCTCTTAATGTACCAATTAATTCTAATGAGGTATTCCAAAGTTTAGCAGTTTTATCTTGAGAAGCAGTACCAATTATTTTGTCATTTGGAGATACTGCCACATAATTGATATCTTTTTGATGTGCCAGAACTGTCTGAGTGCAATTTAGAGTTGTAATTTCCATTTTTTTTGGAATATCCCAAACCTTTAAGCACATATCTTTACTAACTGACACACCAAATTTACAATCATTTTGGCTGAAAGCTACAGAACCCACTGAGCTTGTATGTCTTAGACCTGTAGCTATGCAAGTCATAATACTATTATCCATTAACTTCCATAGCTTTACTGAGTTATCTTTACCTGATGATAACATAAGTTCCGGGTTTACTGAACAAGAGGCTAAAGACAAAACTATATCAGTGTGTCCCTGTAAAATCTGACAGTTCATAGTACAATTACAGTATAACTTAATATCTTTAGAATTGGTAGCTACTGCCAAATGTGAATCATCTTTGCCAACAAATGTAATATCCAAAATTTCATCAGAAAATCCTGTAAATTGTTTTAGACATACAAATGATTTCAAATGGTGAATTATAATATTGTGATCTATAGTTGCTATTGCAATAGATTTATCTTTATAATTACACTTGAGTAATGTTATGGCTAAACCGCCTTCTTCTCTAGCTTTACTAACTAAAGAATTATCTTGCACATAAACTTGTTTGGCTTTCTTAACATCCCATACTGAAACGATACCTTTTTCTCCCGCAGCTGCTATATAGATCCCTCTGGGTTCAGACTTAAAATTTGGTAATTTGAAGGTAACAGGTAACCTAACTATTGTTTCAATTGCTTCATACTGAGGAATTACTTTTAAAGGTTCTATTTTACCTACTTCCCAAAGTACTATTACCTTATCCCTACTACAGGTAACAAAAAATGATTCGTCATGGGAGAACACAAAAGATGTAACTTTGCTATAATGTCCAGAGTATACAACTTTCAATTCTCCTTTTGTTAATTCATAAGAATAAATTTTTCCATCATCTCCTGAAGCAAACAACATACTTTCTTCTGGATGAAATTCTACTACATTTATAACTCCTTGACATCCTTTAAGACTGAGCAAACATATTTGATTTTGCAGGTCCCATAATCTGACTACACCATCACAACCACCGCTAGCTAATTTGTTATCTTTTAATGTCAACCTTGCTACGGGTCCTTTGTGTATGTACTTCCACATTTTTTCTAACTCTCCTTTTTCATTCCATAGCTTCAATAAACCACTTCTGTGTGAAGTAATAACATTAACACCATTTGTAGTAAATGTTTGAATTGTGTCTGTTACTTCAAAATTTGCATTGCCAATTCTCTTGTCAATTTTCCCGGTGATTGTATTTAATAAATTTATAGAAGAATTAGTTTGGCAATATATTAAGTCTTCAATCCACTCCAAATTATTTCCTGTGTAGAAAGCACCATGCTTGGATTCGACTTCAAAACTAAAAACATGTTTGTCATAAAATACTAAGTAACTAACATTATTGTGTATACTTACTATTCTTTTAATTTTACCTTGCTCCCCATTGCTGAACTAAAATTATAAAAAAAGTAATTAAAATATCCTATTCCTAAATATCAATAGGTTATGTTATGCTGCACACAGATCATATAACTAATATATGCTGCATGCCTTACTTTTTTATGTTTTAAGCCAAACTCACGGACTTAGGGCCAAACTATTTCTTGTTAATAAGTCATATGTCAATAATTTGTTTTTTCTGGGGTAGAGCATAGAGAAATAAACATAATAAATTTGTCCTTAGACTAGGAAAGAGAGGGGACACGTAAAGTTGGGTTTATACAGCAAATAAAATAAACTAAAATAGCATAAAATAAAATAGAAAGAAATAAGGAAAGTTTCTTCGGTTTATACAGACAAATAAAATAAAATAATTGTTTAACTGTCACTCGTCAAATACACGGAACATAAAAAAAATTGTGTGTCAAAGTGATCGGTCTTTAGTTGGGAACGGAAAGGAAAACATCGATATATCGTATCTATATTATTCAACAGTTTCGATATATGGATAATACAAAATATCGATATTTCAATATATCGATATATTATTCAAAGAGTGATTACTTAGGAACTGTATCAAAATTATCGGAATTTAACAAACCATCAATGGAACTAAAGCCTTCATACACAAAGAAAAATATATACAGATTATAGTACCAAATCACAGATAATATAAGACAATTTTTATTTGTGATCCAAGCAAAGGAAACTGAGCTCGATTAAGCGAAAGCATCGATAGTATCGGAATTAAAAATATTTAAGGAACTTTTCGATTATCTTCGAAAAAATATCGATATTTCGTACTCTTCCCTTACATATTTTGAGGTTTTGTTCTGTTTCCGTTGAATTGTAAAGATCAGCAGATATAGTTTTCCTGGTTTTCTATATCATTGCACAGTTATACTGATTTTAATTGGAAAAATGATATCCAGGATATCACCATAGGGCTACTAATATCTAAGCTTCAATATTTGTAATATCACATCTTCTTCTTTTTTCTATTAACATATATTAAGTCAATCACAATCACTTCTTGGTCTTGCCAAAAATAACTACTAAACATCTAAGTAGGCATCAAATGAAATGTAACTTCTGTCATTCTGACGATGATATTGATTTATCGAAACAATGGTCAATTTTTTAGAATTTTAAACAATTTTTATTATATTGTGGAATTAACTAGAAACCGTGAGTTTCATTTAAAACACTAATATGAGTAGATTCCACCAAGTAAGGGTCGAGACAGTTAATGTTATTATTTTCTTCCTAATAACAAACGACAAAAGTACGTATTAAAAGTAAGGTTATGTGTACCAAACCACAGATAATACCTAACATGCAATAATCAATAATCTTACGATTGCGCACATTCATTTTCAGATAAAATAAAATATCGAAGATAACTCTCTCTATGCAAGCTGTGTAGTCAGTTTGAATACCTATTTTAAAACAGACGCCATTTTTTGGTGGGCAACGTTATAGGTAACACCAAAGTGTGTTTTACGATTATTGAGCGATTAAATTGATTTTAAAGTGGAATTTTGATTTTGTTAAGATGGTTAATTGTTGTGCTTACCAGTTTAAGAGTTCTAGCAGAAAGAAAGAACCTGAAATTTCGTTTCATAGGTAAGTTATTTCTAATTTATTTTTTTGGTAGCTACTTTTTTCTTTATATCTTAAAAAATAAGCTATTAATGATAAAACCTCACTAGTGAAAATAGGTCCTTATGAGCGGATTCAATTTGACAGCGCAATACGCTCGTTTCAGCTTACTGGATCCTGACAATTTCTGTTTATTCCGTTTCAGCGTACAGTTTGTTTACAAATAGTGGGTAGGTAATGCCTTCATTGAAAGTTAATTGATATTGTATTGAAATTAACTGTCTCGACCCTTACTTCGTGGAATATGCTCATATTAGTGTTTTTAAATGAAACTCACGGTCTCTAATTAATTCCACAATATAATAAAAGTTATTGAAAATTCTAAAAAATTGACAATTGTTTCGATAAATCAATATCATCGTCAGAATGACAGAAGTTACATTTCATTTTATGCCTACCTGATGTTTAGTAGTTATTTTTGGCTAGACCAAGAAGTAACCTAACTTGTGATTGGCTTAATATATGTTTATAGAAAAAAGAAGAAGATGTGATATTACAAATATTGAAGCTTAGATATTATTAGCCCTATGGTGATATCCTGGATATCGTTTTTCCAATTAAGATCAGTATAAATGTGCAATGATATAGAAAACCAGGAAAACTATATCTGCTGATCTTTACAATTATCACTTAAGAAGACAGTTTATTAGTGGAGAACTCCATAGAGTTAAGTGTTCATTGACAACTTCATATTGTGGGTTTCTTAAATGTCTCCTAATTTCCAGCTCTTCAAGGAAATCCAGTTCTTGTTTCTTTTCACAAATATGCAGCACTTCTAGTTCTGTGTTAGGTGTCAATGAATGATTGGTGTCAAGTAAATGTTTTGCGTAGTGAGATTTATCTGGTTGTTTTAATCTGTATGCTCGTAAGTGTTCACTGTATCGTATTTCAAAATTCCTAAGGATCTGACCCAAATAGACAGCATTACATTCTGGACATTTGAGTTTATATATACCTGACTTCTTTAATAGTGGTATTTTTGTTTTTACATTCAACAATTTTGTACTAACGTTACTTTCTGTTTTAAAAGAAATTGTTGTATTCGTTGCTGAATATATCTTTGAAATATTATTAGAAGTATTAGTAAAAAAGAAGAAAAAGTGGCATTACAACTAATATATCCTAAACAAGCTGATGAAATTAAAACTTATAAAACCATCACATATGCAGGAAATATTTCTAGTAATATTTCAAAGATAATATCTTCAGCAACGAATACAACAATTTCTTTTAAAACAGAAAGTAACGTTAGTACAAAATTGTTAAATGTAAAAACAAAAATACCACTATTAAAGAAGTCAGGTATATATAAACTCAAATGTCCAGAATGTAATGCTGTCTATTTGGGTCAGACCCTTCGGAATTTTGAAATACGATACAGTGAACACTTACGAGCATACAGATTGAAACAACCAGATAAATGCCACTACGCAAAACATCTACTTGACACCAATCATTCATTGACACCTAACACAGAACTAGAAGTGCTGCATATTTGTGAAAAGAAGCAAGAACTGGATTTCCTTGAAGAACTGGAAATTAGAAGACATTTATGAAACCCACAATATGAAGTTGTCAATGAACAGTTAAATCTAGGGAGTTCTCCACTAATAAACTGTCTTCTTAAGTGATAATTGTAAAGATCAGCCGATATAGTTTTCCTGGTCTTCTATATCATTGCACAGTTATACTGATCCTAATTGGAAAAACGATATCCAGGATATCACCATAGGGCTAATAATATCTAAGCTTCAATATTTATAATATCACATCTTCTTCTTTTTTCTATAAACATATATTAAGCCAATCACAAGTTAGGTTACTTCTTGGTCTAGCCAAGAATAACTACTAAACATCATGTAGGCATAAAATGAAATGTAACTTCTGTCATTCTGACGATGATATTGATTTATCGAAACAATTGTCGATTTTTTAGAATTTTCAATAACTTTTATTATATTGTGGAATTAACTAGAGACCGTGAGTTTCATTTAAAAACACTAATATTGTATTTTTTATTGTATCTTCAGTTGAATACTTATAAAATGGAAAGCGATATATACCTACCTGATTAGGCAATCAAATTATCGAAATGTTCGAGGCGAAGGCCCTACCATCAAGCAGAATCTGGTAAAGTTACATTTATTTCATCAAGTGCAAAAAGTAATAACAGTAATTAGTAGAAGAAAGGGATTTTGGGTAATAGATATATTTACAGCAGAACAAAGCTTCAATATTATGAAAAAATAAATCAAACTGCAAACAAACGGCAACCATTATAACCTGAAAAGCAAAAATCCTCAACGTGGTCAACAATATCTTTATCTAGCACGTGCTCACTACTGTCATTAAACGCCAGTAGTACGCCAAAAACTAGAGACAAATTCTACTTTTCAGCGTAATTCGCGCAGATTAGTGACAGCGCACTTTTGATAGATCACATGATCATTTCAACCAACCACATCATCGAATACCAGTGCCCTCTGCTTATAGTCCGCACATGAAGACCCACCATGAGTTAAAATGTATTTCATAATAAATTCAGTTATGTTAGTAAAAAAGACATTACGAAACTTTTTCATTGAAAATTTACGAATTTATTGTTCAGTTTCTAATGCCTACAATTTTGATATAAGTTAAATAAATCAATAAAGTTTTATTTTTAAATTTCCCATGTATAAAGATTAATTTATAAAATAAAAATTTTAGTCCTTTAGAACTATCATATAACGACAATGAAGTTTATGACTTGGTGGTCATTGGTATCACAATAGTTGACAGCGTTACGAGTCCCCTCTCTTTCCTAGTCTAAGAGATTGTCTAAGTGGTAGAGGAAAGGAGAACCATATTATTTCTCTATGAGGAGAACTACATATACATATAAATAAAATATACTGCGCCTAGCGGTACGGCAAGCGTGGCGATCATCAGAGTGCCGACATATATATGTCTGCACCGTCGGTGGTTTTGTCACGCCATCTCTCCTCACTTTTGAGCTTCGCTGCTTCCAATCAACCAACCCCTAACACCCCAAGATAACACAACCTCCGGTTACTTTCTAGCGAAAAGCCCACTCAACAACTCTCAATCCTATACACTTTTTAGCAAAAGTTTCCTAGTCACTTCTTAAAAAAAATTTTCTAGACACTTCTAAACCCCAACCCAATTTCTAGATCAACGCGCACAAAACCACCCAACACCCCCCCAACTCAGCCCTGAAGAGGAAACCTATCCTACACCAGGGCACCAACAAGAAACACCAGCCAACCAAGAAAACTCCAACCCATCTTAAATCATTCACGAACTTCTCTCTCTCTCTCTCGTGGCCAAGATCAATACGCGCATGCGACTCACGAGACGTTGCATTGTTTAATATTATTGGCTGTATCATTCCCGCTTTGACGCTTTTAGACCTTCAGAGGGGTGGCAAAGGTTGTTAGCATAGACAAATAATATATTTTATTTTCTCTTTGGTTGTTGGTTTGGACACAGCATAGTAAAATTCGGATGTGGTTTGGATGTTTAGTGATTTTGTTATTTGTTTTATCATTGTGTTGTGATTTTTACATGTTTCTTTTATTTAAATTTTTATTAAAAACTATGTTTCCACAACGGTGCTTTTTATGTAATGAGATTGGTCCTAATTTAAATTTTCATAGGTCTACAGGTATATAAAAATAAATTCCGTTTGAAAACAAATCATCCCATGGGGTACTCCATCGTCATTTAATTTGTCAATATGTATGGCTATATTAGTGTGTAGATATCGAGGAAATGATTTATAAAAATAATAACTCTAATTGGTTATGTGCTCACTATATAGGCACGTTTTTTTATTCACCGGTAGATCCATCAATCCACCAACTACGTTTTTATATTCATTGGTGGATTTCAGATTGAAGAAATGACGCGTTCATTTATTACTGTTGCATCAACCAAAATTGCAAACCATTCCACCGCTGTTTCAAGGTGGTGGACAAATTTGGTGGATTAGAAAATGACAGCTTAACCTCAAAAAAACGTGCATATTAGTTCATCCTCGAAACTATCAGATGAACTGCTACTCCGAGATCTGGAGGCTAAAATAACTACAACACTTTTCAAGTATTTTCATTCGTTTTGTTAATTTTTGCTAATAACAACAATCAATTTAAAAATCGATAGTCAGTTGTCAGATATAATGAGGTAAATAACAACAACTGCGACTTTTTATGTGCCATTGGTGACTCCAGCATGTCGGTGCAGCAGAGACTGACGTCAGTCAACCAATGTTGTATATATGATGTAAAAAAAACGTGCCTTAAATTTCATGTTTATCTACTTCATTTCTATTCCTTTTGAAGTAAGACAACTATAATAGACGTTATTTCAGATTTATGTTAGAAGTGAAAAAAAATGTAATTACATAATTGCACTTTATTTGTTAAAATCAGACTCGAAGTTTTTGTTGACTCAAATATCTTCGTTTAAAAATATAGGCGGCAAATACAGCACTTGCGCATAACTAACATGGCCACACAGAGTGTAGTCGGACCTCTCACTCTTAATGGAACGCATTTCGCTCATTGGAGATATAGGTAGTTAGCAGGTGGGTTATCTGTGGTTAGCAGTATAATTTTATTTATGATGTATATGGAGAACTATCTCATAATTAGGCAATCCAACGACCTGTCAAAATAAATTCAATATGGCGGCGACAGTCAAATAAATAACAAAGTTACTGTAGAGTGTGATTGTTTAACCCACGTTAAATTGATTTTCTTTCTGTTTATTGGCTGTAGATTGTGGTTTTTAAATAAAGTAGTGATAGTGTTATATGATCTGTGGTCTAGTATTTGTCTTCGATATGTATTGTAGTTGGTTGTGGAAGCCGTTCTAATCGTGATGAAGTTTCGTTTTGTTCCCGCAGAGACAAAACACAGGTTTCTAACGAAGAAAAACGATTTGACCAAACTTCGCAGGTCTGCATGGGTATCTGTGGCATGGATTGCAGCAATAAAGAGAGACGATCAGACCGAATCTATATTGAAACAACAGAAAGTTTGCTGTAGACACTTTATAACTGGTAGGCTTCTTATCAAATATTATATCAACTCTACTAACTCCTAGTTTACGTAGTTTGTACTCAAGTAGGTATTCACTCATTTTAGGTAAACTTGCTGTCCACGGAGATGAAGAACACCCTGGCTGGGTACCATCTCAACATATAGGACATGTGTCTCAGAAAGTAAAAAAAAGGCTGCAGATGTTGACCGAAAGAATCGCAGATATAAAAGGACAGAACTGACTGACACTAAGGTAAAAAATAATTAATAGTTGTCCTTTTTTATGTAAATTGTCTGAAGAGCTAAATGACAATTGATTGGGATATGTTTAACTGATCGTCCTGGGCAAGAAAAGATACTCGATGAGCATGTTTTGCACACTTTATTTTGATAAAAAGAATGTTAGTTTTTAGTAATAGCAATGTTAAGTTATGGGTATAAATGCAGTTTACGGGCTTTTCTTGTAATACTAAACTTTTTAGTTTATTAGGTAGATTATGTCTCTAAACTCAACAGTCAATTCGGTCTTATGCTCACAATATTTATTCTATTGAACAACAAAAAGTTGGTTTAAGTTATAATGATGATAAGCGTCAATTACTTTCTTCATCATTTGATACATTACTGTGGGGTCACTATAAAAATTAGTAATTTTGTTTCAGATAATAATAAAATCGTTCTTTCACACTCATATTAAGTTGTACACTGTATATTTTTCAAACAAAAATGTACTAATTTTGTGAAACTACTATATATTTAAAAAAGATAATATGATAAGGAATTCATCTTGTAATTTTATGAAAGATATCGTTTATGTGACTTTTTATTTAGAAAATTTATAATATTCTTCGCTTTTTTGTAAAAACTCTTATTCTTATTACACTCACTTTCAAAAGTATTGCACCCCCCCTGTATCTTAGCGAAATATGTAGAAATAAATATTCTATAAAAGTATTTTGCTGATAAGAAGAACTTGTTTACACTATACCTCAAAAAACGTGTTTTGGATCGTGTAAATTCCGATCTGGTAAAAAATGCCTGTTTCTGCTTATCCGTTTATATTGTTAGTTGGTACGAATAAGTTGTATAAACGTTAAAAATGCCTAGAAAATAGTTGTCTGTTTTTGATAGGACTCGAATTATTGCTCTGTGGCAAGAAGGGTTGTCTCGTCACCAGATAGCCAATAGGCTAAATTTTGTGAGATCTACGGTTAGCAGGACCATTAGACGCTATGAAGAGACTGGGGAAGTGAATAGTAGGCCTCGAACTGGCCGACCTACTGTTAGTACTAGACAAGAAGATAGGTATATTGCTCAATTAGCCCGCAGAGAACGATCAGTCATTGTACCAGTACTAAGATCTCAATTCCAGAGAACGTTTAATCGCGTGATCTCGACCGCAACAATCCGTCGAAGAGTTTTGGCGTCAGGATTGATGGGCAGAAGGCCTTTAAGGGTGCCTTTGTTAACTGCTCGTCACCGTACCGCTCGATTGCAGTGGGCAAGAGCTCATCAACATTGGTTATTGCCACAATGGAGGAACGTTCTTTTCTCAGATGAGTCCAGGTTTGGATTAGTGAGTGATGACTATCGAGAAAGGGTTTGGAGGGTGACAGGAGGACAAAATAGACTAGCAACTGCCATAGGTGTTGCCCCTTATCGTGGCGGAACGCAAATGTTTTGGGGTGGTATCAGATTTAATGGGAGAACACAACTCCTTCATATTCCAGGAACAATGACCAGTGCATATTACCTGCAAAACATCATTAATGCTATCGTTCAACCATTACGTAATGCAATCGGAGCCCAGTTCATCTTTATGGACGATAATGCCAGACCCCATCGCACCAGAGCCGTTCAACAAGCCTTGGAAAACGGAAACATTGCAAGATTGGAATGGCCGGCAATGTCCCCTGATCTGAATCCCATAGAGCATGTGTGGGATTATGTCTCAAGAGCCATTTTTAACCGAAATAACCCTCCAAGAAGCACGCAAGAGCTTATTGTTGCGGTTACAGAGGAATGTGACAATATTCCACAGGCAGTGATTAATAATTTGATTATTGGCATGCATAGACGCGTTGATGCATTGACAAGAAGTAGAGGTGGAAATACTAAGTACTAAATTTATTATAACATTCATCCTTTTTCCGTTTTTTTCTGAAAATATTATTTTTGTATTTTCAAATTTTTCCATTTCAATTTTAATTTTCTGTTAAACCAACCTATGTTATTCCAGTAAATAAATTTGTACGATTTTAATGTATGGTTTTAATTAATATTTAACATGATGGGATTAAAATTAAGAAAAAAATAGATATAATCCCAATATAGGGGGGGTGCAAGACTTTTGAAAGTGAGTGTATTATGTATAATTTTTTTTAGTTATATTTCTTCGCTAATGTAGTTTTATTGTAAATTAGTATTATATACTTCAAACTAACTATATTGTTTTAAAAGATAATTGTTTTGACATACCTATAAATAAAACGAATGCTTGATACTTGCTTGTTTTATTTTCTATAAATCATACACTTTCAGAGGAAAATATTATTCATAAATAGAAAGTACACAAGTAAGAAGTGATTTTAGTTGCTCCTTTAGACTGGTGTTGGGGCATGGTATGTCAAAGAGGTTCCAATCAAATGGTCCAGATGATACAACACTTCTGGAATATTCGCTGAATTTGTAGTAGGTGTTGTCTTGAGTGAAAAAGTATATGTATCCATCGATATATCTGAATACAGACGTAGAATTTTTCGGAAGTCCCAAAAAGCGATCGCTAACTCGACCTCTATTCAAAATTTTCCTTAATCCATCATTGAATTCACTATTTGTTTGGAAAATAACATCCACTTTGGAGTTAGTTGGGACGGGTACTTTGTTTATTTCCAATATAGTCAAATCTGGGAAAGATGCAGTATAATAATCGCCGGTATTTTTATTGAATGCAAACAAGTTGCCTGCAGAATTTTGAAAAATGTGTGATATTGGTTCGTGTTGAATATTCTGCGGAAGATAATCTTTAATGTATTCCGAATGCAAAGGTATATGAATGTCATGTAAATCAAATTTCTATAGAAATCTATTATAATCAACGTAAATACGAAAGTTTGGGAAAGATGGAGTTAATGCAAGACACATAAAATCTGGAGATTTGATATCACATATTTGCGTCATCGGTTGTAATTTTGGTTGTTGAGTTGAATGAGGTGGTGGTGGTGGTTGCTTCGTCGTCGCTTTGTTGTATGGATTATGTACAAATTTTTGTATAGGACCATAGAGATATTCAAGTGCCATTTTATCATCTTCGTCAAGCATTGACATATTTTTCTGATTATTGCAGTTGATACGTCACTGTGACCAATTCCTGAGGTGTGGCCGATTTCGTGTGCTAACACTAGAAGGAAGCTACTTTCAGTGTCTTTCTTGTACAATTCCATCGAGATTTGGATTCCATCTTTCATTATTGTCAAGATGAATTTCTATACATCCATCACCAGAGGGAAAATAAGCATGCGCTAGCACCTTACCGGGACCATCAAAATTAAAGGCACAATATTGATTTCCTCGAAATTGATGTCTTTTAGGCACGATAGTTATGTCAGGTGAAGGCATAGAAATCGTAACTCGTTTAAATGTAAATTTGGAAATTTGTTGCCAAATATATTGAATGCCTTTTCTGCAGCAGCAACATATGGCGGTGATGCTTGAGTAAAATACCAAGTTAGGTTAGTTTTTAGATACACGATACAAATGTTCGCTATGGTCATTTTCCCCTAATACAGTACATCGAGGACGTTCTAATAGTTGAATAGTAGCAGGATTTAGAGTGCCATCTACAGGTAAATTGAATTTCTCTTGAAAATCTTTTAAAATCGATGCCATATATCTGTGATATCATGTTCTGACTTGTTAACATATCCAAATCTTTCAATATATTTCACAGCATAATTCAGATCAATTTTCTCAGGTGCAACTAACACTGACCTATAAACAACAAATGGAATGACAATACATTAGAATGCGCGAAGAATTTTTACGGCCACTATGCGAGTGTTGAAAATTGGATACGGTTCATGCGCATTATGTATTCTACGTCACAGTGGATGTCTGAAATCAATTATCTGGTGTGCTGTTGATACGTATGTTAATTCTTATTGCAGATTTTACCAGAGCTGGCACAGCCATTTTCATATTTAGTCGTTCTCGTACGTTTGAATCGTTAGATTATAACCAACGTTATTAAAATTTGTGTTTGTTTTTCGTTTTGTCATTATCGTTTCACTACTGTGTGTGAACTGTGTTTTATTACCAACATTAATCAGCGTTACTGAACTTTTTGAGACTTTTCATCAGTTTTTTCCATAATGGGGAACTGCATGGTGATGTAAGCACGATAGAGGGCGTATTTTTTGACGTATCGAAACCAAACTCGCTACAGAAATCGGTTAGGCCAAAATCTTGGACGAGTTCGTTAATGAGCCAAATCGGCCCAGTAAAAACAAAATGGCGGTTTGTCAAATTGAAAAAAAAAACGTATTTCCTTTGTTTTTCATTTGACGCAAAAAAGTTACTGAGCTTTTTCATAGACCTTAATACGTTCTACAATTTTTGTATTTAACATTTTTCTCTAAATCGTACATTAAAACATTTATTTAAGAAAATTCACAAAATTACCAGAAATTTTTTTCGTTTTTCATTTGATGCCAAATTGTTACTTTGGTTTTTTGTACATCTCAAAACATTCTATTACTTTTGTATCTAATTTTTTATTTTGGGTTTTATGCAAAAATGTTACTGAAATAAGCCTGTCCAATTGGTCCTGTGCCATTGGGATTTTTGTAAAATATATTTATCAGGAATTAATTGCTGCCGAATAAATATTTCGTTTTGAAAAAGGTGTGTATTATTCAACATTAACTTATATGTATACAGAAAAAATGGGTAAAAAAGTAACATTTATCACTTTTGAACTCTTCTGTCTGACCAAATGTTCATTTATAAAATAGAAAAGAAAATTTCTGTAAGTAGAGTTAAATATACCCACTCAATTATGATGTATAAAAGGTTACTAATCTCTGATTATGTAGGTATATCAAGTATATAACAATTAAAATGTTTCCACAAAAAGTGTTGATAAAATATAAATCACAATCTGTCTAAATTTATTCTGTAATTATTTTATGTTATTTTTATATAAACAAGTTTATAATTTTAATTCAGTCCTTACAAATAAGACTTTCTCAGTTTATTTAAATAAAACATAAGTATGTACTGTGCCAGTTCAATAGTATTATTTATTTGCAAGGCCGGTCCTGTACGGTTGATTGACTGCGCATGCTCCGGATCCAATTTTTCCAAGAGATCACGTGGTATGCGCGAATTCAATTTAGCGTAATACTGACAAATTGCATTATCATTCCATTTGTTGTTTATAGGTCAGTGGCAACTAAAGGTAGAATTAGTAAAAGAATCATCCTTCACTTTCGACGTTAGCTTTAATACTGATTCTACATCAGAAAGTTTTTATGGTAATATACAATCGATCAGGTATTTAAATGAAACAAAGAATATTTTCAAAATTTTATAATGTTAAATCATTGACTACATGGATTTTGTAATAATACAGATACTCTCTAAGTGCTTTCCCTACTAAACTGTTTTCATAACAAATATCACAAACTGCATACCTACATTAGATCTATATACAATTAGAACACATTGGATTAGGTATAAATGTCTTCAATAAATTAATATTATAATAAAAATCACAAAAGTTTACATTTTAAAAAATTGAAATGTGGTGTTAAAGCAAATTCTCATGAAGGCGTAGAATTTCTACAACTTCTTCTTCATCGAGGAAAAATGTAACATCATGTTGACGAACTTCGACAAATTTCTGATTATCATAAATGACTTTAGTTATTTGCCAAAAATCTTGATAAAACATGATGGGGCTGACGACAGGACTTTTCTCATCATCTGTGATAAGTTTCTTGGGACTTCAGGATATTTGATAGTTGATTAATAACGAGGATGACTTCAAATTTAGAACTTTATTATTTAAGACATTCATAATTACAATCGACATGACAACATAGACAAATCATCTATTAGCCTGTCCAAGCGAGCGAGTAGTTATTACCGGCGGTAATGTCAACAAATGTCAAAATACGTCATGGTTATACTGGTCGCTTTGATATAGCGGTATTTACCAATGTCTTAATCTACTTTCTATACGGTCTAGAGGATCTGTTTAGTTAAATTTTCGCTGTTTTGATTTGTTTTTCAATGTTCATTAACGTTTTCCCATTTCGAAACTTAGAACTTCAGTTTGATTGAATATGCATAAACAAATTTGAAATATCACATCTGTCAACCGCTATAACTCTGCTCCCGACAGGGTTACTGGTGGTTTTAACCGTGACGTAATTTGACATCAAATGATGACGTAACGGTTAATACCAATCCTCGCTAGGACGCTACGGTATTTACTTTTGGTATTAACCAACCCTCGCTTGGACAGGCTATATGTCTCTTGACAGTGTTGATGGCTGTCATACTTCAATTAGCACTTAAGGCGCTTTCATACATTACACCTTTCTCCTCTTCGATTTAAATTACAATACATTTTTGTTGTCCGGATTCTCATTTACAGTATCGATTTATATTATTGTACATGCATTACACTAAGTCTTAACTAATAAAATTAACTAAGTTTTTTATTAGATATTTTAACAAGATATGTGAAATCAGTAACTAGTTATGATGCAAAGAACATGTATGATAAATTTAATCTTTGTAAAGGTTTCCGTGTTCTCTCAGAACGTCTTAAAGGTTTTGAATTTTCAACGCTAAGATAAGAGTCTAATTTTAATGGTTGATTATCTACTTCTGCGTTAGATTTGTCTTTTCCTAAATCACTTTGTAGATGTTCATTGTTATTTGAAAAGATTGATTTAGGTTCAGGATTTGTTTCAATAAAATCCGGAACAAAATTTAGAAAGTTAGAGGGACTAGAATCGTTTTCCTTAGGTGAAGGTAATGGTGGAAATGATATTTGATTCAAACTTACGTTCTTTAATACACCTTGGATACTAATTAAAAATCTGTTTGCACCTAAAGGTCTAACGGCTACTCCTTCTACCACTGGTCCTTTTGCCCTTAGCCTTACTCTTACAATTTCTCCTTCTTTGAACGGTATGTGAGAAATTGGTTTTTCTGAATACTGATGTTTAGGATTTACTAAGGATAAGTGCGTGCGGGGTGTGAAATTCAACCATAATGATGCTGGTGTTTTACCTGTAGCTGTACAAGGTGTAGTTCTGTAAGCTAATAAAAATGAAGCTAGTAACTGAATAATACTGTATTCATGCTTTTCTTTTTTTCTTTGGATTACAAGTTTCTTTAAACATTTTTTTATTGTTTGAACATTTCTTTCGGCTAAGCCGTTGCTATTAGGGTGGTAAGGGGGTGAGAAACTTGCTAAAATGTTATTTTGCGTGCAAAATTCTAAGTTCTCATGTGAGTCAAATGGAGGACCATTTTCCGAAACTAATTCTATCGGAAATCCTGCTGTAGCGAAAAACATACAAATAGTATTTAATGTGGATGTGACGTTGCATGAAGACATATACCAAACTTCTACCCATTTGCTATAAGCATCTACAAGTATTAAAAAATGATATTGTTCGAACTGAAAAAAATCAATGTGACATCTTTGCATTGGATGTTTTGCTTTTGGCCATGGAATTACTTCTGATGATACTGGTTTAAAATTTACTATATTACACGGATCGCAAGATTGGCATAATAATGTTATATCTGAATTTAATGTTGGCCACCAAACATTTTCCCTAGCTAACATTTTACAACGTACTATACCGGTGTGTCCATTATGCAATAAATCTAAAACATTTTTATGTAGTTTTTGTGGGATAATGACCCTGTTCCCAAACATAAGGCAATTCTGTTCTACTGAAAGATGAGAGTTTATTTTGAAGTAGGGTTGTAACGCAACATCTTTATTTATTTTTGGCCAACCCTGCAGTGTTAACTGCATGGCTTTTAAAATTATCGGATCTTCTTTAGAAGACTTAGCTATATCTGGAACAGTTAGAGGGAGACTTGGTGAAATTTCGATGTTATAAATTGGTTCAATTAACTTGTCATCACCTGGTAATCGTGACATTGCATCTGCTGGAGAAAGTAACTCACTTTTACGATGCTCTATAATAAAATTAGAGATCTTATAAACAAAGACCAACGAATTAATCTTTCAGTTGCCAAAATAGGTAACGACTTACTTGGGCTAAAAATACCTTTCAATGGTGCATTATCAATAACTAATTTAAAATACCTTCCCCATATATACTTGTAAAATTTTTTAAAAGCAAAAATAACTCCTAACCCATCTCTATCTATTTGTGAGTAATTTTGCTGTGTTGGACTTAAGGTTGAGGATGCGAACATTACAGGTTTTTCTATTCTTCTAATTCCATTACTGGATTTAATCTCAATTAAATGACTCAGAACACATCCTAAACCATAAGGATTTGCATCTGAACTTACAATTAAGGGTTTGGATGGATCATAAGGAATTAAAACATTATGACTAGTTAATTTCCTTTTACTAAGTTCGAAAGCCTCTTGCATTCTGTAGTCCAGTTGAAAACAACATTCTTTTCAGTAAGTTTATAAAGAGGTTTTAGATCCTGACTCATATATATTTGGCATACATTTCGCGTAAAAATTTAGCATCCCTGTATAAGATTTTAATTCGCTAACATTCTTAGGTGGTTTAGCATCTAAAATTGCTTTTACTCTAGTATTAGTTGGGTGATAACCTTCATTATCTAAAATATGCCCTAAGTGTTCAACTGATGATTTAAACCATTTACACTTATTTTCTTTAACTCGAATATTATGGTGATTTAACCGTCTTAATACTTCATGTGTTAAGCTTAGACATTCATCAAAACTGTTTGCTCCTATGATTATAGCATCTAACTAATTTTAAATCTAAAAAAATTTGATCTATTATTGACTGAAAAATTGAGGGCGCACTAGCTATACCATAGATCATAGCTGTAAACTGAAAAAGCCCTAAGGAAGTATTTATAATTAATAAATTTTGACTTTCTGGATTGACTTGTAATTGTAAATATGCCTCTGATAAATCAATAACTACGTAACACTTTTTACCTGAAATATCCTGAAGTATATTTTCAATTTTTGATAAAGGATAAATATCTATTTTCAAATTTGGGTTTACTGTTCTGCTTACATCTGCGCAAATACGTATGCCACCATGGTGGCAATTTAAACTTGTTACAAACTTACATCATATTTGACACATCAAACTTCTAAACTTGCATTAAGTTTGCTACAGCAAGTTCACAAACTTGCTGCAAGTATAAAGCAAACTTGCTAGTTACCACATATCAAAGTTGCACCAAGTCAGCCATATGAAACTTGCTTAAAGTTTATAAACTCAAACTTGTCACAAGTCACAACTGGGTGTCAAATGTCAGAATAGTATATATCCCACAGGGACTTGCTGGTATTCATTTCCTCCTTTATCATAGATGTCAACGACTTTTATTAGCATCTACGGCACACTTGTAGTTTTAAATGAAGTAGACAAACAAGTTTAAGAACTTTTATTAACCTATATTATTTACATCATTTTTTCGTTGTTGTCTCTCAGCTCTGAAACAAAGGTTGAATTGTGATAAACTAATTCAAACAATTTCATTTGTGTTTGATTGAAAGACATTTTTTTCGAAAAAGAAACAAGTTTACAATAAGAAAATGTGTATCAATTTTGTTTTTACGAAAATATTAAACAAAAAAATATATAAGGGTAATTCAAATTCAACAATTTGTTTTAATTTTATTCAATATCTGCCTATTTGAATTTGATTTAAAAACAAAAATTTGTTGCATATTTTCCCAATTGTCATTTTGATTTGGAGCTCTGGCAGTATTCTCTGTTTGGGATAAAATGGAGTCAACCTGCTACTCCACTCTGTTTAAGCCTTCTGTTAGGTCAGTCACTAATTGAATAGGGTAGCCAGCTGAACTTCAATTACAACCTGTAATAAAATAATAAAACTTGTATGACTATATAAACTACTTCAGAAATCAAAAAATTAATAATTATCTATTATAAATAAAAGAAACCCACGTGCTCTATAACTTATTCTCCTACTTTATTTAATCAATAATTGGAAATTGAAGTTAAATAAACACAATTCATATTAATAGACGCATATTCTTACACAAACATTATTTTTATATATAAAAATAAGATACTTACATCTATACAACGAAAATCACTATATAGAATCGTGATAGAATTTCAGGATCTCTGGCAACTATTATAACGATATAGAATCACTAACACTAATAACGCGCAAAAACACTCTTTTCTAGATAAAACCACCAAAACTCACCATTAAAATCTTCATCTTTAATGGCGTCTGACCCTCAACGAACAACGAACAGTTCATTGTGTAAGGTTATGTTAATCTTCTTCTTTTCGTAGTGAAACTCTGATCTTTAAATAAAATAGTATTCGGTCGCAACGATGATATGTCTAAATTTTATGAATATTTAAACATTATTCTATTACCTAATACCTTTTTTTGTTCTTTGAGCTTATTCGCATATAAGTGATAAAATTGATTACGGTTAAATACAAAAACAATAAAATGTTTTTTTTTTAAATTTGCATCAAATTTGCAACAATTTTTCATATTCACCTTTGACATGGCAATTTTGTTGCAAACTTGTTTCACGCTTAATATGACAAATTTGCTTGAGCAACTCAATATCAAAAATCAAGCAAGTTTGCAGCAAACTTGCGTGCTATCTGGGACCTTTTTGCCTTACTGGCCAAATGGGCGAAGCTCATTCTGAAAATTTTATTCTTTTTAATTTATCTTCGCTTTCCATTCTTAATAATTCCTTTCCTCAGCTTCTTCTAACCCATATGGTAATTGATAAGCTTTGTGAAAAACTGGAATAGTATTTTCTTTTAAAACTAAATTAGCTGAAAAATATCTTATGAACCCTTTTGCGCTTTCTCTAAATACTTTAGGATACAATGATTTAAATCTGCTCATTATATTTTTAAATGAATCTTGTAAACACATAGAATTTATTGTAATATCATTTGTTTTAAAATTGTCACTTATTGATCTCCAGTATGGAGCTAACTTATCTAACCAGTTCCTTCCTAGAAGTGGAATAAAATTTTCCTCTGTGCAAATTATTAGTGGTAAGACAAAGCTATTTTGATTGTTTCGGATATTTGACTTAGTTACTGTGACCATAACTTGACCTTTAACATTAATTTTTCCTGATACTAATGAAAGCTTACAAGTACTCTGACTAATTATTCTATCTGGGAATAAACGGTTAAACAATTTAAATGGAATAATAGTTAAATCCGCTCCACAATCTATTTCCATTTCGATATTTTTCCCATCAATAGTTAATTCAACCATTTCAGATTTATTTTGATTTATTTTATATTCATTTATAGACCTAATGTAAAGACTCTCATCCTCTGACTGAAAATCATTTTCAACATATGTTCCTGAATTTACTGAACCAACCTGACTTTTTACGTTTTCTAGGATCTTTGTTTTATTTATTACATTACCTTGACTATCATTTTTAATAATTTCTGATTTGACAGTTACTGACTTGACATTTACATCATTTTTAAAATCATTTGTGACATTATTATTTTCTACTACTAAATTTGACTCATTAGACTTGGATATTGTACTACCCTGACTATTATCATTACTAATTTTTGTAGACTGTACATACTTTACATTGTAAATCCTTGCTTCACCAAACATCTCTGTTAATGTATGTTCTTCTATTCTTACTTCATTCCTTGTATCGTCTTCTTCTCCTTCAACATGTCTTATGGTAGTTCTACAGTTTGGAGCTGTGTGTCCCCTTCGTTTACAGGTATTGCAGGTCCAAAATCTAGCTGGACAACTGTGAGGGTTATGATATCTACCGCATCTAAAACACCTGTTCCTTGTATATTGTGTTTGGTTTCTTCCTTGACTTCCTAATGAATTATTATCATAAGGTCTCCGTAATTGACTATTTGAGGTTCCTTGTTCTGGATAATGATTTGTTCGTACTTGAGAATTTGGCCAAGACTGACTATTTGACTTAGATATACCACTTGTTCTCGCAATTAGACCATGACTGGTTGTTTGAATTTGATTGACTATTAGCTCTTGCGTGTGAATTTGGTACTGACTTGAAATTTGACTGCTTGTTATTTTTAACTTTGTTTATTGATCTATTGTCACGTAGAAGTTCTTCACTCTGTCTTTTAATAGCTTCTTCTTGCAAAGCTATTGCTTTCGCTCTGGAATAGGTTATGTTCACTTCACTTAACAATTTTCTTCTCAAATTTTCATTCTTGACACCACATATTAATCTGTCCCTACAATTTTCATCTATATTTTGACCAAAGTTACACTTTGAAGCAAGCTCCTGTATACTTAATATGTATTCATCCGTTGATTCATTTGGTTCTTGGTTTCTTCGACTAAATAAATATCTATTGGTGGTTATTAGTCCCGGCGGATCATATTTTTCCATCAAAATGTTTTTTAAATCTTTCAATCCCTTGTCAATTGGTTTTGCAGGCAGACAATGTCTGTGTAGTAAGCTGTAATTTCTACTTCCAATGTGTGTTAAGAAAATTTTCTTTTGAGTGGATGAATTAACTTCTACAGAGTATAAATCACAAAACAGCTCAAATCTTTCATACCATGCTGAGAATGACTCTATACTATTATCAAATGGTTCTAAAATACCTTTCGAAGGCGTGGGCACGACTACAATTTGTGCATTGCCTTGTGGATTTTGATTTTCGTCGTAAGACATTTTGTATAGTAATATTGGGAGTCGTTTCTTTTTCTCGTCGCCACTGATATGTTTCTTGGGACTTCAGGATATTTGATAGTTGATTAATAACGAGGATGACTTCAGATTTAGAACTTTATTATTTAAGACATTAATAATTACAATCGACATGACCTTATACGTAATAAATAAAATATACTGCTAACTACCTATATCTCCAATAAGCGAAATGCGTTCCATTAAGAGTGAGAGGTCCGACTACACTCTGTGTGGCCATGTTAGTTATGCGCAAGTGCTGTATTTGCCGCCTGTAATATCTTTAAACGAAGATATTTGAGTCAACAAAAATTTCATGACCAAATAAAGTGCAATTATGTAATTACATTTTTTTTCACTTCTAACATAAATCTCAAATAACGTTTATTATTGTTGTCTAGGTTACTTCAAAAGGAATAGAAATGAAGTAGATAAACATGAAATATATAGTGAGCACATAACCAATTAGAGTTATTATTTTTATAAATCATTTCTTCGATATCTACACACTAATATAGCCATACATATTGACAAATTAAATGACTATGGAGTACCCCATGGGATGATTTGTTTTCAAACGGAATTTATTTTTATATACCTATAGACCTATGAAAATTTAAATTAGGACCAATCTCATTACATGAAAAGCACCGTTGTGGAAACATAGTTTTTAATAAAAATCTAAATAAAAGAAACACGTAAAAATCACAACACAATGATAAAACAAATACCAAAATCACCAAACATCCAAACCACGTCCTAATTTTACTATGATGTGTCCAAACAAACAACCATAGAGAAAATAAAATATATTATTTGTCTATGCTAACAACCTTTGCCATCCCTCTGAAGGTCTAAAAGCGTCAAAGCGGGAATGATACAGCCAATGATATTAAACAATGCATCGTCTCGTGACTCGCATACGCGTATTGATCTTGGCCACCGACGGTGCAGACATATATATGTCGGCACTCTGATGATCGCCAAGCTTCCCGCGGGCTTATTCTGTAAAAACAACAATTATTTTGCAACTAGCAACCATTGCACAACGGTCGCACAATCAGTCGCACAATCAGTCGCAAAATCAGTCGCAAAATTTGGTATTCTGTAAGGTAGTCGCGTCGCAATTGCTGGTTGCTGTCAAGATGCACTTTTACGTCATGAAACTAGCGCCACTTGCAATCGGGTAGCAATGAACGGTAACTATAAATTGTCTTTAAAATCAGCTGATGAACAAAAACAAATTTAAAAAATATTTTATATGCATAAAAAACCAAGGAAGCGTCGAAAAATCATCATTACTGAAATTGAACACAAATTTTAAATAAATTATTCTGTACGTAACAATTCTTTACATAATTAAAAGCAGTTGAAAATGGGTTTCCAAATACTTTTTTAGATGATTTGTTCAAAAAAAAGGTTAGTAAAATAATTTGAGAATGGGTACTGCTACTATTAATTGTTTTTGACGTACATACAGAAAATGGGAGAACACAGAGTTTCCAATAGTCAGATGTGGATTATTTAACTAGTCATCCTAATCTGGCCAGACGGGTAGGTCTTGGGGCAAGATCTAAGGAGACCATTGAAAAAGAATGGAATGATCTTGCCAAAATGCACGAGCCATTACTAAATACGTAAAAACAACTAATAACTATTATTTCTTTTATTATGGTGGTAAGTAATTGTTATTAAATATTAGGTAGTTGTGTCCACTTTTCTGAGGGCAGTTAGTAAGCCCACTAAATTACTATTTGTACAAATAAAACATGTTTATTATTGACAAAATGTTATAAGTTATTACTTATCTTCTGTTTCTATTAAGAAAACTTGATTTAATTATCAAACAACTCAACTACAACTACTATAATTGTGATTGCTATTCAACAGTTGCCATCGCGTTGTAATTGCTAAAAAATTGCTTACAGAATACGTATTTTTCACATGAACAACTGAAAAATGCACTTTTTAATTAACCAATTGCTCACTAGAGGCAGTTAACAGATAAATTGCGATCGCGGTCGCAGTTGCTTCTTCCAGAATACGAAACCTGCGTTTGACAGCGACAATTGCGCAATTATCGGCAGTTGCAAGTTACAGAATAAGCCCGCCGGACCGCTAGGCGCAGTATATTTTATTTATATGTATATGGACATGACAACATAGACAAATCATCTATGTCTCTTGACAGTGTTGATGGCTGTCATACTTCAATTAGCAATTAAGGCGCTTTCATACATTACAATCTGGAGGATTGAAATACTCATTACTTTTATGCAGCACCTCTATGATCTCATCCCATTCTATAGTATTGAAGGACATTTTGGTAGGTTCCATAGTTTCGATAAATGATGATAAAATGATGGCAGGTGCAAAAGTTCTGGCAGGGCTCAGGCTACATCCAACTTCAAATCGACCAACATTGAAAACTGTATGCAATAAATAATGTTTTTCTTTTTTTATTGCAATTTCATAATTTCGTACAATTTGATCTAAATCACGATCATAATCTTCATCACTACCACTCCATGTCATTGTAACACTAGCTTCACTATAATACTCAGTATCTTGACTCATGATGACTACTGACTTCTAAATTAATGCCGATCAATTTATATGTTTAACTCTCCCCACCAATCAAAGTTCACATTGGTTGCTGAAAAATGTACTCATAAAGAAGATTTCGATCTATACTATATCATCAGCGCGTATATCCAACTGTTATGTTTTTTGTCTAAGCCTAGCCATTTGACGTATATTTTGTTACGTTTCCTCTTCAATACTTTTTCAACGAGATAAATGTTGGGATTTTTGGTTTTTTGTAATTCTTCTTCATAGAAACAACGTTTAATAGGTGATCCAGTCATATCTTCTATCAAATACGATACAGGATTCGTTATTTTGACTTTCGTAATTTTGAATAATTCAGTTGTGAAATTCGGAGTGTAACCTTGTTCAAAAGCATGTTTCGCTTTACTTATTCGCACAATATCTCCTCCCACATTTAACTTTCTAGGTCCGGCGATTTTCAAATAACTGAATTTCTTATTTAAAATTTTTCGTTACTTTCATTCACTTCTGATGGTTTGCATCCAGTTTTACTATGTTTTGTGTCATTGTAATTCTTTGTGATTTGAGGTAAAATATCAATCCATTTATATTTTCCAATTAAGCTGAAATGTTTATAAAGTTTCGTTTTTAGCGTTCTAATAACTCTCTCTGCAATTGCTGCTTTCTTTGTACTAAACGTACTATAATGATTGATATTATGTTTTTTCATCAGTGATTGAAAACTAGTATTGTAAAATTCCGTTCCTTGATCTGATTGAAGGTTTTTTAACGTTCTACCGCCGCTCCTGATAATACTTGAAAATGCTCTAGTTATTTCTTAACCCTTTTTAGTCTTTAGCGGACGAGTCCACATGAATTTCGAGAAACAGTCTATTACTACCAAAATCATTTTAAATCCTTTATTATGCCTTGCATACGGTCTCATTTCAGCTAGATCCATTTGCCATAAGCCATCAAGACCTTTGATTATTATCCGTCGGCGTGGATAATTTCGTCGAATTGGTTTATGCAATTCATTAACAAGTTGAATCTTGTCTGCAGACATGATGTGTAGTGAACAAAGAACTTTAACTTAATTTGTTATATCTAAATTACAAGGTCAATTCGCTTATCTGCGGTTAAACCTCTCTCTCTCTCGACAGATTATTCTAAGTTACATTGTACGAGAAAATCCATGCAAAAATAATCTCGACTACCCAATTTAAATTCTACTTTATCGTTCTTCTTTATGGTAAGTCCACTTAACTGATGATACTGATATTCCATATTATTCTTCAATAAAACACTCCCATCAGAAGCGTAATGTTTACAGCTTTCAATTTTACAATCAAAGGGGAATACAAACGCTGTATCTTCCGTATCCAAAACATAGAAGTTCTTGTTAAATTTCTTTGTGCCTCTAAAGCTGATTAGACATTTTGTATGATAGGTTTCTGTGAATTGCGTATCTGTCTGTCATTTGACTTTGAAATAAGATCATCAACGTATTTTACTTTTCCGCCAACCTATCTAATATGCGAGAAAAGTATTGGTTTACCCACAAAAAAGTTGGAAATTTGAAATTTTTTTTTGAGTTATTTTTACGTTATCCATCAACAACAACACGAAAAAACGGTTTTTAGAAAAAAATCCTGTGTGTATGTCGTCGTCGTCGTCGTTGTCGTCGGCCACTTTTCCTTGCAAGTCTTGTTAGCACGATACAGCCTCCGGAGTGCAATAAGTCACCAATTCTATGATGGAATATTGTTAAGGACATTTCACAGATGAACCATATTGATTTTCAGCTCACCAGAGCTAGTACAACGGGTGCTATGGTACTTGAAGTACGACATTTTGTCGTTTTTCGAGAAATTTCAGTTTGTTAGCACGATACAGCCTCCGGAGTTCAACAAGTCACCAATTTTATGATTGAATATTATTCAGGGCATCTCACTGATGAACCCTATTCATTTTCAGCTCACCAGAGCCAATACAACCGGTGCTACAGTACTTTAAGTACGATATTTTTGTCATTTTTGGAGAAGTTTCAGTTTGTTAGCACGATACAGCCTCCGGAGTATATACAAGTGATGAATTTTATGATTGGATATTATTCAGAGCGTCTTAAAGATGAACCCTATTGATATTGAGCTCACTAAAGCCAGTACAACGGGTGCTGTGGTACTTGAAGTACCAAATGTTTGTCATTTTTGGAGAATTTTCAGTTTGTTAGCACGATACAGCCTCCAGAGAGTATACGATTGATCAACTTTATGAATAAGTATTGTTCAAGGTGTCTCACAGATGTACCCTATTGATTTTCAGTTGACTAGAGCGAGTACAGCGGGTCCTATAAAACTAGATATACTAAATTTTTGGTTATTTTTGGAGAAATTTCGGTTTGTTAGCACGATACATCCCCCGAAGTGTATACAAGTAACAATTTTATGATTAGAATATTATTCAGGGCCACAGATGCGGAAAAGTTAGTTTTAATCTTTAAAACCGTTTATTTTTGTTGGCATTTGAATAATGTTTGTATTAAGAGTGGCAATTTTTGAATAGTAGTCATTGTGTATTGCATCAAATTTGTCTTTCATTTGTTTGAGATTGTTCAAAATAGATTGACTGTTTGACTCTATTGCATTATCTACATACTCTCGAGTAGATACATTACTCATCAATGATTTTATTTTGTCATTTATTTGCTGAATACTTGTGTTCGAAGACAATTCAGCTAAATCGAGTTTTTTTAACCGTGCTTCAATCATATTTGTATTAAACTTCTTTTTATATGCATCAGAATATCGACCAAACTTGTCGAGACTCATCTTGAAAATGGATAAAATATATAATTATTTCTAATATATATAATCAGCTTCACGAAGTTCGTGTATAATGGAAACAATCTCATTATCATTTGAAGTGTTACCTGCATCCTTGGAAGCTATTAACTCTCTAAGTCTTTCAACAATCTCGTTCACATCGTTCCAGTAAACGTACTCTATACCTTTATCATTATACGTCATGTGTTTCGTCTTATAATAAACTGCTTTTTAATAATATTAATATACTTCCACCGCTGAGAACCTTTTAGTGTTCTTTTTTTAAATGAACCCCCGTTTGTTCCAATAACATTTTGTATGTAGGTAAATCATCTTCGGTATATTTGGGGTGTTCGTAGAAAAGTAATTGGTAAAGACCGGGAGTAGCTGGTATTCTATCTCATCCTTTATCTCCTTCTACGAATATATCTCCGTTTTCTGCGTCAAAGTTTATGCGTTTATTCCCCAGAGTCCCCTGATCGTTTTCAGCATTATACTTTGGACCATACAAATCATCGATTTGTGAGTCTTCGTTAAAGAAATCGATGACACATTGTCGGCCCATTGCAGGATATTGTTCGATGTACTCGTTGACTGTTCGTGGTGAGAAATGTTCACTAGTCTTCGCTTGAGGTTCACCATCATCATCATCCGTAACTACTGATTCATTTTTCGGATCATAACTGTATAATTCTTCATCACTTAGAAAATTGGGAACATGTTCTTTTTTCTCTTTAGACGATGTGGCCTGTGGTGGTGGTGGTGGTGCTGCTGTAATCTGCTTGTTTTCCTTAGATAATATTTACGATATCTTTGAGTGGACTAGATATAGGTTTGAAAATTCTATTTAGTGTCTCATCATGCTCAGTTTTGTTCAGTTTAAAAGATAAATACTTTTTTCTAATAATTCTTTTCAGAACTGCAATTTTTCGTTTTCGCACAGCCTCTGCATCAGATGACATCATAATGAAAAATGAATGGTTGAATAATTATTATATTTTTATATGCATATTGAATCCTTTACGATATCGGCCATCTTGTAAATCAAAGTCTTTGACAATAACCAAAGCGCCATATTTATCATTCCAGCATTCAGAGCACATTTTCTTGAATTCTTCAAATGACATGTCGGGGGAAACGTGTTCGTTGAAGGCATGTTTGAGGTTAATTTAATCCTGTTTAAACATTGCAATCATATTGCAGTTATCGCGTATTAGCTGCTTTGGTATTTTCGAATAAGTCTGACATAGGTAGAAGACATCGATACCTTTATGCCTACACACAAATATTCTTGAATGGTTTGTTGTTTGTCGCATGACACATCGTCAAAAATGAAAATCGAATTCGGTTTGGATTGTGCAGGACTTACAATTTCATCGTTTTCTTTAAACGGATAATATCCCACACCTTTTACATCAGTCAATACTTCTTCGAGCAGTTGGTATTTTGGTTGATATAGAGATTTAGAATAAACGTAGACATTTTTAAATTTTACGGCGTTTGGATTGAGCAACAACGATAGCACAATATTTGTTTTCCCACATCCGCTGGGGCCGCAAATAATAGCACGAAACGAATCAGGTAATTAAAGTCCATGTTTTCGACTACGTCTATCTTCCAAAACGCTATCGAAATTTTCAATCGGTAATGACTGCTCTTGTTTAACAATCTCCATCTTATTATACTTTTACAAACAATGCAGCTATAATTATAGGTTCCATCGTGAGCAAATAGCCAGTCTTCATGTTGATTCACGAAGGTGAAGGTGTGCTAAATTCGCTCATAAACAATTTGCCTTTTGAGCTTCATTTTCCTGGCTACCAATACTGTGGACGTAAGTTAAACTATTTTCATTTTTTCACAATATTAATTCCTCTACTTATATAGCTGGAACGCGTCTGAAAAAACGACTACTACTAGGATATACAGGTGTCAATGCTCTCGACGCAGCTTGCAAAAATCACGAAATCGCATACGCAACTAACAAATCACTCACAGATCGTCACAAAGTCGATTTGGTACTAGAAAACGCCGCTTGGGAGCGAGTAAAGTCAAAAGACGCTAAATTAGGTGAAAAGGCAGCCGCTTGGTTCGTAACCAACGGAATGAAGGTTAAACGCAAGTTGGGAATGGGTATGAAGAAGCGTCGATCTTTTCATCGTGATGTGGTTATGAAGGTGAAGAAATCGATGAAAAAGGGATCTTCGCTGGCAGATACACCGATGTTTGCATTGCGAGCAGCAAAATCTCTCATTCAAAAATTTGGAGGACCAAAACATGTGCCAATACCTAGAATAATACCTGTGGCGAAATCTGGAGGATTTTTACCTCTAATTCCTCTATTTGCTGGACTTTCAGCTTTAGGAGCATTATCAGGCGGTACTGCGGGCATTGCGAAGACTGTCATCGATGCAAAAAATGCTCAAAAGAAATTGGAAGATCATCGTCATAATAAAGCTATGGAGTCTATAGGTAAAGGATTGTATTTGCGGAAGAACGCTAAAGGTGGATATGGCTTATTCTTAAAAAAACTCCGTTGAAGCTACCCAATAGAGCACTATTCGACTATGAATTAATCAAGTTTGCCAAATTATTAAAAATAAAATATTTTAGAGGTGTGTACATGCGCGATTCTCTGCCGAAAAACGGACCTCGACGATGTGAATCAGTAATACTAAATTTGGATGTGTCTAAAAACCCAGGCACGTATTGGGTAGCATATAGAATGATAAATAACTGCGTTGAATATTTCGATTCATTTGGTAATCTGAAGCCCCCCAGAGAACTTGTCACTTATCTAGCAGGCAGTAAAATATTTTACAATTATGAGCAGTACCAAAATTACAATCAGATCAACTGTGGACATTTGTGTTTGCAATTCCTCTATAATGTCTGAAGCATTAGTAGCATGGTTGGTAAGCGAAAGACAGTTGTCCTCTTTTACAAGTGCCGAATTGGAAACTATTCACCTAAAGTATTTGGTGGAACGAGTTAAACCTTGGGATTTATTAGACAACTGGCACAAAATACCTCAAGAGTATAAATCCAATTTCAACTTTCAAATTTGTTTGCCTTGCTTTGTGCATTACAATAGACCAGATCAACGTACTCATGTTGATGGCCCGGTGAGCTCACAACGCAACTGTCATACATGTAATTATTATTTAAAAAAATGTAAAGAATAGAATTTATTTCTAAATTGGTAGTTTTATTTAAATTTATAATCCACATAAACATCACAGCAGTCATGTCTCAACTGTTGAACTTAACGTCCACTTCAAACGAGTTCTCCTTCACTCCACTCACACCGATAATATTGAAATCTGAAAAAGAGTACTTTATTGGTGTGTTGGGGTTTCATTCGTATCATTCTATACCGAATATCGATGGTGAGAAATTTAATTTCTACAATAAAAATGATCGGAAGAAAGTGCTCATTAACTTCCCATCAGGATGCTACGAAATCTCTGATATTGAAGCTTATCTGATCGATCAATTAAAATTAAAGACGAATGCAACTGTGGCCGATATATCTTTGAAGCCTAACAACAATACTCTTCAGTGTGAAATTTACAGTCGACAGCACGCCATCGATTTTGAATACTCTGATAGTTTGGGTAAAATACATGGATTTTCTCCAAAGATACTAGATCCTGGTTAAGTCCACCGTTCTGATCTACCTGTTAACATTTGTAAAATATCAACTTTACTATTTGACTGCAATATTGCTGAAGGATCGTTTGACGGAGATAAGCCTGCTCATACAATATTCAGTTTCCCAATTACAGTGGACCCCAGTTACGCAATGAACAAACGACCGAAAAATCCGATTTATTTACCTGTGAGCAGCACAAACGAAATCACCAACATTACCGTGAGTGTGTTGGATCAAGATCTTGAACCAGTAAATTTTCGAGGAGAAAAAAACACGCTACTTTTACATCTATTGGAACGTTAATGGGTCTACTTATCAACGATTATAAAAGTCCTTCATCATCTGCAACCAAATTAGTCTCTTGCAGATCGTTCAAACGAACGAACTTTACTCCTGCAAATCGAGCGTTCCTCAAAGCAATCGGATTAAAGTTAAAGAATGACCCAAAAAAGAAAGTACGTGCGTTCTGATGAGCATCATCTACCACCTACGAAAATATCTTCGATAGGTGCGTTCTTTTTGACTGAAATCTCAGTTAATCTCAGCTCACATCAGTCATGTGAGCGTTCTTTTTGTTTTACTCACTTTAAGTGAGCTGAGATTTTTCCTCCCCCTTCACCGATGCTGAATGTGTTGTAAGGGGGTATCAGTTGGAATTGAGTCGGAAATAAAGTGAAGGGGATGAAGAAATATTTGATTTGCTTGGTTCATTTGTAGTTTTAACCAAGGTTATCTAAGGTTTTAACCATTGACATATAAACAATAAACACACATAATTCATTTTTCTTTTGTTACAAATTATGGATACATTAATTAACATTATTAGATGCTGATACGAATCTGTCGTATAGTTTAAATCTATCGACAGATCGCGCGCTTCAATTGAGATGTCGTTCTTTTTGGTGCTTACTCACATCACTTTATCTCAGATCACATTAACTGAAGTGATCTGAGATCTCAGTCAAAAAGAACGCACCAGATATTTGACCTTTATCGAGATCCACAATATGATGAGCCGATAAGAAAAGAAGATTTTCACACCTATGTTCCTTACGTGAAATAATTCAATAACAGCGATTATGTGGAATTTGACATCCAGCAAACTGATTAGCGCCAAATTGCGGTGCATTCATCTTCGATTCTTGTTCCTACATTCAAAGTGGGAAGGAAATAGAAATAGTACGAGATCGTGGTATAGTAAGTACCGTAAGAAGTTTGTTGTGTTATAATCCGCAATCGAAAGAAATGGCTATAGCTGGCTGGAATTATCCCAACAAACCGCTATTGAATGATGCAGATAAATCGTTTAATTTTTTGATTCCTGTAAAACACATTTTCAATGTATTTAACGACTATACTAAAATTACGTATGGAAATCAAACCTTTCGATTCATTCGATCTCGTCATGATAATGATGCTGTAATAGTAACTGAAGTAACTATACATGTGCTACGACATCTAACACTACAATAGTCATGTACACATCGCATAGCAAACTTCTATGGAACATAAATACTTTCATAAAAATTTTTCACCTTTGACTTAATAACTTCTATTTCTTTTAAATGTTCTTTTTTATATACATAAATAACAATGATACTTTTTGGAGCCCGCACTACCTACTAACTACAACATTCTACATTAAATATAATTAATGACACCAAAATTTGATATAAATATGGATGGTGTTCTATATTACAAATTTTCTTATCCACTTTTGACGGGAAAAATTGTTTAATTGGGCTTTAGACAAAAATGTAACAAACTCATTAAGTTTTTGACACCTTTCCAAAACATTAGGGCATCTAATTTCTATTAAATATTCAATTTCATTATTTTCATTTCTCACCAGGCCATCAATGCTACTTGCAAGATACAAAAAAATTGAATTTACAGCTTATACATATTCTTCCAATTTCTCATTTTGTTTTAAAAATAACTTTTTAAATTCTTTTCTTGTTGTAGATTCCTTATTTCGATCATATTTCATGGCAGAGTAGTTATTTGTTTTCCAAGCAACCATACATTTTTTAATATAATTTTTTTTTGCCAAATCTGATGACAATCCACAAACAATTTTTACATTTCTATAGGTTATAATGTAAGTCCTCCATTTTTCCATTCCGGTGACAACTGCGGAAAAGTACCTAAAATATGGTGAGTTACATTTCACCTCCAAATATTAATTTTATATTTAAAAATAATTTTGCCCGTTCTTTTATTGTGAAAATGTCCTCCTCATTATAGGAGAAGTCTTCATATTTATATTTTAAAATAGTCTGAAACATTGTTGTTACTTCAAGATCTTCTAAATCTGACAAAAAATTATTTACATTAATGGTTTGTTTGTATTTACTTGGTAAAGAATTGAATGTTGCCCTTTTGGAAGGTTTATATCTTTTAATAGGATATTTACCAACAATGTTGTCTGTACTACAGATATTAGATCCTTTTCCCCATTTTTTTGCTTTACTATGTGTGAAGATTGGAAGATCACCAAATTGTTCAACATACTTCACTAAAAAAAGTGATAAGGCAACCACATGTGAACACTTGGCTAAGGCAGACCGTTCACATCCACAACTACACTTGGTAATAGCCCCTGACGTTTTATTAAAAGCAATCTATACATCATATTGTTTGTGTATGTTAAATGAAGCCTGACATTTATATATACAATAATATATATTATTTCTACCACTGTCAAAAATGTCACTGATGTAATCACTGTCTATGTACTGACTTCCTTGGATAAATGGTTTCACGGTTGTAGCACTTTGGCCAGCATGATCTTTATCGGTAAGTGTTGGATCTTCATTTTCAACATTTGTATCAAACATAAGGTTTGTTCCAACCTTCGCCAGAAACAGTTTCTTACAGTCAGGATTCTGCACACTAACTCTGGTTGGAACACATTTGAGTTAGTGTGCAGAATCCTGACTGTAAGAAACTGTTTTTGACGCAGGTTGGAACAAATCTATAGGTATATATGTGTCCCTTGTTAAAATAATTTGGACTGGGATGTGATGGAAATCTAGCCCATATCAAATTGTATTCATCTAATTCTATCTGATTTGTTGAATTTGCAGTTGACTGTTGTTGAAGGATATTCCTTTTATAGTCATACCACTTCCCTTGATCAACTCCTAGAAAAATAATTTCACCTCGCCCATTGTCAATGCAGTTTTGTATCCTAAAAAAACGTGAAAACAAGTATAACAGACCAGCCAATAGTTCCGAATACCCTACATATTTTTCTGTGAATGTGAACATGGAGTAATATGTGTAATCAAAAAACATGAGGATTACAAAATCGTTAGAGAATTTAGAATCAAATATGTGTTTATTGCTAATAACTGTCTAAATGACCCAAATATAATTATAAATATTATAAGCGTATTATTGTTGTTGATTATGATATTAATGAATTAAACTGTGTGCCAGCACAGACATAAACTTTTTTTTATTGAAAAACACATCATATTCTGCTTGTTAAAGATTTTAAATATTTCATAATAACTTTTAGACTGTGATTTAGATTATTCGTAACCCTACTTACCTTTCTATAAGGTCTTGTTTTGTACCGGTTCTTTTTAAACCTCTACATTCTAGCCAACGTTTCAGTTCCAAAACAGAATTATCATCTAATGGTATATTTGGGTTTAATACAGCACCACGAACATCTTCTGGTAAAAGAGTCGCTATATCCATAGTCTAGGTATAATGTTTACACTAGGCACTAGGTATCTACTTTAAAAATAAGAATATATTATATAATACTATAACTAAACTACTAACTATTTTTAACGAAATAACTAACTAGAATTACTACCAAAGTCCAATGGAAATAATATAGAAAACAAACATTAACGATTACACAAATATCAATAAACAAATAAATCTGACATAAAAGTGACAGAAATGGAATGGTGACACACCAAAAGTTTCTAGAATTATTGGCCATCGATGCGTTGATTATTCAGTTAAAACGTCTTTTCAAATTTTGAGATTTACGCTTCGGGGGTGTATTCATTGTTGTTGAAACCACAAACGTTCAATAATTTGTTATTTTTCACGTATTGTATTCAGAACACATCCAAACAATTATTTTAATTAAAATTAAATAGGCTGGGCTTGTTTCTACGCAACTTGTTTTAGATATAAATAAATAAATGTCAGTGTCACTGTCAAACAATTTTTCCAACCAAAGCGGTCTCCCAGTTAAGACCTAAATGTTTAAGTATTTACAGAAAGTAATTCATTCCGTCCTTCCTGCATAAGTGCATTTCTTTGTATAAAGTTTAAAGTTAAAGATAAGTTTGTTATTTTATAGTGTTTATTGTGTTTTGGAAACTAAAAGGAGAAAAAAGTAAGATCGTTCATTAATTATTAGTTCATACTGAAAGGCTTGTCCCTATTTATTGTTTCCTCTATATATTTCTGATGTCAGTTGTAGTTTATTAAATATTACTGGATTGTTGACGAGATTGCAGTGTATTTATTTTTGCCCAGAACCGGCTACTACTGAGACGCAGTCCGCTAATCGAAGGCAGATTTATCCAAACTGTGTTACGGTAAAACGGCCGTAACATCTGATCCTACCGAGCCGGATTTATATTTTGCATTAATAATAAAACATTGTATCGTTGAAATTCAGTTTGACAGCAAAAACTGCTGTTTTTTCTACACATTCCATAAGTTTCCAACCAGGAGCCGTTAGACGACGTTGCCGTATTCCAGTCATAGATTACAACAAATTGTTAAAATAAAAGCAGTTGAGTTATTTAGTCATAGTTGTATTCGTAGCATTTAAATATTTTCTATTTATACTGAGACAAAGCCTTTCAGAGTCGATTTAATTTAAAAGTATTAACTCAATTCAAACGCCCAGTGCCGTATCGAAAAACATTCGTACGTACATTCTTCACATAAAAGTCAGATTAGATTAAAATTTTATTTCCTGTATTCCAATTGAGACAAGTATTGAGATTTGAGTCACCTCTCCATGGGCGTACTTAAAAATTTTAACTTCTGATTTATTTTCGCGTTTTGTTAATTAACAAGAAAGGTTTTAAATGAAATCGACTTACATTTGGGCCGTAATCAAATAATTTCGGTCACATTTTTGACATATTTGATTTATTATTGTGCATGTATATTTTATAATACCTTTAGGTATTTCTGATTGATTTAAATTTGACTTATTGTTGTTTATGTCTTTTATGATGGTTATTGAGTGATTATTCCTATAGATTTGATAAACATTTTATTGTCCCATTTAGCCCAAGTACAGTTTACGCGAGTGTTTTGATTTCAGTGCCACTAAATAATTTCGAGTGATTTGTGCTTTTCCAAGATCACTGCGTGATCTTTTCATGTTATAGTATAGTTGTAAAACATTTACTTTCATTCGAACCACCTTACTTTTTCATTCCAAAGCACAAAATGGCGGACATGAAAGCCTTAAAGAAAGCTCGAAAAAACGCTAAAGCGGGTATCACACGGATCCAAACTTGGATCACAGATAAGATAAATTCCGAAACCGATTTATTTGAAATTCAATCTAGATTTAATTCATTAAACACAGAGATGAGTAAATAATTTCTATAAATTAGGATCAATTTTCAATAGAAAAATTAGTAGCCTAAATAGACATGCACCTCTCACTTCAAATCCAAACAGTTTAGTTTCTGCCTCCAATGATCAGCGGGTAGGGGTAAAACTCCCCCAAATTTCAACTCCTCAATTTTCTGGCATGTTTTATCAGTTATTCAACGCGTTGATTAAAAATAATGATTCCTTATCCGATGTTCAGAGATTGATTTACTTAAAGTCGTATTTACAGGGAGAGCCTTTATCCCTCATTGAGTCATTAGAAATTATTAATGATAACTATCAAATTGCATTAGATATCTTAGAAAAAAGATACGAAAATAGTTTAGCCATTGTAAATTCTCATATAAATGCCATATTAGACTATCCAAACATAACTAAATGTACATCAACTTCACTCCGAGAATTTTTAGCGAATATCCGAAAAAATTTAGAATCATTAAAAAATTTGAAGTGTCGGTCGAGCATTGGGACTTAGTCATTCTCAACATAATTATGAGAAAGTTAGATTACGGGACTAAAAGGGAGTATCAATCAAATAGAGATTTAAGTTCAATTCCTACATTAAAAGAATTTTTCGAGATCATTGGAGATAGATGCAATGCGCTAGAATCTCTAAGCGGTCCTTCCTCATTCGTGACGTACGAAACTAAATCCCAAAAAGGTGTTGCTAAGGCAAAGACCACCTTGCATGTAAATAATGCTCCTCTTAGTTCACCAACAAACAAACAAAGAACTTGTTGGTACTGTAAAATCGCGAATCATGACATTTATAGATGTCAAAAATTTTCGAATCTAACTTCAGAAGATAAATATAATTTCCTTAGGTCACTTTCGTTATGGTTCAATTGTATGGGAGCAAAACATTTTCCATCAGAGTGTAAGTCAAAGGGTTGCACCATGTGTGGTAGAAAACACCACACTCTCCTTCATAGGAATCCTGTCCAGAATCCTACTCTATGTCATTCCAATGACCAGGATTCCCAAAATCCCAGGCATGGACCGAGGACCGTTTCCAGGCCTCAAGTCAGCACTGGGGTCACTCCAACGGTAGTTTTAGATAATCGTAATTGTTCTAATAGGTATTCAAATGAAAACTGGAGGTCATCTCAATCTTCTTCCAATCCGAATGCTAACTATGCACATTCGACAAGCGACCCCGAGCCAGAAACTCGAGTGAATCTTCCGGTACTTTCCATGCCATCCTCTCTGTTAGTAGGCAAGGGAGATCCTGAGATTCTACTAGCAACTGCGGTAGTAAATGTTCTTTCCGACAACGGTCCTCCTGTCAAGGCCAGAATCATTTTTGACAATGGTAGTCAATGCTCATTCATCGCCGAAAACTCGTAAGAAAATTAAATGCAAAAACTTACTATAATCCACTTCACTTTTCCGGCATTAAGTGCACTCCAACGATTTCTAACAAAATGTTAGATATAGTCATTCTTTCCAATGCACAAGAAGACTTCCAGTTTAAAGTGTCTTGCGCAGTACTTCCGGTAATCACTTCAAGATTGCCTAGAATTCTAATAAACAAACAATGTTTGAATATTCCTCCCGGGTTCAATTTAGCCGACCCAGAATTCCATGTCCCTTCAGACGTAGACCTACTGTTAGGTGCTGGACCATATTATGAACACAAGTTAGGCCCTAAACTTCCTACCCTCCAGTTAACAAGGCTGGGATGGGTGATCGGAGGGCAGTTGCCTCCACAAACTCCTTTTAATCGATCTCAAGTCTCTCTTTTCTGTCAAGACTTATCCGAGCCCACTAATGCTTTAGATAAAGTCCTTGCCAAATTCTGGGAAGTCGAAGAACTCTCAGAAGTCAAGTCCTTGTCAGCTGACGAATTATTGGCTGAACAAAGTTTCATTCAAACACACATACGTTTGGAAGACGGAACATTCCAAGTGAATTTTCCTTTCAAAGATCCCACCTGTAATAATCCACTCGGTGATTCCTTCCATATTGCAAAAAGGCGATTTTTTCATTTAGAAAAACGTTTCCAAAATAACCCAGAGTTATTTTCAGATTATAAAAGATTCATTGATGAATATGTTTCTTTGAAACATGCAACCTACGTTCCATTTGATCTCAACGACAAACCCGTTGAGAACAAATACTTCCTTCCACATCACTGTGTGATCAAACATTCCAGTGAAACCACTAAACTCAGGGTAGTTTTTGAGGCTTCCTGCAAAACTTCAACTGGAATTTCCTTGAATGATATCCTACACAAAGGCTACGGAGTTCAGCCGGACCTATACGACATACTATGTCGGTTTCGTTTATACAAGTTTGTCCTGACCTGCGATATCGAGAAAATGTATCGCCAGGTTAAAATGAATCCTTCGCAATTGCACTTCCAGAATATCTTGTGGAGAGACTCACCGCAAGAGGATCTTAAATGCATCCAACTCTCCACGGTGACTTATGGAGTCACTTGTTCGTCATTCCTTGCTACAAGAGTTCTAAAAGAACTCGCTTCCAATTCCAATGAATTTTCTTCAGCGCAAAGGGCCTTGTTACATCAAACGTACGTAGATGATGTACTTCATGGTGCTGATTCAATATCCGAGTTGGAAGGGTCCTATCACCAACTCAATACATTATTGAATTCTGCGGGTTTCCGACTACATAAATGGTCGTCCAATTGCTCGCAATTTCGACAAAAATATTGTGACTCCTCTAACCCAATTCCACTTGAAATAGAAATGGAAGACACTCCCAACAAGGTTTTGGGGTTATGTTGGAATCCGTCCTCGGACGAATTTGCCATCTCCTTACCTAAACTCATTCCTTCAGAAACTCCTTCTAAGCGCAAAGCGTTATCCCTCATAGCTCAGATGTTTGATCCAATCGGATACTTGAGCCCAGTCATAGTCGTAGGAAAGATTTTCATGCAAAAATTGTGGCTATCAAAGCTTTCCTGGGACGAACCACTAACTCCTGCACTAGCCCAAGAATGGAAAAAATTCATATACTCCATTGATTCCTTAAGACGTTTGAAAATTCCTAGATATCTGTTTTCCGATAAATCAATAATAAAGGTTCAAATTCATGGCTTTTTTAATAGCAGCGAGCGAGCTTATGGTTCCTGTTTATATTTCAGAACTATTTATTCCGACAACACCGTCTCCAACACTTTAGTAAGTTCCAAGTCGAGAGTTACGCCTCTCAAGACGGTTTCACATCCGCGCCTTGAACTATGCGCATTGGTACTACTTTCTAAGTTAACCCAAAGGATTCTCAAGATATTCGAGAATTGTGTAGAATTCGAATCCATCAATCTGTGGACTGACTCCCAGATAGCCCTCTGCTGGATTCAATCACATCCTTCCCGCTGGCATACATTTGTAGCCAACAGAGTTTCCCAAATTCAAATTTCCATTCCGCAAGCTAATTGGAGGCATGTTCGCTCTTCTAAAAATCCTGCCGATTTGCTGTCCAGAGGAGTACTCGCTTCCGATCTCTTAAATTCCGAGCTATGGTGGAATGGTCCTGATTTCCTGTCCGAATTAAATGTCGACTTTTCTAAATTCACGTTGAAACCTCCGAATGTCGTACCCGAACAAAAGGGCAACAAGCTTCAAGTGTTGGTGGCAACCACCAACTACGAATTCAAATTTTGGAGCCCCTTATTTGAAAAGTTTTCTTCGTTCAATAAGTTGTTGCACACTATAGCTTATATTCTCCGGTTTGTGTCCAATTCCAAGGGCAAGGAACCAAGGCTCCACGGCCCCTTGTCCATATCAGAAATAAATTCTGCCTTAGTGCTGGTCCTTCAAAACTTACAGTTCAAATACTTTTCCAAGGAGATTTCACAATTGAAATCCCTCAAACCCATTTCCGATAAAGGCATATTAGCCCTCAATCCTTTTATCAATGATAAAGGACTCCTTTGCGTCGGAGGCCGTTTGCGACATGCAGACGTTCCTGAGCCTCATGAGCATCCCGTGCTCCTTCCTGCTAAAAACCACGTAGTTTCCCTCCTGCTCAAGAGAGAGCATGTCAGATTGGGACACGCTGGTGCCCAATCCGTTCTTGCTAACGTCCGCTTGCAATATTGGCCCCTGAATGGAATCAGGGAAGTAAAAAGAGTGATTTATGAATGTATGACTTGTTTCCGTTTCCGAGCTGTTTCTGCTCAACAAATTATGTCCGACTTGCCAGCAGACAGAGTCAAGCCTTCGAGACCCTTTGAAAGGGTAGGCATCGACTATGGTGGCCCTTTCTTTATAAAATCTTCCCGCCTCCGAAAGGCTCCTATCACAAAGTGCTACATGGCGGTTTTCATATGCATGACCACAAAGGCCATCCACTTAGAGCTAGTGCCCTCCTTATCCACTGAAGCCTTTCTGCTCACCCTGAAGCGTTTCATTTCACGTAGGGGAATTCCTACCGTCATCTACAGTGACAACGCCACCAATTATGTAGGCGCCAGAAATCATTTGAAGGAATTGCGCGAATTCTTCTCTAATTCCGATTTATCCGATCACATCAAAACATTCGCTTCTGAAACCAGCTTCGAGTGGAAGTTCATTCCTCCTCGCAGTCCCCATTGGGGAGGTCTGTGGGAATCCGCTGTCCGTGGTGCCAAAAGACACCTGCAACGTATCGCTGGAAACGCTCAACTCACCTTCGAAGAGTTGAGTACCGTTCTCACCCAAATTGAGGCAATCCTAAACTCTAGACCATTGTGTCCTATATCTAGTGATCCCAATGACTTCCAAGTCCTAACTCCCGGCCATTTCCTGATTGGTTGTCCTTTAACCTCCTATCCTGACCACAATGTCACACACCTGCCTGAAAACAGACTTGCATACTGGCAGATATGTTCTCAAATGCAACAGTACTTCTGGAAAAGATGGACTACAGAGTACTTAAACCGTTTACAAAATCGGCCCAAATGGCTAGCCCCTTCTAAGAATCTCCAGGTCAATGATTTGGTCTTGTTGAAGGAAGATGATACTCCTCCCCTCCACTGGCCTTTGGCAAGAATCGTCGAGGTTATTCCTGGCGTGGACCAAAGGATCCGTGCTATAAAACTTCGTACCAAAGAAGGCACATTCGTCAGACTGATCACCAAGGTTTGTCCTCTGCCCAGTGCAAACTCCAGTCCGTAATCAAGCGGACCAACCTGCACACAGTTGCTTCGTTGATTGCGTTCTCGGGTTGTCTTCCGATGGTAGTATCGTCGCGCCATTTCAATCGCGTTTCGTTCCACCTTTCCTTGCTTTTCCTTCATATTGAAATCAGAGATTTCAACGGGCGGGAGTATGTTGAAACCACAAACGTTCAATAATTTGTTATTTTTCACGTATTGTATTCAGAACACATCCAAACAATTATTTTAATTAAAATTAAATAGGCTGGGCTTGTTTCTACGCAACTTGTTTTAGATATAAATAAATAAATGTCAGTGTCACTGTCAAACAATTTTTCCAACCAAAGCGGTCTCCCAGTTAAGACCTAAATGTTTAAGTATTTACAGAAAGTAATTCATCACGTCCTTCCTGCATAAGTGCATTTCTTTGTATAAAGTTTAAAGTTAAAGATAAGTTTGTTATTTTATAGTGTTTATAGTGTTTTGGAAACTAAAAGGAGAAAAAAGTAAGATCATTCATTAATTATTAGTTCATACTGAAAGGCTTGTCCCTATTTATTGTTTCCTCTATATATTTCTGATGTCAGTTGTAGTTTATTAAATATTACTGGATTGTTGACGAGATTGCAGTGTATTTATTTTTGCCCAGAACCGGCGACTACGGAGACGCAGTCCGCTAATCGAAGGCAGATTTATCCAAACTGTGTTACGGTAAAACGGCCGTAACAATTGTTTTAAAAAAGCAATATAGATGTTCGGAATGATAAAAAACCTGCAAAAATCTTATGTTTTGAATGGTAGACATTAACTGTCATTCTTGTCAGAAAAACCACTTCTTGTTCGCTACACTGACCTTAGACTGAACTCCTCTATTGTGAAAAATAAGATATATTATGAAAAATACCTCCGGGCTTGATTTACTATTAATGACTGAGTAAGTACTAATAAAATTATTGTAAGGTCCTTCGCACTCCAAACTCCTTTGGAATTGCCATCCTCATCTCTTAACTTGTACGCCCATAGAGATAATCTCTTCTTAATATAAAACGGACCCACATATTTAAGAGCGAGTTTATGAGTAAAATACTTAGAAGCATCCGATAACACATAATGCTTCTTGTTTGGGCGGGAAATAAGTGGACTGTATTATTTTTTCTTTCTATTTGGTTCAATACATGAATTAATATCGGCAATAAAAAGTGAAGCAAACAATAAAGAAATCATATAAAAAATGAGGAAGCATATAACACTTACCCTTGTTATTCCAGCAGGTCTTCTTGTCGGTACCGACTGAGTATGAAGATAGGACCACGTAAATTGTAAATTCTGGGGTTACACACTTTATTTTAATGTAAAAATGATTTTTACCACGAGCGACCATATATATCGTGCACCGTTCAAACGCTACTCTGGTCTCTTTTCAAATCTAGTTGGCGCGCGCCGAACTATGCCTTGACTTGGGGGCAATGCTAAATGCTTCCAAAATTTACTTAAAAATGATTGCCGTGGGGATTGAACATGCCGCCCACCAAAATGGAACATTTTAGCACTAAATAGAGATTAATAATAATAATTAGAATAATCGGCGTTCAATGATTTAACATGAGAAGAGAGAAAAAGAAAAATTTACATTTAAATTGAATTCACTGAGTGAAACGGCTAACTAAAACTTAAATATAATGAGAAAAATAAATAAATAATAAATAAAAAAAGAAGAAATTAATTGTGTGGCAAAGGACACACCTTTGAAACAGGTCGCTTAAATTCACCTTTAGCGGTGCGCAATGTGATAACCCGAATGACTTTATCCGCGCCGCGGTGAACTTCTGTGACACGAGCCAGTGACCATTTTAAAGGAGGCAAATTATCATCCTTTATAAGAACTAAGGTATCCTTTTCAACAGTAGTACCCGGAAGTGTCCATTTGCTCCTCTGATGAAGTGTATGAATATATTCTCGATGCCACCTGGTCCAGAAATCTTGCTGAATTCGCTGAACCAGCTGCCAACGAGAGAGACGCCCTAGCTTTATATCCTGGAGGTCAGGATCTATAAGGGTACCTACAGGTGTGAAAGTTAAAAAATGGGCTGGAGTGAGTGGAAGGAGATCATGAGGATCAGAACTAATTGGACAGAGGGGTCTAGAGTTTAGAATGGCCTCTATTTGCACTAGAACCGTATATAATTCCTCGTAAGTGAGGATCTGATCGCCTATAACCCTAGAGAGGTGAGTTTTAACTGATTTAATGCCTGCCTCCCACAGACCTCCGAAATTGGGTGCTGAGGGAGGATTAAAATGCCACTTAATGCGCTCCCTTTCAGTAGCATCTTGCATGGCTTGGTCCAGTTGCTTACGAGCCCCAACAAAATTTGTTCCGCAATCGCTGTATATATTATTAACGGAACCCCTACGAGCAATCAAGCGACGAAGCGCGGCAACAAATGTGTCTGTGGATAGGTCTGAAGCCAATTCTAGATGAACAGCCTTTGTGGCCATACAAACAAAAAGAGCGAGATAAGCCTTATGAGTTTTGGCTCCACGAGATCGTCCAAGCGTTATACAAAAGGGTCCCCCGTAATCCACACCAATATTTGAGAAGGGTTTCCCTTGAGCTAAACGAACAGAAGGTAAATTGCCCATTAAGAGCTGACATGAAGTAGGGTTAGCTCTAAAACATTTTATACAACGGGAAATTACTCTACGTATCGATCGTTTTGGGGCGAGGATCCAGAACTTCTGGAGAAGTAAGAAGTGGAGAGTTGGCAGTCCAGGATGAAGATATTTCCGATGATAGTATTCTATAAGTCGATACGTGAAGGTATGACTGCTGGGTAAAAGAATAGGGTGCTTTTTATGAAATGACAAACTAGAGTGAACAAGTCTACCGCCCACCCTGAGCAGTCCTTGATCATCTAAGAAAGGGCTCAATTTTCGCAAGTACTTTGATACGCGAAGATTCTTTTGAAGCAAGAGTAAATTTTATGAGGTAGACAAGAGCATTATCAAAATCACTTTCTGAAAATGAATCAAATCGTGCATAAGTGGGATTACGTGCATTAAGAATAAATCTAAGTACGTAGCAAATTATTCGTTGTATTTTTTCAAGGCATGAAAAATGAGATAAAATAATATGAATAGGGGATTGATCTAATTCAACTTGACAAGCAGTTTTGCGTAGTTCTTCAGAAACTTCGGAAGCTTCAAATTTAGATAGAGAGGTAGGCCAACCATCGTAAGTTTCACATAACCAAGGTGGTCCCGCCACCATAGGGAATTATTGAGAATTTCTTGAGGGGATATGCCTCTTGAGGCAGGGTCTGCAGGATTGTCTGCGGACGTAACATGTCTCCAAATAGAGGGAGGAATCTTCTCTTGGATCAATGTCACCCGGTTTGATACGAAAGTAGCCCATTTGTGGAGAGAGCTTCGTACCCAAGAAAGTACAATGGTGGAATCTGTGTAAGTGGACACATTTCTAATCTGTAATGAATCTAGAAGATTTGTCTGTACAAAATGCATTAATTGAGACAACAATAAGGCCCCACATAATTCGAGTCGAGGTAAAGAGATTTTTTTGAGAGGAGCTACCCGGGTTTTGCTACACACTAAATGTGTTTTGACATGTCTCCAAATAGAGGGAGGAATCTTCTCTTGGATCAATGTCACCCGGTTTGATACGAAAGTAGCCCATTTGTGGAGAGAGCTTCGTACCCAAGAAAGTACAATGGTGGAATCTGTGTAAGTGGACACATTTCTAATCTGTAATGAATCTAGAAGATTTGTCTGTACAAAATGCATTAATTGAGACAACAATAAGGCCCCACATAATTCGAGTCGAGGTAAAGAGATTTTTTTGAGAGGAGCTACCCGGGTTTTGCTACACACTAAATGTGTTTTGATCTTACCATTCTCGTCTTCAGACCGTAAATAAATTACAGCGGCATACGCCTTTTCTGAGGCATCACAAAATCCATGAAGATCATAGTTACAATTATGAGGAGAAGTTATTTGTCGAGGAATATGCAGTGAGGATAGAGAAGGCAAATTTGTCCTAAAACTACGCCAGAAATCAACAATATTATCTGGTGGAGATGAGTCCCACGGAATTCCAAGAGCCCAAAGTGATTGGACTAGTATTTTGAGAGAAACCGTTACAGGGGAGAGAAATCCTAACGGATCAAAGATGTTTGCGAGTTCAGAAAGTATTAAGCGCTTAGTACAGCACTCATTGTTACTTAAGACATTATAACACAAGAAATCTTGAGAAGGGTTCCAACAAAGTCCTAAAATTTTAAGAGTAGTTTGACTATCAAAGTCAAACGAGGGCAGATCAACTTGTAAATCAGCAGCCGGCAAGGATGAGAGAAATTGAGTATTATTACTGGCCCATTTACGCAGGTGAAAGCCACCGCTAGATAAAAGGGCAATAAGCTCCTGTTGAACAGTGAAGGCTTCTTCTAAAGAACTACAACCAGAAACAATATCATCAACATATATATCCGTACGTAAAATTTGAGAAGCAAGAGGGTATGAATGTTTATACATATCAGCTAAATGGAGAATAGTTCGAATGGCTAAAAAAGGCGAAGAAGTGATACCATAAGTGACTGTTTTGAGACGATAATCTTGAATATTGCCAGAAGGATTAAAACGCCACAAGATGCGTTGATAGTCACGATGAATCTGCTCTATAAGGACCTGGCGAAACATCTGCTTTATGTCCGTGGTGAAACATACATTGTACGTACGAAATCTAAGAAGAATTGATTGGATATCTTGTTGAAGCTTGGGGCCTGAAAGCAGGATATCGTTCAAAGAAAGACCATTGGAGCCTTTCGCGGAAGCATCAAATACGACCCTAAATTTAGACGTATCTGACTTAGCAATACAATGATGAGGGATATAATAGCTAGAAGAAATAAGTTCACTGCCGTGACCGGGTTCCATATGATCGGAATTTAAATAATCTTCCATAAAATCTTTATATTGAGTATATAATTGAGGATTTTTTACCAAACGACGTTCTAAAGATAAAAATCTTCTTAGAGCGATGTCCCGAGAATCGGAGAAATCATATGGGGTATTACGAAAGGGGAGAGATACTACAAAACGTCCAGTAGAGTCCTGACGTATGGAGTCTAAAAATATTATTTCGGCTAAGAGATCATCAGAAGATGAATGAGAGCGAGAGGGTATGGAATCAATTTCCCAAAATCTTTTAACTTCACTTTCTAGAGATAATTCTGCGGAAGTAAAGAACGAATGAGCAGTCTGATTTGAGGTATGATTGACTTTTCCCATGATTACCCAACCAAAACTCGTGTCTAAAGCAACGGGTTTATCGATTGAAGACTTATTAAAACCACCTTGGAGAATATTAGCAAACACGTCAACACCTAGAAGCATGTCCACAGGAAGGGAATGCATGAATTGAGGATCCGAAAGTCGTAAGTTTGCGAATTCCTGAAAATTATGCTTAGGTATAGAGACACTGGGCATATCAGAGCAAGTTTGTGGCAAAATAACAAAGTCTAGAGTAAGAAGAGGTTCAGGAGCATATCGTGGTTTAATAGTACAAGTGACTCCTTGTGAAGCCTGAGAAGAGATCTGACCCACACCCCTTATCTCCAAAGAGAGAGGAAAGTTCTTTAAGCCCAGTTTATTACAACATTTAGCAGAAATGAAGTGACTCTGACTGGCACTATCTAGAAGAACTATAACAGAATGAAAGCGACCTTGGCTATCTTTAACATCATTCATAGCGGTAGACAACAATACTGTACTATTTACGCGAGAGAGTAGGTTGACTGAAGTTTCAACATTAGAACGAGCAGCCAAATGGGAAGCGCTAGTTGATGCAACTGGAGTAATCGGAGCATTGTTTGGAAGAGCTTGTGAAGTAGTAATTGCATCAAAGTGTAAAAGAGTGTGGTGCCTGCGTGAACATTTTCGACAACGCAGTTGAGAAGGACAATTAAAATTGTTATGTTTGTAACCAAGACAATTTGTACACCAATTCTTGGATTTTACGAAATCATATCTTTCGTTAGGAGACTTAGCTAAGAAACCTTGACAATTGTATATTAAATGTTGCTGATGGCATAATTGACAATTTATTTTAGACTCAGACTGGGTGGTAAATGCACTACTAATTCGCTGTTTTTGAGGGGTGTGTTTTGAAGTGCTTTTAATTTTAGGTGAAGAGAACCTTTTAGGAGAAGGAACAATAGTTTCATTCCCATTATTTGCAAGTGAGCGCGCATTGACATCAACTTCAGAAATACGAACACTATCCATAGCGTCACATTGAGTCTCTAAAAACTCTATAAGCGTAGTATAATATTCATCAGCAGGTAAATTATCCTTATATTGCAGCTCAAAGCGAGTTTTAGTATTATTATCTAATCTATCTAACAACATATTGTAAAGTATGAAATCGCAATTCTTGACATTATAACCTAAATTTAATAAAATGGCCAAGTTCTTCTCAAAACTATCAGTCAACCTACGTAAAGCCTCATGATCATCTGAACTGTCCATTGCAGAAGTAAATTTTAAAGCATACCAATGGGAGCGAGAAATTAACAACTTTTTATCAAAACGCTTTCTGAGTCTATTGTATGCTAGAACATAAGTATTACCTCGTAAAGGTACACTAGAAATGAGATCATAAGCAACTGAAGAAGTGGATGTCAATAAATAATTAAACTTATCTATATTCGTTAAAGAATCATTATTATGTACCATTGAATCAAACATATCAATAAACGTTTGCCAATGTTGATAATCTCTGTCAAAGACAGGAACAGTGAGTTTGGGCAATCTAACAAAACAATTAGATCTAAAAGTAGTCACATTTTGAGTAGAGTTTTGATTAATATTATTATCACTAATATCGTCTTCGAATAGTTGAGTATAAACTGCTTGAACATGATAATAGTTATTATCAAAATCTGTACGAGCGATATTATGTGGCTCTAAGTCTGCACCTTCCTGTGTAGACACAATACAAATTATGCCATTATGAGCTCTAAGAAAATCATCAAGAATATTTTCGATATGTTTATACCTACATTTAAAATTATTTTGTAAGCCTGTATTTGTGCGAGCGTCGTTAGCAATTGTTAATAGAGCATTTAAGTTGAGAATTTCACTTTGACGTTGAGCAATTAATAATTTAAGTTTCTTAGCTTCAGACATTACGAGTATTTATAAAGGTAAACACTTGACAATGAGAATAATTAATGAAATATTATTTAAATCAAAAGCATATAAAGAGAGAGAGAGAGCGAACGTAAATGCTTTCGCAAATAAGAGAATTATTTATATCGAGCGAAAAGATGCGAAAACAACGAGTTATATGGAGATTCTTTTGACAAAATAACATTCACTCAATTATATCAAGTATTAAATAATAGTATTTGTGTGAGAGGGGAATATAATTACGATATAGAGATTAAGCAGTGCACTTTAATAATTATTGAAATAAAATATATTCAATGAGAGAATGTTCATAAAAATATGTAAATATAACGTGGACTTCTTCCAGCTGATTTACTGTATCGGTCACTGGCCAGGTCAAGAATAAAATTCACAGATGCGTCAATTAATATGCGCGTTCGGTACCTACTGTCTAGACTTACCGGAAAAGATATTGAATAAAATGTCGGCCACAAAAGGGATTTAATTTTATCAACAGGTGTTCAAAAATTAATAAATCATAAATTATGGGATTTTAAGGGCTGAAAATATCCGGAAAAATCCGGTTCGAAGGACCAAGATGTTTGGGCGGGAAATAAGTGGACTGTATTATTGTTTCTTTCTATTTGGTTCAATACATGAATTATTATCGGCAATAAAAGTGAAGCAAACAATAAAGAAATCATATAAAAAATGAGGAAGCATATAACACTTACCCTTGTTATTCCAGCAGGTCTTCTTGTCGGTACCGACTGAGTATGAAGATAGGACCACGTAAATTGTAAATTCTGGGGTTACACACTTTATTTTAATGTAAAAATGATTTTTACCACGAGCGACCACATATATCGTGCACCGTTCAAACGCTACTCTGGTCTCTTTTCAAATCTAGTTGGCGCGCGCCGAACTATGCCTTGACTTGGGAGCAATGCTAAATGCTTCCAAAATTTACTTAAAAATAATTGCCGTGGGGATTGAACACTTCTTTTATACAATTTGGTTTGGAAGAAATTCCACTTGACGACACCTTAGATTATATCTCTGACAATTCTTCTCGCCTGCGCTCTGAAGCATTTTACGTATATAATTATGCAACTGCTTAAATCCTACATTCTTAGTACGAAATTCTTCCGTTCCGTCTGAAACTTGATTGTCAAAATCATCTGTCCGGTAGATTTGTCTGATAATACCAAACTTTGCAAAATATACGCTCATCCCACGTTCGGTGGTTGTCACTGACGTGCATCGATATCATTGTCTTAATAGTACTTTTCATCACTTGACAAGCGCAAGCGCAGCCACCATTTTGAAAGAGCGGGAGTTTAAAAGTTTCTTACTGTTTTGTGTAATAATAGCTGGTAATGCACTATTATCTCCACAAACAAATCTATCATTAATAGAAATTATCGATGGTGCGGTACATGTTGAGAAATCCGTTGAAGCGTATATTTATAAACGATAAATTAACTCCAATGTTAAAATGTTATATACCTGGAAATGTTAAAGTCACTTCGACATCGATTAAAAAGGTGCATCCTTTTTTATCGAATAAAAACTTCTCTTCCTCAATATCTAGTAAGCGGACGTCACTTTTACACAATGACAATGAGTCGCAAGTTTGGTTACTTATAATATCACAGCAATGAAGTGTTGGCAAAACTGCAAAAACTGTCAATTAGTCTGTCAGGTTTTTGAATTTTAAACTTATAGTGCTTTTATTTTGATTCGCTGTGGTAATTATTTAACTTTGTTGATATAAAAACCCAAAAGTTGAATCGTTTTGGTGAAGTTTCGACACAGCAAATTACGACATATATCCAGAAATATATACCGCAATCTACAAAAAACACAAAAGCTTCAATCTGGAGACAATTTATGGAGTTTTGTCAAGTTCGAAAGTATGAATTGTCTGAAATAATTCCATTACACGAAGTAGCAAATATATTAAAGGATTGGGCCTATAATATGAAAAAGAAAAATGGAGATGATTATAAAGAATATGCGGTTAAATCAATTTGGAATTCGACTGCGAAGATGGTACAAGAAAAATATTTCTGTGAGTACAATATTAAATTTAATCCTTTTGTCGACATAACTTTTAAAGAAGCTCGTGATGCGAGAAATAGTAAACGGAAAGAATTACAAGCTATTCCAGCGAAAAGGAAGGTATGTTCTGCAGCATTGGACAAGAAAGATATACTGAAAATGGCAAAATTGTGGAATGCAGAAGAACCAGATGGACTACAAAAATGCTTTTTTCATATAGCTTCTTATGAATTAGCTTGGAGGGGAGGAGAAGCTGTAAACTGTAAAATATACCATTTTAAAGAAGAAAAAAACCACGATGGAATTCCAACAAATAGATATGAATATAATTCAATATTTTCGAAGACGGCACAAGGTGGATCGAAAAAATTGACCGACAGCAAATGGTTAGTAAAAAATGAAATGGATGTAAGTATTTGTCCCGTTAGATTATTAAAATTACAAAAAAGAAATGAATACATAACATCCGATCGACTTTTTTTAACTCCAAACCCCTTTTGGAAAAACACAAATTCTAAAGGTTGGTATAAAAATGTTCCACTAGGTTCTGATTTCTACTTGGACCAAAAATTCTGCCACTAAAATTGGACTCAACATCACAGATAATAGAATTACCAATCATTCAAATCGCGCTAGTACAGTGTCTCAATTAGCAAAAGCAGGAGTAATTAAGTGACCAACAGCTTATAAAGATAACGGGACACTCATCATCTTCTTCAATTAAACCCTATCTCCAAGTTGACCATGAACATCATGAGAATCTTATTAGTTCCTTACGATCCTCGAGTCCGAGAAATCAAAATGAATATTACACATGTGTGAATACCACAGAAGAAAATTAAAGTTTAGATACATTAGGCAATGCACAATATATATAACATCGTTATATATTACCAAAGTTTATTATCAGTTAGAAATGGCAAAATATTTAAAATAATATACAGCTTTTTCTATTCCCGGTCGTGGATATTTTCATTGTAATAGATTACTCTTTGGCTTAACTAACGCGCCGGCAACATTTCAGTTAGTAGTTGACAAGATTTTTGTTCCAGAGTTAGAATCTTCCGGCTTCAAATATTTAGATGATTTGGTAATAGTGAAAGAGATTTTTTTATTCTACACTACTGGAAAACCCAATTTTTGTGGCACTATCGGGACGGGAAAGTAGGTATTTGCACGGCTAGGCGAGAAAAATGGCAAAGAATGGCTAGGCAGGCAAAACAACTTCACAAAAATGGCAATAGATGACACCTGTTATAGACTATACTTGGTTTTAAACGGGCTGGTTGTAATTGATACGAGAATCGTACTTGAATTAATATTTTACACAATAGCCGTGGGGTATCTTCCGCAATATTTCCGCCACCGTTGTACTATTTAGTTTCAATTATAATATTTTTGTTCCTTACTTGTTGTTGCCAACTGTCAGCGTACGTAACTTCACTGTCAAAGAACAAGCACAAGTGTCATATGTTTATGAACTTGCTTCTTCTTTTTCATAACTGCGCTCTGTTGGTGCTATAAACTGAGCATTTTATTATCATAAACAGCACCCTATTATAAATGACGACGCGGCTGTCACTATTAAATTTCAAATTAATGCTTTAGGGTTGTGTTGCCATTAAAATTAAGATGGAAAACAGTGTGTTGCATAACATGGACGAATCCGACCCCAGTTATTCTACATTGGAAGAAATTACGCAAAAACCAAGACAGGCTACACTAAATTTGCTACCTGAAAAATCAAAGGGAAACTATAACCAAATATATAAACATTTTATGGAATGGTGTTTATTGTGTAATATTAAAAGGTTCAGCGAAAGTGTTATTTTTAACTCATCTGCAATTTTCTATGAGTCGTTTATCATAAAATTAAATGGTCCAGTCAAAATATTTCTTCCCACCTCTCTTTTTATCATTTTAGAATCTAATCATTTACGTGTAGGATAAAAACTATTGTGTGTTCCACGCCGCGAAAGTGGTTTTCCGGGCCTCCAAGTGGCCCGGCTCGACTACGCCTCGCCTGGCCATTCTTCTGCCGGCCCGGAAGACCAGTACTTTCGCGCCTAGGTACACAAATATCACTCGATTAGGAAAAGGGAATTTAATTCTAAATAAAGAAAAATGTCATTTTTGTCCCAGCGAATGAACATATTTAGGTTATATTATAGATCAGGATTATCAACAGATCCAGAAAAAGTTGGGAGCATTGTAGATATGAAGTCTCCACGTTCACCTAAACAAGTTTACTCTTTTCTAGGCATGTTTTCTTCCACATAGACGTTTTGTTCCAAATTTATCTTCGATGAAAACACCTCTTACTAATTTAATAAAAAAGAATATTAAGTTTAATTGGTCTGTCAACTTCTTTTTGAAAAAGTTAAACATGCATTAATTTCGTTACCAATTTTGTCATGTCCAAATTTTGAAAAACCTTTTGTACTGCATTGTGACCCGTACGGCTTAGGACTGGTTTTAATAAAAAAACATGATTGTAAAATATGTGTAATTTTTTATTCATCCCGTTCCTTGGATAAAAATGAACTTAAATAATCAGTTCTCACTTACGAAAAAATAACTCTTATGTGTCATTTGGTCAATTGAAAAGCTTAGATGTTATTTAGAGGTATTGGAATTTTCTGTAGTAACATATAGCTTTTTCAGTTGGATAAGTAATCTTAAGAATCCACAAGGTCACTTAGAGCGTTTGACTTTACGCCTTCCACAATATAATTTCAGAATAGTTCATAAATCTGGAAAAGAACATGTAATACCTGATTATATATCTCGTGAACCAATAGGTTTTGTTAGTAGCATAACAAATAATTGTGATTCACCTATAAATAAATGGCAGAAATGTTCATGGTATTTGAAAATGTGTGAGAATGTATGTTCTTATCCTTTCTTTGGTTCTTGGCGAGTTGATGATGATAATATTCTCTATAAATATGTCAATGATAACAATGTCTACGAACCTTTTGATAAATGGAAATTTGTTCTACCCAAAAGTCAAAGAGCTCAAATTTTATACGAATGACATAATGATCCAAAATCTGGTCATTTATGTGTTTATAAAACGTATCATAGATCCATGTCTAAGTATTTTTGACCTAAGTTATAATGTGATGTATCACGTTATGTTCGCAAATGCCGAACTTGTGCTGAACAATAACCGGGAACAACATAAAGCGCTTGGTCAAATGGGTTCAAAACCGGAAATAAGTCAATGTTGGCAATATATTTCGACATATATGATGGGAGCTTTTCCTCGAAGTACAGCTGGTCATCGTTTTTTATTAATTGTAGATTATTTAGTAAATTCACATTACTTTTTTCTCTAAGGACAGGTACTGGAAAAAAGTTGCTACTTTAATAGAAAACAATATTTTTATGCTGTTTGGAGTTCCACAATTATTACGTTCTGATAATGGTATTCAAGGAAAGACAAATGAATGTGAGAAACTTCTTAAGATAACGTTATATTTTTAACTAATCCATTATAAGATCCATCTCCTAATTTCACTGAACGTTATACAGGGTATTTAAAACTATAATTAGATCGTTTATTTCAGATAACCAAAAGCAATGGAATGTTAATTTACAAAAATGGGGTTATCCCTTAGATCTGCTAGGTCTGAAATTACAGAACCCTATTTTATGAATTTTGGAAATGAAATGGGTACAGATGGAAATTATTTCAAAAAAGAGACAAATCATTCCTGGATATTCCCCATTTGAAAAATCTTTTGGACACAAATTCTATTAATTCTGGAAGTACAACTTTAATGGACTCAGAAAACATTAACTCTAAAAAACTTGAAGGAAATTATAACAAATTGAAATCTATTCACAAATTTGTCGAGCAAACATTAAAAAAAGCTCATGCTAACACAACATATTCTTATAATCTCAGATATAGACCAGTTCAATTTAGGAAATACAGTGATATATTCAAAAGTAACTTCGAATTTTCGATAGTAGGTACACACAAACTCACTAAATTGTATATACCAAGTAGCTGTAACTGTACCGTTTTTTATTACATACTGAATATTTTGGCTCTCCCTCCCCCTCACTCTAGTTATGCTAAGAAACATAAACTCAACTGTATATTCCACAAACATATATTTCAAACATTAGAATATCTAGTAAAACTATGAATTCCGTGGTTTAGACAAATTAATTTAATGATATAATGTACAGAATCATGTTTTAATTGAGTAAAACAGGACATCGATTGACAAATGACACTTTTAGCTTACCAGGCTGTTGTTCCCAAGGTTCACCATCTACTTGCATTGGAGCCTTTTGTTTTAAGTGAATCTAGAAGTAAATTATAATCAAGTTAAATAACTGCACCTTTTGACAGACATTTAAAATTATTAGGGTTGTTATTTAGCACATGTGCCACGAGTGCTGAAAATGCTCTTTCTATTGCAGTTTTCAGTTTTGAAGACAACATAATTGCAAGGGAATGGAGGGTATATTTTTTTAATAAGAAATTTATTCACTTTTTTGGCACATACGAATAAAATCAACGGCCAAGCACTATTTAGTACCAAAGTAAGTACCTAAGTAACTAAGGGTAGATAATTATTAAACCTCTTGTATGGATATAATTACTCTTTTTTATTAACGGTCCAGTAACATATGCAAAAAACTATATTCATTGAATGTATTTGTCACTAATATCAATGTAGTTCATAGTTATCGTTATTGCAACTATTAGCACATCTGTAAAGTATACCTAACAAACGATCTCAAATCCCCAGAGGAAATAGATGAAGCCACCAATACAATAATTAAAAATAAGCATGAAGCCTGCAAACAAGCTACACCCCATTTGAAAGCTCAAGTAGAAAAGCATTATATACACGTGGAAATAAAGAAAATTATACTGATGAAGCAATAGTGAAATGGCACCGAACACAAATTCCGAGTGACAAAACAATTTATAATACATAAGTGACAGCAACTTTTCAAACTACATTATAAGCAATAAAATCGCTCTTACAATTCCATTTGACGACCTATCAAATTGATCCGTAAACAACTAAGTAATATATCCACTAAGAAAAAAGCAAAACATCTTCATGGGCTAGAAGCAGTCGAGAAAATGCAGAATTATTTGCACAACACCTAACCATACTATTTTCTCCTGTCTCTAATGATAATTTGCAACGAAACGCACTAAATTGCCAGACAACAATTTGAATATGACAGACATATAAGGAATAGAACCAGTGCCTTCTAAAGAAATCAAAAAAAAATTTCTTGTAAGTAACAGGACAGCAAGGAAAGGTGTTACAACAACAAACATTTTATGTTATACTTAAATAAATTGAGATATCTACAAAAGAGTTTCAAAAAATCTGAAATAATAATCGTTGCAAAATCTGGGATTAACCGACATTTCCTCATAAAGACCAATGAGTATGATATAATTTATATCAAAATGACTGGAGTTAATATTGTACCGCATCCAACCTCATCTTAATCTTATTGCTATCAGTTCGGTTTTCGACATGAGTATTCTACAATACAACAACTCCATACAATTAACGAAGCCATAATATACTGTTCTGCAGCTGTTTTTCATGAGCCAACCTTTTGGAGCCAACCTTTTGACAAAATAGTTTCGCGTGTTCTACTTCTCGCTCAAATCATATTGTTTGGGAAACCTACCAAACAAAGAAAAAATGTAACATATTTTTTATCAAATAATAAAATCAAGTATCCATAAATTGCCCAAATTTCAGTCTCTGATCTATTTATAGACTACTATTGTGAGTATTACTTCTGATCGCTGCAAAATGTTCGAAATTTCCTACAATGTATGTAATTAATTTTCAATAACGTCAATCATATGCAACCAACCATACAACATACAGTTTCTCTAGTTGCCTGATACATCAATTCAATAAATCTTGTTTTTTGTGATTGGTCAAACAAGGAAAATGGCAGCTGTTAGCCACTTCCGCCTTCTTCTTGATTTGAAGTTCTCTCCTAGCGACACATCTTTCGAGATATAGAAGTAAAGCAAGGAACATCCCTTTTTTAACAAATAGCAGTGTTAGTTCATAACGACAGTACAATTTAAGTGTTAGTTCAACAGGAATTAAGTGATAATAAGCACAAGGCAGTTTTTTTACATAAGTAGTACAAGTTTTTAAGGTAGTTCAATCAATTAGTGAATAAAGTAACCTGGAAATTCTCCATTTTTGTTGCACATTGGATTAGATTTGAAAAGGTTAAGTTAGTTCGTTGAATTTACTCATTCGTATCATTTACAAATGCTGTAGTTTTAAAAAGAGTTATGACAGTTTTATCGAACTAGTCCACTAGCCAGGTTTATCAGTTAAACCTACTGAAATTGGTGTAAAAAGAAAAAGCGAAACCCTTTTGATCCACATATTTAGCCGAAGGATATTTCAGAAGAAAGTTAAAGATGGAATTTCTCAGTTCCCTTCAAACCGGAAATTCCACAGGATATAGTACTTGAAGCAATATTGTACATTATATACACATAAGACCTTCTTATATAATATACCATATTTGCACTATATGTATGTATATATGTACGTTTTTTATATATAGAGGTAGGAAAAAACTTTTATTGTCAGGACTTGGTTTTCGCCTGGTATGTCTAACTTTCTACCATCCTTCGTAGATATCGTGGTACGTTCATTTTAATGAGAGCTTTCATAACACAATCCCACCTAGCAGAATTGAAAGCGTTCTGGATATCCAATGTTGCTACCAGGAGGTACTTATTTGTGTCTCTATACCATCTGGTTCGTGCGGTCGCGGCCTTGGCTGTGCTGCCGACGAGGTCAATCGCATCGAGAGTGGAGCGACCTTTTCGGAACACATATTGGTTGCCAGAAAGTAGCGGTTCGACTGCTCTGTTTTGGGCCTCCAACATTAGGCATGAACCGTGATAGGCTTGCTCTTACCACATATGCCTTGGCACTTACATGCTGTTTGAAGTTGAGTCGGGTATCAAGCATCACTCCCAAATACCGAATGAACGGTTGTGATGTGATTTCGTGCTATCCAACTCCTAGCGAAATGGTTTCCGCCCGCTTCCTGCTGATTATTAACACTGCCTCGGTCTTGTGCTGTGCTAATTGCAGTTTTACCGTATTCATCCACTGGTTGACTCTCTAGAAGGTGATGCCAAACGATAGATTTATCTCATCAAGATGCTTTGCGACTATTACTACTGCCACGTCGTCTGTATATGCCGCGCGTTTAACATTATCTGGCAAGACTAGTCTCAGGAGACAATCGTACATGGTATTCCACAAAATAGGGCCTAGAACGGAACCTTGGGGTACTACACCCAGTTATTTTGTATTCCCTTGTACCGTTCTTCGTGTCGTATTTTAAGAGCCTGTCTCTAAAGTAGCTCGCTGCCATCCGATGCAGGTATCCTTGTACGGTTTTTCTTTCAAGCTCGTGCATAATGTAGTCCCAATTAGCAGAATTGAAGGCATTCTTAATATCCAGTGTAACTACGAGGCAATACTTCTTACCACTATTCCATCTGGTTCCCGCGATCGCATGCTTGGCTGTAGTAACGACCACATTGACCGCGTCTAGTGTTGACCGTCCTTTATGAAAATGAAAGCCATACTGTTGTCAGCTTGGAGCAGTTCAGCTACTCCTTAAATTCTTTGATGAATTATTCGCTCTAGTATCTTGCCTGCTGTATCTAGCATGCAAAGCGACCGATAAGATGACAGTTCATCTGGTGGCTTTTTCCCAAGTAGTACCAGTCGTTGTTGTTTCCACTTACGAGGAAAAGTTCCATCTTTGAGACATGTGTCATAAAACGCCTAGGAACAAGGCCGGTGCTTTGATAGCTGTTTTCAAAGCGATGTTTGGAATCCCGTCTAGTCCCAGTGCTTTATTGTTCCCTACTCGATTATATGCTTCCATCAGCTCGCCCTCCGTCATTGGCGGGATTTATTCAAAATCACACTGCTCTTCTGAGTAGTAAAATTTTCGTTGTTGAGGAAAAACCGCGGTGAAGATCCTCTGTAACAGTTGTGGGTGATGGTATTGGTTGGTTTTTCAGGCGGATCATGGGCACTTTATACGGTCTGCCGCACGAATCCTTCTCTATCTCATTTATAAGCTCCACCCAGCATTTCCTTTTGCTATCTTTGATAGCATTGTTCAAGTTTCACCGTGCTTTTTTGTACTCTGCCACCAGTTCAGCAGAGTTTTGTCGTTCAGCAGAGTTTTTAGCGTAATCTATGCTTACATTTTAGAATTTGAAAAACAAAATTCAAAAAACCTAAATTCCAATAACCTATAATAAAATTGATCACACCATCGTAGTTGGATAAATTAACAAAATTCATAGTAACTTAACATCGTTATTTAATGTCTTTATAATATTGTTTTTCTGAAGTTTAATAATTTTTGGAGAATCTTGATCTATTATTTATTTTACAACTATACCATCAATCTAATTTAATTATGTAAGTAGTTTATATATAATATTTGTTTTTAAATTGTGACCATTGTTCAGTTTCTCGATATTATTTTTTGTTTTTGAAAAATAAAGCCGATATGTAGTACCTTTGGCCTTAATAATAATGTCAAGAGTAATAAAAATTTATTAAATGAGAGCAGTGTTTTTTCCTAAAAAATCATATATTTTCGAGCGAAGTTCTTGCCCGTTCAGAACCATAAGGAACTGACGGCATGGTAATACAACAACCACAAATATCAATTTTTGATTTTAGTCATTGACAATGAATACATAAGTATTCGAAAGCTCGGAAAATAAATATTTAAAAGAGTACACCTTGGTATCTTTTGCCACATACCCACAAAAAAATAATCCTAATTATTAAGTTGGCAAATAATTCACCTCAAATTATATATATATATATATATATATATATATATATATATATATATGTATATATTGATATGGTCTAATAATTATGTGATGTTTTTAATTGTTTAATTTTATTAGAATTTCCTTACGTTGTAGCGACAATTATTGTATACGTAGCTTAAGCAGCGTATTTTTATAATATTGCAAACAAAGCTTAAAACGGCATATATTATGTATATCATAAGTTGACAGTATTGTCAAAAATTTCCCGGCTATCAAATTGTAATTAATTGAAAGATAAATTTAACATAAAATACTCGAATCACTCTTCCTCAGGGTGGGTTCAATGCGCTATTGAAAATAAAAATTTTATATAAATTTCTTTGTTCTGTTTGATCTATCTAATAATATAATGTGACTGTTTGTCCAAGACTATAAAGGCTATTCAATTCCTTTTTTGACATTCACAACGTATAAATGACTTTTATGTCACCAATAATACACAATTGTCACTTTTTAAAATAAAATTTCTAAATTTGATAAATATGTTTAATTTTTATCAACGTTCTTGAATGGTTTGAATGTTATAAATGTGAGTAACAAATTTACAAGTATTTACAATTATAAATCAAATAAATTTTAAAATTTAGTTTTCTTTTTTTTACAACAATAAAGAACCAACTCGTATCTTCCCAGATATAAACTAAATGAACAACCTACAAACTATAACACCTTATCTCTAGTACCAAAAGTTTTATAAAGAATTTTTGAAAGAGTTCAATCAACTTCAAAAATTTCACTTGACTTGTCAAATATCCGAAATGCCTTTATTTTATTGTATCTTCAAATTATTTAATATTCTATGCGAATTGAAAAGTTTAGATGCATCTATAATTCAATTTATTTTTAAGGCCTGAATCTTTCAATTAAATAACAATTCTGGAGTGGACTCACCAGTATTCGATGATAACAGTCAGCTCGTACAATTCTAAAACCTTTAGAATTCCGGATCTTACACCTCTGCTTCAATCTTGACAACATTTTTTTTATCACTCACGCACATAATTTAAATGGGTTACCGAATAATGCTTTCTATTATTAATCACTGTTGAAATTTTTATTATACAAAATTTTTGAATAGATCTAAAATTATATGTTACTCTTTGGAGAGCTCCTACTTAGAAGTTCCCTCTTCGGAGGATTCAACGTTACTGAATATTTCTTTCAATCAACAACCCAAATTATATTGTGGTTACCAAACTTTCTCTTTTTTCAAAAAAAAACTAAATTTTTATCTCCTTATTATAAATAGATTTGGATATCTTTTATTAACTAAATACCTTAAAATGACTATTTATTTCTCTAACCTTGAATATCTTTTGAATTGTCATCGGAATGTCATCAGAAATTAAATAGTGCCAAATTTTATGTATACAGGGTTTTTCAATTATATCGAGTACATAGACAAAACAGGGTTTTCCAAAAGTATTGCATAAGAATATATTAAGTGAATTCTTTAAAATTTGAAATAGGAGTACTTTATTAAATTTTATTGTATTTTATTTTATATGAATTTAATTATATGTTATATCTTTGATTTCAATAAGGTTTTTTAATTTGCCCCAGTATATTTAAAAAAATTATTTAGGTTCAATAATGTCACACACAATATCTCTTTTAATTATAAAATTTTTTTAAATGAGCACTCAGCTTCTCAGGATGTTGAGTTCATATGATTCCTTTAACAATTAGTGCCAGAACTTTCTTTTTCTTTTTTTCTCGTTTATTGGCTTTGGGAGTTGGATCCCATTCAGCCACGAAATAAGTAATATGACATAAAAAGGGAAACAAAGGACATGTCGCAGCAAACATATTTACTCATATCCGTCACACATCATTCATTGCCCTATACAACAGAATTCGTAGAAAACGAAGAAGAAAGGATAATAGACATGGACACTCTTTTCACGCTAAGGTGCCCGTCATAGCGACTTTATTTACAACACACAATAAAGGCAACGGTAAGGGGGTATATCATTGTTACAAAGGAAAGACAATAGGTATACTACAACTAACCTCTACCATCCTACATCTAAAATACAGTTGTACTGATTTCTATATTTTTCTTTTGGTACGTTTAAGAAATTCCTATAATATAGTGCGAACCATAGTATGTCGCCGACTGAGAAATAACAGAAACTTGACTTTGTGGGAGAGGAACCTTGTAGCTTGACTATTATGTTGACAGCTAAACATCCAATGATTATTATCATCATAACTTTGATTACAATCACACAATTCGGAGTCGCTCATTTTAATTTTATAAAGGTATGCGCGTACTGTTGCATGACTAACGAGACATCTGAAGTACATAGCGTTAATCTTTCTTATAGGATGACTATGCTCCTCAAGTCTTGTGGATGGAAGAGTGGGGTGAATTTTGCAGTACGAGTTATTGCTTCTGTTGCAGAATTGTGACCATTCTATTTCCCAATTGTGTCTCATACTCTCCTTTCTTGAGCAAATGACGTCACTCCAAGGTAAACAAAGATCTTCCGATCCGGAAAGAACTGCGGCTCTCGCTAGTTGATCAACTTTTTCGTTTCCAGAGATTTGAAAGTAGCCTTTGACCCACATAAACGTTACAGACTTGTTAAGTTGTCTTAATTCAACTAATATGCATAATATTTTTACGATTATACTATTGCGATATATACTTCTTGCAGAGTTTTTAATGGCTGTTAAAGCTGACTGGGAATCCGAAAGGATGACAAAGTTTTGATATCGGAGATTACTGTATAAAGCCCAATATAGTGCATAATATATGGCCAATAGCTCTGCAGTGAAGATTGAGCAATGACAATTTAATTTATATTGTAGTATTATTTCCTCGTTAGATATGTATACAGCACATCCCACACCTAAACAAGATTTGGACCCGTCTGTAAATATTTTGCAGAGATTACCCAGCTTTCCAAAGTATTCTTCCATAGTTGTGCAATAACTACTTGGTACGTCGTAATTAGGTATAACTACTGTGCACGAAAAAAAAAATATGTCATAAGGCGCTGAAAAAGTACTTTGTTCGTCTCTGTTCTAATTTACTTCGGGTTAATTAGAGGGAATGTATTTTTGGCTTTGCGAAGGACCACTACGGCCGTTTGTCACTGAAGTAACGATGAACCGTAGAATGAAATTAAAACACTGATATCACGTTATGATTTATATTGTCATGAAATATAAGTTATTTACTGTTGCTTCGACAATTAAGAATTCACTTGACTTTTCGCGATAACTGAAAGTATTGTGCACATACTATGTTGGTTTATTAAAAGAATAAAGATTACGGACACATGGTGGTTCCCGGGTTAAAAACGCCGGCTGGTTTTACGAAGTTGTAGCATGTTATATGATGAAAGAGGGTGTCTGAGAAGTGTGAAAGCTATCTGGGAAGTGAGTAAAAATGAGGCTATTTTCGTATTTATATGTTTGATGACGTAGGATCGAGGAATGAGTAAACTATTAGAAACTAGCCAATGGGATAAAAGTATTTTAAAAATGTAACGTTCGAACAACAAGTGAATGTTGCAGATATGAAGATGTTTTTTGTGGGGTTTTCAACGGTTTTGTAGATACAGATAACAGAGTTTGGAAGAGAGTTTTTATGAAGAGATAATATGTCGGGGACTTTGATATGTTCAGTAGAATTTCAGAAAACGATATTTATCTGTTTTTCTTAGGTGTTAGTAAATTTAAATGACTTTTTTAGTGAAGTAAAGAAATATTAACTGTTGAAAATAAGGATATATTTAGTTATGTATTTTGAGCATAATATTCGACTTTTATTATACAGGGGAAATTGATAGAATCACGGGAGAATTTGGTAATTAAAACCAAATTCGAACAGTCTCTATTATTTGACAGGTGTGATGTATTGGGATATGCAATAGCTAAAATTGGGAATTTTTATTTAGCCACCATTTTTCTGTTAGGTTGCTGACTGATAATTGACCTATCTTCTGTAGAAGTACTTTTTGGTTATTGGATGTACATTTAAGAATAAATTTTTCTGCAAGAAATAAGCGCCTCAGATGTAAAGGAGGTCCACCACATTCAGCCAACAGTGTGTTAGTAGGTGTGGATTTGAGAGTACCTAAAACCAATCGTAAAGCCTTGAATTGTATTCTATCTAATTTGATTAAGCGAGATTTTGTGGCTGAGCCATATAAAAAACTTCCATGATCCAAGATGGATCTCGTATAGGCCCTGTAGAACATAAGATTTGTTTTGGGGTCAGCGCCCCACTCGTAACGATTAACAACTTTCAGCATATTTAAACTTTTTTCACATTTGACAATACATTGGTTTATGTGATCATTCCAAGTTAGTTTTGAATCCAGTGTGATACCTAAGTAAGTATAATTTCTATTAACTGATATCGTCATATTAGTGAGTTGCAGGTTGGAAACAGCTGGTAGACGATGTCGTGTGAAGAATACAACAGAAGATTTTTTAGGTGAGAGGTGTAGACTTAGATCTGAGAAACATTTATTACAATGTTGCATAATGACTTTTAGAGTTTCAATGCACTGTTGATAAGTATTTTCCTTTAAATATAAACAGAAATCGTCTGCATATTGCAATATGTTGCACTCTATATCCATAACATGTACGTTTAAGGTATATAGGTTAAAGAGTAGCGGGCTTAGAACTGATCCCTGCGGTAAAACTTTGAAAACAAGTCGTGGTTCAAGAATTTGGTTGTTGCACCGAATAAATATTTGTCTATTCATAAATAGTTCAACCAAGACAAACGCGCATCTGGATGGAATACCAATTTGAATTAATTTATTAAAAAGAGAATGCAGTTGAACATTATCGTAAGCACCGGTAATGTCCAAAAATAATGCAGCAAGATAATTGTTTTCGGTAAACGTTGATTGAATATCTGTGACTAGATGTGCAATGCAGTCTACTGTGCCTCTTTTCCTACGAAAACCAAACTGTGTGTCTGGAAAAACATTATTGCTTTCACACCACCATTCCAGTCTAATTTTCATAATCCTTTCAAAAGTTTTTAATAAACAAGACATAAGGGCAATGGGTCTGAGGGCAGTTGAATCATTTAACTTCGGAACTGGAACGATAAGACATTGTTTTAGAGAGTCGCAATTGTCTCCTTTCATCAAGATATTATTATAGATTTTGCATAAGAACTGTAACGCTATGTCCGGCATGTTTCCTAGCATAAGGTAATTAATTCCGTCCATTCCTGGACTAGACTTTTTAGAAGTTTTAATACTTGTTTTTATTTCATTGATGTTTATCGGTGCTAGTAAACAATGTTGTTCTAGAGAATTAATAGGCCAGTCTATTGAATAATGGACGTGGTCGGGTGCAATTTTTTGAAGCATGTTTTCAACTAATGTTTCGTTGACTATACAAGATTTTTTAACACTTTGAACGTTATTAACCCTTCTCCATATGTCGCTTGGATGAGTTTGTCTGTTAAGTGAGGAGCAAAATTTGGCCCAATTTGTTCTTGATTTGGTTTTGAATAACCGTTTACACATAGCATCTAATCTTTTATATTCAATGAAGTTAGAAGGGTCTAAGTTTGTTCTGTAAGCTTTTAACGCATTTTTCCTAGAATTTGTCGCTGCGAGGCATTCTTGATCCCACCAGGGAATGTATTTAGTCGGATTATGAGTAGTTGATTTTATTACCTTACAAGACTTATTTGCAGCTGCCGTTATTGTATCAGTGAGAAAAGATATCATGGCGTTAGAATCGTTGCAAATAGGGACGGATTGAAATGATTCAATGATAGAGGTTTGATATAACTTCCAATTAGCATTAGACCATTTAGAAGTACGCTTAACCGAAAAAGTTTCCTTTTGGATATCGTTGATCACAATCCTAATAGGGAAGTCATCAGAACCATATGTGTCCGATGAAACGGACCACGTAAATGAAGAACACAATTTTGAAGATAAAATAGTCAGATCTACAGCAGATTTAGCTTGTCCTGGAGAAGAAATTCTTGTGGCTCAACCGTCATTAGCTACAGCTAAAGCAGGAAAATAATCTAACGCTTCAACTAGTATATTACCATCTGTCGAGCACGTCTCCGAACCCCAGATTCCGTGATGAGCGTTAAAATCACCACCGATGATACACTCGTGCTTAATCTGGTTAAATAAATTGATATAATCTTGTACAGTTGCTTTAGTTGTCGAAGGTTTGTACAAACTTATAATTGTCAATTTTTCATTACCACTAGTAATGTTAATACCACATACTTCTATTTTGGGATTGAAGTTATTAACAAATTCAATAATTTCATATTTAATTGAGTTTGATATGAATATAGCCACACCACCATGTCCTTTGTTTCTATCTTTTGTTATTATATTAAAATTTTGAAACCTTTTGACATCCGCTGGTTTATACCAGGTTTCGGATATCAGAGCAATATCAAAATTGTCTTCAACATTAAGTTGTGTTAACGAAAATTTATTGGAGTTTAAAGATCTGGCATTCCACTGAACTATTTTCAAGCTAGTATTGACCATGGTTAGTTGAATAAACTATCGACAATATTTTTAATTTTACTATCAATATCATTTTCGTTAAATATTAACTTATTATTTATTGCACATGAAGAAGATTGAGGCATATCTCGTATAAAATTTTCAAGCATGGTTTTTATTTTAGAACTAAGTTGATAGGCAAATTTATCAAAATCACTTTCAGTATTCTTTTGACTAAACTGGAATACAGGACCTGCACAAAAGCTGGTATTGTATTCTCTACGACTGGGAGTGAAGTCGGATAGAGTATTATTACTTTTTCTCTTTTTACGAGGATTTGAGCTAATTTCCGGAGTAGGTGAGGTTGGACTATTTCCTTTTAGAGGATTGCTAGAGTAACGATTATGATAACTGGAAGGTTTTAGAGTGGGAAAATCAACTTCTGAATTAGCTAGTGGAGCAAACCTATTTTTTTGGATAATGCTGGTGTAGCTGGGATTATCGACTACTTTTTCAGCTTCTTTAAATGATATATTCAAATTAGCCATAGCTTCCTTGGTTTTCCTTTGTTTTATATATACTGGGCATTCCTTGAATGAAGAGGAATGGTTGCCAGTTTGACAGTGAACACAGTATCTACTACAGCTATTCGGACAATTATCAGTTTGTTCATCTGATCCTCAATATTTACACCTTTTCTTACCTTTGCATTGAGACGATGTATGACCGTACCTAAGACAATGATAACATTGCACGACCGGACTAACATAGATATCGACAGAGCACCTAACTTTATTAATGTAAATAAATTGTGGGATTAATTTGCCAACAAAAGTTACAATTATCATCTGCCTAGGAACCCGCTGTATAACGCCATCTTTCTCTACTGTTCTATTCAAACGTTGTACCTTTTTAATTGACACATTCGATATTATAATATTTAAAAGAGTATTTTCGCTCAGAGATGTGTCAACACCTCTTACTATGCCACGTTTTTCGGTTAAATAATTTGGAATGTATGCAATCAGGTTATTTTTCTCGAAAAATGGTTCTTCTACTAATTTATTAGCATGGCTACTCGAATTAACATCAATTTTTACGCGATTTTTTCCAACACTAGTTATTTCAGTAATATTATTTTCATAATTTGATAGCGCTAACAACTTTTCACCTAATTTCATCGAATGTAATCGACCAATATTTAGTTCTAAATGCTCTACAAAAATAAAGTATGGACCTAAATCGGTCGGTAGAAATCTATTGTCTGTATTAACTGGCCTACGACCACTGTTTACATTACTTGATATATTCGAAATTATTAGTAAGTTTTTTACTGACTCCGTATCATCATTGTTTTTGTTCACCGTTTCGTTTGAAATATTATTAATTGTTAAATCCATCGTATTTTGGTTATTTTCATGATTCATATCAATATCTCCAGAAAATGTAATTTCTTCCACATGCACATTAGGACAATTTCTTCTCGTTGATCGCAGAGGTGGGTCCTTGCCCCCTTTTTCATATTGGCCACCGGACATCTGGGCTTCAGAGCCGGGGCAAAACAAATAAATAGATAAAAGCTACTTACAGTATCGTTGCTACACTAATTATATACAACACAGAAAAAATAATAATAGGAAACTGCTAGGTAAGTAAATCACTTATCGCAAGAGAACTCCAATCGATACGTCCGCACTGTAGGGTAGTTCGACCGAGAATGCGCCAGATCTTAATATTGAATTTTGATAAAAAAAATTTGTGATCTAAAATATTTGTATTCAATAAATTTTAAATTTTTCTCTTAAATAGTTTGAATTCTTATTATATCGGTGTCATGTATATATGTACAAGGTACATTATAAAGTTTAAATGAATTTCTTTAGTTTGATTTAGTTTAAATTTAACTCTCGAATAGTTTTCCTTTCAATAATCTTATACTCGTTAATATCTTAAATTGTAATTGACTCGTGTTAGATGTTAGATATATATATAGTGTGTAGCATTATTTTTCCACATTTATATATATATATATATATATATATATATATATATTTGATATAACGACTGAAAAATGTTATAGAGGTAGGGATAACGGGGATTTTCAGTCCAAAACTAAACGGAAGATATTTTATTCACAAAAGCCAAGCTTTCGTGTCTTTTTGACACTTCTTCAGGGCACTACAATATATAATATTCAAATATAAAATGATTTAAAATAAATATAAATACTTACATGTAAAAAATTTTAAGCAAATTCTAGATAAATAATCATTAAAAAGTTATAAATGTAAAAATTTCAAATATAATTGTAATATAAATGGTGACATACTTCACATAGACAAATCAATACATAATTTTGTTTGTTTGATCCGTAGTTAATATTTTAGGTTACTTTATATTGAATTGATATTGAACAAAATTTTAGGTTAGATTATAACCTGAGAAAATGACAAATAATTTGTTATACATTTTGACGTTAATAGAAATGAATTTATTTTTATGAAATAAGCATACAAATATTGAAAATTATCTATTTTGGTCCATAGTTAAGAGGTAGCTTTAAGTATTACTAAGATTTTTAATGTCACTTTTCTTGTTTATACTATTATTTGCCTTGTTAATTTCTACCATTTCAAGAAAATATCTCTTAGAAATATTTTGTTCAAATAACATTTTATGGCCTGTTTCGATGGAATGTTGCGTTAATGCACATGATTTTTTGAGTTTTATATCACTTTTATGAGATGTGATGCGATTAGTCAGATTTCTAGAGATGGTACCGATGTAGTTAAGATCACAGTTATTGCATTTTATTTCATAGACTACATTTGATTTTTTCAAGTCAGGTGTAGAATCGTCAATTTGCTATTTAAATTTCCAACGACAACACTTTAATTACCGATTGTTATATAGAACCAACAAATTCAGGAAGGTATATAAACTACCATTCTTTTCATACCAAAAAAATGAAAATCAATCTCATTATTCGTCTAAAGAATAGAACTGAAAAACTAGTTCACCCTTCTCTAAAACAAAAAAATTTAAGAATTTTGCGTGATATCTTATTAGAAAATTCTTATCCTAAAACACTTCTAAACAGAATTATTTTAAACACTATTTCTGATAGAACTTTTCACCCATACATTATGAACGCACTCCTTATGTCATCAGAAATTTTTGGTTGAGCGCGAATTTTAAACTAATGACAGTTTAATTGAAATAATTCTTTCTTGTTAGGTAATTTCAAGCAGTAAATATGTTAAACACAATCTCCTGGGTATACAAAATTATGTTGCACTAGTTTTTGTTAAGCTATTATCCCTGAATTCTCAAAACACTTGAATTTGTCCATTATTGACCTAGGTTAACAATAGAAAACATTATTAACCACTAATAGAGAAATTCAACTTCTCAGTTGGCTAGATGACACAATAATTGTCAACTTCACAGCTAGTAGTGGAAAAAATATATTTCATTCATAATTATGTAATTTATAAAAATGTGAACAAGACGAAATAAGGTAAGTATTAAATTAAATGCTCAAATGGCAAACCGTTTACAACTTGACGATATACAAGGTGATGTTGGAACTCTTGCAAACATTATTCAGGGTATCAGCGTTAATTGAATTGATTTCGGTAACTCTCCCTTTTAGTTAATCAATATTTGGTCTGTCAACGCAAACTTATCACTTAAGATATCCCCACAAAAAAATTAATGGAGATAGATCGGGAGATCTGGCTGGCCACTATAAAAATCCTGTCTTCCAATCGATCTATGCTACCGGACAATTTACCAGCAAGATGGAGCACCACGGCAATACGCACGACATGTACATGAATACCTAAATAATATTTTTTCAATAGATGGATTGGCAGACGAGGATTTTTATAGTAGCCAGTTAGATCTCCCGATCTATCCCCTTTAGATTTTTTGGTGGGGAAACGTTAATTAAGTGAAAAGTCAATAATATTGATGATCTAAAAGAGAGAATTAGGATAGACATTAATTTAATGAAGGCTGATACCCGTAATAATGTTTTGCAACAGTTTCATCATAGTCTTGCATATTGTTTTATTTAATAGTTTTTAGGTTTATTTAGTCCTGTTTAAATTTTTATAAATTACATTATTATGAATGAAATCTCTTTTATTTCTGAAACATACGGTTATATAACATAAAAAAATATGACATTCGTACACAGAAAAATGCGTTCCTTTGATTGTACTATCAAAAAAACGATTATGATGTCATACTCGAACACTGATGACGTCATCAAAAATATGAGTACACTAAAAAAATGTGCAACTGAAAAATAAAATCGACGAGTCTGAGCTTTTCCACAATGGCCAAAGCAAGCTTTTAACGAATGTGTTCCAACCTTTGCGTGCTCACTGTATGTATATATCTGTTCCCATACAAAGAAATATATTAGATAAGGAAGATATTTCGAATATATATATATATATATATATATATATATATATATAACAAGATGTACGAATAGTGCGTGACATATGAACAATAAGCAATACCCACTAATCTATTCGTTGTTTATTATATATATATATATATATATATATATATATATATATATATATATTGTTGTAGATAGAACGAGCATATAACATTCATAGAATCTCAATAAAATATAAAATAATAATATCTATCAATAAAAGTAATTTGAAAATAAAGTACCAAAATTAATAAAATATGTATATAACAATATAATCAATTATAATTAATGGGCATAATCATAGAGAAAATAAAAAGAATTCATAAATAATTATTAATAAAACAGTTTTAAAATAATTCTGTATTTTAAAAAACAACGTTAGACAGAACTTAACAAGCAAACGAAGATCAATAAAATAACGTGACGCCACACGGAATATTAGACACCTAAAGCATCTGCTTATATTTAAAGAATAAATAGGATGGTAATAATAAAATGAACAGTGCTACAATCATTGATTAATAAATGACATTTAGAATTAGTAAAGATATATATATATATATATATATATATATAAAAGTTAATAGGAAACATCATAATATAGGTAGAAAACTGTAATTATAGGTAATGTCAAAAACCAAAACGAAATATAACAGTTTGACGACAAGTATACCAACATAAAATGTAATTTGATATGAAATATAAGAATAAAAATAAATGATTACCGACCTAATTTATGTGTATAGATGTAATAATATAAAACAAAATGAGAAATGAACTGTATCCATATGTATTATGTAAATATTTAGGTTGTAGGAAGTATAAAATTTGTATTTTTGTATTGACCAATCAGAAGATTTCAAATAATCAATAACATGAAAAAACAATGATAATAAGATGTTAGTGAATTAAATCAATGACGATAAGGTTATAGTGAATAGAAAACAACATTTAATAGCAAGTTTAAGTCAGAAAAACAATAAAAACATTAATAAACAAAATGACAGGTGAAAAATAATCAAAGATTTTTCTAGAACATTGCCAGCTTCCGGTTATAAACACAGAAAGGGTTTTGGCGGATAGAAAAATCCGCTGTAGTCAGTCAAGCGTTGTTAATCAAGGAAGAAAGAAGTGATAGTATGTTATGCAGTTTTTCTTAGAAATTTTCAAGTAATAAGTGTTGAATGTATAAAACAATAAGTATAAAGTAATTATTAATTAAAATAAGTGCAAATACAAATTTGTGTTGAAACAAAGTCAAGCCAAGTAGTATAATTATCACCCGATAATTATAAGAAGGGAGATTGCCACCTGAAGCGGGAAAGCGTCATGGATGGACACAATTGAAGGCGTCGCTTGGTGAAATATAACAAGGTCTGTGGTGTGTTTTAATTAATAATATTTGGTACCAAATAATGAGAAAGTGAAATATAAATCATAAACACCTGGTAATAAAAGTTTTAAAATGATTATAATAAACCAGGAAACGTAAAAACTTACCATTATCAAATTTGTAGATATATGTATTAATTTCTGTCATGTTGAATTTTTCTCCAGTTACATATATATTTAACTTTCCACAAAACAACAAACCACAACTAATTTCAGTTTTTATGACATGCACAATTGTTATAATACGATAAAATATTTTTCAAAAGATCGAAATTAAGTAGATAAAATATTTCAAATATCCTCTCCATTTCACTAACCGATTAAAACTAAAGCAGTGTCTAAATATTTTCAATAATACTATTTAGAAGAACAAGAAGAAAAAAGTTACAATAGTTGAACAACTTTAAACGCAGGTGTTCATTTGTTTCAGAGAAATATAATATTTACAAACGATTATGCAAATTTATGCAAATGAGTCTGCAGAAGCAGTCTCAAAAGAATGAATAGTTTTTAAAATATGAATAAAGTTTGTGTGATGTGGAAATTTAGATGTATATAGATAAAATCTATATTTTGCATTTTATAGTATAAGAATTTTTCATAGTTAAGAAAAGGATAATCATTTATTTTTATACTACAATAATAAAATTAAAGCGCCAACTATATTTTATATATAATTAATATTGAAATTTTCAAAAATTTTTGTTCTATCTTTTAATAAATCACATAAAATAAATTACATTGATTAGTAATGTTGATTTTATTATGACTTTGCCCAGGACCCTACTGAGATATAGAGTAGTGTATAAATAAGAGCAGCCGAGGTAATAAAATTTAGGAATTAAATGAAACCACATGATATTAAATAGCATAATGAATAGGAGGAATTAAGGATAAAATATGTATGAATCAGCTAGCTCAAAAGTATAATATTTCAATAGTAAAACAACATTAATACATTTCATATTCAATTTAAATTCACAATTAAAATATAACAATCCATTTAACTATTTCAATTAGCACACTAAGTAGAATCATATTTAATTTGTCTCCGCAAAAGTGAAACAAATAACTTATAAGTTTTCAATTATCAATTTCATATTCAATTTGTCGCAAGCCACCATGGGGCTATTGTTGCTATAACTGCAATCAACCTATTTAATTATTTTAATTAACTCAGTAAGTAGTTTCCTACACAATATATATATATATATATATATATATATATATATATACATATATTATTGTATGTCGATGACCTTGTGATTACAACGGCAAATTAGGAAACAATGAATAGATTTGAGAAGTATCTAATAAAATAAAAATTATTAGAATGACCCACTCGAACGATCTCAAACTTTTTTAGGGATTTTGTTAACTTTAGATCAGGGTTATTAAGTACTACATAAAGACAATTTTAAGTACATTCAATATCTCAGACCTGTTAAAACTCCACTTGAAAGTAAACTAGATTTACAGTCCTGAATTCTGATGAAACATTTGATGCCCCTTGTCGAAATGTTGTAGGTTATTGACCGACTCAAAAGATGTTAAACTCTTTTTAGAGATATGGGGTTCAGAGAAATAAATATAATAAAGATATAAATTAGTGTTTTTAAATGAAACTCACGGTCTCTAGTTAACTCCACAATATAATAAAACTTATTGAAAATTCTAAAAAATTGACAATTGTTTCGATAAATCAATATCATCGTCAGAATGACAGAAGTTACATTTCATTTTGAAATGAAATGAAATGTAACTTCTTTCATTCTGACGATGATATTGATTTATCGAAACAATTGTCAATTTTTTAGAATTTTCAATAACTTTTATTATATTGTGGAATTAACCGTGAGTTTCATTTAAAAACACTAATATGAGTATATTCCACGAAGTAAGGGTCGAGACAGTTAACGATATAAATATTTATTAAGATTAGATCGGGTCATTACATAAAGACAATTTTAAGTACATTCATTATCTCATATCTGTTAAAACTCCATTTGAAAGTAAACTAGATTTTACAGTCCTAAATTCTGATGAAACATTTAATGCCATTTGTTGAAATGTTGTAGGTTATTCAATGCACGTTATATTATGTACTAAACCAGACCTAAGTGCATCTGTCAACGTTTTACCTAAAGCTAAAGAAAGTACTTCTATATCTTAAGGCATCGGCGGAACTAAAATTGACATATATGTCCGAGGAAATTTTAATGATATTTCAAGTGGATAATATATGTTTGGCTCGTATTGGAAATGTTCAGATTCAAATGATATAAGGAGTACGACTGGCTACTTGTTTTAATTACTTTAACGTTGTACGATTACCTTTAATACAAAAGGGCAAACTTCTGTAGCATCATCTACTGAAGCAGAGTATATAGCTTTTAAGGCTATTAGGGAGAAAATGTGGTTGAGATCTTTAGCTAATAGTATAAATATAAAAGTTCTAGAGCTTAACGATATATGAAGATAGGAATGGTTGACATTAGTATTGCAACTAACCCAATCATTCTTAAAATATTGAAACATACCGACATCAAATTTCATTTCGCGCGTGAGCAAATTGAAAGTGAAACAATTAATTTTAAATTTATTTTCACGGGCTATACGTTGGCTGATGTATTTACGAAACAACTACCAATAATAAAATTTCTGGAATTAACGAATCGATTGGGTCTGGAATAATATTAATAATAAGTCAACATTATGAATTTTGATTTGTAATTTGATGTTAAGTAAGATGGTCTGATTAGGTTTAATTTGAACATGAGGAAGGTGTATAAGTAAAACTTGAATACTGTAGTATGTTACAAAAATATTGATATTGTGTATTTCTTAGTAAATAGATATAATCCAATTGATTAATTTTTGAGGAAGTGTGTTGAAATATTATATTACTTCTTTTACAAAAATGAATCTATTGAAGAATATGTGTGTGGTATAGGCTGTTATCGCCTTTTGGCCCTTCCATACATGGGTATCTATAAAACTTGAAATAAACAATTCATGACCCAACCAACTATTATAATAAGATGGGATAAAATTCAGAAAGAAGTGGGTGGTACCCTTTCAACATCTGGAGACCCCACATAGTGTTATCATAAACGTGATCAGTTTGTATAAATACTTTCAGAATAATTATTTTAAATAAGTCTTCTGTTCTTCTGTAGATTGTCTTAGAGATACAGCTATACGATAAACCTTCCAAAAGTGTTCATATCAAATGAAATAAAGTTTTTCAATAACTTCAATAAACGTTTGATTATTTAGCAACCCCATTTCCAACAAGATTTCACCAACGGTTCCTATAATTCCAACTTGGTCAACATTATATGTAGCAAAACGGATGAGAATCTCAACGTGCATTATCCAAATATATTTTTAATTTACAGAGTAACGGAACTTCGTTTACTTCTTATTTTTTATATTTGTAATTTTCTCATTTATGAATTATATTATGAAGCATATGTTCCGCTTACTTGCTCACTTTATCACTTAGGTATAAGGGGTTCTCCAGGATGTTTAAATAACTGTGTTGCCTTCAACCCTCAGTTTTAAGGTTTCACAGCTGCTTTTCGTAATTTTAACGGACATATGATGCACAGAGATGTTGTTCTATATATGGAATTCGGTAATTGAGAATGTTATTTATTTCTGCTAAGATACAATACATCCACACTAGTTCTTATATTTGAATTTAATGGATTTCAATTTTTTCACATTTCTATGGATTGGAATTGAAATTGTTATTGCTTATTTTGTTTATGCACATAAAACAAAAGAATAGTTCAATTGAAAATTAAATGTAACTATTTTCTGCTCGTTTATTCTTTTTAAATTAATTTCTGAAAGATTAGTACTTACTTCGACATCTTTGGCTTGTCCTAATCTCAAGGGTGCTGAAATTCCTACTTGTAGTTGGGCCATATGGAATGAAGAATAAATACCAACTACTTCTAAAATACCATCTTTATACGATTGGAATGTATTTTCTGAACAAACATCACCACACATACCTAATAAAATAGAAACAAATGAAACGATAAAGCAAATGAAATTATCAATAAAAATAACTTAGTCAAGGTAGAAATACCAGATGTAAATGAGACATGGGACTATAGTTTTTGAATGAGTTGTTCGATGTTATTACAATTTAGGTGAGCCATTGGGAATTTTTTGGCACAGTAAATCAATATAGCCGACTTCCGGTGGCACCGGAAACGACATGATTAAAACTTCAAATGGAGCACCCTGTATGTTTTAACATATACCATATAGATTATTAATCATATAAATTCAATTAGTCGGTCTATCCAATATTCGATCTGAAGCAATTATTGAAAATTTAGTATCGCACTGAACGATAGCGGTTTCATTTATACTTATGAAGAACTTACATTGATAAGTGGAAGTAATAGAAAGACATTAAGGTAGCAAAAATATATATTCTATTTGTTGTTTAACAATTTTGTGCTGATACAGAGGGGAGTACATTCCCGTCGTCGTCCGCCTGTTTTGACGGCTGGTTTCCGAATTGTGTTTCCTCTGTCTCAGAATCTTCTGACTCAGGGTTTAGCATAGACGATACGCTACCAAGTATAATAGATTTTAATATAAGTAGAGAATAGTTAGAATTGAATTGAATTATCTTAGCAACCTAAGTATTGACGATTCAGAGCATAATAATACACGTTAGAAATAATATTACAATGGCTCAATTCGACGTTAAAAATTTATGCATTATCCCTAACTTTGACGGAAATCGAAACTATTCGAATTTATCAAGATTTCAACTTTATTATTAAATCATTAATATAATTAAAATAATCCAGCGGATATCCAGGACAAGATCATTTTCCATGGTATTATACGTAAATTAACTGGTAGAGCTAAAAAAGTAATTTCTATTCATGGATTCGAAACACGGGAAACTGTGAAATACGTCTCCATTCAAAACATTGGAGATCAAAGAAACGAAAATTCTCTCACTAGAGATGTAGGCAACTTTCGACAGGGCACTTAATCAACCGAACTTCTGGTCCCACCGAGCAGAGACATCACAACAACCAAGACCAACCCCCATGAGAATATTGGCAGAGTCCAATCAACATGAAGAATCTCAACAATCTCAGGCGAAGTTTACCGTAGAAGAATTGTATATCATGGAACAAAACGACAAAGAAGAAGACTTTTGCGAAATGGAACAACCACTAGAAGATTTATCACTCTCCGAGGTAAAAGACTTTCCGTATGAAGAAAATGAAAATTTTCCCTTAGAAGCAAACTCATAATAGAGCTGCATTCCTTTTTCGAAAAAAAGGAACTCCTGTGCATCAAAACTTCCGACTCTCTTTTAAAACTTCTAATCGATACAGGCCCTACAAAATAATTCCTTAGCCCCAAAATAGCTTCCACTAATTTCAAAAATTTTATCTAATATGATCGACGGAAGCATAGAGTCACAATCCCTTTGTTTCCAGAATTCAAATCTTCCGAACAATTTAAGTTTTATTCATTCACGTTCCATGAAACCTTATCGGTCTCGCTAACTCAATACTCTTCAATGCCCAATTAAATTTTCCTAAATCAATCCTTACTACGAAATATTCAACCATCCCAATCAAATATTATCAAACGAAGAAAACGCAATTCTACTCGATTCAACTCGAAGCAACCTCCATTATTCAAATCAAGTTACCAGTTAAAGAAAATCAAGATAGCAAATACAAAGTGCAGTGATAAACGAACGCCTTTCCAATGCTTAAAACCAACTAGCTTGGACATAAATACAAATTTTACCTCAGAGCCAATAGAATTCGCTATTACCGAATATTAATCTCGAAGAATATCACATATTTTCGATGATAACAACGCCAACACAAAGCTCGAAGAATAGCATAAACCAATGATCTAATAGCCTATAGATATAACATACAGAAACAAACTTGTGGCCAACATAGAACTGTTTACGTGCAAAGTGCGCCCTCCATATTGATTGCCAGACTTACGCTATTACAAATATTGTTTTATGTATTGAGAAAGTTAAAACGTAGTTTATAAATACATTTGAATTAGTTTTACGTATCAATGTAATAAATAAAAGGTAATGGAAGTCTCTTAGGTCAAATTAAATATATCTTTAAGGTCTGCATTGGAATTTAGGGATTTAGGGTTTGAAAAAATATTTATTTTCCTCTATAACTTAAATGAAGTGCGGCAACGTAGCAATAAACGATTCCACGCAAAGATGTAATAAACCAATCATTGATCTTATAGTAAATGCAACGTAATCCCTACTCAGTGTCCCCCGCGACTCCTCCTCACGTCTTTCTTATAACAAATCTTGGCTATAAAATTTGTTACTGTTTATGAATGAATTGTTTAATCTATGGGTATTAGTTCATTCGCATAGACCATCTGATCCAAACGAACCACCTTAATATGGAAGAAAAAGAACACATCTTCCGCCTTTGTAGAAAATATTCAGTTATATTCCATAAACCAGATACATCTCTTAGTTTTACGAATCAAGTTAAACACCACATAAGAACGAAGGATGAAATACCGGTATATACTAAATCATTCCGCTAATCATACATCCACAAACAAGAAGTTAGAAGTCAAATAGCCTCTAAGCTTGATCAAGGTATAATTAGACCTATCCAATCTCCACGCCTTTCACCTATTTGGTAGTCGCAAGAAAACAAGATTTCTCAGGAAAAATTAAATGGCGCATCGTTCTTGACTACCGCAAAGTAAATGAAAAAAACCATCGACGACCGTTATCCAATACCCAACATAATGGGCATATTGAATAAACTTGGCCGATGCCAATATTTCACCACCCTAGATTTGGCAAGCGGTTTCCACCAGATATAAATGTCCGAGGAGTAATGGATAGTGTCTTGAAATTACTCCGGGGCGAAATATGTTTGGATTATATGGACGATATTATCGTGTTTTCCACGTCTATACATGAACACATAGTTAATCTCACCAAAATATTCCAACGTCTCCGAGATACCAGACTGAAAAATCTAACTAGACAAATGTGAGTTCCTAAAAAAAGAAGTTTCCTGGGACATATCGTCACTTCAGAGGTTATAAAACCGAACTCCACCAATATTAAAGCCATCGCCAATTACCCAACACCTAAAACAGCTAAAGATATCAGAGGATTCCTCGGACTTTTAGGATACTACAGGGAGTTCATCAAGGACTTCGCAAAAATTATGAAACCTCTTACAGCTTGTCTAAAGAATGATGCCAAGATCAATCAAATTCCAGAATTTTTAGAATGCTTCAATACATGCCAAAACCTTTTGATGAACGAACCTCTTCTACAGTACCCGTACTTTTCCAGACCCTTCAATCTAACCACCGACGCTAGCCACTATGCTATAGGAGCCGTGCTTTCCCAAGGACAAGTGGGCATCGATAAACCATAGAAATTGTTTCCAGAACGCTAAACGAGACAGTAACTAAGTATTCGACAATTGAGAAAGAGATGTTAGCTATAGTATGGGCCACTGAATACTTCCGCCCCTATTTATCCGGAAGAAAGATTAAAATTCTCTCAGTCCACCGCCCGCTTCAGTATCTCTTTTCTATGAATGAAGCAAACTCCAAACTAGTAAGATGGAGATTGAAATTAGAAGAGTACGATTACGAAGTTGTGTATAAGAAAGGGAAATTAATACCAACGCCAACTCCCTTTCAAGAGTGAAAATACACACCAAAGAATTATTTGACCTAGCAAAATATGCCGAAGGAGTAAATAAAAGGTTAGAATCACCGGATGAAGAGAATGCCTCCTTATATAATAATAACGAAGACAGCTTCTCAGACTTTATCAAAGAAGATATACCGGAAATGTGCCCATATATTGAAGAAATATTAGAACAGGCGGCGAACTTAGATAAATGAGACACAAAGAAACCGAGAAGAAAATCAAGAGAAACCACAACAAAACATACAAGAAGATCAACGAGAAACATCAGACGGCGATACAAACCATACAGCAATAGAAAACCCAATTTTAGGCATCCCTATATCTGAGAGACCTACTCAATTACTACAACAACCAAATCGTCTTTAAAACGGTTAATTACAATCCTCGATCTTCCAGTAACATCACACGTCTTTCCAAACAAACAACGCATGTACGTCCAACTCTCGAAAAACGATCTAGACCCTGATATTATAAATTTCTTTAAGAACTACCTCCAACCAAACAGGAAATATGCATGTCTCTTTGAAAGAGACGAACTGTATAAGCAAATTTGCGAAACCGTCAGGAGAATATTTAAAAATATAGCGCTTACGATCTAGTTAAATGTAACATATGATGGAAGATGTTAATTCAGAAGAAAAGCAAAAAGATTTAATAAAAAAATACCATCAAAGCATAACTAATCATAGAGGAATAACTGAAACAGAACTTTAAATAAGACTACGTTATTTCTGGCCTAATTTGCATAAGGATATCGAAGACATCGATAATTTTTGCAATATCTGCCAAGAAAATAAATATGATCAACTTCCACCTAAGCCAAAATTTATGGTCACACCTAACAAATTATTAGAAATCGTTCATATCGATCTATTTCAAGCCAATGGAAAGAACTTCCTAACAGCTATAATAGATGTATTTTCCAAATACGGTCAGGCCTACCCAGTAGATGGAGGAAACGCAGTAAACGTAATAAACGGTTTCTCACATTTGTAACTCACCACGGATTACCTTCTATGACTTACCTTCTTGCAGAAAGCGGAACAGAATTTAAAAACGGAATCATATAAGAATTTGTCGATTCGCATAACATATCCAACCACTACACAACCCTAGACAGTAATCGGTCCAATGGAAAGATTCCACTCATCTTTGATCGAACACTATTTTATTGAAAACTTTCTTTTTCTTTTCTTTAATTCCGACAATTGGTATGGAGATCAACTGCCCTTTTTTATTATTTTTTTTTAAAAACGAAATTAGGAAACTAAAATAAATTTAGAGAAAAGGCAAATTAGCAGAATTTATAGGCTATGCCACGACCAGTGTTTTAAAAAGGTGCTAGGAAGTATGATATAAGTAGGTTCGGCGCCACCAGTTTACCGACTAAACTGTCTCTAGTTGATCAAGAACTGGTCGATACTCCACAAAGCCACGGAGAACTACAGAGCAACTAAAGAAATGGGTAATTAAGGTAATCAATGACTCCTGGACAGTCTGCCAAGAAAGATAACAGTCATTTCAAATATATAATAATAATATATTTAAAGCTTTAATCCGCAACGTGATCAAGTGTTTAATAATTTATCTTATTTCTATTACTAATTAGCTTAAAATAAAAATAAAGAGTGAGCAATAATAACTAGGGCCTCGACTGGGCTACTAGAAAAATTAAAAGAAACAAAGTACGAAACATAAAAAAAATTTGAATTAATTGGACTTAGATAGCTGGTTTCCGTTTTTCCCTGAGAATCGCTGAATTGACTGACTTAAGTATTTAACTTAACTATTGGAAAATTGTAGAGCACTGGGTATTACAGTCAATGTCCAGGCAAATTTTCAGCCATGGAAAAAAACCTATGGCCAGGAGGGTTTTTTATATTATGTTTGTGTTTGTCCAAAAGTTTCGACAACTAAATACGGTGTCCTTTGACTTTTCAAAGACGGGACGGGAAGTGTCTAAAGTCGGATATAACTTTAGCAAATCGAAAAGCTCGTGTAAGTAAAAAAAACATGATTTGATTATCCACCATAAAATTCTGAACAACGGCAAAAATCCTACGTAGTAGTAGCTATAATTAATCTAAAAAAATCACAAAATAGCCAAGATAAATAAAAAGATAAGCTAAGATAACTGAATTGATAAATTGAGATTAATTACATAGAGTTTTAATGAAAACCCATATAAACTGGACAATAAAATTTTAGATCAAAAACTCTAGCCACTCAAGATGCTTTCGGTGGTAAAAGATGGTCGTGAAAAAGAAAGAATATTTCCCAAATTTCGCACTATGATCGTTGTCAATATGACACACGCGTAAAATAAAAACTCAGATGCCAAATTTAGCTGTCGGTTAACAACCAAAATAAATCAAATGGACATTCGATTGAATTAAATTAATGAATGAACTATAAAATGCATTGCTTTGCGATAAATTCGATAACAATCGGCAACTGTGTTCCCAATAGTCATGCCCTGCGATCTTTTATAGCCACTGCTAAACTGCATTTTTAACGCCATCTATTCGCTTGGAAGGTTACTAACGAACTTTATTTTACTGATTGCTGTGAATTTACCCAAACCAAGCCGTTTGGACGTCAATTTTAAGAAATAAAGTAATTTTTGACAAATGGGTAAATTTATGTGGAAACAGAAGGTTGAAGGAGAAAATGACATGAGAATATTTACAACAATTGTAGTGTGTGTGCCTTACACTTTTTACCTAAATATTTTGGTCCAAATAAAGTTCTGAAAAGAGGAGTTTTCCTATCAGTCAATTTACCAGGTAAATCTATAATAATTAAAGAAAAAAAAACTAACAACTAACTAGGATACATTTATTCAATAATTGTTTTTATTTTCTAGAATCTTTAGAAACAGTAACTGATGATGTTCCTTCATCAATAATTGAAGCTGAACCATCAACCTCTTTAGCTGTACCACAAATTGGCACTGCATCTGTAACTGAGAGTCCTAGGACTTTAAAGTTACAGTAAGATTTAAATGCTCAGTTTGTAAAACTGAGAGCTAAAAAAGCACAAGAATCCTGTGCTATTAATTAGGCTAGTTGTAGCTATTCAGTTGAACCGAGCTTAAATTATCAACACATGCTGTTCAAGATTCTACTTCTGGAACACCAGTAGACTTGAATGCCACAGTTACTCCAAAAAGAAGTGAGTGAATAATTAATTGATTTATTAATATATAGGTGTTTAACAAAGAAATTTTCACATAAATAGTAGATATTAGGTATAGGTCAATATTTTGATTTATTAAAAAACATGTAAAATTATTAGGTACTTAGAAATGCATTTATAATTTCATACTATTTAGTTACATCAAGTTTTAACTGTATACTTCTATTAGAATATTGTCTAAAATAGGGTTTAAAATTTAACATTTCAACAAAAATGTTATCTAAATGCAATGTATATTGCATATTCATATTATTTTTTATTGCTAATAATATTATTTTTTAATTTAGAAAGATCTGATTTACTTGCCGAGGTGAATGTCTCTAGGGTTGAAGACCTATCACCAAAAGCCAGACGTCTGTATCAAATAGCCACTCAATTTAAAAAAAAGAGCTACCCAGTTTAGAAGAAGTAGTCAGTTGCTGTTAAAAAGGTATGCTGCTGAAACCTTTAAAAAATCTGAACTTTTTGACAAATGTGTATCCATTATATTGTATCATATGTGTAATATTTGTTAGCACATGCTATTATCAATAAATTATTCTTATCTTAAGTTTGAGAAGAAAATACAGAAAATCACCTGTACTATTTTATAAACAAAATTTTATATTAAATTTTTGAAACCATTTATCGACATTCGTCTTTTAATAAACTATCCTGTTTAATAAAAACGGATAAAAGCTTTAAACAGCTTTTTGAAACAACCTATCCTACTTTTAAGCCAAAATAAAATAACAGGTTGTTTCAAAAAGTGTTTAAACTTTGTGTGACTGTTTTTATTTGTTTATATAAGAAAAAACAATATACTTAGGCATAATTTAAAAAACCTTCAGTATTTGCTTGGTTTGCCATCCAGTAGTAGCTAGTAAACTGTGACTAATCATGCAGGTCTCTTCGTTTATTTTTTCCCTGTTGGTGAATAGTAACCTTCCACCACAATAGATGGCACCGCACTCGACAAAACTTTGTGGCTTAGGACTTTGTACAGGAGATTCCATTCTTCCCCGTATTAAAAGTATTTATCTATGCTAATAGTACCAAGCAGACGGAAGAAAATGTGTTCATAGCGCACTCCACCACGACAAATGGAACCAATATAAAAATCATATTTTGTTATAAATAAACATACTTAGTATTATTTAAACGAATATTGTGATCCTTTGGACAAAAGAAGCATTCAATAACCGGAGTTCCTAACCAGTGAGAAAAGTAATATAAAAATCTCCACCATGAAGTGTTTATTCATCTGTTTACCTAGAAAATAAAACGATTTCCTGTTCCCAAGGTTGGTTTAAAGTGTTCGACATGTGTCTGAATTTAATTAAGAATTGTAAATTATAAAATATCAACTTAATTACTGGAAAAGGAAGGAAGACAGACCACCGGGATTATCAGATCAGTAACAAAAATCAAAACTGGAGGCAAAAAAAGTCGAACAAAAATAAACCACAATAATTCACATTTAGGCCAATAATACTATCCTAATTTCAAACCAGACTAATACACATAACAATAAATAATGTCAGTGCCGAAGACCACAAAAAGAAGTTTATAAATAAACAAATCCCACAAGGCACTTTTCGAATTACCACCTGGAGAAAATTATGGATGTGCCAACAAAGACAAATAACAATATTATATATAAAATTTACATTAAATAAGGATTAAGTTCGGTGACGCGAGTCTGCTAAATAATATCAATGGGTTAATTAATAAATTCAACCATCAATAAATTTCAGTTACCATCAATATTCTCTTGACAAAAATAGTGATAGTAGTACGTTAACTGAACTGAACAATTGTAGTTATCTTATTGATCAAAAAAGCAACAACATTGAAACAACCGTGTTAACATGGTGAAGGCTATGATAATTACTATAATAAAGAAAGCAGTAAGTTAGTTTTGATAAAGGTATAATTTAAATATCATGATTACGACGTAATCGATATAAATAAATAATTCGAATAAGTATTTAGCAAGATTTAATGATAAATTTAGACCATGACAACTACCCCTCTCCAAAAGCAGGAGGTACATTTTCAAACAAAATTTTTAACTGACGATAGTGTATGTTTATCTGAGGGCAAAAAGTAATGACCAAAAGTTTGGACTCTTGATGGACTTCTACCACAGACCCTAAAGAAACCCAACACCATTCAGCCCGTGTTTTGGCAGGAAGAATAATGCAAAGAGAAAATGGACTTCGAGTCCATTCTCGGGGAACAAGTTATTTAACATAGAGGAAAAATCATAAGAGATACACAAGTTTAACGTGGTAACTTCTCTTTAACAAGTTGTACCTGCAGAACTAGAATCGATAGTCACTGGTCTTAGATCTTGAACATGCCAGACACCCCTAAATTATCCTAATTCGCCCTGTAATTCTTACCTACAGGTACCAGTTTTCCGTTTTATTTTACAAACTCAGATGCTAATTTAGTGCTAATGTAATTAGCCGCATTAGATAAAACTTTGTTCTTACGCCACACCTGTTGACTGATGGGACGACGGATAACGGACGTCGACGCAAGTTATAGCGATGTTGATTGTTTTGCCGAGAAATGTGGATGCGTTGATGGATCTTGTCAAATAATTTTCGAAAACCCTCTACGTGTTGCCGTACATGATCTTGGCCTCAGTCTCTACATATGGAATATCAGCGGCAAAATATTGGTCTTTGCCAAAGAGATTGTGTTCTCTACCAAAATTAACGAAAAATGGGGTATAATTAGTGGTCTCATGATGCGATGTTCGAATGACACAACCAATTGTAGCGAGGTTATCCTCCCAAGTCCTATGATCTCCTTGTTTTACATGAGATCGCAACATAGTTTTTACGTCTCTATTAACGAGTTCAGTATGGTTCACTCCGGGATAACAATGAGCCGTGTAAAAGGATTTTACTTTATATTTATTGCAAAGTGATTGACAATCTTGGGATTGAAAAACGGAACCATTATCAGACGTAATAAATTGGGGTGATCCATAAACTAGGAAAATACCTTCCTCAACATGCTTAATTAGGGATTTAGCTGATATTGAACGGCAAGGAAACAACAATGCGTATTTACTAAAATAATCAACGGCAACCAAAATATACGAATTGCCATGTTGGGAACGGGGCAGTGGACCGATGTAATCTGAACTAATAGATTGCCACGGAGCTTTTATTTCGGGACGATTACCTATTAATCCCGCCGGAGACTGTTGGTCAAATTTACTCTGGGCACAGACTCTACAACAACGAATATACCTAATGATGTCCGATCTCATCTTAGGCCAATAATATTTTGCAGCCACTCTCCAAAGGTTTTATGAGCTTCTCTATGACCTGAAGTAGGCGAATCATGACATCGAGCTATGGCTTCTTTTCGCTGATCTTTGGGTACAACCATTTTCCAACAACTAGAATGATTAGGGAAGTTAGGGTCCGCTGTTTTCAACAAATTTATATAAGATACAATCGTTAGTTCTCCAACAAGGAAGCTTGTCCGGATATTTCTTCAAACTGTGTATACTTTTTTTATAACACTTATCGTAACTGTCGCCAAACGTAAAATAATTGGAGGTCGCATGACTCACATAGGTAAAAGCAGTAATTGAAACAGGCACATACCTCGATCGGAATTCAGGTACCACGTGATCCTTCCCCTTGCGATGGATAATTTGAAAATCAAAGGGTTGTAATCGAAGAGCCCAACGAGCGAGATGACCTTAAGGATCCTTTAAATTATGTAACTCCAGCAAAGAATGATGATCATTTATAACCCTAAAATGAACTCCTGCCAAATAGTGACGTACTTTTTCGACACTCCAAATTACAGCCAGACATTCCTTCTCCGCTACAGTTGACTTCATTGTTTGTCTAGTTAAAGAGCGAGATACGTAGCAAGCCACTTTTTCACCATCATCGAATTCCTGGGTAAGGACAGCACCTAGGCTATAGATAGAGGCATCTGTTTGGAGAGTGAAGGTGCAACCAAAATCAGGAGAATGAAGCACAGGAGCAGTAAAAGTGCTTCCTTATGGCTTTAAAAGACTGCTAACACTCAGGAGTCCATTCCCCAGGATGTCTAACTTGTACCCATCAAAACATTCCAATCGAGTGAAAAGATAAAAATGACCCTTGCACACCTGAATTTATATTTTTAGAAGGTCATGTGATGAAAATTCTCAATTAAAGGATGTGTAATTACTGTTTGGATTCAATAAGCAAAATTTATTTAGAATATATATGAAAATAGACTTCAATTATCGTGATAAAAATTCTTCAATCAAATAGGTGAAATTAATTTGCAAGTGTAACTAATAAGCAATTAGTACCCCAAAAAGGCGCTGGTGTCGCATCAAGTGGATGCTAAGCTGCCAGTACCTGGACGACTGCCTACACCAATAACCGCCCTAACTGCACGAGCCCCTACGAGTCAATCCTGTGGTCAGCGAAACCACCCATCACTCAATATCTTCTAGTTCGCTAGGACTCCGCTAACTGCCTTGCATTTAGTTCGCTAGGTGCCGTCAAAGATATTATGAAAGTCCCCACATTAGTTGCATCTAGTCCGCTAGGTCACTTAATATCGACTACTACATTTATATATTTCCGTACATATATTTATATAACGATTAGTGTAGTGTTAAGTTTTGTGCAAATAAATCGAAAATTCTTTCACCGAGTACTTTTAATCAGCCACTTCTGAACCTACAAATCTATATTACTGACTATATCCGGTAACATTGGTGCCTAAACCTGGAGAGAATTTGAAATCAAGTGAACGGTTATTAGTGCTTCAAAACTGAAACACGAAACAAGAAAGGAATGGCCCACACTTGCAATAGTCCAACAATTGATCACCATCATGAGACCTATCGCCAACCCTGCACAGCCGTAGAAGGGTTCTTCACCACCATCACCACCTACAAAGATTTTTCGCGTGAAAGTGATGAAAACGCCTTCAAAGGTCTTCCCATGTTGTTAGAAGGAAACGCTACAACCCTTACCTGAAACTCAGCATTGAACGAGTTTAGGAAAACATACGGGTAAAAGTGGAGAATTATTGAATATATGAAAAGCTGTTCAGCCAAAAACAAAAATTTAACACGCCAGCCGACCAGTTTATCTGCGAGAAATCCTGGCAAGTTCAAACCGAACCATCCTGAAGACCTGCAATTAGATATACTATTTGCTATTATCCATTCTAAAATCAGCCGCCACCATCGTCGACCACAAATTAGAACGATTAAACAATTTTTCGAAGAGGCAAGGCGAGTAGAAGTCACGCATTAAGAAGGGAAAGAAAATACGGAGCACAAAAAAATTAACGGCTGGTGTACCTATTGCAACGTCAAGGGACATAACACCCAGGTCTGTAGAAAGAAGGATCAATCAGAGCCTCAGAAAGCAGTACCCGTCACGATACCAGTCACATCGATCCGCAGCTACGGATGTGGTAGTCCTGGTGTCATCCGGAGAGAATGTCCAAAATGTAAGATCTTCCAATACACAAATCAAACAACGAAGTCTACGCACAACGCAAAAGGCACACGTTAGACCAACGCAAGCAACGATACCGATTGCCTTGCATATGGAAGACAGCGACTAGAGAATGTCATCACCACCGAGATACCCATACATCTCGGACACAAAGTGATCAAATGCAAAATGATATTTCTACCAGCCGCCCCAACGAAACACACCTTGCTTGGAGTAGACTTCATAAATGCCGCCTAAATTGAGCTAAATATGACACAGCAAAACTGTCATTTTGTGTAGCAACCGTAACGATGACGGTAACTCCGCCCAGTCGAGGTGAAAGAGAGCACCGAACGAATGCCAGCCGTTTATCAGCCGCCTCCATTAGTATTGCCCATATGAACTCCACACCAGGTCGACGCGAGTTAACATAACAATATGTCGTTCTCAGAAGCGTAGAAAGCGTACGAGATCGAAGAGGACCTCTACCCAATGAACATTGGCTACATGGACGTTCACTTCAAACGCTATGAGGGGATGTAGGTCACCTCACTAGAGAGGCAAGAATATAACCAGCTGTTGAATGACAACCTTGAAGCGTTCCAGGAATCAACGCTGCCTGTTGAAGGAGCTGAACACTGAATCAGAACCCATCCACCAGTATCATCTGCTCCATATCGGGCACCGTCAGTACAAAGATCCTGGCTACAACAGGAAATTCGAGGAATGCTCGACAAACATCATTGAAGAGTGCGACAGTGTTTGCACCGCAGCAGTGGTAATCGTGCCAAAAGCAGATGGAAGTAAACGATTATGCGTATATTACCATCAATTAAGCCTAATCACGAAGCCTGACCAGTATTCTATTGACTAGAGTCGACAATATATTACGCTCCACCGGAGGAACAAACTACACGTCCACTTTAGACCTAAGAACTGGTTACTGGCAGATCAGCGTAAAGCCAGAGGACTGTGACAAAACCTGTCTCATAACTCTTTGGAACATTATCCTGAGGATGCCATTCGGGCTGTGGAATGCGCCCGCCACATTCCAGCGAGTAATTGATCGAATACGACTTACCTACTGTTAGCCTCACACGAAGACCATGGTCTGAAGGAGAATATCAGCATTAACAAATGCAAACTTCCATATATATCGCAACAAATGCAAAATCCCTTGTACCCATGTGAAGTATTTGGGACATTAAATCCAACACGGGGGATTCACCCCTAACCCAGAGAAAGTCGAGGCAATCCTAAGGATGGCAGCACCTAAGAACGTACGCTCACTACTCACTTTCACTTCAACTTGTTCATGGTACAGGCGCTTCATACCGAAATTCGCAGACATCAATCGACCATGTCAAAATTAACTAAAAAGAACGCTCCATGGCAAAGACTAACGGAACAAAAAGAGGCTTTCAACAAACTAAAGGAAGCTCTCGCCACTCCGCCAAGCCGACGATACGAAGCCGTTCACTATCAAAACCGATCCCAGCGGCTACGCTCTAGGAGCACTATCAACCTCTCTAATGGTGGATGTCAATCAAATCACCCACAGGACGACTCAGAAAATTGGCCCTTCGACTAGAATATGCCCCAGGATGGATGAACGTCGTTTCCTATACATCTCGCAATCCTGAATCTTCACCATGTGCGAAGTTTCTAGACATGTAACAGCTTCATCCTCATGACTAAAGAATAATAGAGTTATTTTTTTTGTTCTGAATGTCTTTCTTCTAACGAAATTTTTTTCTATCTTGCTTTTCTGTTTCATTAGTTGTTTCTGTACCTCCGTATTAAGTAAAATGTTGTTAAAGCAGTAATAATAATTATTACTGTTAAAAGTGTACCAGTAATTATTGTACGTATTTTCGTAATTTCTATTTCTTTAGTTGCTTTGATATTTCTTGCAACTGTGCCAATTTCGTACAGACCGTCAAAATTAATTCTCGTCAAATTAGAAAAGTGGTAAGTCTGAGCTTCACAACATGTTGAAATCAATTTGAGTAGAATAATTGATTTGCCTTTGAAATTGAAAATGTCTCGTCTTCGATTTGAAGTTTTCAATTTTCAGGAATTCTAATGATTGATGGGTAATTTACTTCTAAATGTTGACCTGATGTACACTTGGATTTGGAATAATCAATATTTCCTTAATTATTTGCTCTACAATAGGTTCTTGAAGGTTCGCATAAGTGGAGTAGCATTACTTGGATGAATCGCCGTCTAGTAGTTTCCAAGGTACATACTCTTGATTAAAATTCTTGTCAGCAATAATAGTGTTCCAGTATTCGACATTATTCTTTTATTAGCGTTACTTCTGTAGTTTTGGCCAAGTATGGTTGTAAAGGGATAAACAGTAAGTATTTTGGATAATTCGATATAAGTGATAGAATTCAGCTGTTTCAGGTTTAAATATAGGTATGTGGATAGCAAATATTATTTTGGAATTAGAGGTTACTTGTGCATCCAGAAAGAGGTAATATGTTGAAGTATTTTAAAATAATGGAATTTGTTCTTCTTTATAAATTGATTGCAAATATTTTATCATTGCCCAATTTCTTAACTGGATACTACTGAACTATGTTCAGTTCAGAGAAAAAATAATGGAGTTTACAATATTATCAATGAAGTAACTAAATGTTGACAATCTAGATTAATTTGTGACATTGTGCTGTAGAAAGTAATGAATTTATTTAATGAAATTAACTGTCTCGACCCTTACTCGTGGAATCTACTCATATTACTGTTCTAAATGAAACTTACTGTTTCTAGATACCTCCACAATATATTGAAAAAAATGTTAAACATTTTAAGAAATTTGGCAATTGTTTCGATATTAAATATCACGTCAGAATGACGGAAGTTACATTTTATTTGATGCCTACCTGATGTTTAATAATAAGTAGATGATGTATTAGCTTGTTTTATAGGTAGTGAACGACAATTAGATGTATTTTTCAACCATATTAATAATTTACACCCAAAAATTAAATTTACATTAGAAGTTGAAGATAATAACTCAATCAATTTTCTTGTTTTAAGAATTCAAAGAGTTAATAATGTACTTAATTAATCAATTTACAGAAAACCAACACACACTGATGTAACTACTCCATATAATTTCAATCATCCCATGTCACATAAATTAGCAGCATATAATTCAATGATACATAGAGCTTTTTCAGTTCCTATGAACAAATGTAATTTTAATAGAGAAATTAATATAATTAAACAAATAGCAACATTGAACGGTTACATATGATAAATAAATAAATGAATAAAATAGAGGAAAAAGTGGCATTACAACTAATATTTCCTGAGCAAACTAAGGAAATAAAAAATTATAAAACCATCACATATGCAGGTAATATTTCTAATATTATTTCAAAGATAATATCTTTAGCTACAAATACAACAATTTGTTTTAAAACAGAAAGTAATGTGAGTACAAAATTGTTAAATGTAAAAACAAAAATATCCCCATTAAAGAAGTCTGGTATATATAAACTTAAATGTCCAGAATGTAATGCTGTCTATTTGGGTCAAACCCTTAGAAATTTTGAAATCAGATACAGTGAACACTTACGAGCATATAGATTAAAACAACCAGATAAATGACAATCTTGATTAATATGTGACATTGTGCTGTAGAAAGTAATGAAATTATTTAACGAAATTAACTGTCTCGACCCTTACTTCGTGGAATCTACTCATATTACTGTTTTTAAATGGAACTTACTGTTTCTAGATAATTCCACAATATATTGAATAAAATGTTGAAAATTCTAAGAAATTTGACAATTGTTTCGATATTGAATATCATCGTCAGAATGACAGAAGTTACATTTCATTTGATGCCTACCTGGTGTTTAATAATTATTTTTGGCTAGACCATTTCAAGTATTACAGAAATAAATAAAATATTCTTATTTACCTCAGAGTATGACAAATAAATTGACAGCAGCCTATTGCGTAAAAGCACATTTCCTAAGTAATGATGGAAGCTGAATGTGTGCTCTGCGGTGTGTCACAAAATTCCATATTTCCTGGAACCTCTAATTTAATCGATTTCGATAAAGGGAACCTTATTTGTAGAAAAATATTTGGGGAATGAACTGACAGTATTTGAAGTAACATCACTGTAAAAGTTCTAACTTTTTAACAAGTGAGTCTAGTCCAATCCTGACTTTCTGCAACACTAGTATTCTTAATAATATTGTCAAAATAAATGAAATGATATGCTAGACAATCCACCAAATTACCATAAACTTCGGAAACATAGTTTTAGAGTTATAAGTGAAAATATATTTTCAACTTCTAACTTTAAAGCCCTATAACCCAACAGAGGAAAAAATATATATACAGTGCTGACATTATTTTCATACCATCTAACCATTTCCAAGTTTTAGCCTCTCATTCTTGGGACACCTTGTACATATAATATATAAGTGTATGTTTGGAGTAAATTAGTTTGCAAGGTCCTAAGCTAATTGGTAATAAATATCATCTATCCGGTATCTCATTTGGAGAGTCAGGAGTACCACTGTGATTGCTGTCTAGGTGCTTTTCATAATCCTGTAACAATATTGGTGGGTTATTTTATGGTTTTATTATTATACTAGAGGACCCGTGCTGCTTCCCAGCATTAGGATAGACTATGTATGAGAGGGTGTAATTATTACATAAAATCAAATCATTTTACAGTACTTCCTTCCAGACAATATTAGCTGTGCCGCAGTATTTGGAAAAAATTGAAAGTAAAGTTGATTGTGCACACATAACTTTCCTCAAACTCAACAGTTAATAGCTCAAAAGAAAGGGCTTGATCCACTGAGTGTTCTGAGAGTGAAACGATCAAGATCCATTCATTAGAAGAGGAGCTATGAGAATTCGAATTGCTTGAGTGAATGTGTCCCATAAGAAATGTACAGAGAAGAATCGCGTTCGAGTATAACTTGAGTAAGGTCGGAGTTGAGTGAATTTCAATGATTGAAGACATGTCTGTGTCTAAATTTCTTTCATTTTAAAAAAATATGAAGGAAATCGTCCGGATAGACTTCAGTTTTCATAAATTTTTTTAATATATAAGATGCCTTTGTTAGATTCTAGAATTATACCAGAATATTTAATAATTTTTGGTTTCTTGAATTTTGGCCTCGAAATTTTGTCTGTAGGTACGGCGTATTTTGATTCGGTTATGTAAGTGGGTAAGATCTTTTTCCGTTTATTTAATGGACATTTTTCTTTTGAATTTTTTCGTTAATACATTCTGATTTTGTTCATAGTGAGATAAAACTAAGTGATCATTTCAATTGAAAGGGTCTGGATTATTGAGGTGTTGCACTTAGTTTTCAGTTAATGGGTAACTCTGAATACTATTATTCACGATTCGAGTTTATTCCATAGGCAACTCTGTATAAGACTTTCTTTTGGCCAATCACAGAGTTCCTGATGCGCTATTGGCTTATTCCATATAGTGAATTTTTAAGTTTGTGGGTTGTCGCTGACAAATGCGTGTTCGGCCTCATTTCCTGTTGGCAATTAGAATAGTCACAATTTCTGAGAAGTTGATCATGTGTAAGTGTTGCTTTGTTCGATCTGGAATTTTTTAAGCCTGGGACTAGGACTACTTCATAACACATTAATATTATATATATATATATATATATATATATATATATATATATATATATAGATATACATACATATTTTAATAATATATCAATAAATACTATTATTATATATTAAGTCAATCACAAGGTAAGCTACTTCTTGGTACAGCCAAAAATAATTATTAAACATTAGGTAGGCATCAAATGAAATGTAACTTTTCTGACGATAATATTTAGTATCGAAACATTTGTGAATTTCTTAGAATTTCTAACATTTTATCATTACGAGTATATTGTGGAATTATCTAGAAACAGTAAGTTTCATTTAAAACAGCAATATGAGTAGATTCCATAAAGTAAGGGTCGATACAGTAAATTTCTTTTTTATAACAGTTAATTTATTTTTTAAAACGATGAAATAAAACAATACAGTTTGTTTAAATCTTCATATATTTGAACTAATGTTCAATTTAAACTTGTTGACGCGTTTCACTAACACAGTAGCTTTGTCAAAACGTTTTGACAAAGCTACTGTGTTAGTGAAACGCGTCAACAAGTTTAAATTGAACATTAGTTCAAATATATGAAGATTTAAACAAACTATATTGTTTTATTTCATCGTTCAGTATGGATCTTCATCAAGTAAAAGCCTCATCTATTCAATTTATTTTTTTATTCACGTTCTCATAATATTTAATTTTTTGATACGCAATTTTCTTTATTTTTACCAACTATTTAAAACTGATTGTTTGGAATGTTGAAGAATACTATTTTTTTAAGGTAGGTCTTTTCTCTTATCCCTAATTTTTCTGGTTTTCAGGGAAAAGTGTACGTAAGGTTTAGACTCTGCAAAATCAGATGGCGCCCTAAGTAAATTATTACAAAGTTAGATAAAATCCATAGTGAACCATGCCCGTCTTCACTGATATCTAGCCGGATCCTATAAGGTTGCCACTGAACAAACGCAAATAACTACTGTCCTATACTCCTAGTTTTCTTTCTACTTTTTAGAGTTTTGAGGTGGAAGACAGAAACGAATTGTAACAATGTGTCCTTTAATTATCTCGAAGGGACTAGATTGTGTGACATAATGAATGGAAATATCATTCAATAAAATTGAAACAGGCGACGAAATACCAGGTGAATGGAACCTATCATATAATATATCCTCTATATATAAAAAGGGTAACAAATAATCAACAAATATCTATAGAGGAATTAGTGTTATCCCTTCAACTGCAAGGCTTTTCAAATCAATAAAAGAAAAAATAGAGCAACATATGGATGAGTTTAGTAAGGAACAATCGGGATTCCGGAAAAATATATCATGTTTAGGAAATATAATTATCATGAGACAGACGATAGAGAAGAATAAGGTCACATATGACCTTCACAGATCTAGAAAAAGCATATGCTAGTGTGTCTAGATGTAATGTGTGGAATGCAATAAGACCGATGAAAATTCAGGAAAAATGTATAAACATGACACAAATAATATATAAAGACACAAAATCACAAATAAATATAGGCAATAAACTTACAGACCCAATTCGCATAACAAAAGGTCTAAAGCAAGGTTGCAGTTTATCACCCATACTTTTTAATATATACATAGAACAAGCTCTAGATGGATGGTATAAAAAGACACAGATGGATATACCAATAAAACAAAATATAATACATTTACTTCTTTTCGCAGACAAGACAAGGGTGATATGAAGTATATGCTAAGGAAGCTAAAGGGGAATTTGAATTTTGGGGCCTTACAATAAATATGGATAAGACTGAATACTTATGTATCGGACAACAGGTTACAGATTTAAATCTGGAAGATACTATAATCAAAAGCCGCCAAACTTTCGAATACTTAGGATCAGTTATAGAAATAAAAATGGCGCGGGGAAAATACACTACAAAAACATTACATGGGTTGATATGGAATAACACAATTACCAAAGAAAACAAAAGGAGAATTTTTCAAAGTAACATCTAAAATATAGTTATATATGGAGCAGAAATATGACCAATGAGAAAAAACATCAAACACAAATGAGAAATGTGATACTGGACTATTTTAGAAGATGTTTATAACTCACAAGAAATGATAGAATTAAAACGGAAGAAATATAGTAAAGAATGAACGGTAAATGCTCTATGACAAGTACGCTAGAAAATTGGGCATTAAACGGTATGGTCACGTACAAAGAATGCCGGATATAGATGGCCAAAAAAGGTTCTAAAATAGGAATCCATGGGAAAGAGAAGAAGAAGAAGACCAGCTCTAGGGTGGGAAGCCTACACGGGACAAGCTATGGCACAAAAGGATCTGAGAGAAAAAGATTGGAATTTAAGGGGACGTGGAGGAAAAAATGGCGCACTCATAATGGGAAAATGCCGAAGAAAAAGAAGAAGCAGAATTGAGTGACTTATTAATTGATCAGGAGTAAGGTCTTCATTGGCGAGACATCGAAAATGTTCTATTAAACTATAGTGAAAACGTTGCTATTTTTTGCTGCGTTGTAATAGTTCTATTTCATGTAGTTTATAGCAGTCTCGTGAATCATTATTTTTAAATTCTGTTCCGCAATCGACGGTAATTTTGTCAAGAAGGACATGATGAGTTATGTAACTGAATACATTTTCACCCGTTATACTTGGAATGGAATAAGCTTGTTAATAGCGGGAAAATACAATTATCGTTAAGTATGCATGGTTCATAGTGTAATGTTTTTCTTATTTAGTTAATCAGTTAACGGGTGGGATAAACTTTAAACACACGGTATGGCTACTTACGAATTTATTTAAACACTAAACTACTCACTAACACTTAATTTATTTACACTTAACTATTCACTTAAATTTAATTTATATACACACAACCTTAATTATTAATTTATATCAACACTTTACTGTTCGCTATTTCGGTTTATTCTTGTTTATTTGTCGAGATCACTTTATCAACTAAACTGAACTTCTCCGCTGGTCATAGTCGGTTTTGGTGAACTACTTTTGGTTTTCCGTTGGGGATATTGCTTATGCGATATATAACATCATTGATCCTTTTCTTGATTAAGTGTGGACCTTCCCAGGATTTTTGTAATTTTGGAGGAAATCCTTTTCTTCTCGTCGGGTTGTGTAACCATACTTTGTCTCCTTCTTTAAAACTGCCTTCTGTGACCTGCCTGTCGTACCGACTTTTCATTCTGTCGCTGGAAACTTGAAGATTTGTTCGAACTAATTCATGAATATCGTCCAGCGTTCTTCTCAATTGGATCACGTAGTCTTCTCCTGCTAGATCTTCTCAAGGCCGACAGCCAAATTACAGGTCACAAGGAAGCCCCATTATTTCACGTCCAAACAGAATTTTAGCAGGTGTTTCACCCGTGGACTCATTGACGGCCAATCGATAAGCCAATGCGAATAGGGAAAGATACTGGTTCCAATCTCTCTGATGGCCGGAAACCACTTTGGACAGGTATTTTCCAATAGTCCTGTTCATTCTCTCGACCATTCCATCTGACTGTGGATGTAATGCTGTTGCCCTGGTTTTCTTCATTCCCAGCTTCTGGCAAATCTCCTGGAATAGATGGCTTTCGAAATTTTTTCCCTGGTCACTGTGGACTTCCAATGGCACTCCATATCGGCTGATAAATTCTTTCACTAATACATCCGCGACAGTCGTGGCCTCTTGTTTTGGGATAGCGTAAATTTCCACCCACTTTGTGAAATAATCCATTACAACCAGTATGTATTTGCCAACATTTTATTTTCTGTCGTCGGAAATGGCGATATCTAAAGCAATCCTTTCGAAAGGGCTTCCAACATTATACTGTTTCATAGGTGCCTTTCTCTTGCGATATGGTCCATTACTCGTAGCACAAGCACAAGCACATTTCTTACACCAGTCCTTCACATCGTCGGAGCTGTTCATCCAATAAAACCTTTCACGGACTCGCTGAAGGGTTTTCTTCACTCCCAGATGACCTCCCGATAGACTGTCGTGTAACTTCTTCAGTACCTCAGCTACTCTCGTCCTAGGGATAACTAGCTGTCTCCTCATCTCGAAACCCTCATCGTTTTAAAGGACTCTTTTTTTTTCAACAGTCCTTCTTCCAGGACAAGGAAGTCCCACTGAGCTCAATACGCCTTGAGTTTCGGTGAAAATCTTGACACTTCTTGCCAGGTAGATCGCCGATTTTCTTTCTTCCACTGCCGAATCTTCTTTAGGCAAGGATCATTCTCCTGATCTTCTCTGATCCTGGTGGGTAACCATTCTTCACTGATTACTGTAGTTCTTGAAACTGCAGCTTCCTTAGATTCCGCCTTGTTGCAGTGGGAGCTGTCTGTTGGGCACGGCCTTCTGGACAGGGGTCTGCATTTCGGTGACTCACACCAGCTCGATGTTGAAATCGTACTCTTGAAGTCGTTCAATCCATCTAGCGATCTGGCCCTCGAAATTCTTGAACTGCATCAACCACTTGAGTGCTGCATGATCAGTCCGGATTAAAAACTTCCTACCATTGAGATACTGGTAAAAGTGTTCCACGGACTTCACTACCGCCAAAAGTTCTCTTCTTGTGACGCAGTAGTTTCGTTCTAGTTTGGAGAGGACTTTACTGAAATATCCCAGCACTCTTTTTTGCCCTCCTTGGATCTGTCAGAGCACTCCACCAATTCCTACGTTGTTTGCGTCAGTGTCAAGAATAAAGTCTCCCTTTGACAGTCTTCGTCCCATTGGAAAGCTCTTGCCTCTTTTGTAAGTCGAGTAAGAGGCTTGGCAATATCTCCAAACTTCCTGATAAATCTTCTATAATACGTGCAAAGTCCAAGGAAACTCCTAATTTGATGTATGTCGGTTGGTTGCGGCCATTGCTGAATGGAAGCAATTTTCTCTGGATCCACCGCCACTCCTTCATTGCTCACTATATGACCTAGATAGTTGACTCGGTTTTGGAACAGCTGACATTTCTTCGGGTTTAACATGAGCTGGGCAGCTTGGAGTCGTTTGAATACGTCTTCCAAATTCTTCAGGTGTTCGTCAAATGCCTTCCCTAGTACTATGATGTCGTCCAAATAGACCAGGCATGTCATCCAAGACAACCCTCTCAAGAGATTTTCCATGAGTCTTTCAAATGTCGCAGGCGCATTACAGAGCCGGAATGGCATGACGTTGAATTGCCATAATCCAGATCCGGTGGTAAAAGCTGTCTCCTCTTTGTCTTCTGGGTCCATTTCCACTTGCCAATAACCAGACTTCAGTTCCAAGGTGGAAAACAGTTTGCTGCTGCCGGCCAAAGTATCTAGCGTACCGTCAATAGCTGTATTTCTTCGTCACGTTGTTTAGCTGGCGATAATCCACGCAGAATCTCGTAATCCCATCCTTTTTCTTGACGAGCACTACTGGAGATATCCTTGGACTAGTAGATGGTTCTATTACTTTTTCTTCAGCCATCTCTCGAATTACTCTTTCAGCTTCCTCTCTCTTCGCTCGTGGTAGTCGTCGAGCTGATTGCCTAATTGGCTTGGCATTACGAGTATCGATTTTGTGTTTGACGGCTGATGTTCTACCAGTCTTTCCTCCTTTTGGTACGAATAGGTCTTGATACTGCAAGAGAAATTCTCTCATTCTCTCTTTCTCATCTCGATTTAAGGATTGACCAGCTACTGTTCGAATCTGGCATTAGAATTGTCAGTGGTCGTTGTTTGACGAACTAAATACGTCACTGGTACGCAGGACCCAATCCTGGTTTCCTTCTTGATGGTAACTGGGTAATCATTCACGTTTATCACACGTACTGGAATCTCTTTCGCCGACGTAACCAATCCTTTTCCAATTAGTTGCTCCTTTGCCAACTTCTTCGTCGTGGTTCCTTGGCTCCATCATAAACGGTGTACCTTCCTCCATGATTCTCTGTAGCCGTGCTACTATCATGGTTTCGCTTCGTGCAGGTAGAACGGTATCTTCCTGTACAGCTGCCAACACCGTGCTGCCTTCATATGGATGAAGGGATACCTCCTCAAAACCCACTTTAATGGTTCTGTTTCTAAAGTCTAATTGGAAACCATGTACATTCATTACGTCCATTCCCAGAATCACGTCTTCTTCAATGTCAGCTACCGTATGCGTGAACTTTTCTGCGCCAATTCGCAATTGGATTTGTGTCTCACCGTGAACGTTGGTAAAAGCTTCTTCTTGGGGTTTATTATCTCTGGTCGTATAATGGTTCTAGTTGCTCCAGTTTCAACCAGCACAGCATATTTCTTGCCATTTACTTCGCCATCCACATATACACTGTCGTTGCGACATCTGAGAGAAGCTATCAGTATGCGAGGGTCTTTGGAACGATCATGGGTCGGTGCTGCCCCCTCGTAGCCGACCCGTTCTAGCTTTCCTGTGACTGGTGATCTTGGTTTGCAGGAGTCTTGGGGCGCTTACACGAACTACGTGTATGCCCTAGCTCGCCACAATTCCATCATCTGATCTTTATCGGCTTCTTGTCCATCATACTTTTTATTAAACTGACGAACTGGTCAAATCTGTCTTCGTCACCTTCTTCTTTGATGGTCCTAATTTTGTTATATCCCGAAGCCTTCATTGCTGCTTCATATTCAAGAGCAGCAGTCAATGCATCGACTAATGTTTTGGGATGGGCTAAACGAAGCGTCCTCTGCATATCGGGGTCACGTAAGCCCTCAATAAAGGCCTGGATGCCCAGACATTCCATCATGTTCTCTGGTGCTGACGGATAAGCAAATCGAACTAGTCGGGCAATATCAACTTCATACTCTTGAAGGGATTCATCACGTTTCTGCCTTCGGTTCTTCAGCTGGGATTGGTACAAATGTTCTAGATGTTCATGACCATATCGCATGTCCAACCTCTTCTTCAGCTGCTCGAAATCATCCGTTTCTTCAAGTGGTATCGTCTGTAGTACATCTGAGGCATCTCCCCGAAGCAAGATAGTTAAGTTCACTGCCTTCTCTCTATCGGACCAATTATTCACTCTAGCGGCGGCTTCAAATTGTTTCACATAATTGGTCCACGACATTTTTCCATCGAACGTTGGGGCCTTGACTCGGGTAAAACAACCAATGTCTTCTAACTTAGGGTGTTTTTCTGGCTTGCAAGGTTTTGTTTGCTCGGTCTTCTTTTCTTCCGCTGGCGTGTCTTGAGTTCTTATATAGGTCATATTTTTTTCTAACTCCTTGATTTTCTTGTCCACCATTGTCATCTTATTCTAAATCTCTTCGTCCATCGTTGTAATCTTATTCTCGATTTTCTCGTCCATCGTTGACATTTTATTCTCGATTTCAGATTTTAGAGACGAAATTTCATTTTCAACGTCAGCGGCAATGTCGTTTTTCATTAATAAGATATTGGCAGATATATCGTTCTTCAAAGCAGAAATCTTGTCGTCGATATTAGCAGAAATGTCGTTCTTCATAGCAGAAATATCGTTTTTCACATTCGTTGAAATTTTCTCTTCCATGGCAGAAATATCGTTCTTCATAGCAGAAATCTTCTTATCCACGTTAGCAGAAATATTAGCAGAAATTGACGAGATTAAGGTGGAAGCCTCGTCATTAAATAAAACTGTTTCTGGATCAAAGCCGTCATTTTCCAGTGCCATTTTAAGACTTTCTACTAATTCACTTTTCTTACCGGACGTTTCCAACTCACGATCTTCCAATTCTGCTCTTAATTCCGCCACTTTCAAATCACATAATCTCTTGGCCATTTTTACGTAGCAATTTATTTATATTATCCCACTTCTGACACCAATGTTATGTTTTTCTAATTTATTTAAACAGTAAACGGGTGGGATAAATTTTAAACACACGGTATGGCTACTTACTAATTTATTTAAGCACTTAACTAATCTCTAACACTTAATTTATATATACTCAACTAGTCACTTAAATTTAATTTATATGCAAACAAACTTAGTTATTAATTTATATAAACACTTTACTGATCGATATTTCGGTTTATTTATTCCACGAGATCACTTTATCAACCAACTAACTCTTCCTGATCGGTCCCTTATATATTAAAGCCTTTTTTACTAGAAAATTCCGGACTGCGGCTCACATACACAAAAACAATTGGTTCTGGCATTTTCTGGATAAGTCTGGTCACAAAAACAACGTTTAGATAAGATAGTTGTAAACAGTTATAAAAAAACCTGCGTATCCGCCATAATTTTAATTCTCATACTTGGCTTAGACAGAGTCGGATTTAGGGTCTATACCAGTGTGCCGTTTCGTAATATTAATATCTTCAGTTTTAACCTGATCCTTAGTAATATATATAGCAGAAATATTCTCGTCCATGTTCTTTTCTATGGCAGAAATCTTCTCGTCCATGTTAGCAGAAATTGACGAGATTAAGGTGGAAACCTCGTCATTAAATAAAACTGTTTCTGGATCAAAGCCGTCATTTTCCAGTGCCACCTTAAGTCTTTCTACTAATTCACTTATCTTACCGGTCGTTTCCAACTCACGATCTTCCAATTCTGCTCTTAACTCAGTCACTTTCAAGTCACATAGTCTAAGGCCATTTCTACGTAGCAATTTATATATATATATATATATATTACCCCACACCTGACACCAATGTAATGTTTTTCTTATTTAGTTAAACAGTAAACGGGTGCGATAAACTTTAAACACACGGTATGGCTGCTTACGAATTTATTTAAACACTAAACTACTCACTAACACTTAATTTATATACACTTAACTATTCACTTAAATTTAATTTATATACACACAACCTTAATTATTAATTCATATCGACACTTTACTGTTCGCTATTTCGATGTATTCTTGTCCGCTGGTCGGTCCTTTATATATATTAGTGCATTTTTTACTAGATAATTCTAGATTGCGGCTTACACAAAAACAATTGGCTCTCGCATTGTCTAGATAAGACTGGTCACAAAAACAATGTCTAGATAAGATAGTCACAATCGTAAACAATTTTAAGAAATCCCAGCGCATCCGCCATAGTCTTAACTTTCATACATGGCTTAGACAGAGTCGGATTCAGGGACTATACCAGTATGCTGTTTCGTAACAATAGATATATTTCACTGAGATGGCTTGCGGTTTCTTCCTCTGGTCGACAGAATCTACATAAGGACTCCTCTGTCAACCCCATCAATTTTAGATGCCTATTGAGCTTACAATTCCCTGATAACAGGCCCACAACAGTTTTGACCGTTTTCCTGTCTTTGATTATCAGTTCGGCCGTGGCGATTGTTCTAATATAAACTGTTTCACTTGTTTTTGACCTGTTGAATTTCTCCACCATAACCTAGATTCAAACTCCACCCATTTTTAGTGGCCGCTTTTGTTACTGATATTGCAACACCAAAGGGTTCCGGCCCAACGAAAGGCATTAACGCAGCTTGCTTAGCCATTTAGACTGCCTTTTTGTTGCCCTTGTGACCCTCGTGCCCCGGTACCCAGGCCACCGGACGTTACTACTATCATCCAGCGTGTTTAGAACATACACGCAATCTGATACCAGCTTATCTCGAGTGTCTTTAGTTATCTATCTATGCATGCTTTGATGTTTTAAAAAGATCATTTTTTATATGATAAATGCTTTGGCAGCTGTAGGTATTAGCTTAAATTTAATTAACGGGGATTTATCTCATTTTTATTTTTTTGACATTCTTCAAAAATGTTTACAAAAGTTTCTATGCCTTCTGACATTTTAGGCCAATAATAGTTTGAACTAAGTGAAGATTTGAGTTCATTGTCCTTTTTTGTATACATGGTTGTTATTCTATATTTTGCGTTTGTTGTTCCACAGTCAAAAAATCTTGTAATATGTTTGTAAAGTGCAGAAATATGTATGAAGAACTTTTGAGAAACTTTTGAACAGTTACAATAAACGTTTCAAAGCTAAGAGGTTCTCCTGAATACATTATTTACTACCACTAGACCATCACACACTATACTGTATTACTGTACACAGTGTAATGTGTGTAAAATGTAATAGTGTGTTCAGTATGAATATCACCAACGGTTCCAATAATTTCAATGTAGGTTCTATCGAGATCAGGGCGTATAATTGTTTTGTGTGTGTGTTTTTAAAATATTTTTCATGATTGGATTTAATTCCGGTTATTACGCAGTATGCTAATAACACTTGGTTTTTATATAAGTTTAAAGCTTTGTTTCTGATGGGTATTTCTAGAATTGTATTTTCTAAGGATGTGTGAATTGGTTCTTAGTTAGTGTTTTCTTCGGGTGGTCTTATTTGAACGTTTGATGTTACATTATTTATTTCGTTATTTTCCAACGTCATGTACCGATAAATTAGGTAGTGGATCAATTGATCATTGGACTAATTCGGCATGTTTTGGTAAATAATCTAAATTATCAATTTCTCTCTGAATTATAGAGTCAATATCGTTAATGTCAACATCCAATGAATCTGTTTCAAAGGCAGTTAGATAACATTTAGGTTTTATTGTTAACAAAGAATCTGCTGCTAAATTAGATTTACCTTTTAACTATTTTCTTCTGTTCAAATAATCAAATGTATGTGTTTCGTATTGAGTGAATACCAGTGGATAAGCAAAATAGGTGTATTTAAAACTGTGGAAATTGTATGATCAATCTATTTCTTCGTCTGCTATGCCCACTGGTGGAGACGGGCCTAGTGAAAATTCAAATTTAATATTAGTGGGTACACTAAATTTTATCGGAATAGAGACATGATCACCTATTTATTGATTATTGCTTATTGTTAAAAGTTATGTTTAAATTCATATTAATAATATCTTCTACGCCTACAATTCCGTCGAAAAATTCGTAGAAGTCACATAATAGGTAATGAATAGTGCCATTATAATTAAATTCTCTGAATGCTGGTATCTCAGATTGAAACCTTACCTATTTGCTTATAAGTGTTGTCCTGATATCAACATTCGAATGTTGTTCGTTTTTATTGTTCGAGGAATTTTCTGAAATTTTTTATTACCTTGACGTCGGCTTGATTAGGTTTGAAAACGATTCATGGAGGTCCAAAAACTTGCGAGTATGTTGGTTACTTTTTGGTGGTGGTTCGTGGTTGAATATTTATAGGTTGAGGAGACCACGCATGATTTTGTTGAAATTGATTCGCGTTTGTATTTTCAGAATATTGTCGGTAAAGCATTGGTCTGAAATTATTATTTCTATTTAAATAATTCTTCGTTTCACTGGGAAATGCTCTAAAGTTACAGGTGTTTTTAAGTGCATATTATTTTTTGTTGCTATAAAGGTATTTAAAGCGGTTTTGTGACAAAATTGCATTTGAATATTTTTTTTTCATTTTGACTCAAATTGATATCATTACTGATCATTTGAACGATACTACTTCTAATCAACTGCAATCTGTTTCCAAAATCTAAAAAACTCTTTGGTTTAGTTCTAGTTATATCTTGAGTCCAGCAATGTAAATTACGTTTTTTTGAAATGTATTACATCAGAGTACGTTTGAATCAATTGCAATTTGTTAATTCTACTCTGTTTACAACAATTAACTCCGCTCGTCCTATGAATTTATCCTGTATACACTCAAAAATAAGCCGGTCCTGTCTAATCCAATGTTATCGAAAGTTAAAATTTTTGCGAGAGCGCACGGATTTCTCGGAGGGACTATTTTTTGTTATTGTTTTTATAAATCGTTTGTTGGGAGCCGCATTCTAGAAATTCCCGAAATCCGAATGTTTGAGAAAGGAGTTTTGGTATAAAAGGCGACTACCTGGAAGCCATAAGTTAGTTTTTAATTTGATCTCGTGAGCAGAACATTGAACAAGGAAGCGGAAAAGTGAACTGTGTTTAATATACATTAGTTGAGTATTGAACAGTGTATTTAATATAAATTAGTCGAAAAGTTAAGTGTTTAAATAAATTAAGTAACTAGACATACCGTGTGTATAAATTTATCCCATCCGTCAGGAGAAAGTAGTTTAAATAAATTAGAAAAACATTACATCGGTGTCAGGTAAGAGGTAATATAAATAAATAGGTAGTTAAAAATGGTTAAGAGACTAAGTGACCTGAAAGTGACGGAACTAAAAGCAGAATTAGAAAATCGCGAGTTGGAAACGTCTGGAAAGAAGAATTAATTAGTAGAAAGACTCGAAATGGCACTGGAAAGTAACGGCTTGGATCCAGAAACATTTTTATTCCAAGATAGGGCTTCCACCATAATCACATCAATTTCTGCTAACATTTCTACTAATATGAAAGACTTCAAGAAACGATTTTAACATCGATCAACGAGCCGGTGTGAATCACTGAAATGCCGATTCCCTGTCTAGACGGCCGTGCCCAGCAGACTGTTCCCCTGCAACAAGGTGGAATCTGAGGTAGTTTCAAGAACTAGAGTAGTCAACGAAGAATGGTCACCTACCAGGACCAGAGAAGATCAGGTGAATGATTCTCACGTAAAGATGATCCGTCGATGGAAGGAAGAAAATAGGCGACCTACCTGGCAGTCAAGATATTCACCAACACTCATGGCATATTGGGCTCTGTGGGATTCTCTTTTCCTGTAAGAAGGCCTGTTGAAAATAATCCTTGAAAACGATGATGGTTCCAAGAGTAGATAGCTAGTTATCCCGAGAACGAGTATAACTGAGGTATTGAGAAAGTTACACGACAGTCCATCATCTGAGAGTGAAGAAAACCCTTCAGGGAGTTCGTGAAAGGTTTTATTGGTTGGACAGCTCCGACGATTGAAGGACTGGTGTACGAAATGTACGACTTGTGTTACGAGTAATGGACCACATTACATGAAACTTTATGTATTTTCGACACTTTAATACAATATTCTAATTGTGTTGTTGTATATGGTTTCAAATTTCTATAATATAAAATATACTGAGAAGAAGCTTTCGAATTTTCAAATTCTAGCTTTTGATGTGCATAACCCCAATTATGCCGGAACATGCTCTGATTTTGTTTGTAACGCAACTATGAATATATTGGCGACTATTATGTGTCGGTTATCAGAAACTGATCGAATTATTAATTATTTTTTTGGGAGAAGATAACAAAAGTATAATTAACTAGTAAAATTGATGGCAAGAGGTATTTACTCTTTGACAATAAACAGTTCAAAATAAGCATGAAAAACAAACGAGCGATGCAAGATGTTTGTTCATTAATTGTGGCCATTTACGTGAACCCCTGGCTTGGATGCATTTTGGAAGTGAAGACTCAGAATTAAGAATAGAGTTATTAAAGAATTTGAAAGAATATTAAACAGTTGACAAACTCATTTCCAAAGTGACACTTGGCTAGTTGAGTCAACATTTGTGATATTTATCAGAGAAAATAGCCGTATTCATCACTCTTTAACAATGAAGTTGATAAACAAACCAATGCAAACATTGTACTCAACTTTAAAGAGCAAGATTATATGATTTTGAGAAAAAATATGTAAGGTAAGAGTTTTGACATATCTATTTTTAAATTCTCCAAATTTTTTGTTTATATCAGTCCTAGGTAAATAATTGAGTGATTTCGTGTCCATCAAGAGCAAAAATTTGTTGTCGAATTCGAAAATTGTCAGCAGTTTTCTCCACGGAAACATATCTTCTTGGGAGAAAAGGCAGCATTGGTGGAAGCTTAAAGAAATAATGGAAGCAGTAAATGGCAGTTTATTACCTCTTGGCCTTCTTATTTTCATTTTAGTGAGTGACTGATTTATTAATCAAAATGTCGAAATCGACAAAAACAAAGTTAGTGAGGGCTTTTATGAATAAAATATTGGTATTAAAACAACAATGTTTCACTTTTCAGTTCTTAGTTCTATAATAGATAGTTATTTTTTAGTTCTATAAAGTATAATTTTATTTACACAAAAAAAATTGATTTATACTTTACCCCACAAATTTACGCCTGCTCCCCATGAAGAGATGTTCAATATAACCACAGATTCCAATTCTGGTAATTCCACTAGCTTTCCATCAAGATAAAGATCTAGTCGCTGTTCCAAATGTTTACATTCGGACGTTACAGCTTGCTGGGTCCCAAATGTTAAATATAGCACCTAAGAAATTTAAACTAGGTATTATATAATTTTTTCAAAATATTTTGCATTTACGTTGCTTTATAGACATTGTACCACCTTTTCTGAAACTTATTGCGTTATTATTTTTATTTAGAGTTTACAGAGGGACGAAGACTGCCAAACTATTTTTAAAACCCTGGATAGATATTTACCCATGATCCAAATTGTATCCTAGATATTGAGGGGGATTGGACGAGAGTTCTCGCAAATTCAAAAACAAAAGAAAGCGTATCTGGATGTGATGCATCTATTTGCCTTGTAACAATTGATTGTTATATTTTATTACATTTATTGTTTGAAATCTATTTAAAAATATGAAGTCGACTTGATTTCATCCCCTTAGAAGGAAAAGGTTGTATGTGATATTTTAAGAAAATGGAGAAATCAGCAAAATACGTTTTTGCGACCCGTTTTTCTGCACCAAAATACTATAGGTATTACGAAAGTTTCAGATGGGGGTTCATAATAACGGGTTTCAGTTGTTCAAATCGATTACAAACGTTATTTTGTAGTTACTATTAAATAAAATCGTATAAATAAATTTTTTTTTTCGTGGAACGTGACATTCGCCCTTATGCTTTTTCTCAATATCACAAATAACTTTACATAATGTGTAGCAAAATATGACGACTTTATTGAGTTTTCTAATAAAAAAAATCCCAATGGCACAAGACCAATTGGACGGCTTATTTCAGTAAAGTTTTTGCATCAGATTCAAAACAAAATTTAAATTTTCTTAAATAAATGTTTTCATGTACGTTTTAGAAAAAAGTGTTTCATACAAAAGTTGTAGAACGTGTTCAGTTCTAAAAAAAATCTCAGTAACTTTTTTGCGTGAGATCAAAAACGAAAGAAATACGATTTTTTTCTCAATTTTGACAGGCCGCGATTTTGTTTCTACTGGGCCGATTTGGTCCGTTAACGAACTCGTCCAAGATCTTGGCCGAACTAATTTTTGTAGCGAGTTTGGTTTCGATCCGTCAAAAAATGCGCCGTCTATCGCGCTTACAAATTCCATTATAACACATACATATATACAGGGTGTTTTCAAATGACACTTACAACGTTTGCATGTAGATACCTCTCGTAAAATTAGACAAGATGATATAGGTATTGAGGGGTCCAACCCATCCACTTTTCGAATTACAGGGTGTTAAAGTTATGAAAAATATAATGTTTTCATTTGATAACTTTAAAATGGATGAATATATTACTCTGACATTTGGTAGGTTGTTTTTAAATGTAAAAGGGCATATTTTGATGGAAAAACATGTTTCAATTCTTGATTCAGTGTTGTACATTTAGAAGAATATGTCACCTTTCCTCTCCCATTTTTTACGCCACTGGCATTTGAAGCTATTTTTATTTGATTTTGTATTCCTCAATAGTTTTCACGTGAAAAACGCATAACCTTTACATATCAAAAAATTTGTAGTTTTCAAGATATTTAATGTTTTTATGATGTCTGCAAGATCACTTTTTAATAAAAAAATTTAAAAAATATTTTTCTTGAATGTTGAGACAGGATTGTTGAAAATACTTTTCCAAACTTGTGATTTTATTAACAAAGAATTATTGACAATAAAAAATAAGATAATTACAAAGTTAAAGAATATTCCATTCAAACATAATTTTTAACTAAGCAGCCAACAAATTTTGTCCATTTACATTTTCACATAATCTGCAACGTTTTCTCATTGAAAATCGCATACCTTGGAAATACTGGCGATTGCCGGAAATAATTTCTGTAGCTGCATGGATTCTTGCTATCAGTTCCTCCTCCGTTTCTACTATTGTATCGTAGACTAGGGACTTCACGTAACCCCACAGAAAGAAATCGATTGGATTTGAATCCGGTGACCTCGCAGACCACATATCGAGTCCATCTCGGCCTATCCGGTGGTTTCCGTATTGTTGGGTTATCTGGCCGCTAGAGAATAATGTACATGAAAAATATAATGTTTTAATTTGATAACTTTAAAATGCATGAATATATTGATCTGACATTTGGCAGGTTGTTTTCAAATAAAGAAAGGCATATTTTGACGGAAAAACATGTTTCAATTATTAATCCAGTGGTGTACATTTGGAAGAATATGTCACATTTCCCCTCCCACTTTTTACGCCACTGGCATTTGAAGCTATTTTTATTTGATTTTGTATTCCTCAATAGTTTTCACGTGAAAAACGCATAATCTTTACATATCAAAAAATTTGTAGTTTTCAAGATATTTAATGTTTTTATGAAGTCTGAAAAATCATTTTTTAATAAAAAAATAAAAAAAATATTTTTCTTGAATGTTTTTAATAACTACCAAACTACTAATGGTTAGAATATGTAACAGGGACTAATTTGTGAAACAGCAATGCGTATAAAACATTGAGAGAGGATTGTTGAAAATACTTTTCCAAATTTGTGATTTTATTACCAATAGAATTAAAAACAATAAAAAATAAGATAATTACAAAGTTAAATATCCCATTCAAACATCATTTTTAACTAAGCAGCCAACAAATTACAAAAAATGTTCAAAATTTTGTCCATTTACATTTACACATATTCTGCAACGTTTTCTCATTAAAAATCGCATACCTTGGAAAGACTGGCGATTGCCGGAAATAATTTCTGTAACTGCATGGATTCTTGCTATCAGTGCCTCCTCCGTATACTAGGCGATGGATGGATGGAACGAAAATGAATTATTTGTAATTAAATCGGTTTGTGCAACTTTCACACTTTTTGTTATGATGGATTATACTTTTGAAGAAATATGCAACTAATATACGGGGAAGCCAGACGTTCCGAGCGCTTGTATAGAGAAATATATCCAAATCGACCTAGATTTCCATGTCACACAACATTTTCTCAAATTGACAGGAGATTGCGAGAATTTGGACAATCCAATTCAAAATTACAGGGTAGCGGTAGAATACGAACTGTGCAATTAGAGGACGCTGTTCTAGACCGTATTGAAAATAGACCTGATTTAAGCACTCGCACCATTGGCAAATCTTTAAATGCAAGTAACTCAATTGTGTGGAATATTTTAAATAAACAGCAGTTGTATCCTTATAAGTATACCCAAGTTCAGGCCCTAAAATCAACAGATTTTCCTTAAAGAGTGGAGTTTGCCGATTGGTACACCCAAAAATGTCTAGAAAATAGGAATTTTACCGAATTTGTTCTATTTACTGATGCCAAATTCACACGTGAAGGAATTTTTAATTCAAGGAATAGCCACGTGTGGGATGACGAAAATACATATGTTATTCGACAACGTGGATTTCAGGAAAAATTCTCGCTTAACGTGTGGGCAGGCATTCTTGGAGATTGTATAGTGGGTCTATATTTATTACCTAATAAACTCATTGGTAATATTTATTGTAATTTTTCTAGAGAAACCCTGCCTGACTTATTTAACGACGTTGTACCATTAAATATTAGGGCGAATATGGATAATGTATGGTTTCAGCACGATGGGGCATCTGTACATTATTCTCTAGCGGCCAGATAACCCAACAATACGGAAACAACCGGATAGGCCGAGGTGGACCCAATATGTGGTCACCGGATTTAAATCCAATCGACTTCTTTCTGTGGGGTTACATGAAGTCCCTAGTCTACGATACAATAAAAGAAACGGAGGAGGAACTGATAGCAAGAATCCATGCAGCTACAGAAATTATTTCCGGCAATCGCCAGTATTTCCAAGGTATGCGATTTTCAATGAGAAAACGTTGCAGATTATGTGTAAATGTAAATGTACAAAATTTGTTGGCTGCTTAGTTAAAAATTATGTTTGAATGAGATATTCTTTAACTTTGTAATTATCTCATTTGTTATTGTCATTAATTCTTTGTTAATAAAATCACAAGTTTGGAAAAGTATTTTCAACAATCCTGTCTCAACATTCAAGAAAAATATTTTTTATTAAAAAGTGATCTTGCAGACTTCATAAAAACATTAAATATCTTGGAAACTACAAATTTTTTGATATGTAAAGGTTATGCGTTTTTCACGTGAAAACTACTGAGGAATACAAAATCAAATAAAAATAGCTTCAAATGCCAGTGGCGTAAAAAATGGGAGAGGAAAGGTGACATATTCTTCTAAATGTACAACACTGGATCAAGAATTGAAACATGTTTTTCCATCAAAATGTGCCCTTTTACATTTAAAAACAACCTGCCAAATGTCAGAGTAATATATTCATCCATTTTAAAGTTATCAAATTAAAACATTATATTTTTCATAACTTTAACACCCTGTATTTCGGAAAGTAAATAGGTTGGACCCCTCAATCCCTATATAATCTTGTCCAATTTTACGAGAGGTATCTACATGCAAACGTTGTAAGTGTCATTTGAAAACACCCTGTATATAATTAAAATTGTGAAAAAATATTCTTTCTATGGAATCTGATTATTTTCTTCCTGATCAGGTTCGGGAAGTCGATAGACTACATTCCCACTACATGGAAGAGATCGATAAAAATTATGATACTTGGCTGGTATGGCATATATTCTACAAAGGTTCACAGGACTTTTTTTCTGATATTGGTAGAGGTCCTGTGTATTTTCTCTTTATTTCTAAGTTAACATTAAGGTTTTCTTTTTGATTTTCCGCTTTTGGCGCTGTATTACTTGCATCCAAGTGTGTTTTCAGAGGATTTCTTGTATTTCTTTTGGATACTCAGAGAAGTGTTGTATGTTTTGCCCTCAAGTTGGGTTTCACACAAACTATTGGACCGTCTAGTGGCATTACAATAAAATTCTCTTGATCATGATCTTCTATCACAAAAATAGTCATGGAAGACGTTTTCCTGAATTGAAGTATCTTAATTTTTATCCAGTTAATGGTATTTCCATCTGTGAGACGATCCGAAAAGTCACTATTAGATTTAGTTAGTTTAATTTTAAGTATGGTCAGCGGCCAGTGAACTTGAATGTCGTTAACAAGTTGTAGGAAGGTTATTGTTCTAAACGGAATCACGATTGTTTGTAAATATAATAATAAACGCGATGCAACGATATAAATAATTTAAGTATAGTAAGTTCGATGGAGATCATCGACTGTTTATGTTTAGTTTTTAATATATATATATATATATATATATATATATATATATATATATATATATCTATATATATATATATATATATATATATATATATATATATATATATATATATATATATATATAGGAATTCCTTACGTTGAAAAGGAGAGTTCATTGTTAACTAGTGAAATGTTAGTAATGCATTTTGTATAAGTTATCTGTGGTCAGTAACTTTGTTAGAAATAATATTCAATATATTATCCCAGTGATTTTTCATAAACTATGGTATTATTTATTCCCACCGATTAAGGGTAAGTGTTTTCTCATCGATAATGGTATAATATTCGACGATAATAAATGGATCCTGACAACTAATGGTAACATTCAAATGGTAAATAGATCATGCGAACTGAGATAAATGGACTCTGCGAACCGATGATAGTGGAAATAAATGGTATTAATTGGAGCAAATAAGTGACAAAGATGCATCTGAACGAGCAAAGTATATGGTCTTTTATCTGAATTTTGGACCTTAGCGGAGCAGAATTATGAGTCATACAGCTACAAAACAAGAGGTACAAGAAACTGGTACGGTAAACAACAATTTTATAGTGCAGCAAGAGAGTTTTGCAACACAAATAATGGCTTTGTTGTGCATAATAACGGTAGCGTTCATGTTGAAATTCGTATGGTCCCTATGGAAGACACACTACAGCACTAAAAAGACACATCAACAGAAGCTTAGCGGTTCAGAAGACGACTGGAACTTTAACGGTATAAGTACATATTCACTCTATTCTTATGAACGAATGGTTGATTTTTTTTTAAATGTCAATTACGTGGGAAGAATTCGAAGATAAGCTAAAATCAATCGTAGAAGAAGTGAATAAACAGGGAAAAAGGGTTTTAAAAAAGGACACTCTTAAAAATCCAGATATACATACTGAACTAGTTAATAATATAATAATTATTTACAATAATTTTACAAAATTAATAGGTAAAAATTGGAAAAACTTAAGTATAATACAGCAAGAAAGTTGTAAAAATTATTCTGATAGGATTAGGGATAAAACTTCTAGGTCATTTCAAGCGCTAAACTGTACTGTTAGAATACCTACATCTATATATTAGGAGATCGATACGGTCATATTACAAACAATAAGCAAACAGTCAATCATAGCCCTTTGTAAGAACTTCTACAATAAAGTGTTTGTTATAATAGATACTTATTTCTCTGCAAATATCCCTAATAATATACATAACAATAAGGGTGTTCAATGCTAAAATAGTATATTAAGTACCAAGTGTCAAAAAGGTTACTTTAGTCACGAGTTTTACTAGGCACGAGTGGAGCGAAGCGGAACGAGTTCCTTGTGAAACGAGTGACTAAAGACGTTCTTAACACGAGGTGCTTACTATACTTTTTCTTCACCCGCGGGAAGGAAAAAATTATACAGTGGACCCCCGGTAATCCGGCAAACATTATGCAGGGCAGTGTCGGACTATCGAATTTGTCGGATTATAGAGCACTGCCTAAGACCCCTATAGTCCGGATTTTTTTACGAAAGAGTACCTTGTAATCCGACAAATTACATATCTAATGACAAGAATCTATATACATATTATACGTACATATGTATGTACTTTGAAGTACAAATCAGACTTAATTTATGTAAGTCGAATTTAGTAAATTAAATAACAATTGAGAGCTTACGTTTTATTATAAAATTAAGCATACATGCACATACATATCTACCAAAATAATCAAGAATTATTAATCAAAATCATATAGTGAAATATCATAGTGAATCATAGTGAATACTATATCAAATTATGAAGCTTTGAAATATTCATCAATTTTTTTTTGTTTAAGGTTATTATAACGCGAGATCAGAGCTTTGTCCCTCAGTCTTCTCAAAAGTAAAAGTTCGTTGTAGGATGTACCATTCTCTTCAGCCCATTGTAAACCTAGCTCAAAAGCGTTAACTGCGTCTTGATCTGTGACTTGTGGAGCAGTTGCAATCACGTCGTCGTTATCTTCCTGATCGTTTGTTGTATTATTAGAAACCTCTTTTATAATATCTTCGTCAGACATTTCAAGAAAAACATTTTCTTCTTTATCCATTCCACGGCACCAGACTTCCAAATCTTCCGGACTTATCTGTGTTTCAGTAGCGACTTGTTCTATAACTTCCGAAGTTACACTGATATGTGGATCGTTGCTAAGAGTGGTGATTATATCTGGCCATAACTTTTTCCAAGACGATTTAATAGTTGATGACGGTAACGCACTCCACGACTGACTAAGAGCAAAAACCAAGTCTTTCATATTAAATTCTTTTAAAGTTTTTTCTATTGGTTGGTCTTTTGATACGGCTCTCAAAAGTAGGTTTTTTTTATAGTCTTGCTTAACAAACTGAATGATGTTCTGGTCCATTGGTTGAATCAGTGCAGTGCAATTTGGCGCAAGAAACATCGCAGTGATGCATTTATCCTCAGTTGTCAGTTCTTCTTCAGACGGATGACCGGGAGCGTTATCAAGAAGCAACAACGCTTTTTGAGGAAAATTATGATCTTTTAACCATTTTCTAACTTCAGGTACGAAGCATTCATCAAACCACTTTTTGAAAAGGTCTTTTGTCATCCATGCACTTTTTTGTCCGTAATAGTGTACAGGTAAATCAATGTTTTTGAATGCCCTTGGTTTATTAGATTTCCCAATGACCACCATCTTAAGCGCGTGTGTACCTGCAGCATTAGCACATGGTAGTATGGTTACACGCTCTTTACTCACTTTTCGTCCAGGTACGTCTTTTTCGTTACAAGAAACGAAAGTTTTGTTAGGCATCACACGCCAATAAAGCCCTGATTCGTCTGCATTGTACACCTGTGACGGGTCAAGATTTAAATCGTTCACCTTTTGCAAAAATCTTAATTTAAAGGGCTCTATGCAGGTGGCATCGTTAGAAAGTTTCTCTCCTGTAATAGTCATTAAACGTATGCCATGACGACTTTTAAAACGTTCTAGCCATCCTTTGCTGGCCACAAAATCATCTTTTTTTGTTATTTCCTTATAAAAAAACTTAGCTTTCATCGCCAACATGGGTCCCGAAATTGGTGCATGCCTGTTTCTTTCCTGAAGAAACCACATGTACAAAGCTTCTTCCACTTCTGGATGTTCAGCTTTCTTGAGTGTCTGTCTCTTGCCTGGCCCGCAGTCAGTAGTTGACACGAACTTCTTAATCTTCTCGTGGTTTTTTTTAATGTCATAAATTGTAGATCGGCCTACGCCGTATTCACTTGCTAAACTACTAAAAGTTTCATTGCGATTTAAGCGATCTAAAATATCACATTTTTCTTTAATTGTCAACGTTTTGTGCTTTCGCTTCTGGGTTTGTGACGACATTACTAGGTACTATACCTAATACACAATGAATAAGTAGTAAACAATGAACGCACGCTAGGCCGTACCGCTATCACTAGTAGTCAAATTCAAACTAAGTAAAACAATGCATACGCGTCGAGCACAATAGCGGTGGCGCGTACGAGTTGTGACCTGTTCAAACCTGCGTGATCTATACATATTAGCAAAGATTGTCAAACATACATGTATGTAATTCTAAGTCATGTCGGATTACAGGAGGCGCCGGATTAGACAGGGGCCGGATTATCGGGGGTCCACTGTATTATATTTGAATTATATTCATTACATGACGGACGATGGCTGACAGCTGACTGACAAATCAAATGACGCAGAATAACAAAATTATCACAGGATATGAAATTTAACTTACAAAAGATACACTTCATTTGACGTTTAAAAAAACAAAAGATAGACGAGATGTGACTTTACGCATTTTAAACACTAGTGTTTAAAGAGTCGTTTTGTGCATGTCAGACCAGTGTTAAAAGTGCGGTTTTAGTAGAGGAAGTAGAAAAAGATATTATTTGTGCTGTTATTATGATTGTATTGAATTGTGACAAACACACTTTATGATGCTATAAAGTTCGTTCATTAAACAGGGCATAGTCGTGAAGCGGATTGTAGAAAAAATATTATTTAGTTATACGATATCAATTCGATATTCAAAAATAATGGGATCTTTGGAACGTTTCACACGGTAAGAGTCTATAGACCTAAAGTTATACATATATACAAAATTAATATATAAATACCGTTAAATTGCTACTCAAATCAAATCTATGATGAAAAATTATGAAGAAGAACAATGAAAAATGAGCGAAATAAGACGCCATTCATATTTATTTGAAAAATTAAGTAGAAAAATTAAAATTTGATAAGTATTTTCATGGTTTGATGTGGTTGATTTTATTGAAAGAAGTCGAAAATTGAGAAATATTACAACTATCATTACACAAAACTAACTCCATCTAGTGTTATCTCTTGTCCTTATTTGCGATATAACTTGAAATTTTCAACGATTTTATCATTATATCCAACATTTAAAGCTGTTTATCAAAAACTTGTAACATTTACAGGCATATAGATTGATTTAACCTAATCAACCATTATACATATGTTGATTTCCTGGATATCTACCAACAGTAGTTGATAAATGACCAATATTCAAGTATCTAGAACGATTCAGTTTAACGCATCGATATTAGGAAAAACTAACTCTATCTAGTATTACCCACGAGATATTCAGCGATTTTATCATTATATCCGATATTTAATGTTGGTTTACCGAAAACTAGGAACATTTACCGACTTCTAGATTGATTCAACCTTAATCTAGCATTATATGATGATTTATTCGATATTTACTAATAATAATTGATAAATAGCCAATACTTCAGTATCTAGAACTAGTTCTATCTACAATACATAATATTTTATCGTTATTTGCTATATATCTTGCAGTATTTAGCGACATTTTTTCCAACATTTAACGATGTTTAGCGGAAACTAGTAACATTTACTGATATCTAGATTGATTCAACCTAATCTAACATAATTTATATTCCAAGTATCTACAGCGATTCATACAAACGCATCGATATTAGGCAAAACTAACTCTATCTAGTGTTATCCACAATCTTTTGTAGTTATTTACTATATATCTTTCAATATTAAGCGATTTCGTAATTTTTGCAATATTTAGCACTATTTCATGGAAACTAGTAACATTTTACTGATACCTAGATAGATTCAACCTAATCTAGCATTATATGTTGATTTCCTCGATATCTACCATTAATACTTGATAAATGACCAATATTCCAAGTATTTAGAACGAATCAGACTAACACATCGATAGTCGGCAAAACTAACTCTATATAGTGTTATCCACAATCTTTTGTCGTTATTCACTATCTTGCAATATTTAGCGATTTTCTCATTTTTTGTAATATTTCGCACTGTTTAATGAAAACTACCAACATTTTACTGAACCTAACCTAGCATTACATGTTGATTTTCTGGGTATCTAACATTATTAACAATTGATAAATGGCCAATATTCACAGTATCTAGAACGGTTTAGACTAACTTATCAATATTAGACAAAACTAACTCGATCTTTTATTATCCACCATCTTTTGTCGTTATTTGCTACATAACTTGCAATATTCAACGGTTTTATATTTTTTTCCGAAAACTAGTAACATTTATTGACATCTAGATTCATTCAACCTAACCTAACATCTTGTATGTTATTTTCCCCGATAATTATTAATAATAATTGATGACTTCCTCTGTAGTAGACACGGTTTTGATACAGACTGAATGAAAAAATTAAACATGAATTTTACAAAATATGGAATAAAGTATTTGATAATTATTGTGTACGTAAATTTGTTTTGTGTGAAAGGTTCAAAACTTTTCCAATTTGGTTTACAAAAGAAATTGGGAATCTATTATAAGAAAAAGAACGACTAAAGATAGTATCAAACGTATTTGATAAATAACTCAAGGAATTGAGGAAAAAAGTTGAATATTTAACTAAGTCGAAGAGAAACATGAATACATAAAAAATAGAACAAAATTTGACTACAGTTTAAACATGTTGGGGCATTGAAGAATATAATCCAACTTAACACTGTATATGCACGAATTTTAAAAAGCATTTGACAACAGTTGATCTTGATGTACTTTTATGGCAGCTCAGTAGGTTTGGTGTATCGTATAGTTTTATTAAATGAATTGGTAAGTATTTGCAAAACCGATCTTTTTTAATGGTAAAACACACGATGGAAATACATCTGGTAAATTTCAAGCTAACTCAGGTGTTCGTTCCTCACGGGATCTAATTTGGGTCCTCTTTTATTTCTGATTTCCATTAAGACTTACCGTCTAAACTTAAAAAATGGAAATGTTTGTTATTTGCGGATGAATAGAAAATTTTCAAACGTGTAGAAACGGTTAGAGGTTGTGTGTTCTACTATAGAAAGATTTAAATAGTGTTTATATTGAACAAATTATATTTATTGTGAAAACATATTTTACTCTTACGTGTGTTATATTTGATAACCCCGTATACGGTTGAACACCGGAGATGCTGACAGCGAATTTCATTATTTTATTTATTGCTGACTTACTTTTTGTATATATTTTTATTGCTGATATAGATAGTTTTGCTAATTAATTAATTCATTCACATATTCAGTCTGATGACAACTTTCAAATAATAAATATCATAGTAATAATATAATATTATTTAATTAGTAGTTGTTTTTAAGTAAATAAATTGTTTTTAAAAATAATTACTCGCTACGGAGACTTATAAGTGGCGCAGTCAGTAGGATTTTCGTAGGAAATCCATCGTAGACAATCTGTGAGTGTCAACTCTTTGACGAAAATCGAAATCAGACCAGTTCCAGTGGAATCCATCGTGGAAACCAGGGGCACACCTTGAAGAAACCGTTGCTAGATACAGATAACGGATGTGGTAAGAATTTAGTTCATGTCAGACTCCTCTTCACCTATAGAACCCTTAAGTGAAATCGATAACTCTGAAGAGTTCAATAACTTCGATAACTTTATTTCAAATTCAAACTTTATAGATAATAATATAATCAATAGTTTAAGCAATTTAACAATCAATATGCCAGTGCCAATTTTAGATATTAAAACTTTGTCTATTATTCCAAATTTTGATGGAAATGCACCTAAGTTACATATATATTTATAAGTGTTACCGAATCTATTCTAACCCATTATTTTGATAGAGAAAATTTACATAATTTCCAAAATATTCTTTTGCTAAATGGTATTCTTAATAAATTGGAAGGTAGAGCGGAAGAAGTGATAGCTATAAGTGGTTCAAATAGTAATTGGACAGATATAAAAAAAAACATTAATTTCAAACTTCGGAGATCAAAGAGATGAAAATTGTTTAAATCAGGATTTAGTAAATATGAGACAGAAAACCAATGAAACTCCTTATTAATTTCACAAGAGAATTTTACAGTTACTTAACACTATTTGTAATTATATTGATTTACATAGTCGAGGACCTGAAAGGGACTCAAAAAGATTATTCCTTACTAAACAAAATTTAAAAACATTTCTCGCAGGGTTAAAGGAACCATAATTCGACATAATAGTCTAGAACAAGCCACAAAATTTATAAAAGAGGAAGATAACATTAATTATATTCAGAAAGGTCAACATTTTTCTAATAGCATAAATTCTAACAACAGTGTGAGTAAATCTAAGAATAATTCTAGATATCATAATTCAATACCTCAAAATTATAGAAAAAATTATTGGCAATATCCTAACCAACCTCCTATAACAAACTCATCATATCAATAACCCTCAACGTCCCAACAATTTCCCAGAGGGCCCATTCAAATACAACAGCATACAAATCCTCCTCATTCTCCTAAATATCCAAATAATAATCAAGTTTTTAGAAGCCACCAGAATGTATGGAAACCAAACCCGCAATTCAAACCAAATCCTCCTACCCCTATGAGTACTTCGACTAGACAAAGTTTAAATCATTTTAGAAATCAAAACCATAATCATAACCGTAACCTAATACCAAATTATATTGCGGAAGAAATATTTATTAGTAATACTTCAGATATTACGAGAAATGAATGCGAAGTAGCTCATTCTTCTAATCAAAATTACGAATATTACAGTGACGAAGTAGATGAAAATTATTCGGAAAACGGAAATTTTCAATTGGTTCACGAAATGGGCGAAATGACAGTTGAATTGAATATTTCTACAAATAAGCCAGAATTACCTTACCTCAAAATTTCAAATCCCCCTCTAAAATTACTATTACTTGTGCTAATCATTTTTACGACTAGAAATTGCTGAAAAATATTATAAAGAAAACATTTTCTTAGATTATTTTTTGACGTTTCTTAAAACCAATGAAATGCTTCTTTATTTGACACAAGGGTAAGTTTCAACCAATCATGTCATTATTATAGTGGGAATAGAGCTCTTGTGATTATTCTCGGGAATAATCACTGTTGCTTTTATTTGTCTAGCAAGTGTCAGATAGTTGTCAAAATAATTATCTAATTGTGTCAACGTTATATATAAAATGAGTGAACATCATCGGTTAAGTACCTTTTCTGATGAAGAAATAACGAATAAGATTATAGAAACTAAAGATAATAAACAATCTTAGAGAAAATACGCAGAAGGAAACACTTAATATAACAAGCAATTCCAAATCCTCAATAAATAATGAGTCTCGAAATATTTTTAATAATTGCGTTTTTCATTGTACTAATTTAAATTGTTAATTCTTTTAATATATTCATAATGTGTCAACGATATTTTCGTATATTTAATAATTAATTAAATTAAATCTTTCAATAATTTTATGGTAGTTTTATTGATCTTTTTTATTGTAAAAATTTGTGAATCAAAAAATAATCTAGTCAAATATAACTCGAGAGTTCCATAAATTAGAAAATAATTTGACAGATTTTGTTCAAACTTGTTGCCATTTGGCAATAGCCACTCGAGCCCTGCGGGCTCTCGTGACTATTGCCTGGCAACAAGTTTTCAAAAAATCTGTCAAATTATTTTCAATTTATTCTCACTCTCTTGTTATATTACTACTGAGTATTTTACTGTTACAGCAGTATATCAGTCGTCAACTCAACAACACTGCTAAAATACCTTTATTTTCTGAATTTAAACAAAGTGGTAACATAAAATTTCATTTATTTGACTTTCATGAATATATTGATGGTTTAATTGGGTCAAATGATTTAAAAATTTTTAATGCCAAAGTTGATTTTGATAAATCAAGTGTAGACACTCCATTTGCTTCTTAGACTGATAAATTATTGATCAAGTAACCGTAAATGTAGCTTTAAGACAAAAATAGAACTATATAGTAGAATTTTAGTTAATATTCCTGTATCGACATATAAGGGTGATATTTTAATACCAAAGCAAAATATAAAAAATTGTGAAATTCTTTCTATTCTTACAACTGCAAAAAACGGATATGCAATTGTGGACATTTTTAATAAATCGAGCGACGACATTATATTTAATTTAACAGAACCTATAAAATTACCTGCTTTTGAAAAAAATTGTTATAAGTTATTTTAGGCAGACGTTAGAGACAGTGGTTACAATGAGAAACCTGACTTTTGGTGCGTTCTTTTTGACTGAGATCTCAGATCACTTCAGTTAAGGTGATGTAGTAAGCACTAAAAAGAACGACATCTCAATTGAAGCGCGCGATCTGTCGATAGATTTAAACTATACGACAGATTCGTATCAGCATCTAATAATGTTAATTAATGTATCCATAATTTGTAACAAAAGAAAAATAGATTATGTGTGTTTATTATTTATATGTCAATGGTTAAAACCTTAGATAACCTTGGTTAAAACTACATATAAACCAAGCAAATCAAATATTTCTTCATCCCCTACACTTTATTTCCGACTCAATTCCAACTGATACCCCCTTACAACACATTCAGCATCGGTGAAGGGGGAGGAAACTGAGATCTCAGTCAAAAAGAACGCACCTATTGAAGCACTTTTAAGAACCGATCATTTAAATTCGGAGGAGAGGAATCATACTTTGAAACCGTAAATATAATGATATATTTTATAGAGAAAGAGAACCTTAAACTTTCACTAATCAAATTAAACATAGCATAAAAACTAAAGACGAACTTCCAATTTATTCAAAATCTTATAGATACCCTTTCGCACATAAACAAGAAATTTAACGTCAAATTAAATTTATGTTAGATTAAGATATTATGAGACCAAGTACAAGTGCGTGCTCTTCGAATATTTGGGTCGTCCCGAAAAAACCAGATGCCCTAGGAAAGAAAAAATATAGAATTGTAGTAGATTTTCGTGAGTTGAATGAAAAAACTGTAGATGATAGATACCATATTCCTTTAATAAGTGACGTAATGGATAAACTAGGTAAATGTAATTATTTCAGTACTTTAGATTTAGCTAGCGGATTTCATCAAATAGAGATGAGTCTTGAAAATATACCAAAAGCAGCTTTTAAAGTTGAAAACGGTCATTACGAATATTGTCGCATGCCAATGGGTTTAAAGAATTCACCTGCAATTTTCCAAAGGGTGATGGATAATATTCTCAGAGGATTACAGAACGAAATTTGTTTAGTGTATCTCAATGACATAATAATATTTTTCTACGCCCTATCTTCAAAGTACCTTGTAATTCATCGGTTTGTAGCGCTTAAAGTGGTTGTTTATGGTTAGAGTGAAAAAAAGTAAAAAAGCATTAAAAAAATGCCATAACGTTATCTTTATTTCCCGCTTTCCATAAGCTAACACAATGAAACTTGGCTGGGCATCGAGGATGGACTTCTAAGATACTTGGCTGGGCATCGAGGATGAACTTTCATGAAACTTGGAATACGTATAATTGTAATTTATCGAAGGAGCCTAATTAAAATATCCCAAATTCCTATTTGAATTTTATTTTTTTGTATAGGGCTGTAGAAAAAATAAATGTGCATAAAGTGTCTTTTTTTCACTCATGGAATTGTCACACTCGGTTAACTTTTCCATTCGTGAAAAAAAGTGCCACTTTATGCACTTGTTGCATAAATTACTATTTTCTATCCCCTATCTTTAAAGTACCTTGTATTTCATCGGTTTGCAGCGCTTAAAGTGGTTGTTTATGGTTAGAGTGAAAAAAAGTAGAAAAGCGTTAAAAAAGGTGCCATAACGTTAACTTTATTTCACGCTTCCCATAAGCTAACACAATGAATCTTGGCTGGGCATCGAGGATGGACTTTCATGAAACTTGGAATACGTATAAATGTAATTTCCCGAAGGAGCTTAATTAAAATATCCCAAATTTCTATTTGAATTTTATTTTTTTGTATAGGGCTGTACAAAAAATAATGTATGCAACATGTGCATAAAGTGTCTTTTTTTCACTCATGGAATTGCCGTCAACTTTTTCCATTCGTGAAAAAAAGTACCACTTTATGCACTTGTTGCATAAATTACTTTTTTCTACGTCCGTTATAATATTCACGTTTTTTTCCTTCATTTGCGTGAAAAAAAGTACCGTAGCGGTTAATTTTTTCACGCTTTTGCGTTAAAAAAAGTGCCGTAACGTGTTATTTTTTAACGCACTTATAAAATTGTTTTATCAAAGTAGTGGGCTGTGAACGCTTTCTTTCTCATGTCAATTTGTTTCTCCGTTAAACTGTCACACTTTTATTTCTTGATATTCGTTCAAGAAAATCCGTTTTGTGTCTAATTAAAAGGAGTGTAGTATTATTATTAGTGATGGAGAGTGATAGTGAAGAAAGTTTAATCCCCCTCTCCCACCCGAGGAACTCCAAGGAGCTGTTGCTTCTGCGGAGACTGTCGAACCATCCTCCAATATGGCGACCGACAGTCTCCTGGCAGAACTAACAGCTCTAAGCCAGGACACAGGCGACGTCACACACTTCCAAGTGAGGATGGCCTAAAAAAGAAATACCCATCTCACCACCATCAAGCCGAGATGGACAATGAAAAGGTAGGTTTTATACAGTGCAACCTTCAACACAAAAAGGTGGCTTCGGCAACACTATGCCGCCACCTGGATGTGATGCAGGACACAATAGCACTTATCCAAGAACCCTGGATAAGACAAACCAAAATCATGGGTCTAAATAATCCAAAAGGTTTAATTTTCAACTTTCCAAGCAATCAGCAACCTAGGACGGCCATATACGTCCCTAGAAATTTTAAGACCTACCCACTGACGCATTTTTCGTCCTCCGACCTAACGGTAGTTAAGGTTGAATATGCACAGAAAGGTCAAAAGAAAGTGTTAATACTTGCATCCGCATACCTCCCCTCAGACGCAGCTAAACTACCACCAACTAAGGAGCTGAAGGACCTTGTGGAACACTGTCTCACCCAGAAGCTTGAACTGGTAATAGGCTGCGATTCAAACTCTCACCACGTAAGCTGGGGCAGCAAAGATATTAACACTAGAGGTAAGTCTTTTTATGATTATATAACTAACAAGAATCTTTGTATTCTCAATATAGGTACTGAACCAACTTTTATTAACTCTCGTAGTCAAACGCGAATAGATATTACCCTATCTACTATTAATACTTCGAATATAATCTCCGGCTGGAATGTATCCGACGATATTTCAATGTCGGACCACCGCTGGATAAAATTCGAAATAAAACTTGCGCTCACAACCTCCACAATGACTCGCAACCCCAGGAAAACGGATAGGACAAAATATGTCCTCTGTTTGAAAGGGGATCTGCGAGGAGTCGAGGATGTGTTGCCCAACAATAAAGGAGATTTGGGAAGTTATTATCAAACAATTCAAAACTCCATTATTAATGCCTACAAGACGTCTTGCCCACTCAGGCGGATCGATCTCGATGGAGCCTCCGCTTCGTGGTGGTGGCCATGAGATTGACCAGCTCAAGGGGACGGCGAGGAAATCTTTTAATAAGGCTAAAAGAACAAGACTCAAAGAGGATTGGAACTCATACAAGTCTCACCTCAGAGAGTATATAAAGTCATTAGACAAAAACAAAGAGAGGCATGGAGAATCTACTGCGAGGAAATCGAGGATTTCCCCCAAGCAGCGAGACTCCAAAAAGCCCTCTCAAAAGATCCCCACCGTCATATCGGTATACTAACCAGAGAGGATGGCACTAAAACTGTCAACCTAAAGGAAAGTCTTCAATTATTGATGTCAACTCACTTCCCTGACTCCAAAACCACAAATACGGCCTTTTAAATCCCCGGGAACGGACGGCATTTATCCAGCCCTACTTCAGTGGGGTCTGGATGACCTAATGCCGCACCTGGTAGGAATCCTCAGATCCTCACTGGCAAAAGGTTGGAGAGAAGTCAAAGTCGTGTTCATACCAAAACCAGGAAGAATGGACTATTCCATCCCAAAAGCATATCGACCCATTAGCCTCACATCGTTTTCAATGAAGACTTTAGAGAGGCTGTGCGAACTATACATAAGAGATGTGGTGATAACACGAAATCCACTGCATCCAAATCAACATGCATACACTCCAGGGAGGTCCACCGATTCGGCTCTTCATCTCGTGGCGGGCCGCATCGAGAGATCATTGGAAAATAAGGAGTCCACCCTGGGTATATTCATAGACATAGAAGGCGCATTTGATAGAACCACTTTTCCTAAAATAACAAATGCACTTTCCAACAAGAATATCCCCCAAACCATAAATGGCTGGATATATAACATGCTCTCAAAAAGAGCAATAAAAATCAGTGTGGATGATGTAACCATCAGAGGCTTGGTTGTAAAAGGTTCTCCACAGGGAGGGGGGCTCTCACCACTACTATGGAACATGGTCTTAGACTCCTTGGTCAGCCACCTCAATGATAACAACTTCTACACAATAGCATACGCAGATGACCTAGTGATTCTGCTAACAGGAAGATTCGAGGAGGCACTCTGCGCTTTAATGCAGGAGGCCCTCAATATCATAGAACAATGGTGCAGAGACCATTCGCAGTCAATAAATCCAAAAAAGACTGAGATGGTCCTCTTCACGAAAAAAAGGAAGCTTGCAAAACACCAAGCCCCAAAGCTCCTAGATACCAAACTTAATTTCTCTTCAGAGGTGAAATATTTAGGGGTCACCTTTGACAGTAAGTTAACGTGGAACTCCCACTTAGGAACCAGAGTTAAAAAAGCATATATTTCTTATAAGCAGTGTCGTAGAACCATCGGCCGCACCTGGGGAATTTCACCTAGGGTTGCTGCCTGGATCTACACTGCCATCATCAGACCTATGCTAACGTACGGCGCGATTGCCTGGGGAGCTAAAGCAAACCAGCTTACAGCCGTCCGCAAACTAGACCAAATCCAAAGAACAGCATGCCTCAATACAACAGGAGGTGTGAGAACCACACCAACAAGAGCTATGGAGGTAATCCTCGGTCTCACTCCCCTTGACATATACATCAAGGAGGTTGTTTTGATGACCATGGCACGTCTGCGCTCTACTGATATACAACCTGATGTAGGATCCGGTAAACTGAGACGTAACTTGTGGCATGAGGCCCTCAAGGAGATCCCACTGCTGCAGGTCAATACGGACTCGATTCCACCGCGATATGCTTTCAACAGGCCCTACAAGGTAATCTTTAAAAACAACTCACAAGACCTATTGGAAGGAGGCGCAATCCGCATCTTCACAGACGGGTCTAAATCCAATGTGGGCTCAGGATGTGGTATTTTTTCCAGATCCCTGAATCTAAATTTAAAATGGGCAATGGGCTGCAATGCAAATGTTGCTCAAACAGAGCTCACTGCTATCTGCATCGCTGCTAAACAGATTACCAAAAGGAAAACCACAGGTAATAATATATACATCCTTACGGACAGTAGACAAACACTACTAGCCCTGAACAGACCACGTATTACATCAGGCCTAGTACTAGAATGTCACATGGCCTTAATCGAAGCCTTTAACAACAACACGGTCACTTTAGGCTGGATCAAGGGTCATGAGAAATCGAAAGGAAACCGTATTGCAGACTCGCTAGCCAGGAAGTCAGCCTCCCAAAAACTCTTGGGACCTGGCACTTTCATTGGGCTATCGGCGTCAGCGACGGCCGACCTATTAAAGGAACACTCCCTTAATAAGTTTAAGGGTAGATGGGACGACGCAGAAGGCTGCAGGCTTGCCAAGGAACTACTACAGTATCCGGATAGCAAAGTAGCCAAAAAATACGTGACTATGAACAGGCGGAACCTACGAACAACCACGGGAATTCTGACTGGTCACTGCCACCTACGAAAACACCTTCACAGACTGGGTCTATCTAACACCCCACTTTGTAGAGGATATGAACGAGAAGATGAGACTGTCGAACACATTCTTTGCGTATGTCAGACACTCTCTCATTTTAGGTTTCAAGTATTCGGCGAGCACAGGCTAACATACGCCAATATGAGAGAACTTAATTCAGGCGACGTTATCGCCTACTTCAAGGAAGTAGGCTGGATGACGAGCTAGAAGGAAGTTTTGAACCTCAGAAAGATGCACAATGGGCCAATTGTGGCCTAAGTGCTGTGGGGCCACCCACCCTTCAAACCTTTACAGATACAGATATGAACTACTATCTTATCTTAATATATTAACTATTATTTTTATATTTAACCCCAAAAAATACCAGTTTTTATGATTAACTACTGATGCTATTAAATATAGCAACTTTTATTCAACTGTCAAGGTTATGAAATAAATGAACTATAATAATTTCTATTCCTAAATATCAGCTGTAAAAACAACTGACCTCAAATCAACAACAAAAAAAACGTTGACAAAAAATTTGTATGTATATTTAAATTTCTAGAACAAACCAAATCTTTATACAAGAAGAACGCATCATTCTTACGAATTGGCCATATCGAGTTTTTATTATAACGTTGAAGGCGTTATTGCCCAAGATATAGTGTTCAAGGCCTACTTATGAATATATTTCCCTCTTAGACGACGTTTTTAGGTAGGTACCACCTATAATGAAAAATCATCAAGGGGTTAGAAAGGATAAATTATCTAGACATTACACATTCCAATGAAAGTTCAAACTTCCTCCATAAAAAAATGTAAGATGGCTTTTGTGCTTGAATCTATTAATCCCAAAAATATGGTATTTCCACGGGTCTACAATCACAAAACAACTTCCAAAATCTCCAACAATACCCGGGAAATTAAATGGCGCCAAATGATTATCCCCACATATAGGTTGAAATGAAGATTTTCAACCACAAATAGTAACCAAAAAATTCAACGTGCCCTATCAAAACCTCAGCTGAATGAACAATGCCTCAACGTACCGTCGCGCGCAGTTCTGGTCAGAGATAACTAACCCCTAGATATCCCGCGTAGGTTGCCCAAGGTCAAACCAAATACATAACTCAGGGGACATACCTGTAGGCGTCGCTAGCTGTGCTCTTCTTCTTTTTTGTCATCGGTTGCCTACTTTGACTTTTTGTGCCCGTGCAAATTACTGTTTTGACGTGAGATTTTCTGCTTTTGCTGTCACTTTTTAGTAGTCGCCAGTTTGTATGCAGGTTTTAGCATAATAACTTCATGATTTTATTTTAATTCAATTCTGTATTGTTTTTGCTATTTTTGATTATTTCTGTGTTTTAAGTGTTTTTAACAATATTCTGGATTTTTAAAGTTCAATTTTAGTCGGAACATTCGTGGTATAGTTAGTTAATTTTAGTTGTAGATTATTGTTTTTAAAAGTTAATACCGAACAACAGTAATTGCACACAATGCCTTTTCATAATAATGTTTGTATCCCTGGGAGTATTGAAATATCTAAAATTCGCCACATATTTCCAAACCCCATAAAGGATTTACAACGGTTTAACAAATCGATGGAAAATATAAACGATGCTTCGCTGAATGAGATGGATCATTTAGTAATATTTAAATCTAAAATATTTGTCATCGACATTTTGACCCCATATATGCTTTGCCTATGTGCCATCGATTACACAGAAATGCGATTGACAGGATGTATTTGCATGGTAAGTCTTCTTCTTGCTAATAAAAAGTTAGATCTTTCAATGCTATATTTCAAATGAAGCGGTCAATATCAATGTACAATCTACATCTAGTGGAATACCATCAACATCTGCTAGTATTCAACCAACATCTTGTAGTATATCATTGGCATTGGAGGAGCCATCATGTTTGCCCCCTACATTAGATTCTTCTGTACCAACCATATCTAAACGTAAGTATATATTGGTTTAATGAATTGCCATTCATAATCATATGGTTAACTTGAATTATGTCAGAGACAAATGCACCATGTTCTTACATAAATCCTATAGAAAATGGCAATGTACCTCTTCGATAATATAAAATTTAGATTGTTGTTTGAATGACATGTAGTGGGATTTATTTTGTACAACGTATACCATTAAAAGGCCTATTTTTTTAGTAAAATATATATACAGTATGTGAAATAAGATAGGATGTATCAATAGAAATTATTTAAAAGAAACAATGTGAAGTGATATTACACTTAAAACCAACTTCTTGTAACTGAGGGCCTAAATATGATCCATGACGGGATACATGCTTGCATGCCCAACTATTACTTGCTTGTAGTGAATGTATTTGAAATGAATACACAAAATAAGATACCTATATTTTACAGTTATTTGACCACATTTACACTGTCCCTCTCATTATTAGTTTTATCAACATCGCTGACCCTTTTTTGCTCTGATGACAACTTACTTATATTAAAAATTGTTAAGCTTAGCTATATAATGTAACCATGAATAACTATTAATACTTCATCATAGGGTTTTTCAGGCAGTAAGCACGGTATTTTGCGTTCCCTATTTAAAACTATTCAAGGAGTGGGGATTAGTAAAAATATAATGTCACTTAATAAAGCATATGTTCAAAAAGTACAATCAAGTGAAAGCCAGCCACAAAACCGTGAAAAGAAGGGTGTTTGAAGCAAAGGCATTTAAAAAACACACAATTTGGAACTCAATTATGAACAATTAAATCATATGGCAGCTGTACTGATTAACTGTCTACGTCATAATATAATGTATTGACTTGATTTCGTCTTTGTAGCCCTGCTAGTTCTTTGACCTTTTTATGTACATTAAAGCTGTCGTATTTTTGTTGTGATTCTTCAATTTCTTCACATTTAGTTTTATAAAAGTTTTCTTTTGCGACTTTCACAAACTTAATGTTATTATTAAAATCACCGGCGACTATATTATAATCACAATTTTCAGTGAAGAGTTGGTCTGAGCATTGTTGAAAATATTTTATAAATGTCTTGACCTCGATATCATGAGATCTATATAAAACAGAAATAATTATTTTACGGTTTAAGATTAGAACACATAATTTTAGAACCCATTTTTACGATTTCATAGTTATATTCTCAACAATTATTAATGTAAGCTAGCTCCGTCACAAATATTAACGCCTCCACCATTATATGATACAACGTAGCCTAGAAGATATAAATCATTTATATTTTAAATTTTTCTGGTTTCTGTTAAAATTACACATTCTATTTCCTTGATGAATTCTGATAAATATGTTTTTAATCCATCTACATTTTTCTATTAATAAAATTATTTAACAGCAATGTTGAACTTTTATTTATACCATGTATTCAAAATGAAAGAATGTCGATTAAATAAAATCGATATTGAAGTAGTAATTGCCACGGTAATATTTACATTTACATTACATTACAGGATAGTGTGTTTAGAGTAACACCACGGGCACGTGCTCCAAAATAACAAAAATAATTCGCCGTATAGTTAATGAGAAAATGTAATAAACATCGTTTGCATATTCTCAATATTAACCGATTGCGACAATAAACCCAACTGAACACTTTCAACAAAAGCGAATTTGTAGTCACCCATGATCTTGAAATTGACGTTGAGATCTGTCACATATGTAAAATTAATTCATGGTAATAAGGATTCAATTGAATAGCAGTGCACATAAAAAATATGTTATGTCGCTTTTATTAGCCTCTAGCTGATTATTTATATTTATACGAAATTATAAATATTACCCAAAATTGAATAAGTATCATTGGACTTCCTAGTATACAGGGTAAGTCGAAATACTGTTAAATTGAATGAAGAGAAATATTTTAAAGTTCCTGTATCCTAGTTTGCACAACGACAAAATTGAAACATATCAACATGTTCATGACTACACTCTGTATAATTAAATCATATTTTCTCTACAATCTTCTTAACGAGTATATCCTGTATAGTGAACGAACTTCATATCATTATAACATATTTTTGTCACAATTCAATACAATCATAATAACAGCACAAGTAATCTCTCTCTTATTAGCATTGAACATCCTTATGACTATACCCTGTACAAGAATGGCATTAGGACTATACCCTGTATAATGAGCAAACTGTTAAAGCATCACAATGGCTATTTTTAACAATCTAGTACAATAATAATAACAGCATCTTTTTAGCATTGACCATTTTCATAATTATACCCGGTATAACGAACGAACTTCATAGCACATAACGCCTTTTTAGCATTGAACATATTTATGACTACACTCCGTATACTGAACGTAAGCATCCCCTCCCATCCCCTACTCAAAATACAATATGTCTTTTTAATTCAATCATATTTTCCAACAATCTTCTCCTTCACGACTATACTCTGTATATATTAATTTTCTTTTGTTTAAAATAGTAAACGAACGAACTTATTATTTCCGTATAATATATGAATTTTTTTCTCTTTGACCATAGTCTACGTCACGCAATTTTACTTTTCTTTTTTAATAACACATATTTCACATTAAATAATATAGTCTTTTTTAAATATGTTTTTTTTAGTTATACATCTTTTTATAAATTAATGATGAAAAATTCCTAACATATGTACTAATATCAGTTACGATTTTAGGGGTGGGTTAGAGCAGGTAGTATCACAATTCCGTATTGGTTCTCAGTAACAACAATCTCTCTCTCACCATATATATATATATATATATATATATATATATATATATATATATATATATATATATATATATATATATATATATATATATATATCTTCTACACTTACTCACTTAGTAATGGAACATCTACAAGAAGTAGTATTGAAACATATGAATGACAATATTCTCTTTAGCCGTCGATTTGAGGAATTTTAGCAGACGCCCAGCTTTAGATCATAAAAACTATTAACGTTTCTGTATTAAATGGGATTCACTTTCGTCCGTTGTGTGTTGCATAAAATTAGGTTCATAACAGTCCACTAAGATTTTTTTTTCAATACACGTTGTTAAAAAGATATTTGCGCTGTTATTATTATTGTATTTCTGAAAGGGATATCTACGTAAAATATCATACGAGGTGTGTTATGATTAAAATTGATATATACAGGGGATGTTTATTATTAAGACAGTAGCAAAAAATTTGTAAGTTAATGGTACAGAGTTCAGTAGTATTTTGAGTGAGATGTCTACGTAAAATTATAACAAACATATGTCTGAATATAGTACTCTATACAGATGTGAATAATTTGTATGGAAAAGGAATGTGTGAGCATTTACCGTACGATGGCTTCGAATGGATCGAAAATGATATTGAAAAATTTAATGATGTAGAGTTTATAAAATCCATTACAGATGATTCTCCTGAAGGATATATTCTCCAAGTTGATCTGACGTATACGACCAATTTGCATAATCTACATAAAGACTTTCCTATGTATCCCGAACACCGCAAACCACCCGGTTCAATATTAGCAGATTTAATGACCACTCTACACGATAAAAAGTGTTATACTTTACATTATAGAAATTTAAAGCAAGCATTAGAACATGGGCTGGTATTGAAAAAAGTTCACAAAAATTTGTAATTTAAACAATCCGCATGGCTAAAGGTCTACATTGAATTAAACAATCGATTGAGAACTTTAGCTGTCAGCGACTATGAAAAAGATTTACGGAAGTTGATGAACAATGCTGTGTTTGAAAAATGCATGAAATGTATACGCCAAACATAGAATTGGTAAATTGGTATCTTCCTATGTGGGTCGTTATGGAGCTAAAATCTCATTTCTAGTCGTCCGCCTTATCGCAATAGAACAATTTTCAATGATGATCTGCCTCCAATGGCAATTGAATTGAAAAAATCTAAACTCATTTTCAATAAACCAATGTATGTGGATATGACAATTTTCGACATTTCCAAAACCGTAATATACGACTTTCATTGTAGTTTTATGCTTCCAACAATTGAAGTAGACAATTCTAAGCTATTGTACACCGATATTGACAGTTTTGTTTACCAACTTACTTGTGAAGATGCATATAAACATTTAATTGACGCAAACATTGACAAATTTGATACATGACTATCACACTAATAATCCATACAATATACCTCGAGTTAATAAAAAAGTACTAGGTTTAATGAAAGATGAGGCTTATGGACAAATCATCACCCATTTCGTTGGCTTAAGGTCCAAAATGTACAGCTACAAAGTTCAAGGGGGTAAAGCCGTTAAAAAGTCAAATGGAATTAAAAAATGTATGGTAAAAAATAACTTTCGATGATTATGTGGATTGTTTGGAATAATATCAGATATACTTAATTTATTTGATGTATGTATGTATTAGATTAGGGATGTTAACTAATTTTTGTGCCTTAACTCGTTACGCTCTACCAGCCCATACAAATTTAAACAAGCTATATCTGAACAGAATAAAATATATTTACAATATAAAATTTTGGAACGGGTACAAAGCAATACTTAACATGAAATGATAAAAATATGTACCTTGGAAGAATTCACGACATACGAGTGAGATCAAAAGTGTCTTTCTTTGTTTTTGGATGTACATAAAATATTGATAACTAAATTCATTACACACAATTAAATTAAGATTTTTATGTCTTGTTTCTCAAAAAACATTAGGAAAGTATCTCTGTTAATATTAGACAGATCTTCATCGAAAAAAAACACCGTTCTTCTAGAATCATTTTAACATTTTTTATGTACAGGATGTAGTCGTGACAAATAAATACACACGCACGCGCGGTCTTAACTCTACGTATACCATTCTTCCAACATATACAGGATGTAGTCATAAAATGTCCTTCCTAAGGATATATATATATATATATATATATATATAAAGTATTGGTACGTTTGACTGATAAATATTAACAAAATATGTTCATCAAGAACTGGGTGTAGCAGTCAACAGTGGGGCTGGTGAGAAATCAAACAACTTTATTATTCATCAAGCTTTCAACCCTTGTTTGGGGTCTTCCTCAGGATGACTACAAATATTATATATTTAAAAACAATACGTTACAAAACATAGTCGTACTTACTAAAATGGATTGTCAGATCGACTATACCATAAAAGTTGGAAACAATGAAAACTCAATAAACAATATATACATTTAAAAAACATTTAAAAATAACATAAAAAACCGTTACAAACAATAACATTGTACTGATTTGGATATTTTTATCGGATCAACCACACAATGAAGTACAATGTTATTGTTATGTACACCATTTGCAAGGTACTGTTTTTAAAAATTACAATATGGTTTAAAAATAAGTCCCGATAGTATTTATGTATCATGTTCAATTTTTGTTCTGATCATGAACTTGTTCCACTCATTTCACAATTTTCTTGTCGTTATCGTTGTCGTGCATTCTATCAATGGGATAATTTTCCCCCATTTAGCGATAGTCAGATACTTTGAATGTCGGCGTTGTCGAATAAAGTGGAGTCGTTGTCGTTCTATTAACAGAAAAAGAGCGAAACTCAATACAAGCGTTTGTCGTATTGTTTTGATTAAGATGCATATGGTTGGCGTCATATCAGTCACGTGATGGAAGCGTTTCTACTGTAGGTAGTTTTATAATACCGATGTACTTACCTAACTAATTTTTTCTGTAATATATAAATTAGAATTATTTGTCATTTACATATTAATTTCGCAAATTTTAACATTTTAGGACGCTAGCACGTATACCCGTAACTAATGATTGGATTTCCTCACAATATAATGAAAAAATGCGCCCTGTATATAAATTAGCGCTTGGAAGATTTAAAAATGTAGCAATTTCTATATCCAAATTCCTGATTCTATTTATACCAATATTTTGTTGTACTCATTTTCCGTTTCGGTAGCAAATAAAAAAGATTATGTGGTACAAGTTTTTGGCCGTAAATTTATATATTTTTTTACACATATTGTAGTATTTTCCTGTGTTTAAAAAACAAACAAACTTATTACAACATACATATTGATTTATTCATATAATTTTACAAATAACATATAATTAACGAAAAATATCATATAAGACGTTGAATTTTAAGAATTTACAAAACTATATTACATAAATATACAAATAACGAGATAAATTGAAAATCACTATAATGTCCATTAAAATTATCAATATCGCTGTGAGTATCATACGATCCTCTAAATCTTTTAGCTCTGGGTGATTCATAATGAAATTCAGAAATACAAGATTCCTGATATTTTCTTTCAAAGAGTACTGTTTGATAACAGCTTTGGCGCCAAAAATGTCTATTGTGATAAAGATCATGAACTATATCGTTTGATTCATAAACGTCATGATGATGATAATTGATTGCAAAAAACATTTTTTTATTATTTTATGATATGTTTTAATGCTATCAAAACATATCTTACAAACACATATGTTATATCTATCAACTCTATAATAGTTAGACCATACGCGATGTTCAGATTTATTTTCAAATACCCATCTCCTCCAATCAGGTGTAGCAAGTACTGTATTTCTAAGATTGTACGGAATGTCTTGTGAGTAAGTAATAAAGTTAATAAGATCTTTGTCAAAGCGTGATGGATCTTTTTGAACTATTCTATTTAAAAAATGCCATTTATATTCAGAAATATTCTTGCGATTTGCTTGGTAACAATCCAAGGTAGAGGAGATTCTTCCAAAAAATTCTGCAAGACATCCAATATTTTCACAAATTGTTTTAATGCAGCTTTCGCTTAATGTATTCATATCTATAACAAGGGAAATACATTTCGTATACAAATATTCAAAAAATTAATCATTCAGTGGTATTTAATTTATAATGACCCCACGGAAGCGTATCAAATGACCCCGATTTACATGTTGTTCTAACTTATTTTTAGCCAATCTAAAGGGGCTGCGGTGTAAAATTGTGATGACGACTTTGGCGACTTATTTAATTTTAACGTGTATACGTTTACAGATATACTATTCATTTTTTCAAATTTTGTAATTTGAGATAGAGGCATCATAATGCCCAAAACCTTTAATATTTAAGACATTAGAGTAATACGGATACGAAGATGCGCAATCAAGACGAGTATTTTTACGAAAAGTAATAAAAGAACTGTTAACTACCCAGAAAAAACAAGCCTGGTCCATATTGCGAACATTAACAATAGCATGCTTCTGAGAAATGGGGTTTAGGTAATGGAATATAAGACGAGCCTGCAGTCAGTTCATATTTTTGTTTATTGCAACTTCTAAAAATTATTTTCTAAAATGTCCACCCGATATTTTTTTCAGCAAACTCGGTCATATTGTTTAAAATGAGATCCGTAACATTTATTTCGAACCAATTGTATAAATCATATCCATTATCTAAAGCAGCATTGGGAGCACTAAAATATTTATGATCTACTAATCATTTGATTGCTTAACAAAATCAGCACAAAATGTAGTTTGCGTTTATAATTTCTATTTTCTTGAAAACCACAGACATTTTCTTTTTAAAAATTTTAGAAGCATCTGCAAATAATGAATTAATATCTTTATGACTCAAGTTTATAATAATCATCGTTTTTAATTGCATTTCATTAGCGGCATTTATGTTTTCCCACTTAACTCTATTAATACTAGACTTTTTATGCTCTTCACTAGCATCATAATCTATGACATGCTTTTTATCTCCATTCATATAACCCACTTTTATTAAACATCTCATGCGCTTCAATTGAGCTATTTTTAAACGAATTTTATGATTTTGTCCTACCGAAAATTTGAAAAATTCCAAAGCTTGATTACAATATCTAAGATGCCTATTAATCAATAAAATCCATTTGTTTTTGTTTGAATTTTGTTCAAGGAATTTATAATTTCATTTATTTGTTGCAAAGTTTTACCACTGTGAGGCTAGACATTTTGAAATATTAATACGAAATGTACTCACTCTGATATCACACATATTAAAATGGATTTTCTACATACACAAGTAGCATCCTTATGACTACATCTTGTATATAAAAATGCTAGAAATCTCTTATATCCTAAGTCATTTGCAATATTTTCATTTCACATTAGGTCATCATCTGGCCTTAAAACATTTCGTCCATGTTAAAAGTATAGTGAGTAAGGGAAGCAAAAATACGAAACTTTTTCTCCTGCACTGCAAGCTGAGTTATAAAACATTAAACTTGAAATAACAATAACAATTCAACGCCCTGTATCTCATTATCGACAAGACTCATTTTTATAAGGACCTTTCATCTTAAAATGGTGTGACACGAAGCGCCCACTAAAATATTTTAGATTACGTAGGAAACACCCCGCATATATAAATATATATCCTTATGACATTTTATGACTACATCCTGTATATGTTAAAAGAATGGTATACGTAAAGTTGAGACCGCGCGTGCGTGCGTATTTATTTGTCACGACTATATCCTGTATATAAAAAATGTTGAAATTATTCTAGAAGAACGGTGTTTTTTTTTTTATGAAGATCTGTATAATATTAACAGAGATACGTTCCTAATTTAATTTTGTGTAATGGATTTAGTTATCAATATTTTATGTACATCCAAAAACAAAGAATAGACTTTTTTGATTTCACTGGTATGTCGTGAATTGTTCTAAGGTACATATTTTTATCATTTCATGTTAAGTATTGCTTTGTACACGTTCCCAAATTTTATATTGTAAATATATTTTATTCTATTCAGATATAGCTTGTTTAAATTTGTTTGGGCTAGTAGAGCGTAACGAGTTAAGGCACAAAAATTAGTTAACATCCCTAATCTAATAAATACATACATCAAATAAATTAATTATATCTGATATTATTCCAAACAATCCACATAATCATCGAAAGTTATTTTTTACAACACATTTTTCAATTCCCGTGGACTTTTTAACGGCTTTACCCCCTGAACTTTGTAGCTGTACATATTGGAGCTTAAGCCAACGAAATGGGTCATGATTTGTCCATTAGTCTCATCTTCCATTAATCCTAGTACTTTTTTATTAACTCGAGGTATATTGTATGGATTATTAGTGTGGTAGTCTGATGTATCAAATTTGTCAATGTTTGCGTCAATTAAATGTTTATACACATCGTCACATAAGTTGGTAAACAAAACTGTCAGTGTCAGTGTACAATAGCTTAGAATTGTCTACTCCCATTATTGGAAGCATACAATTATAGTGAAAGTCGTACATGACGGTTTTGGAAATGTCGAGAATTGTCATTGGTTTATTGAAAATGAGTTCAGATTTTTTCAATTCAATTGCCATTGGAGGCGGATCATCATTGAAAATTGTTCTATTGCGATAACGCGGACTAGAAATGAGATTTTTAGTTCCATAACGACCCTCATAGGAAGATACCAATTTACAAATTCTATATTTGTGTATACATTCCATGCATTTCTTTCTTTTTGTTAGCAACTAATAAGTGATTACGAAAATGAATTCTATTTTGATAAAAAGCAGTGGCGTGCCATTTTTTAATGTAATAAAATTATATTTTGTTCAATATCAACGGTTGAAAAAAAGTTAGATGATTAATTTTTTTCATTAAATTTTAGAAAAATGTATCCTCTTTTAAAATATGTAAAAATGAATATACCATTACTTTTGTTTTTTTCTCAAACAAACTCAAAAATTGTGAAAAGTGAAAAAGTCAAAACCAAGTAAGCGTTTTGTAATGTAAATTATGCTCTTTCATATGAGCCGAAATTTGTTAAAATTGGTCAAGCGAAACGGGAGAAATCTTGGTTTGTTTAAAAAAACAATTGAACCTTCCCCACCGCTTTATTTTGATAGATAGAACAAAACATTTCAGTCAAAAAGTGTAGGTGAATAGTCAGTAAATATGAAAATGATATCATTGATATACTTTCATTAGGCAAAATTGTATAAAAATCCCATTTTTCTACTTAGTGTTGGTTGTTACGGCCTCTAGCGGACGTTTGACAAACTCGAAAATAATTTCCAGCAATTTCTCTTGGCGACTTTTATCATGAATTTTTTTTTCCAAATCTATACGACCAATAAATAATTATTCCCATCTTGCTCGCTCTCATACTTCACTCAATGCCCCATTCTTTCCATCTTTTCCGCGACCCAAATATGTTCGGATTTAAAATCCTACCTGCTAAGTTAACCTACTAATTATGCAGCCCCTTGCACACATACTATTTATCTGGAAACCCTGTACCGTTCTAAAATATATCTGACAATACACAAAATTCATTCTAGGTAATTCTATGATAGTCCGCCTTCTTCTTGTTCCAAACTCATCACTTATGAGCACCCGAAAACACCTTCCTCGCTTTCTTGGATGCGTTCTACTTAGCGCTCACAACGCTCAAAACAACCCTTTTGCCGTTCTAGTTGATGATCACGGTCGTTGCGATCGCAGCGAAAACGTCACTACTGACGTCATTACTTTCGTTCACGTCGAGCTCACAACGACCCATCTGAAAAGGTGGGTTGAACTGGGCGTTCAGAAATTGGATAACTTCCTTTACATTTTAAATCACAGAATTTATCATTCGTAATTCATTTCTAATCTAGTCTATTATCGAATTAAAGGAACTCATAAATTATCTACATATGAAAGACGAAATTTGGAGTAAAATCTAGGTAGGAAGTGAATGGAAATGTACATGTATATGACGAAAAATCATTAACATGGCTTTTGAATTCTTCATTTAAATGACGATTAATTACATTCTGATTATCAATAATACGTGGCCTGAGTTGGGTTTTCATGATTGAAATTTTGTAAAATAGCATTGAACTCTTCTTCTGAGCTTATAGATGAAGTATTATCGCGATGCACTAACGAATACCCAACTGACGCAATAAATGAAATTTTGATTTGATTCGTATGTAAATCATTTAAATACTTCACTAAAATTATTAAATTGTATATTTTTTAAATATAAGTCAAATTAACAAATAGTTATTGAAGTTTATTATTTACTTAGAAACGTAACCTCTTCAAGCCTCTGATTTATTTTCAAACTCGACATTTGTAATATTTACATTGCCGCTGAAAACGCTCCAAAACTAAATTCACTAGAGTTTATTATTCTAACACGCACAAGCAAGTGGAAATAGAAAAACCGCGGTCGTGAGCGTGAGTATTGTGAGCGCCAAGTGGAACGCACTCCTTGCATCATCGACCGTGCAACGAGCAACTTAACCTAAACCGGCCTTGCCCTGCTAACCTGCCTCAGAAACGTTCCTCTCTCACAGTAACATCCCTCTTACCTTAATAAGAATAATACAAAGAAAACTATCATAACTCCTCAAAGGACTGGATTAATAATCGAACGAGGTAATAATACGAAAATCTACAACATATACTCTTCTCTACAATTAATCCAGAATCCTTTGAACTGTAGAAATCTCAAAATCGCTCTCTTAATATATAACCTCCGACAAGCACGTACTCTTTCACAACTAGCAGGGCAGCGTCCTAAAATTTAACTTATAGGCAAGAAGGCCATTAATCACTTATTTAATCTTAATAAAAACGTAACCTCAGTATATAAAAGTAACTGGCGGGTTGTATAAAATTACAGTACAATGATGTAAGTGAAGTGCAAAACATAGTATAATTTCATACAAAAACTCAACAGTTTGGGGTAAATCAAGAACCAGCGATTTCAAACTAAGTAAAACTCATCATACTTGACGACCATCCTGTACAAGACGATTAGAAAACTTTTTGAACCTCGGTCCACTGGTTGGCCTTTGTAATTGCTTCACATTGTCGCAAATGGGTTGACCAAGTCCATCCATCCTTTTCATCGAAGTTCGGTAGTTTATGTTTTGTACTACTAGTTTTTTTTCGTTGATGCCTACTTCTATGACCATATTCACCCTTTTGGGACTATATGAAGGTTTTGTTAGCATGCCACTATTTACCATTCTTTGGAAGTGTTCCTTTCCTTCTCCCATAACTTCGGACTTCTCTTAAAACTTCGGGTTTTACTCGGAGCTATGTAAAGATGGGACTGGAATGCTACCGGTTAACAATATTTCTAATTGTTTTATTTTCTCTTCCATAAATTCCAACGTCGAACTTTTTTCTTGTCGTTCGAAGCCAGTTTCCAATATCATAAAATGCTTAACACAATTTTATAGCAAAAAGAGTTGCACATAAAACTTTTATGAATTGGATGAAGTAAAAATAATTTGTTTTAATCATGACTTCTATGAAAAAAAATACATTCTTACCTTATTGATCAACCTACTACCATATACATAGAAAACACTCTCCCTTGTCCTGTGAAAATTTAATGCCACTTGAGCATCTACTCCGATACTCACATAATTGTACATAAAGTATGTTTTATTTGGTAATTTTAAACCTAAGTGTCTATTTGCGATCACCTCCACTTTCCACCTGAAAATAATAAAATTTATAAAGACATGTTCGATAATAGTTTTAGAATTTATATGTGTTCATTTCATTCACAGGGTTTTGAAAACCGAAAATATGTACGAGTGTGTCAACTACTATTGGGTGGAATCTATCCATTATATTTTAAAATGACACCATATGTTTCTGAATAAATCAACTTTATTTTAATAATACGACGATGATAGTGTCGTATCGAAATCAAATGATAGCCAACTTAATTACTCATTTTAAATATCTCGTTAATGATATTTTTGTTTCACAAATAAGAATATTTGTTTTTACATGAGTGCAGTGAAAATAAAGTGGCTCTACTTGAAAATTAACAGTTTTATCATATCTTAAATTGTTGGCAACAACCTTGAAAGAAGGTTCATACTCTATAAGTTTATTTAATGACTCTTGTAGACAGAAAAAATGTTTTGACAAATTAGACATAATTGGTTTGTAGGTAAGTATATTTTGTCCACGTTTGGTTTTAGATGGAGGTATATTGAAATATTTTTATCCAAAACGACTGTATTAGGTATAAGCCCATAATTCAACTGCTTGGCGACCTTTTATGTGTTCTAAAACTTTAGTGTTTAATAAGTCATAAAACAATAAAAATTAGTTTATTTATTTGTTAATATTTACATCAATATTCAGGCTAATAGACAAAACATTGTTATAGTTTTTTTGTTTTATTGGCGAATGCAAAATAACTTCAGCCGTAGTTGGAATTGAATTTGCACAAGAGGTTTCACAGTTAATTGCAACTTGTTTGTTAGTCTCGTTCTGAATCGTTTCCACTGTCAAAGTGAAATGTCAAATTATTTTTTGATAGTATAACATGAAATTTTGGCTATTCCGATTCTAAATAAGTGTGCTTGTGGATAAAAGATTGTATTTCATGCATTTTTTAGATATATTTCATTGATGGCAGATTTCATAAAACAATTTAAAGCTCACATTAAATTAAATACCTATTTCATAAATGTTTCTAATTCTATGTTAGCTCTTAATGTTCTATTAACTATAATCCTCTTGGACGTCTTAAAACTTAATCGTCCAATAAAGTGTAAACATATAACCTAACTTTCTTTGATACATTTTGCGATGTTCATTAAATAAAACTAGAAGTGAGATTAAATTATTCGCATCAAAAATGAATGTAATTAACAGTACAAGCGAAGATGATGTAATGTTATTGCGAAGGCCAAAAACTTATAACGTCAGAAAAAATTACCTGGAAATATACGATGAATTGGATTTTTTCCAAAGATTTCGTATAACCAAAAAAAATTCCACACTCTGCTTGCCCGAATTGAGCATAGAATTAGAGTAGGTAAGGAAATATCCACTGAGATGTATAATATGGGTTATAGGAATGTATTATTTTCATAAGAGGAAGCATTGCAGCAGTAATTCAAGTACTTTTGATGTTAAGATTTTATGCATGTGGAAATACGTAGAGAAGCGTCGCTGATTTTGTTGATGTTTCAACATCTTCTGCATGTAGAATCATTCGAACAGTAACGGAAGCAATAGTCAGTCAACGGCCAAATTACATAAACATGTATAAGACAGAACGAAGATGTACAGAAGTGCTGAGTTATTATTGCAAATACCATAAAAAACAATTAATTTCGATAGAAAAATGTTAATTAATTGCACAAGATACAATGGTTGAGATAGAAGTTATTGTCCTTGATAAAGATACAGTCACCTGGTGGTGATGAAGCAGAACTCTATATGACACGAAAAAACTTTTTTGGTATTAATGTCCTGACACAGTCTGATCGTAACTTGTATATCCAGGACCTAGTTGCTAGATGGCCCGGGTCTACACATTACCAGACTATATTTAACAACAGCAGATTGAAACGCATGTTTGAAGAAGGTCGATATGGGAATTTCATTCTTATAGTTGATAGTGAGTACCAGCCGAAACCATATTTAATGAGAAAATTACAAAATATCTACACGGATGCTGAAAATGTATACAATTAATCGATTATAAGATCTAGAAATGTTGTAGGAACTTCTGAAACGATAGATGTCCCGTCAGCTGAATTCGTGACCTTATATGGTATTGTTACATCGAACCATCATCGGACGATCGACTACGTCATAATGCTGAATTGCACTACTGGACACCGCATAGCTTCATTATACATATTTTATTTTCAGAATGATATTAGACTTCATATTGTTAACTTCAATAAATATTAATAACGTGTAATTATTGTAATTAAATAATTTTTTTAAAAATTAAAGTTTTAACTTGAAAACATAAAGTGGCGCAGTCAGTAGGATCCAAAAGGATTCTCATCGTGTATTATCCTTCAGGTTCTACTGTTTATTTGGAAGAACCTTCATCGCGAAAGTTTCCAAATTTTGAACAATCCGAAAAGTGCAAATAAACGTTTGAGAAGATTATGGTGCCAATCCAGAGAGTGCAGTCCATCGAGGATCAATGGAAATCATCGCAATTTTACTGTAAGTTGCTCATATTATTTATCCTATTATCTTTCTTAGCCTATGTCATTCTCCTCATCTGAAGATTCCATAGTGGAAAGCGACAGTGAGCTTAGTAGTAGTATTGAATCAAATTGTATTTCAGTTATTAACTCACAGTTATTAATAGTAGATCATTTGTAATGTGATATATTGTTAGGGAGTGACGAATTGGAGAGAAATAATTTTATTATAGATTATGAACAGGGTTTAATAAAAATAGATGGGGAAATGAATTATGATTTAAGAACAAAAGATTCAAACATGCAACAGAAAGGTGATATAATAGGATACATGAACATAGGAGAAGGTGAAGATAAAAGTTACGAAAAAAGAAATACAAATAATTGTATCGAATGAATAAATTATAATTTTAATGAAATGAACAATATTGATTGTGATACTTTAAGTAAGTTAGATAGTAATGATAATGAAAATAGGTATTTAGGAGTGGAAAATAGTGATGTTAGGTACAGGCCAAAGGATGCCGCAAAAGGAGTGGTACTTAATGAGAAAGATGTCGATTGTGATGTAAAATGGAAGGCAGAAGTGGTTGAATTGTTACAATATTATATAGGGTAGTGAATGAAGAAGCGAGAGTGGCTGAGGAATATTATTATGTTCATGAAATTAAAGTTCTAAATATGAGGGAATTTAAACCTAAGAGTTATCCTATTCCATATAAACTTTTGAAGGACGTAAATAACACGTTAAAGAATATGTTACAAAATAAAATCATAAGTTATAGTACAACATCATATTTGAGTCCGGTCGTTATTGTAAAAAAAAAACAGAATCAGTAGTTAGGAACTGGTATATCCAGGAACAACTCGAGTGAGAGGTGTGTTTATTATAAACAGCATGTACAGATACATCTAGATAATTCAAGATTTAGAATAGGTTTTTCATGGTAATTAATAATTAGCTAATGTATTTATGAGAATTTATAACTGTGGAAAACCACAATTGAAATTATTGCCCAATTGGGGGAATTTTTTATGTCAGAAAACATTAAAAATAATAATTTAGTTTCATTAATCGTTTACGTTAAATTTCGGGATATTGATACCTATATAAAATAGAACGAAATAGAATTGTTGTTAGTATGTAAGTGTATATAGTAGTATAAGAAACATTCGGAGTAAATATTTGAGATAATCATAAACATTTTGACAAGAGATGTCAAGTGATCTTGACAAGAACAGATTTTTTAGAGAAGAACCATATTGATCAACAAGAAAGAAAAAGGAGACATTTTGAGAGGAGATGTCAAGTGATTTTTGGACAATAGAGGTTTTTTGTCGAGAGGGAATTAAAAAAGGTATTTTCGTTCGGAAAAGACGTATTTAACGGCGAAAATAATAATAATAATAATAATAATAATAATAATAATAATAAACAGAGGAGACATTTAGCAGACAGTAGCAAAATTTGAACGTGGAGAATAGAAAAGAAAGAAGCCTGATAACAGAAGATTGGATAGTGCGTATGAACATTCAACCGGTTGTGGATAGAGTGATAAGGTCAGTAACCATTCAATAGTACAATAGAATAAAGAACATTTTCATTATAATTGAGTTCTCAAATTTTGACAGACATTTATTGGACTAATTATTAAAACATCAACTGTAAATAAAAAAAACGAAATTCAATTTATATGTACATTTTAGTAGGTATCAATATCGATTTATATTTTTCACATGCATTATAGAACAGGGAATAATTAGAATCTTGTTTTATTGATTTATGAGAAATGAAACCTTCACACCCTGAGGTATTATAGAGATAGTGTTCGATTGAGCTGGCAAAAGTATTAAAGATTATTTCTTAGATGTATAATATAACATTACAATATATATATATATATATATATATATATATATATATATATATATATATATATATATATATTGCTAGGAAAACTAAGAACAAGTTAATAGTACATATACCTGACAAATTAAGAAATTATTTATAATTTAGAGTACAAATAACAATGTAAAATATATCGCATGCAATTGTGAAAATATAATATAACGTCTATTTAGTGAAGTTCTATACTACACAGTTCTCAAGTTACAAAACATGGTTAAGTGTCATTACCTTCTGTAAAATGCTATTAATAGAATAATATTAGTACTTTGAAAAAAAATATAACGACACAATTTTAATGTCTATCGTAAGAAAATAAACACAACAAGGACGTAGTAATTGTCATACAAAACCGAGCATTTAATAGAACAGGATCGTCTTCATGTATCCCAACGAAGCAAATATACAAAGTTATAGAAACTATGTTCTGTATAAAATCAAAATAATTTAAACAAAGTAAAATATAACTCTGGAGATACATAACCACAAAACCGCAAAACAGTCGAAACCCAACCAAACCAACTCACAACACCCTTCCCCATATTTTTGATTTTTTTTCAGAAGATTCGTCAAAAGGTAAGATAGTTTAGTGCTGTGTGCTTATTAAAGTAAATATACCAAACTACAAAAAAATGCCTACTAACATTAATATAGGTGCTAATCAACAAACTTCAGAAGCAGCCGTCAAAGTTGCAGGGGAAACTTCAATGGCTTCAGGACCTCTGGTAGTGGAACTGCCCACCCCAACCTCTAGGGGTAATTGCGGCAACATTACCTGATTTTAACGGCAATGATGCTGTTAGATATTTCGAAAAATTGGAGCAACGCTCCAGGCTAGATAACTGGCCACAAGATAACGCATTAAACATTTTAAAATTTTAATTAACAGGCGCTGCCTATCAATACTTTAAATATGATACAACATTAGATAGCTTAGATTACTTTGAACTTAAAGAAAAATGAATACGTAAATTTACTCCGAAATGTTTACCGGGTAATAATTTATTGAGGCTTAGTAGTTGTTACCAACGACACGACGAATCGGTAGCTGATTTCACTACGCGGTTGCGGCTTCTATCGGCGAAGGCTCTGGAAGATGACCTAGTAGGACCGATGACCGTCACAGGACCAAATTCCAGGATTGAAAAAAGGAAACAGGGATCTAGTATTAAATCAATTTAAAATGGGGCTTAGGTAGGACCTGATGAAGGAGACAGGAGTATTATTGTTAAAGGAACCACATCTCGAGCTGGAGAAAGCAGAAGAAGTAGTGGCTCTACAGGAAATTACCCAAATTATGCTAAGAGGAAAAACAAATTCTGACACAGTAGTTTACATGGGGCGAGATAAATGGTGCAACATTATGTAGGACAGATAACCACGAGAAAAGAAATTGCAGAAACGTAAGACAGCACAACCCGCAAAGGAAAAAACTGTTACACCAGTGGCAAAACAAACCATTGGACAAACGGGTGCAGAGCAAAACAGCCCACTCAAATAAGGGAATGTCAACACTGCGGAAAAACGAACCACCTGACCACCGAGTGCCGTGCAAACGAACAAAAAAGAAGAGGTCAGCAGGAAAATGCTTGTTTCCGATGCGGATAACAAGGGCACTGGGCTAAAGAATGCAACGCGTCGAGGGGAAACAATAGCCAGTATCAAAACAGACGTCCCCCCAATAGTAATGATAATTATCATAGGAAAAACACGGGCGCAAATCCCAGTGGCAGGCAAAACGGCTGGTGGAAATACAGAGAAACCACCAACAACAACAATGCAGGAAACAACGAGTCTCAGGAACATTTTTTAGATTAAATAAGGCCGCAGGAAGGTCCCATCCAGCGAGCGTTACAAGAGAAACAACAAGGGGAATGAAAAACGACATTTCACATTTTTAAAGGACAAAGCAAATACCATACATGGTGTCTCTAAAAATTAACGGAGTGCTGAGAACATGCTTGATAGATACAGGAGGGTCTTATTCACTTATAAGACAGTCACTAGTGGAGCCAACGGAAATGGATAGTAAAGACATTCAATCATTATGCTTAAGAGGAATCACGGGACATGAAATACGACTAAATGGAACAACACAATCAAACATAGAAGCAGAAACAGGAGGAGTCAGAGCGTTATTCGAACCAATAGTCTGTGACGACAAAATGCTTAAGGACGTAGACGCATTACTTGGAAGAGATTTCTTAGCTCAACAAGAAGCGGAAATATCTTACAAAAGAAAACCGTCGCTACTACTATGGGGACAAAAGATACTAATGATGTCAACCAAGGAAGTAATTGAATTGATGTCAGTCCAAGATGATAAAGTAAACAAAAATGAGGACTGGGAACAATGGTTGGATACAGTAGGGAGGTTCACGAATCAAAAACAAAAGAAACAGCCACCCCAGCCAAGACAACAAAGAAACAACACAGAACAAGAAAGAAAACCTGTGACGGGAAAAGAATGGGAAAACTGGTTATCAATAGTCAAAAATTTCATGCGACCACAGGAAACACCAGAAGTCATGAAGGAAAACAAGAAGGGAGGCAAAATCACCGAAAGCAAACAAAAGAGATATAAACAAATACAAAACACACTTTATCAAGCCAATCGGCTGGAAATGAACAAAAAGAACAACTATCCACGAAAATAACAAAAAAAGAGGTTAATGACAACCAAAACAATACGGAAGAAAAAGAAACATCACGCACAGAGACGGATATAATTTTAGATAAGGCACTACTCATACCACCTAGAACTGTGTGCACACTGGAAAAATTGGTAAAGGAGATCCAAAGCATAAACATTGTATGTGAAGCCACAAGTAGGGGCAACAGCTTTATACGCATGGCAAATACGTAAGTACCAAACAAGGAAATGATTCCGGTGAGAATAATAAATGCATCGTTTAATGAAGTACCACTAAGGAAGGGAGAGAAAATAGGTAAAGCATACAAATGCGAGGAAGAGCAAGAGCCAAAAATAAAACCACAAGTGATTGCAGAATTTGATGTATCAAATAATAGATGGATAGAGGAAGGCTTTGATATGTCACATTTGTCACAAGAAGCGGAAGAGAAGCTAACAAGCCTTCTAAGGAAATATCATCACTTATTTCAAGACGAGGATGAAATTCTGACAAGCACAACCAAAGTAAAGCATGCAATCGTACTAGAAACAGGAGCCCTGCCAATTTGCAAAGCTCCCTATAGAATCCCATATCAACAATGGGAAACATTGAAGACCGAAATTGACAGGTTCCTAGACGAAGGAAGAATCCGGCCATCACCAAGCCCATGGTCGGCCCCCGTAGTCCTAGTAGTAAAAAATAAATCGGATGGAACAGAGAAAGTAAGAATATGCATTGATTACCGAGGCCTAAACGCGGTAACAAAGAAGGAATACTATCCGTTGCCTAACATATCGGACCTATTACAAGGCTATAAAGCAGGAACAAAGACACTTTTCTCAGTAATAGACGTAGCAGAAGCATATATCATCAAATTGACATGGAAGAAAAAGACATCCCTCTTACAGGCTTTAGCACTTTCCATGGTCATTATAAGTATACAAAGATGCCATTTGGCCTAGTCAACGCACCAGCGATCTTTCAAAGATTTATGAATACAACGCTAGCAGGATTAACCGGAACCAGTTGCATGGTCTATCTAGACGATATTATTATCTTCATCTATACAGAGCTAGAGCATATAGAAAGCATAGAAGACATTCTGGAGAGACTTCAGCTAGCAAATATGAAACTGAAACCAAAAAAGTGCAGCTTCTTACTACAAAAAGTAAAAAATTTGGGACACGTAATAACACACGAGGGATTTTTCCCCGATCCAGAAACAATTGAGGCTATACAAAAGTATCCCCTACCGAAGACAGTTAAGGGAGTATGAGGATTCTTAGGATTGGTTAACTGGTACAGAAAATTTATTCCAAACATCACCGATATAGCTGTACCACTAGTGAACTTAACGAAAAATGACGTAGATTTTAAAATAACCGATGACGTAATTAAATCAATGGACCAATTAAAATAAATATTACCTACAGATAAGTTATTGATATTTCCAGAAGTTACGAAACCATTCATTGTATCGGCAGACGCATCCGGAATCGGAGTCGGAGCAATCTTAAGTCAAATAAGAGATGGACATGAAAAGCCCTTAGCTTACGCAAGTAGAACGTTAAATAGAGCAGAGTTAAATTATTCAACTACTGAGAAATAATTATTAGCCATAATATAGGGTGTCAAAACGTTTAGATGTTACCTATATGGTAAGCGATTCACTATAATAACAGATCACAGACCATTAAAATGGGTATTATCTCTTAAAGACTCCAGCTCGAGATTAACGAGATGGGCACTAATACTGTCAGAATATGATTTTGAAGTAGTTCACCGGCCAGGTCGTAAACACGGAAACGTAGACGCACTTAGCAGAATGCATGACACAACAAACAATTTCATAAACTCAGACTACAAACAATATTAAGAACACAATAACAATAACGTGAGTACCTTAGCAACGAAAGATCTTATAGTAGAAAAAAATCCTCTAACTTAACCCCAACAACAGGCCGAAAATCGACATAGACCAACAAATACCAAATATCCTAGAATGGAATACACCGGGGAAAACAATATATTACATAATAGAAAAATCTACAGTAGAAGATCAATCCTCCTACGAAAATGTGTGGGAGTGCATCAAGCAACTCAAAGAAGGCTGTGAGGCAAACAAACAGTCAGCAGTAGCATTAGTAAAATCAAGTGGTAAACTCAGGGGACTACAATGGGAAGAAGTCGCAAAAACGAGTAAATTCATATTTTTTAACTCTAACACAAAAATAGAAATAATTGAGGAAAAGCACAAAGGCAGTAACATCGCACAAATATTGAAAGAAAGTGCAGAATGGGAACCCATATGGGATAGAGCCATACTGTTAAAGGAACAAAGAAAAGATAATTTTTGTAACAAAATCATACAACAAATAAATGCAAAGGATGAGGATACCACGGCTTCATATTATTTAGACAAAGAGAACATACTATACCGGAGTGACAACAAGGGTTCTGACAAACTGATACGCCCCAAATCACTACAGGTAAAGGCGCTGGAGGATTTCCCTTATATTGTCATCAAGGACAACAAAAAACTATGACGGCGATAGAAAAAAGATTTCACTGGCCAACACTAAAGGCGGATGTTATAAAGTATTGCCAATAATGCGATTCATGCAACAGACGTAAAACGTCTCCGCATTTCAAGAAAGCATCACTACAGAAATTCACCCCCGTAAGCAAACCATAGGAAATTACGTCAATGGACATAGTTGGTCCATTAGTAACGTTAGATAAGGGAAATAAATATTTGCTGACTTTCCAAGACCATCTGACAAAATATTGTGAAGCTATACCTGTACCCGATCAAACGGCGCAAACCATAGACCGAGCATTTGTAGAGGAAATAGTGTGCAGACACGGTACTCCACAAAAATTACTCACAGACAGAGGTAGTAACTTCATGTCCAAATTGATGAAAGAAGTATGCGAAATTTTGAATATAAAAAAGATTCACACTGCAAGCTACGCACCTACATCTAATGGGCAAATTAAGAGAATGCACAGAGTTATTGAAGATATGCTTTCCCACTACATTTCGGACAACCAAAAGGATTGGGACCATGGATAACATATGTCCTTATGGCATATAGGGGCAGCAATAACACATCAACCGGATTTTCTATTACACGGTCGCGAACAATCGCTACCAATAGACAAATTTATCGAGCCGAAAAGGAAACGGTACGATATGGATGAAAATTTTGCAGCCGAGTTAGAAACAAGAATTGTGTACGAAAAAGTACAAAATAATATAGATAAAGCAAAAAACGACATAATAAAACGATTTAACAAACCGACAGAATATAGAGAATTTAACACAGGGGACTTAGTATACCTCAAAGACTTAAGTAATACGGTTGGAGTATCAATGAAATTACAAAAAAAGTGGATAGTACCATATATAGTTAAAGAGAAGGTGGGACCAGTAACCTACCTCATAAAATCGTCTAAGGGAAAAAAGGAACAAGTTGTACATATTAATAGGTTAAAAAGATATTATGGAGACGAGGAGACAGAAAATAGGGGCCTCGAAATAGAAGAAGAAATGCCAAAAGAAAACGCAACGAATATAGAGGACACAGAAATTGATGAAACGGGAGTGACCCCTGCTAAAGTGGCAGCACTAGCCCTATGGGGGAACGCGGCGAATACCAAACCCGTACAATCCATCACAAAAAGAAAGAAAATAAAAAGCACAACACTAAGTGTCAAGGGCGTACCCAGGATTTCAGCTAGTGGGGGCAGCTCATACCTGTTTCGAGAAGATGGTCGGTCGGGTATATTGAAACAAAAAATCATGAAAAATTACTTCTATTAATTAGATTGATTATGACACAAAATATATATATATATATAATAATCATAATATATATATATATATATATATATATATATATATATATATATATAATAATCATAATATATATATATATATATATATATATATATATATATATATATAAAACTTCAAAGAGTGGTCTTTGTTAAAAAACCCTCAAACTCGTGGGGATAGCAGCCAAAAAAACTTTACAGGTTAGAGATAAAGTAAATCAAATAGTACATTACCTAAGCTTTCGAAGAGCATTGTCTTCATTCTCAAAGGCTATAATAAACCAGAAAGAAAAAATCGGTTAACTTAATAAAGAAAACAACTTCTGAAATCATTACGACTTACTTGTAGTGTTGATTTAAAATTAAACTCACATTTCACAAATTGCAGGAAAACTTTCATCCACTAAAGATTAAAATGTCGACTAAATATAATTTCTCTCCTACATATAGTAATGAGAGCCAGGATTTTTTTCCTGTTTTTTAAAAACCAAAAGACGTACACAAGAAACGAACTGATTTTGTTGAATATATACGAGTTATTTCGACATGAAATCGACTGCTGTCGAAAGGTAGAGATACGGGGGGCAATTACAAGGTTGAAGTAAAAACATTTAATAGAAATCTAAATTTCTCAGCAATACTGTTGTGTTTTTTTGGTTGCTTTGGTGAAAACTTCAAAGAAAAACAATGAAAGAATAATGTCCACACCTAGGATCACGTCAAGATTGAAAAATTACACCTTTAAATTTAACCAGACTATTGTCTGACAGCTGCCACCTGTCTTTTGTAAAATGTAAAAAATTGGGATGACGAAATAAGCAAACAGTCAGTGAACACTCAAAACTCTCACATTCGGTATTCCCCAACTGTCAACCCATTCCAGCATTACTATTATTAAATAAAAAAGCCAAACAAAACCCACCCGCTAATACTAACGATCTCCACTTTCGTCTGATGTTAATTTCCATGAAAATCAGTATTGATAATTTAAAATTCTCATAACAATAATAATGTCAGTTAGGAAAAGTGATGTAAGATCTGTAACTTTCAACACATGGAAAGGACCTAACCTCTCACGTTAAGGCCCGACTGTTTGGAAATCATTTGCATTCGCAACTGAGCTGTGATAGCCATAATGTATAAAAATTGTTTTGTTTTTAAATGAAATATTAAATAATGTTTGTATTGTCAACACTCGACTGACCTGTCACTTCAGCCAACCATTAACTCAAAACACTAATTTGGGAATCAATCTCCTCGCTACCGGAGTGGACATTATTAAAGTGCAACAAATATGTATAAATCTTACTAAGTGACTCAATGTCAGACCTTCTATTCATTGGTTCCTCAATGTTATTAATATGATACATTTCTAAAAATTTTCTTTTGTTATAGTTTCTTTCTACATCAAGAATCTTTACTTTATCAAAATCTATATGGTGGAACTCATCTATAACATGTTCTGATAATGCACATTTTCGCTTTTTTAACCTAGCATCGCTTTTATGTTGAGCACAACGTGATTTCAAATTCTGAGATGTCATTCCTACATACTTTTTGTTACAATTTTTACAAGAGATACTATATATTACGTTAGTTTTCATCATGGAATCCTCCGGTTGTTTCAACTTAGTAAAAAGAGACTGTAAAGGTTTGGCTGTTCTTTGAGCAATTTTGACATTGGTCCTCTTGAACTCTTTGATGATTTTTTCTGACAGATCTTTAATATAAGGAAATGAACCAAAAGTAACCTGCTGTGAATTATTGAAATTAGCATCCTGTTCATTTTCATTACTATTAATATGACTGACAGTATGCTCGCCAGGTGTGTTGTAAATCAACCTCTTGAGAAGTTTGATAGGATAACTATTTTTTTGAAGCGTATCAATCAATATTTTAAGGTTTTTATTAAGTAATGTTGGATGTGATATTTTTTTAATTCTGTTCTTCATCCCCAACACTAAATTAACCTTCATTTTGTAGGGGTGATTGGACTTAAAGTTGAGGTATCTACCTGAACTGGTAGGTTTCACGTACCAGTCAAGTATCACCTTGCCTTCATTGGTCCTTATTAACTTTGTGTCCAAAAATGGTACACATCTGTTAATTTCATTTTCAACTGTGAATTGGATGTATTGATTGTAACCAATAAAAATGTCAAGAATGGTTTCGATACCATCTTCAGGAACAGCTGTGATAATATCATCTACATATTTTTTTTAAAAAAGGGATATCAAAAGGTAAATTCCCAACACACTCAGCGATAAAATCGTCCATGACATATTGTGCAAAAATGGGTGATACAGAACTACCCATTGGTGTACCAAAAACTTGTTTATAATATTCATCATTAAAAACAAAAACAGAAGTGTTATAAACAAAGTCTACTAATTCCAAAAATTGGTCAATATTTAATCTACAAGAATCCTGAATAGAGTTCCAATGTTTGGTAATACTATTTTTTACTAAATTGATCGGTATATTAGTGAAAAGTGACACAACATCTAAACTAATGATTACATAATTGGTAGGTAACTGATAATTTTGAATGAACGTTGCAAATTCAAAAGAGTCTTTGACAAAAAACCTGTTATTACTATTATAAGATATTGTAAGTTTATCAGTTATGAATTGTGCAATTTTCTCATTAGGTGATTCTATAGATGAGATAATTGGGCGTAAACTCAATGTTTCTTTGTGAATCTTTGGTAATCCATAAAACTTTGGAATAACTGAAGAGCTCATTTTTAATCGTTTTCTATCTTCGTCATCGAAAAATTCCGAAAATTTCCTAACCAATGTTTGCGTTTTTTGTAATATTGTTGAATTAGGATTGTTATTAATTCCTTACTTTTTAAGATTTTCGACAGCTTATTGACATACTCATGCGCAAAACCGATTTCAATATTTAATGCGCATGGGTATGTCAATAAGCTGTCGAAAATCTTAAAAAGTAAGGAATCAGACATAAAAAGTAATATCCCTTCAGGAGTTTGGAATGAATTTTTTCATAGACAACAAATAAAATTGAATAGAGAATTTAAAAAAAGCAAATTAAGAAATATTAATAAACTGAGAAATCTAGAGAAAAATACTGTTGAGACAATTCTAGTACAGGATAATTGGTTGAGAAATTTGACAGATGTTGATATGCCCATGGAAGTCAGAAATTTTCTCTCATTGGGTCATAAATTTGGTATACCTCCTGATATTATTCAAATAGAAATTAAGAACATTTTAGCAGACGTTGAGAATCTTTTAAATGGAATCAATGACAATTTACGAAAAGACATAATCAGGGCAAAAATAACTAATATTATAACTAATTTCTTACATCAGAACACGTCATATTTAAATTCGTTGTACGAAAGGTGTCGAAGATTTCTAAAAAATCATCCAGAATTAATTGTCACTAAAGCTGATAAAGGCAATGTTACAGTAATTTTATACAAAGATCAGTATGTTGAACTGGCGAATTCACTGTTAAACAATGATACTTACTATCAAAAAATTAATAACAATCCTAATTCAACAATATTACAAAAAACGCAAACATTGGTTAGGAAATTTTCGGAATTTTTCGATGACGAAGATAGAAAACGATTAAAAATGAGCTCTTCAGTTATTCCAAAGTTTTATGGATTACCAAAGATTCACAAAGAAACATTGAGTTTACGCCCAATTATCTCATCTATAGAATCACCTAATGAGAAAATTGCACAATTCATAACTGATAAACTTACAATATCTTATAATAGTAATAACAGGTTTTTTGTCAAAGACTCTTTTGAATTTGCAACGTTCATTCAAAATTATCAGTTACCTACCAATTATGTAATCATTAGTTTAGATGTTGTGTCACTTTTCACTAATATACCGATCAATTTAGTAAAAAATAGTATTACCAAACATTGGAACTCTATTCAGGATTCTTGTAGATCAAATATTGACCAATTTTTGGAATTAGTAGACTTTGTTTATAACACTTCTGTTTTTGTTTTTAATGATGAATATTATAAACAAGTTTTTGGTACACCAATGGGTAGTTCTGTATCACCCATTTTTGCACAATATGTCATGGACGATTTGATCGCTGAGTGTGTTGGGAATTTACCTTTTGATATCCCTTTTTTAAAAAAATATGTAGATGATATTATCACAGCTGTTCCTGAAGATGGTATCGAAACCATTCTTAACATTTTTAATGGTTACAATCAATACATCCAATTCACAGTTGAAAATGAAATTAATAGATGTGTACCATTTTTGGACACAAAGTTAATAAGGACCAATGAAGGCAAGGTGATACTTGACTGGTACGTGAAACCTACCAGTTCAGGTAGATACCTCAACTTTAAGTCCAATCACCCCTACAAAATGAAGGTTAATTTAGTGTTGGGGATGAAGAACAGAATTAAAAAAATATCACATCCAACATTACTTAATAAAAACCTTAAAATATTGATTGATACGCTTCAAAAAAATAGTTATCCTATCAAACTTCTCAAGAGGTTGATTTACAACACTCCTGGCGAGCATACTGTCAGTCATATTAATAGTAATGAAAATGAACAGGATGCTAATTTCATTAATTCACAGCAGGTTACTTTTGGTTCATTTCCTTATATTAAAGATCTGTCAGAAAGAATCATCAAAGAGTTCAAGGTGACCAATGTCAAAATTGCTCAAAGAACAGCCAAACCTTTACAGTCTCTTTTTACTAAGTTAAAACAACCGGAGGATTCCATGATGAAAACTAACGTAATATATAGTATCTCTTGTAAAAATTGTAACAAAAAGTATGTAGGAATGACATCTCAGAATTTGAAATCACGTTGTGCTCAATATAAAAGCGATGCTAGGTTAAAAAAGCGAAAATGTGCATTATCAGAACATGTTATAGATGAGTTCCACCATATAGATTTTGATAAAGTAAAGATTCTTGATGTAGAAAGAAACTATAACAAAAGAAAATTTTTAGAAATGTATCATATTAATAACATTGAGGAACCAATGAATAGAAGGTCTGACATTGAGTCACTTAGTAAGATTTATACATATTTGTTGCACTTTAATAATGTCCACTCCGGTAGCGAGGAGATTGATTCCCGAATTAGTGTTTTGAGTTAATGGTTGGCTGAAGTGACAGGTCAGTCGAGTGTTGACAATACAAACATTATTTAATATTCCATTTAAAAACAAAACAATTTTTATACATTATGGCTATCACAGCTCAGTTGCGAATGCAAATGATTTCCAAACAGTCGGGCCTTAACGTGAGAGGTTAGGTCCTTTCCATGTGTTAAAAGTTACAGATCTTACATCACTTTTCCTAACTGACATTATTATTGTTATGAGAATTTCAAATTATCAATACTGATTTTCATGGAAATTAACATCAGACGAAAGTGGAGATCGTTAGTATTTGCGGGTGGGTTTTGTTTGGCTTTTTTATTTAATAATAGTAATGCTGGAATGGGTTGACAGTTGGGGAATACCGAATGTGAGAGGTTTGAGTGTTCACTGACTGTTTGCTTATTTCGTCATCCCAATTTTTTACATTTTACAAAAGACAGGTGGCAGCTGTCAGACAATAGTCTGGTTAAATTTAAAGGTGTAATTTTTCAATCTTGACGTGATCCTAGGTGTGGACATTATTCTTTTATTGTTTTTATTTGAAGTTTTCACCAAAGCAACCAAAAAAACACAACAGTATTGCTGAGAAATTTAGATTTCTATTAAATGTTTTTACTTCAACCTTGTAATTGCCCCCCGTATCTCTACCTTTCGACAGCAGTCGATTTCATGTCGAAATATATATTCAACAAAATCAGTTCGTTTCTTGTGTACGTCTTTTGGTTTTTAAAAAACAGGAAAAAAATCCTGGCTCTCATTACTATATGTAGGAGAGAAATTATATTTAGTCGACATTTTAATCTTTAGTGGATGAAAGTTTTCCTGCAATTTGTGAAATGTGAGTTTAATTTTAAATCAACACTACAAGTAAGTCGTAATGATTTCAGAAGTTGTTTTCTTTATTAAGTTAACCGATTTTTTCTTTCTGGTTTATTATAGCCTTTGAGAATGAAGACAATGCTCTTCGAAAGCTTAGGTAATGTACTATTTGATTCACTTTATCTCTAACCTGTAAAGTTTTTTTGGCTGCTATCCCCACGAGTTTGAGGGTTTTTTAACAAAGACCACTCTTTGAAGTTTTATTTTTTAACTAGTCAGCCGTGACTAACTGCCAACTTTTGGTTTTTGGTATATATATATATATATATATATATATATATATATATATACTAAACTATTTTTTTTACTTACTTTTTAAATTAATATAGATAGATATTTAATTGTTTATTGAATTTTTTTATTTGATGTGGCTAGCTCAGTAATTATATTTTCTTATTATTGTTATTATTTATATTATTATATTATTCGGGAGCATGAAAGTCTGTCTACTCTTTGAGTCCTGGCTTTCGTAGATATATCTCACTTATATATATATATATAAATAAAAAGAAACACTTTACTTTTTAACAAATTCAATTTTTAAAGAGAATTTTTCAATTCAATAATTATAAGTTGCGACGCCTATGGATTTCCTATACGAAATTATTGATTTTATACATTCTCATGTGCGCATGCCTAAAATCTAGTCATGTGGTTTAAAGCGTGAAACGAACATAACTTTTACAATACGATACGGAACATCTGTAGTATTAGACAAGCATCGTTTGTTGTCGATGAATATAATCAAATGTTTTAACACATAGAAGAATTTGTGTTGAAAATATACACATATAACATACAAATTGCTGAGGAAGAAATAGAATTATAGGATTGATATGCACATGGAAATATTATATGAACAATTGATGATGTATTTATCTTATGAGATGACAAAATGGCGTAAGTATAAGCTTTTATTTACATTGAATTAGGCCTTTTTAATTATTATTAATGATTTGTTTAATTGATTAACTATATAAAGTCCGTTTTCTTTCTTTTTTAGATCGATCATTGCCGCAGAGTTTATAAACTTTATAAAATTATGCACTGAATTGCGTTCTTGAGTTTTTTAACTCTTATTATTAGCCAATAATATTTTAAATAAACACTGACCTGTTGTTCTGGACTTGGGATGAACACCTCTGGACCCAGGAATACTCCTCTGAAGTTCCAATACCAATAACTAGGAGAAATTTTGATAATTTTTGCAGTAAAACTGGATGTAAATATTTGTGAGTACTATTAGTATTGTTTTTAATAGTAATTTATAAGTTTCGTCATGTTAATTGGGAATTTTCATGGAATTTCGGGAACACTTTTACACAAGCTCCTCTTATCTCGACGCCAGCTTCCAACTCCTAACGCTTCCCTGCTAATTCTCAACTTTTTTTAAATAAACAAGTATTTTGTTTTTTCCAGGTCACTATGTATAAAGTTTGTTTCTTTCCTTGTTGATTGAAATTCGTTCTGTCACTTTGTTTATAACCAATCAAATGTTTTCTTATGCAGTCGAATTATTTTTACTTATTTCACTTGGCAAAATTGTTTCATACATATACTAATATAAATTCCACTTGACATTATAAGTTTACTTGTGGAGTTCCTTGAGTTTTTATCACACAAATAAGTTATTAATGATTATATACATGATTATATTTTAAATAGTCCAATATCTAATATTGTTATTGACAGTCTATTACTATTACAATCATCTTAATTAACATAAATTCTTTTATGTAACCTCTCCCTAATTTTTTCTTTAAATTATTTATACTAATTGATTAACAAACTATTATTTATTAACTCTATGTTTATTTCACTTGATGATATATAATTTTTCTCTATGTTATTATTAGTTTATCTATGAAATTTATTCTCCTTATTCTATTAAATATGTGTATTTGCTTTATAAATTAACTACTTAAATTGATAATTATCATGAATTGACTATACTGAGATTTGTTTTATTTCAGATGAACAGCTGATTACGTTATAGAAAATAATCCATCATCTTAGGCAGCTTTATTATTCTCCATTACATTTGTTAGGCAATTTCTAAATTTGTACAGTTATTAAGGTAATTTCTTTATTTATTAAATTGTTGTATACTAATTATTTAATATATCTTTACTTTATATGCTTTTTATTAAGAATAGTGTTTTCTTTTTATAATGTTTTCTTAAATTACATCATTTCAATCCATTTTCATATAAGCAAAATATTCCTACAGAACTGAATTCTCTTAATATATATGATATCTGTATATATATATATATATATATATATATATATATATATAAATTCCTTCCATTGTTCTTGGGCATCAGGTTAATTATAAATAATGTATCAAATTCTATTTTTTATTTGACGTTTCGCTCCATAGCTCGGAGCATTTTCAAAAATGTTTACATTGATGTTGTTAAAACAATAAATTGTAAACGATTGAACTATTAAAATTAAATGTACACACAGAGACGACAAAAACTGGTTACTAACAAAACTATTTCAAAAATAATAAAATCGAAAGTACCTGCCTTAGAAACAACAGTTTACAATATACCAGGGACATTCAACAAGTTGATGTTATTATTATAATAAATTATAATATATCTGGCTTAGATTTTTTATATCTTGTTTATCGTTTAATGCATTGTTCTCCTTTTTTATATGTATAGCCCCTCTTACCTACATTGCAATGCCATACACAAATCAACTCTCAGAAAAACTAAACTATATATTATCTAAACATAACATAAAAGTTTGTCATAGGGCACAAAATACTCTATCACCATTGTTCTCCAAATTAAAAAGTCAAATAAATGATTCAAAAAAATCTAACGTCATATATTCTATACCATGTTTAGATTGTCCCAAAAAATATATAGGTATGACAACCCAACATCTTGAAAATAGACTTAATGGCCATAAATATACAAAAAACGCCTCCACTGCGCTTCATAAACATGTGAAAAATGAAAAACATAAATTTGACTTTAATAATACTAAAATAATAAACCAAGATTCTAATTACAAAAAACTGACAATAAAAGAAATGATACATATAAAAAAGGAGAACAATGCATTAAACGATAAACAAGATATAAAAAATCTAAGCCAGATATATTATAATTTATTATAATAATAACATCAACTTGTTGAATGTCCCTGGTATATTGTAAACTGTTGTTTCTAAGGCAGGTACTTTCGATTTTATTATTTTTGAAATAGTTTTGTTAGTAACCAGTTTTTGTCGTCTCTGTGTGTACATTTAATTTTAATAGTTCAATCGTTTACAATTTATTGTTTTAACAACATCAATGTAAACATTTTTGAGAATGCTCCGAACTATGGAGCGAAACGTCAAATAAAAAATAGAATTTGATACATTATTTATAATTAACCTGATGCCCAAGAACAATGGAAGGAATTTATATACAAGGTTAAAGAAAAACAAATAATTTATATATATATATATATATATATATATATATATATATATATATATATATTAATTTAACAGTAATCTTCTTGGATTTACCGAAAATTTGTCTATGTCAATAAACTCACTGTTTTCTTTTAAATAATTGCGATGTACGCTCATCAGACATAAACCTGTAAGCTTTTCTTCACCCATGGTGCTTCTAAGCCACGTTTTATCTCTTCGCAGCGTACTGAAGGACCGTTCTACGGTCGCCGTGGTGCATGGGATAGTGCTAAAAATAATCAATGCCTTTCTGACAGCAGGGTAAAAAATCTTGGCTTCGTTGAACAGATCAACTACTTCTATGTCCCTTAATTGATCATCTGATAAAGCCTTCTTCACCCATAAATTATGCCAAAGGTCCAGTTCTCCGGTGATATCCAGGTTATAAAATTCTTGGAATGATTCTGCGTTCTTGTATAAGTCTGTAATGCTGGTTTCGGTCATATACAAAGGATGTAGCTTACTTAAAGCGAACGCCGGAGTATTTTCTTGGAAGAATCGAATATTCAACGATGAAATGAGTGAATCTATGTATGGTATTATCAGGGAACGCCGCCAATATTCGTTATCATTGTCTGATGGCGGATTACTTCTATGTGTTTGCTTGTGAGCAAGGCGTGGAATCGAAATTGCTATGTTCAAATCCATTGCAACAGCTCGCGCTTTTTGAAGCATTTCATTACTTATTCTATCAGGAAGCTCGCAGTCATTTCTGAGAATGTCCTTGATATGTTTGATGTGTTCCCCCACCGAGATCATGTCGATCGATTTAGCTTGCAGTGCGTTAACTACTGGTTCTAAAACTGCTGAATATTTGGCTATTGTTTGTAGAGCAACAATAAACACTGGTTTTGTAACGGCTGAATGCAACTGATGCAGATTTTCTGGTGGCATAATTTCCCTCTACGGATAACGTTTCTAGAGATTTCACAAGCTCTGGGAAATGTTGATTAAACTTTCTGATTGATTTATATTTTTCGGACCATCTCGTCTCACACAATCGTGATAGGTTTGGAGCGTAGGTTCGACGTGTAGTCGATTCTCTGAAAAACGTTATAACATCCTTTACAGTGGTGACAGTATCTCTAATTTCTGGCACTGCGTTCGCATCATTCACAACAAGGTTGAGTTTGTGACTTGAGCAATGAAAATATAAACCACGAGGATATTTTTTTCTCAAAATGGCTTGTACGCCACCCTCTTTCCCTGCCATTGTAGAACAGCCATCGAATCCAAACCCTACGCAATCTTCGGTTGGAAGGTTGGAACTAATTAAGAAATTGTCAATTGCTTCGGCAATTGCTGAAGCATTTTGTGCTTTTAGTTCAACAAACCCTACGAATTCTTCTCTGATTTTCCTTTTGCTTTCGTCGTAGAACCGCACGCCTATTGACAGCTGTTCTTTCCCAGCTACGTCTGCTGTTTCATCAGCTAAGACTGCGTAAGCCATGGTCTTCTGAACCTCACTTATTATATTCTCCTTAATAACTTGGCCACATAAATGTATCAATTCGTTTTGTATTTTTGGCGATGTGTAAACTGCATTGCGACTGCACTTTTCCAGACGACTCTTCAATTTGTCGTCCCCTGAATCGATTCTCAACTTCAATAAATCTAATAAAACACCCTCATCTGCTTGTTTTCCCCTAAGAGGCATATCATGTGTACTGCAAAATACTATACATGCAATAATTGATGACAATATTTGACTGTTTTGATCGATTGCTTTTTGGTGTCCACTTTGCAGTTGGATGTCTACAGGAACATTTTCAAGAAAATTTATAGCAGCATTTGTCGCTGTTAGGTGAAGGTTGGTCGTTGCATGCTTTCGGCAGTCTTCATGCATATTTGTGAACTTTATATATGGCCTGACCATAAATGATCCCAAAATTCCTCTCACAGTGCTGATGGGCGGAGGGAACAAAACACAATGCTTACAAAGAGCGTCTTTTAGTCGCTTGGAATATACTAGCCATGGTGCATATTAATCCAACCAAGCATGATTAAGTTTTCTTTTCAATGCATCACTTTCAAAATCGTAATTTCTGGGCGGGATCCAAGGATTTTGTAACAACTCCCTCTTCTTTTCCGTCGATAGCTGGGTAGCCAACCCAACATAACGACCCAGATCATTTTCATGATAGCCATCGTCCACTATAATTTCAGGATCGACGTTGACGTCATAAGTTTGTTGGGATGTCGATGGAGAAGAATAGTTGGCAACAGATATATTTACAGGTTCTGCTGGAGAATGTGACGCTTGTCCAATGTTAGCGTGCAATGATCTTGGCATTACATGAGTAGTTTTATCATGGTTGTCATTTTCATCGCTTCCACTGCTACTTTCCCAACCTTTTTTTTTCTTTTTTCGCGTGTTGTCTCTAAAAAATGGGTACACAAAATTACTCTTACGGTGTTTAGGTATAGGACGAAAATAAAGATCAAGATACCTATAAAAACATCACATTCAAATATCATTCACGTCCTATAAGAGAGCCCCCCTTAAACAAATCAAATAATCATATTAGGTACATCTGTGTTTTGTTCTGACTCACCTCTTTCAAAGAATTTCCTGATATCCATTTGACGGTGTAATATTTCCAGTTGTTGCGCAGTAAACGTAAATCTCGTGTCGCCGCAACTAAACTATAAGACACTATGGCGCATGAAATATTCGCTCGTATTAAACTCCGAACTGAATTGAATTGTATTCAAACTGAATTGCCTTGCTCCACCTCACGATCCCGCTTATATATACAAATATTAGAAGAGCTCCCGAAATACGTAGAAAATACTCGACTCTATTTCCATCCATGTCTCATACTTGCTAACACTGTCATTCCTTTCGAGAATAGTCCATGCTAGAACGTTCTTCGTGGTATTGCTATTCAATACAAGATGTCGCTATTTACCGTATAAATTGATGCTATTTCTCTTTACTGGAAAAAGTACTGTAGTACGTAACTAGATAGCGCTAGATGTTGTTTTCTCCAAATTATATTCGGCTTTAATCCTAGATGGCTCTGATTGTCTCGCCGGGAGCGGAAACTACGAGATGCGACGGTTTCGCTAACAGTATACTATATCGAATGTTGTAGAATATTTAGTTATAGATAAAAAATATTAAATCAAAATATCTGACTGAAAATATATTCTGTTTCCAACACTTCATTTTGCGCAAAGTAGATAACACGTTTTTAATTCCCACTTGCCAGGAAAATGGACGTTTATTTAATCTTCTAGGGGGGGGCGACAGCCCCCCTACCCCTACCTGGATACGCCCATGCTAAGTGTACCTCTCCGAGGATCAAGCAGAATACGTCAACGTCGCCATAATCAACCAGATTTCGTGTGCAGCGCGCTACATATGCTTTTCCGACTAGTGGCAATAACCGCATAAGGAAAATATAAAGTCGGATAGTACAACAAACTATCTCACTGTTTTCAATGTTAATACTTATACATGAAAACAAGCAATATACAGAAACTTGATTATGCAAATCGGACATTTCGATATCATTATGAATGCGAGATTAATACCCCGCCTTCTAATATGTGTCTGTGAGTTGACAATACTAAAAAAAATTACAGGACAAATTATACTAAAGAGTACAGTTCCTGTGAAACATTAGTTACTATAGAGGGAATACCCCTTTTCCTAAAATTAGAGGACAGTAAATGAGGTTAACGTGTAAAAACACGTATTATAGGGAATCTAACGGCATAATAAATAATTATGATGATAATTAAAAAATGAAGAAATACCCCACGAAGGGAAGATCGTAAGGCAGAAACGAAAAAAAGAATATACAAGAGTAAAGGAGCAATGCCGGTACGGGCTCATTCCTTATGTAAATTAACATGGGAAATCGCCAAGGTCCAACGTGGTAATTTTTGACTCAATTCGATCTGCACATGCGTCAATCGTGAGGCGGCCGTCAGCCATTTTGTACCGTGCGCGCATCCACCTTGTGCTGAGACACTTTCGATAATTATACAGGATGTAGTCATAAAGATGCCATACGGCACAAGATTCGAAGCAACCATATATAATTATTCCATATCCGATAACAAGACAGGGGAATACAATTGCTTAGAAGACTGTCTAACCTTACTGGAGGATAGCAAACTTTATTTCCAAAATGCATATTTCCAAAATGCACCATTATACTACATCTCATTTGCTAAAATGTGGACTAAGTTGACAAAAAGTCTGCAAAACAGTTGCTGTCTTGTATTTAACAATATACTGCAATACGTATACTGGGGGAACAGTAATACAAGGAAATTAACCGGTCTACAGATAAGTTTACCAATGGAACCCAACGCAAGAAAAAAAGTTGTAAATTATAGTCTTTTTGCATTTAGTTTTAACTTCTTACCTATTAATTATATAGAGATCGTAGAAGATACGAGTAATAAGGCGAAAAATGTTCGAATTTCTCAAAAATGCTATATTAAGGCTGGAGATACATTCTTTACCCGGTCTTTCACACTGTTTAGCACTATTCCGGAAGATATCGACATCCAGGAGCTCGGACTGGTATCTACATGTAATATTATACCCAAAGTTCTAAGAAAGAGGGTGCTAAAAGAAATAACACCAATTTTCCATATTTCTGTATTATCTGTAAAGAAGCGGAAATTAGAAATGGAGGAAACAGAATTAAAGAAAAGGAAGATAGAGTATTTAGAACATACAGCCACGGTTAAAATGGAATACAAACATTTTTCGGAGAATGAACAGAAGATAGCAGAATTAAAAGACAGACTAGAAGATTATTTCTGCACCAGGTGAAAAAACCTAGGGCCATCTGGAGAGTAAAACGCATCCGCGAGATAAGATACGACAATGGCTGACTCATATATAATATTATAGCTTACGTTGTATTTCTTCAAAAACTTATATAAATGAATAATGATGTGATAAACAGAGAGATTGTTTGTAACTTTCATAGAATAAATGTCATAAATAGTAATTTTTGTTATTTTAAAAAGTATTTTTGGAAGTGACAAAATATAATTGGCGCAGTCGTAGTAGGATTTTCGGAGTTTTTTAACGTATAGTACGTGAGCTTTCGTATCAACGATTTACCGAAAATTTCGAACTTTAGTGACCGGTTTCTATCGAGTGAATATCGAACTTTGAACTATTTGACTTGTTCGAGCGAATATCGAATACAATCCGATAGTTCTGAACCGATCAATCGTCAACTTCGAAGAAGAAAAGAAAAACGAAGATTACATCTTGGGTTTGGTCTAGCATCGATCGAATCTATAAGAATTAGAAATAAGTTAGAAGTAAGAAGATCTTGGGTTTGGTACCGCATCGACTGAACCTAGAAGAACTAGAATTAAGCTAGAAATAAGAAGATGATCAAAGTTTTCCTTTTGTAAGTACTTTTCTTTCTTTAATTTCCTTTTGATAGTAATTTATGAGTGATATAGATATTAGTACTTTAGAAATATTATTAGAAAAAAGTTTAACATTAAGCGAACCAGATAGTCCTATAGAAAACAGTTTAAATAATACTCTAAACTTAGAAATGTCTACTCCTTCAGTAAATTATCAATTACTAAAATTATATTTGGATTCTATTCCTTATTATGATGGAAACCCTCATACTTTAACAATATTTATTGGAAATTGTGAAAGTTTAATATCAGTATTTGCTAGTGAAACTGACATAGCTTTAAATACATTTCTATTAAAAGCTATCTTGGGCAAACTTGCAGGACGTGCACAAATATTAATTGGTTCTAGAATAGAGTTAAAAACATGGAAGGATGTTAAAGATGCTTTAAATTTAAGTTTTGGCGATCAACGTAATATTGATTGTCTTATTCAAGATTTAATTAATTTAAAACCATTTAAAAATGAATCACCCTATAACTTTGGCATGCGTTGTCAAGACGCTCGTAGTTTAATTATTTCAAAATTAAATTCGTTTAGTAATATTAGTGATATTGAACGGAGACTTCAACTTGAAAATTATAATAATTTAGCTTTAAAAACCTATATACGAGGTTTACCTTTACCTATTCAAACAAATGTTAGATTAAGAGTACCTGATAGTTTAGAAAAGGCAATGAGCTTAGTTATTGAGGAAGAAAACTTTATGTATTCTACTCAAAGAAGTAATCAATTAAACTCAAACACTACTTTTAGACCTAGTTTAAGAATTACACCAGCTAAAAATCCTAATTATAGACAACCAACACCTAACTTTTCATCAAATTTCGGAAATAATCAATCATTTCCCACAGTTTTTCGACAAAACTCTTCCTAGTCGACACCGGCAGTTCTAAGTCTCTGATAAATCCCGATTTAGGTTACAAATTTTATAAACATTGCATTTTTGAAGAGCCATTTAATATACAAACAGCACACGGAATTTCGTATCATAATGAAATAGCTCATATTCCATTATTTAAAACTTTTAACTTAAATGAATCTCATAAATTTTATTTATTCAAATTTAGCGACAAATTTGATGGTATCATTGGCGTCGATTTATTAAAACAATTAAACGCAAATATAAATGCTCACCAAAAACAAATTGAAACACCCACAGCAATTATTCCTTTAATTTTTGATTCAAATGTAAATAATGATAGTAAGGTACAAAAAAATAATTATTCGATTATCATTCCTGGCCGTTGCCAACAAGTTGTTAAAATCCCTGTAACTGAAACAAATGGCATAGGTATACTCGAATACGAAAACTTAGGAAAAGGTTTAGAAATGCCTAAGGCATTAGTCAATATTCATAATAATTTTGCAATTACAACCATCATAAATAGTAACGAAAATCCAGTAAAATTAGATATAAAAGAACCTTTCGAAATTGAAATTTTAAACTTACTAGAAGTAAATTTTCATGAAAACATGGAATGTGAATCTGATTCAGAATTAACAACTATTCAACAAAATAAGCTTAAAACTTAAAAAATCTCAGACTTGATCACTGCAATAAAGAAGAAAAACAAGCCATTAGAAATTTGTGTTTTAATTATAGAGACATATTTTATTGTGACGGAATACCATTAAGTTTTACCAATCAAATAAAACATAAAATCACTTTGACTGATGATAGCCCTATTTATACAAAATCTTACAGGCTTCCCGAAATACATAGGGAAGAAGTTAATAGACAAATTACAAAAATGTTAGACGAAGGTATTATTGAACCATCTACATCTGCATTTTCCTCGCCAATCTGGATTGTTCCCAAGAAATTAGATGCATCAGGCAAAAAGAAATGGCGTTTAGTTATTGATTATAGAAAATTAAATGAGAAAACAGTTCAAAATCGATACCCAATTCCTAGAATACACGAAATACTAGACAGACTAGGTAGAGCAAATTACTTCACAACACTTGATCTCGCAAGTGGTTTTCACCAAATTGAAATAGACCCTCAAGACATTGACAAGACAGCTTTTGGTACTCCCCAGGGACATTTTCATTTCAAACGTATGAGTTTCGGACTTAAAAATGGTCCATCAACTTTCCAAAACGTAATGGACAATGGATTGCGTGGTTTGACTGACGAAACGTGCATAGTTTATTTAGACGATATCTTAATATATAGTACATCCCTTCAGGAACACTTAGAAAAATTAAAATCTGTTTTTGAAAGACTTAGACAACACAATCTAAAAGTTCAACTTGATAAATCTGAATTTTTAAAGAAAACAATTATGTATTTAGGACATATAATCACACCCAACGGCGTAAAGCCTAACCCAGACAAAATTTCAATCATTAAAAATTATCCAGTTCCCAAAAGTCAAACAGAAATTAAAAGCTTCTTAGGTCTCTTAGGTTACTACCGACGTTTCATAGCAGACTTTGCTAAAATAACAAAACCCATGACCAAATGTTTGAAAAAAGGTTCAAAAATTATTCATAACGAAGAATTTCTTAATTCATTCCAAACTTGTAAGGAGATATTAACCAATGACCCCATTTTGCAATATCCTGATTTTTCAAAAACTTTTATTCTCACAACCGATGCTAGTAAATATGCAATAGGTGCAGTTTTATCCCAAGGAAACGTACCCAATGACAAACCCATAGCATATGCTTCTAGAACTCTAAATCAATCTGAAATTAACTATTCGGTTATAGAAAAAGAATTGCTTGCCATTGTGTGGGCATGTAAACATTTCAGGCCTTATTTATACGGCAGACAATTTCATATTTACACAGATCACAAACCTCTTTCTTGGTTATTTAGTCTTAAAGAACCAAATTCCAAATTAGTCCGATGGCGTTTAAAGTTGGAAGAATATGATTATAAAATCTTCTATAAAAAGGGAAAATTAAATTCTAATGCCGATTGCTTATCTCGAATTCCTATCAATGCATTAGAAACAGAATCAATAGTCAATAACCCCGGAGATTCCCAAGACGATATTCTAGATTTCTTACAGCAGTTTGCTGAAAATATTCCCATAGATCCACAACCTTCTACAAGTAACACTAATCAATCAAAAGTTAACATTATATCTGACGTACAAATACAACCCCCAACACTACAAGAAAATAATGATCGTAATGATTTAAACACTCCTGAACCCTTCTGGACAAAACCTGACTCAGACGACTCTGACAATATAACAAACCATTCAGCAAAAGATAACAACAGTAACAGTATACCCATTTTAGACGAAATGATAAATAATAAAGTACATCAAATTCTTGTTTATCCAAATATATATTCAAAAACACATGTTTCTCATGAAACATATGAAAATCAAAAAATAATGAAAATTAAAATTCCCGAGATAGATAACGAAAAATTCATTTTCTGTTTTATAGCTGAATATACAGATTTAAATAATACATTTTATATGTACTTTCATAATGATAATTTATATCGTGATTTTAATAATGTTTATCTAAAACATTTTTCTGCGAACGGACCGAAATTAATTAAATGTACTAAATTACTTAATACTGTAAAAGATCAGGAAGAACAAATTCTTTTGTTAAAAAACTACCATGAAGGTAAGAATAACCATCGAGGAATCCATGAAACTTTAGAACAACTACGTAAACTTTATTATTGGAAAAATATGAAAAATACAATCTCAGACTACATTAATAATTGTACCATTTGTCAAAAAAATAAATATTCAAGACATAATCCTTATGTTCCTCTCATGTTGACAGAAACAGCTTCTAGACCATTCCAAATTGTTCACATAGATGTTTTCGTTTTTGACGGAAAAAGTTATTTAACATTAATTGACGCATTCACAAAATTTGCACAAGCAATATTCATTCCAGGTAAATCTGCAGTTGTTATAAGCAAAGCACTTATAAAATATTTTGTTCTTTTGGAATAACAGTCGATAAAGGTACAGAATTTAACAATGAAACAGTTAAAAATCTCCTGGCATTACATAAAATAAAAGTTCACTTCACAACTCCTGGTCATCACGAGTCAAATTCAATAGTTGAAAGATTACATTCCACCTTAATAGAACATTTAAGAATTTTAAGAGAAATTTATCCCAATGAAATTGACTTAATGGACTATGCTATTATTGCCTACAATAATTCAATACACAGTGCCACGAATTTCACACCTTCTGAACTTACCTTTGGACATACACATTCTAGAAACCCTAACGAAATTTTTATGACTCATTCATTTTATACAGATTACGTTAATAACCATAAAGAAAAATTAGAACATATTTATGAAGATGTTCGAGAAAATATGAATAAAAATAAACAAAAAATTATAGAGAAAACAAATATACAAGGTGACACAAACATACAATTTAAAATAGGTCAAACTGTATTCAAACGAAACCCCAAAAATCGAAATAAAAAAAGTAAAAGATTTTTAGGACCTTATAATATAACAAAAATATTAGATAGAAATAGAGTAGAAATTTCCAGAAAATCATTAAAACATAAGAAACAAATAATAGACAAACAAATAGTACATATTAAAGAATTAAGGAAACCTCCTATTACAGATTCTTCCTCTGGATCGCCAACGCAGAACCAGACACACCCCAGTACCATAACCTAAATGATAATCCCGGTCTTTTTCCTCTTCATTTAGGAACAGCACAAATAAAAATAAACTATTGGACGTTTATACATATATTTGATATTACAAACATTAACAAAGAATTTCTCGCTTTAAAGGAACAATATAATAATCTCTATAACTCTTTATTGAAATCACCTGAAATTTATAATTTTAATAAACATTTTCAAAATTCTTATCACCTGATCAAGTTAATTGAACAAAAGATTACTCTTCAATTGAACCAGTTAAATCCATTTTGGAACACAAAATCAAAGAGATCATTATTTGACGGATTAGGATCTGCAATAAAATTTATAACCGGAAATTTAGATCAAAATGATGCAAAGCGTTATGACGAAGCCATTACATATTTATCTAACAGTCAAAACAAGTTGAAATCTCTTATTCACGATCAAATAACTTTACTCCAATCGTCTATCAACAACTTTGAGAATAATACCAAAATATTAGCTCATAACCAATTAATATTAAATTCACGTATCAATGATTTACAAAAAATAATTACACACTTGAATATAGATAAAGGAGAAACTTATCACTATTTTGCAATAGAACAACTTGTTTCACAATTTTCTATAAGTTTTCAAATAACATATGATATACTTGAAAAAATTGAAACGGCAATCAGTTTTGTAAAACTTAATACTTTTCACAATTCAATAGTTGATCCTAACGATCTGTTTTCTGAAATATTAGAAGTCAGTAAAAACATAGACAAAAATAACAAATTTCCAATAAATTTGTCTTTGCAAAACATTTTATTGCTTGAGAAAATAATTGAAATCAAAAGCTATAGTAAAGGTAACAATATAATTTTCATACTAGAAATTCCAATTGTCGAAAATTCAGAATATAATTACTATCATCTCTATTCTTTACCTACACCATCAAAACAATCCTTTAAAACGATTATACCACAATCCAAATTTATCCTTTTAAACGATCAACATTACACCTTCTCAGAAGAAAGCTGCAAAGAAATATCTCAAGAAGATTTCCTGTGTAGTGATCTCCAAAAGTTACCAATTACTCAACACACTCCTTGCGAAGTACAACTACTTAAGTACTCTCAGTCAAGAGATTTATTATGTAAACAAATTCCAGTGATTATCAATAATGTAAAAGTTCAGAAGACAACCAGTGGATCGTAATATCTCCATTTAACACAGTGGCCATCCAAAAATGTGGTAAAAACATGAATAACATTCCACTAAACGGTAGTTTTATAATTGAATTAAATAACCAGTGCGTAGTCTCAAAAAACAATTTCACATTAAAAACTTTTTCAAGTAATATACCAAAATATAAAAGTGTAGAACTTCCTAAATTGCAATTTTCGAACGAAGACTTTAAAACAGACTCTTTTCATTTAAATAAAGTGCAAATAGACTCAGTGAATTTAGATGAATTAAGTAACATTCAGAACATGCTCCAAGAAGACAAATCGAAATTAGCAAGATTGGACTTGGCTCCTGTTCATTTCAAAAAGATTAGTTTTTACACAATATTATTATATATTATTGTCTTTTTAAGCATAATCCTAGTAGCCTTCAAAATTTACAAAAGAAAACAGAAGAAGATTAAGAAGAAAAATGAGAAGAAACAAGGAAAAAGGGATTTCAAAAACTTTCCTGGCATCTCAAACTCTGGAGAAACCCCATAGTTTTCTCTTTTGCCGGAGGAGTTAAGATACGACAATGGCTGACTCATATATAATATTATAGCTTACGTTGTATTTCTTCAAAAACTTATATAAATAAATAATGATGTGATAAACAGAGAGATTGTTTGTAACTTTCATAGAATAAATGTCATAAATAGTAATTTTTGTTTTTTTAAAAAGTATTTTTCGAAGTGACAAAATATAATTTACCGTTTACCGTTAACAACAAAAATAAATATACCTATGTAGGAGTTTTGGCGGATAAGGAAGGGCAAAGAAACGTCTACTACTTAAAGGGTTACTACAAAAATACGTTTTTACGCGTTTACAATAATAGAGAAGCTCCTTTTGCAGCCTGTTATGTTACATTACCATATAACAATGGAATGGAATTAATATGTTTGCCAACCGAAAAACCATTTGCTACCTTTACTACAAATGGATATACGCGTTTTACCGATAACACATTTGCCAAAATCGAAAACTTGCAATTTTACACAGGCGCATGGGAAAAATAGACGTTCCATTTACCCAAGGGGAGGTGGAGAGGGTTAACGTCGTTACAATGCAAGAAATTGCGGATAACATCAAATTTAGGGATTGTCATCGACTAGAAGAATTTGCAGAAAGTACAGAACTGGTAATATCTGGAACTAAAGAAGTTATGCATAGAGGTAGAATCCGGTACATATTAAAACTAGACAATATAAATGTTTTGTACCTTTCGAATTACTGGTTGGAACAAGAATTAGAAGAAATAGACTTAGATTATAGGATAAAAATAAAAATTGAGGTGTTAAAACATACAACCAACAGAAACAAAGAAAGAGTTGTGTTTTGTGTATAAGTTTTGTTAAACCTGTATAAATATTCTCATAAAACTTTTAAAGATATCGTTGTTTTACAAATGTTTCCACCTTTGCTCCTATTCAATGTTAAACCAGCTATATGGAATTGGTTTCTGCAAAACAGGGTGTTAAAGCTAAGCAGCCTTTCCTCTTACTAAGTAACAACCCGCTTGCCATTGGAACAAGAGAAGGAGTCGGAGAAGATTTGGAAATTATTAAAAGGAAACATAAAGAACCTGTGTGCATTCCATACAAAGTAGAATTGGCGGACTCAACAGGCTACATAAAGAAATACCAAATTTATTGGAGCAACTCCGGAAGGAAGATTACTACCTAATGGACTTAGACATAACGCAGGATTTTGCAGGAATTTTTAACAAAGAGGAACTGATTAATTATTTAACATACAACTCAAACTTTTGCATCCAAGGAGAGTACAAGGAAAGGTGCAACGTTATTGTAAACAATGATAAAACAGTTGGCATAGATTGCCTTACTTGGCTCACATCTAACGCAAGGGTTAAAATATACAACAAATTTATTTGTCAAATAACCAGTCCTGGAGTTAACAAGAGCATTGAAAACCATATTATAGATTTCGTCAACTGCCCAGACACAAGATTAAAGGGAACTTTCTCTTCTGCATTGGCCAAGAAGCATGGTATTACCAGATAAGAAGCTACGATATATAACTACCCAATTGGAAATTTCCATGGAGTAGGCTACAGTCCTTTAGAAGATTGCATAACTCTGCTACAAGATAATAAGTTGTACTTCCAAAATTCTCCTGTTATACTCTGCTTCGATTGCAAAAATGTGGACAAAGTTGACCGAGAGTCTACAGAACAGCTGTTGTCTTGTGTTTAACAATATGCTGCAATATGTTTATTGGGGTAACAGCAATATAAGGAAGTTGACGGGATTACAAATAAATTTAACAAAAGAATCCGACGCAAGGAAGAAGGTTATAAATTATATTCTCTCTGCATGCAGCTTGAATTGTCTCCCTGTTAACCATATAGAAGTTGTAGAAGAAAAGGAGAACAGAGACAATGTTCGAATTATACAAAAATGTTACATTAAAGCTGGAGAGACCTACTTTTCTAGGTCCAGCACCCATTTTCTACTATACCGGAGGATATTGACATACAGGACGCTGGACTAATGTCTACAGGTAATTTGCATGCATGTATTTTAAGGAAGAGAACTAATAAAACAAACAAACTTTCTCCTTATGGAATTAAAGAAATCGACCCTCTGTCGCAAGCTTACATTACATAGACAAGGAAACGAAAACAGAAAATGGATGAGCTAGATACCAAGAGGCGAAAGCTAGATTTTCTCGAAAAGACAACTGCAATAAAGGAAGAATCTAGAAGTCTACTGGAGAAAGAAGAGATCTTCTCTATACTTATGTTGGTGTGTTAGCGCAAAAGGATGCCATAAAAAATGTCTACTTCTTGAAGGGTTACTACAAAAATATATTTCTAAGTGTTTACAACAATAGAGCAGCTCTTATTGCAGATGGTTATATTATAATACTTTATAATAATGGTATGGAGATAATATGTTTGCCTACAGAAGAAACATTTGTAACATTTACTGCAAATGATATTACGTCTTACCAAGGCAACACATTCGCTAAGATAGAAAATTTAAAGTTTTCTACGGAAGTATGGAAGGACATTCCTTTTACCCAAGAAGATATGACCCAAATTAAAAACATTACTTAGCAGAAGAGAAAAGATCGTATTAAATTAGGGTTTTATCAGCGATTAGAAGAAATTGTCGAAGGAACAGAAATGGTAATTACCGCTATAAACGAAGTTAAACACAGAGAGAGACTTCGTTACATATTAAAGTCTGAGAATTCGGAAATCTTCTATTGCTCAAACTACTGGTTGGAAAGAGAATTTGCAGAAATGGACGTAAGTTATAGAATTGAGATAAAAATAGATAAAATTAAACATACGTCTAATAGAGATAAGGAAAGAGTTGTATTTTGTGTGTAATATTTGTTTGTATTATACTCAACATGCTATTATTGTAAGCGCGCGCAATTGGTGTAACCTAACATAGCAAACCCCACGAAAACAGGAGGGGTGGAGGTCGCCGAAACTGCTTCGGCGAAAGTAAAGTCCTAAGAAAACTTGTGTTCTGTGTCACCTATCAAGCTTCTTGTGTTCTGTGGTGAGTGTCTGCTAACCATGTGGTATGTGTGTCTTCTATCATGTGTTAAGTGACGCACCACTTCCCTTAACCCATATCTTTAGGAAATAAGAGTAAAACAACACTGGTGGGCAATAAAAAAAACGCTATTTTTTTGATCTTTTTTATTTACAATAATAGCATGTTGAGTATCGTACAAACAAATACAAATATTACACACAAAATACAACTCTTTCCTTATCTCTATTATACGTATGTTTAGTTTTATCTACTTTTATGTCAATTCTATAACTTATGTCCATTTCTGCAAATTCTTTTTCCAACCAGTAGTTTGAGCAATAGAAGATTTCCGAATTCTCAGACTTTAATATTTAACGAAGTCTCTCTCTGTGTTTAACTTCGTTTATAGCGGTAATTACCATTTCTGTTCCTTCGGCAATTTCTTCTAAGCGCTGACAAAACCTTAATTTAATACGATCTTTTATTTTCTGCTTAGTAATGTTTTTAATTTGGGTCATATCTTCTTGGGTAAAAGGAATATCCTTCCATACCTCCATAGAAAACTTTAAATTTTCTATCTTAGCGAATGTGTTGCCTTGGTAAGACGTAATACCATTTGTAGTAAATGTTACAAACGTTTCTTCTGTAGGCAAACATATTATCTCCATACCATTATTATAAAGTATTATAATATAGCCATCTGCAATAAGAGCTGCTCTATTGTTGTAAACACTTAGAAATATATTTTTGTAGTAACACTTTAAGAAGAAGACATTTTTTATGGCATCCTTTTCCGCTAACACACCAACATAAGTATATTTGTTTTTATTGTTTATGGTAAATGCCGACACTTTATACACACCTGCTGGGTCTAGGTTTATCCAATGGCTATAAAAATAGTTTTCTAATATATCCCTAAATTGTGTTATCTTCTCTTCTTTCTCCAGTAGACTTCTATATTTTTCCTTTATTGCAGTTTTTGTATAATTCTAACATGGTCTCTGTTCTCCTTTTCTTCTACAACTTCTATATGATTTACAGGGGGGCAATCACTCTGCATGCAGAGTGAATTCATAACCTTCTTCCTTGCGTCGGATTCTTTTGGTAAATTTATTTGTAATCCCGTCAACTTCCTTGTATTGCTGTTACCCCAATAAACATATTGCAGCATATTGTTAAACACAAGACAACAGCTGTTCTGTAGACTCTCGGTCAACTTTGTCCACATTTTTGCAATCGAAGCAGAGTATTACAGGAGAATTTTGGAAGTATAACTTATTATCTTGTAGCAGAGTTATGCAATCTTATAAAGGATTGTAGCCTACTCCATGGTAATTTTCAATTGGGTAGTTATACATCGTAGCTTCTAATCGGGTAATACCATGCTTCTTGGCCAATGCAGAAGAGAAAGTTTCTTTTAATCTTGCGTCTGGGCAGTTGACGAAATCTATAATATGGTTTCCAATGCTCTTGTTGACTCCAGGACTGGTTATTTGACAAATAAATTTGTTGTATATTTTAACCCTTGCGTTAGATGTGAGCCAAGTAAGGCAATCTATGCTAACTGCTTTATCATTGTTTACAATAACGTTGCACCTTTCCTTGTACTCTCCATACTGCAAAAGTTTGAGTTGTTTGTTAAGTTATTAATCATTTCCTCTTTGTTAAAAATTCCTGCAAAATCCTGCGTTATGTCTAAGTCCATTAGGTAGTAATCTTCCTTCCGGAGTTGCTCCAATGAATTTGGAATATCTTTAAGTAGCCTGTTGAGTCCGCAAATTCTACTTTGTATGGAATGCACACAGGTTCTTTATGTTTCCTTTTAATAATTGCCAAATCTTCTCCGACTACTTCTCTTGTTCCAATGGCAAGCGAGTTGTTACTTTGTAAGAGGAAAGGCTGCTTAGCTTTAACACCATGTTTTGCAGAAACCAATTCCAGATAGATGGTTTAACATTAAAAAAGAACAAAGGTGGAAAAATTTGTGAAACAACGATATCTTTAAAAGTTTTATTAGAACATTTATACAGGTTTAACAAAACTTATACACAAAATACAACTCTTTCTTTGTTTCTGTGAGGTGTATGTTTTAACACGTCAATTTTTATCCTATAATCTAAGTCTATTTCTTCTAATTCTTGTTCCAACCAGTAATTCGAAAGGTACAAAACATTTATATTGTATAGTTTTAATATGTACCGGACTCTACCTCTATGCATAACTTCCTTAGTTCCAGATATTACCAGTTCTGTACTTTCTGCATATTCTTCTAGTCGATGGCAATCCCTAAATTTTATGTTATCCGCAATTTCTTGCATTGTAACGACGTTAACCCTCTCCACCTCCACTTGGGTAAATGGAACGTCTATTTTTTCCATGCGCCTGTGTAAAATTGCAAGTAATCGATTTTGGCAAATGTGTTATCGGTAAAACTCGTATATCCATTTGTAGTAAAGGTAGCAAATGGTTTTTCGGTTGGCAAACATATTAATTCCATTCCATTGTTATATGGTAATGTGACATAACCGTCTGGAACAAGAGCTTCCCTATTATTATAAATGCGTAAAAACGTATTTTTGTGGTAACCCTTTAAGTGGTAGACGTTTCTTTACCCTTCCTTATCCGCCAAAAATCCTACATAGGTATATTTATTTTTGTTGGTAACGGTAAACGCGGATACACTGTACTCTCCAGAGGGCCCTAAGTTTTTCCACCTGGTGCAGAAATAATCTTCTAGTCTGTCCTTTAATTCTGCTATCTTCTTTTTTGTCTCCAAAAAATGTTTATATTCCATTTTAACCGTAGCTGTATTTTCTAAATACTCTATCTTCCTTTTCTTTAATTCTGTTATCTCCATTTCTAATTTCCGTTTCTTTACAGATAATACAGAAACATGGGAAATTGGTGTTATTCCTTTTAACACAAAAAGGCGTTAGCTTACTATTTTTGTTTACCCTCTTTCTTAGAACTTTGGGTATAATACTACATGTAGATACCAGTCCGAGCTCCTGGATGTCGATGTCCTCCGGGATAGTGCTAAACAGTGTGGAAAACCGGGTAAAAAATGTATCTCTAGCCTTAATATAGCATTTTTGAGAAATTCGAACATTTTTCTCCTTATTACTCGTATCTTCTACGATCTCTATATAATTAATAGGTAAGAAGTTAGAACTAAATGCAGAAAGACAATAATTTACAACTTTTTTTCTTGCGTTGGGTTCCATTGGTAAACTTATCTGTACACCGGTTAATTACCTTGTATTACTGTTCCCCCAGTATACATATTGTAGTATATTGTTAAATACAAGACATCAACTGTTTTGCAGACTTTTTGTCAACTTTGTCCACATTTTGGCAAATGAAATGTAGTATAATGGTGCATTTTGGAAATAAAGTTTGCTATCCTCCAGTAAGGTTAGACAGTCTTCTAAGCAATTATATTCCCCTGTCTTGTTATCGGATATGGAATAATTATATATGGCTGCTTCTAATCTTGTATTTCTATGTTCTCTGGCTAAAGTGCTGGAAAATGTGTCTTTTAATCTCTTATCTGGACAGTTCACGAAATCTATAATATGGTTACCAATACTCTTGTTAACACCAGGACTGGTTATTTGACAAATAAATGTGTTGTATATTTTAACCCTCGCGTTAGATGTAAGCCACGTAAGGTAATCAATTCCGACTGTATTATTATTACTTACAATTACGTTACAATTCTCCCGATACATTCCATGTGTACGAAACTTAAAGTTACTTGTTAAGTAGTTTGTCATTTCTTCTTTATGGAACACCCCACAGAAGTCTTGAGTGATATCGAGGTCTAGTAGATAATAATCCTCTTTTTGTAATTGTTTTAATAATTCGGGTAATTATTTTAACAGTGTTTCCACATTTACATCTGCTAGTTCCACTTTATATGGTATACATACAGGTTTATCATATTTTTTCGTAATTCTTTCCATACTTTCCCCAAGAACTTCTCTAACACCTTTGGCCATTTGATTGTCGCTGTGCAAGAAGGAGGGTAGCTTGGCTTTAACTCCGTGTCTCGCAGACACAAGGCCACCAAATTTTCCTCGAAGGTAACTGTAACTGTAACGAGCCACAAATTTCCTTTTTCACAAGTCCACTTTCTCCATTACAGTCTTCCGAACCGCATAACTTTACTACGATTATATTGTCACAAAATGGATCCGTTATCGGTCTAAGTGCCTCTCTCAGTAGCTCTTCTCCCTCCGTGTAATCGATATTTAAAATATCCGTAATTACATTGCCTATATCTTCTGTTAGTAATCATGTTCCGAATCTTTTCCTTCGACTGACAATATAATTTTCAACCAAACAGAGTGCCCTTATGGCATTTTTATGTCGACATCCTGTATATCGAACGTCGTAGTGAAGTACCTAACATAATACCGTTTATTCGACTCCATTCCGACCAATAATAACAGTGTGCCCTTATGGCATATTTATGTCGACGTCCTGTATATCGAACGTCGTAGTGACGTACCTAACATAATACCGTTTATTCGACTTCATTCCGACCAATAATAACAGAGATATACGCTAGTGCCCTTATGACAAGTTTATGACTACATCCTGTATATAAAAATGCTCTACCTATCACAATGGCGTGTATAAGACTCTAATCCGACAAATCATACCAGATATATATACGCTAGTGCCTTATAACAACTTTATGACTACAACCTGTATATAAAAATGCTCTACCTATCACAATGGCGTTTATTAGACTTCAATCCGACATATAATACCAGAGATATACGCTAGTGCCTTATGACAACTTTATGACTACAACCTGTATAAAAATGCTCTACCTCTCACAATGGTGTTTATTAGACTCCAATCAGACAAATAATAATAGATTTATACGCTAGTGCCCTTATGGCATCTTTATGACTACATCCTGTATATAAATATGCTCTACCTATCACAATGGCGTTTATTGGACTCCAATCCGACAAATAATAAGAGAGATATACGCTAGTGCTCTTATGACAACTTTATGACTACAACCTGTATATAAAAATGATCTACCTATCACAATGGCGTTTGTTCGACTTCAATCCGACAAATAATAACAGAGATATATGCTAGTGCCCTTATGGCATCTTTATGACTACATCCTGTATATAAATATGCTCTACCTATCACAATGGCGTTTGTTAGACTTCAATCCGACAAATAATAACAGAGATATATGCTAGTGCCCTTATGACAACTTTATGACTACATCCTGTATATAAAAATGCTCTACCTATCACAATGGCGTTTGTTCGACTTCAATCCGACCAATAATAACAGATATATGCTAGTGCTCTTATGACAACTTTATGACTACATCCTGTATATAAACATGCTCTACCTATCACAATGGAGTTTATTCGACTTCAATCCGACCAATAAAAACAGAGATATATGCTAGTGCCCTTATAGCATCTTCATGACTACATCTGATATATAAAAATGCTCTACCTATCACAATGGAGTTTATTCGACTTCAATCCGACCAATAATAACAGAGATATATGCTAGTGCCCTTATGGCATATTTATGACTACATCCGATATATAAACATGCTCTACCTATCACAATGGCGTTTATTCGACTTCAATCCGACCAATAATAACAGAGATATATGCTAGTGCTCTTATGGCATCTTTATGACTACATCCTGTATAATTATCGAACGTGTCTCAGCACAAGGTGGATGCGCACACGGTACAAAATGGCTGACGGCCGCCTCATGATTGACGCATGCGCAGATCGAATTGAGTCAAAAATTACCACGTTGGACCTTGGCGATTTCCCATGTTAATTTACATAAGGAATGAGCCCGTACCGGCATTGCTCCTTTACTTACAAGAAAAACGTAGAAGCAGTAATGAGTTGTACAGGTAAAGTACAAACGTGAAAGAGAAGAGTTAAAAGGGAATAACCGCGTGAGAAACAAGAGGGATTTGGCAATAAAACAGTGGGCAATATGTGTATATATACTCGTATATATAAATCCATCAAGTCAAAGAATGCAAACCAAATATGAATAAATACATTAATAGAATTTACACATTTATGACGATCAATGAATTTTTTTTATAGGTATTTATAGTAATAGAGCAAGAGCCCGTGAGGGCCAGACCTTCGGATTTTTATAAAAGCTGAAAGTTTTTCTATGTATATGTCCCCAATACAGGTGAGAATGATCCCCGCCCATGAAACCTGGGTAGTGGTGGCTTTGGCAGGTAGCAGGTAGCAAAGGTGTATAAAATTCCACCATAAATTTATCAATTCAAAAAACTAAATTTTTTTATTTTTTACTCGTAATAATATTAAAACTCGCGTTGTTCATTGCCAGACACTTAGTATAGGTACAACCCCCTGTCGGACACCCCTAAACTATTATAATTTGTAATTATACTTACGTTATATTATAAAAGCTAAATTTTATTTATATTTTTTGGACAACTATTAAATAATGTTTCCTTATTAGCCAGACAGTTTCGAGGGTTATATCGTCCTGCCAGACGTATGAAATGTGTAAAATAGTTGTGAGTGAGAGGAGCATATGCAGCAACGGGTGCGAGTGAAATAGAGCGTGCAGTCTCTTGCGATCTTTTACTGCACATCTACTGTTGTTTATTCCGACTTATCTAGTAATATTTTTTCTAATTTTTTGAAAAATTTCATTGAATAAAATTATTACAGTCTGAAAAATAAATTTTTAAAACAATATTCCGTGAAATTTTACAATAAAATATCAATCATATCAAAAATCTAGTAACTCAATTCATGTTATTTCTAATAAATTTTATAAAATTTATTATATTCAATTCAACTGAAATTTCAAAGTCATCAAAATCTTATTGTTTATTATACGAAAGAACAATTTTTTTTCAAATAAGAAATTTACAGAAAAATAGAATCATTTAAATCAAACATTTAAAAACATTTTCATCGTCACTGCGACTCCACTCCCTAAATTCATCGTTATCAACATCGTCTTCTTCGCCTGCTTCTGCAATAGTAAAATAAAAACAAGTTAATTTAATTATAATTAGTCACAAATTAATGTAAAATAATTTGACATCATTATTATATACCTGATACAGTTTTTAGAGATTCACTGACATAATTCGGTAGTTGATTCCTTTCAAACCATTTAAAATGGTATTGGTCATTTTCCAGAATCCAACCATTATTTACTGGTTCATACGTTGTTGGGTTTTTCAAATGAGCATTGTTCCAGATAGTACATATATAATTTGCTCGCAAAAATTGCTGTATTAGCTCACTTTTACGAGGTGGTAAACTACTAGCGTCGAAATTTCGCAATTTTTTTCGATTAAAAGCTTCGTTCACATCATACACTGTATAAGAATCGATAAAAATTTGTAGTCTATATTGGGTTTAATATTAGCTTTAAATTGATGGACATCAGCTGCATGAAGCGGAAGCATTCTCGATCTCACTTTTTTCTTTCACAAAATATGCAAACAACCTCGTTATGTTTATTACCAGCAATATTATCAGTCGAAGTATTTACGTCCTGAGTTACAATATTAATATCACTAACATCCGGTTCAAAAACATCAGAAATATCTTGAAGAGTTGAAGATTGTAGACCTGTAGATTCAGAAATTGGAGTTGGCTGAGGTCTCGTGGACGATTCTGTAGGTACAGGCTGTAAATAAGGTTCATCTTGACATGTTGACGGTTGTGCTTCTATTGACTGGGAAAATAAAATTTGTTAAGATATTATTGAAGATTATAATGATGAAGACTCTAAATCATGTGGTTCTGAACTCAAATCTGGAATCGACGATGAAGTTGGAAGTGGTTTGTCTGTAACTACACAACTTGCTTGTTTTTTTTCTTTTTTTTTCAGTTCAGTGCTGAAGTGCTGAAGTATTTTTTCATTAGACCTGTAAATGCTTTATAACATGATCTGTAATAACCACTCTCTGTATATTCACTAGGTAAAATAATGTCTTTGTATTTAAGTTTGTGTATTTTTCTCAATTTTAGAATGTTCTGACATTTTTTTAAAGTCTCCTCGGAAAATATTATTAGATCTTCACCACTTTTATTACAAACAAAGCAAACTATTTTTACTTCTTCTTCACTCATGATAACTTTTTATTACAACTAGATCACATTTATTTTATAAGTTACACAGAAAAATATTATGACGTTTAATAGACGTTTGATATACGTTTACTATGAGCATAACCGCGCACTACATAATACACAACGAGCAGCTGATGCGCAGTAAAAGATCGCAATAGACTGCACGCTTTATTTCACTCGGACCCGTTGCTGCATACGCTCCTCTCACTCACAACTAATTTACACATTTCATACGTCTGGCAGGACGATAGGACCGTCGAAACTGTCTGGCTACTAAGGAAACATTATTTAATAGTTGTCCAAAAAATATATATAAAATTTAGCTTTTATAATATAACGTAAGTATAATTACAAATTATAATAGTTTAGGGGTATCCGGCAGGGGGTTGTAACTATACTAAGTGTCTGGCAAAGAACAATGTGAGTTTTAATATTATTACGAGTGAAATATAAAAAAATTGAGTTTTATAAATTGATAAATTTGAGGTGGAATTTTATACACCTTTGCTACCTGTCAAAGCCACCACTACCCAGGTTTCATGCGCGGGGATCATTCTTACCTGTATTGGGGATATACATAGAAAAACTTTAACCTTTTATAAAAAATCCTAAGGTCTGGCCCTCACGGGCTCTTGGACTATAAATTGTATGTCTCCTGTATACCAACTCACAGTAGAGTTCAAGGACCCAAAAGCAGGTTATATAAGATCAAATTTGCAGTGCTCCAATTTCAAAACAAGGGCATAGAAACTGCAATAAAAATAAACAAACCATAGTAAGTCAACGCTCTACGTACTAGCGTAAGGGGAACTGCTAATGTGTGGTACGGATATCAGGTTAAAGCACCTGCGCGACGCCCTATGGCACCCAAGCTAAAGAAGTGTTAGCAGCGATGACAACCGGTTCATTATCTTGAAAAGATGTTTTTATTTTCGGTACGAATGTGAGTCGCAAAGCGAAAAAAATAGGATTGTGCGTCAGTTGTTTCTCCAAAGGTTCAATTTCGCAACTCCCCCAATTTCCCCTAAAAGAAATTCTTCTTTTAGGGGAAATTCAAATAATTCGGTATAAATAATTATAAGGGAAAGGAGAAAGGAAATTTGTTGGACACTACACTCCTACATATAGTATCGGGGACTAACTAACAAATTAAATGTATGTAATAAATTAAAAATGATACAGGGATATAAAAATGGACACCGTAACATTAAATCTTTGCGCAAAGTGTTTGTTATTATTTTCAAATAATTTACTACCAGGTAATAGGAATCCATTAATAATTTTAATTTTCATTTAGTCATTCAATGACATAAGAATCAGGGGTTATTTTATTTAGGGAAGTCCATATAGGACGCCGCGAATAATACAAGTTAAGGTTTATTATTAATTAGTCATGCATGACATATGAACATAAGGCGTAGCGAAACGGGACTTACAAATTGAACAGAAGAAAGCAAACCCAGATACAGTAGAAGACAATGTTCACCCAACGGCACACCATGACTACCCTAACACTAATCTTCGCCATACTACATGGAACACATGGTTTAATAGCCTACGATTGTGCGGACGCGAAAACTAACGCAACGGGTATATCGCTAAGAGACATTCAACCGTCGTATGAAAGTGAAACCGTGTCAGTCCAAGTGATCCAACGAAACGAGTTTAGTACGCAAAAGGTATGGAACTGCAACGTCGAAATTGCAAGGTTGATATTTCACTGTAGTATGCACAACCACACATCCATAGTCAGTAATGAACTAGGCACAAGTACACAGAAAAAGTAGGAGCAGAAGGCCTATACACACAATACGAAATTCTGGAAACGCACAGACTACTAACCTTTGGCACAGAACAGAAAGCAGTAGAAAAATACTTATAAGGCGGACAACAGGGTTACCAGTAGCGGACCAAGGCTACAGCGTCACCAGTATGTTCAATGAAAAGGAACTAAAAGAACTCGCGCACAACCATAAATCATATAAAGGGATGGTTTCCAGAATTAGGAACAACCGTAAGTGGTCTCATAGGATTCTACTTCGTATATAAGATTCTGCATTACCTATGAGGAGTAATAATAAACAGTTTACGAATATATCAAACCACAGACTATGGCATAGCTATAGTCGCAGGCATATGATCAAGCCTAATGACATGGGTATTACACAAAAAAGACAGGAAGAAGAAGTCCAAAGAAGAAATTGGGCTTACCAAGCAAGACGATGAAAACCCTCAAGAAGTCAATGCACAAGCATCCAACAACGTTCAGTGGACTGACTCAGTATAAACATTCCGTAATAAGTGCGCGAAACAAAGTTTTTAAAACAAAAAAAAACATTATTATAAGCATAATGTATTAGTAACCAAAAACAATTTAAAACCAAGTGCAAATAAAGCGCGCGGAATAAACAGTTTCCTTTGAATAAAAACATTATTATTAACATAATGTATTAGGTAACCAAAAACAATTTAAAACCAAGTGCAAATAAAGCGCGCGGAATAAACAGTTTCCTTTGAATAAAAACATTATTATTAACATAATGTATTAGGTAACCAAAAACAATTTAAAACCAAGTGCAAATAAAGCGCGCGGAATTAACAGTTCCTTTTGAAAAAAAAACATTATTATAAATATAAAACATTAGTTAACCAAAAACAATTTAAAACCAAGTGCAAACAAAGTGCGCGGCAGACAGTACGCAAACTTGGAACCAACGACAACAGCCGAGAAGTCGGCAATACAGGAAGTAAAGGGCACATAACGAGGGAGTACTTCGCAACAAGCAAATCGCCAAAATTGTGGTCCTTAGACCACCTCCAATTAGTCCGACAAAAGTTTATCGAATTATAAATCGTCCTCGCCCCATTCCACGGGCACAGTATTTAAACCAAAACGGTTTCTCTCCCCATAATTCCACCAAACTAGTAGTAGTACCAGGGAAGGATATCTAATCCTTCACTGCACGAATTTATGTTCAAATACAACAACTATCCATCCTCTTCTGGATACATAAACGAGTACAAACCAGTGAGGAAATTAGTATTGTCCCACACCTAACAGAGGAAAAAGCAACATAGTGCAACTAGGGAGTTATATGTATTGCAACGATGAACACAAAGACGCAAGCAGTCAACAATCAGTGTCTCAGTGCGGCATACAACGCGTAGTGCTCAAGGTGAAATCGCGGTAACATGTAACGCAGTGACACAATTATGTACTTAGATAAGTTTAGCGTAGGGGATGCACGTAAAAGGTGTTGGACAGGTAAGTCCAACACTTTTTTTCAAAGGGGGTGGCAATGTAATAAATACCAAAATAAGAAACATAGGGATGCACCCTGTATAACAAATTACTTTTTATATTGTAACGTTTAAACTATAGAAAGCGGTCGATAACATCCATACAATGTAAAAAACATTTATATAAGCAGTCTGAATTTGTTGCAAAAAAAAAGAAAAAAATAATATTTTAACAGGAATTAATAATTGCGTCAAAATAACGTAATTTTGCGGAATCAAATAAAAATTCATTGTTAATCGAGGTAAGAAACCTATTACACAATAACGTCGAACGATAAGTTCCACCAATCAGAAAATTAACAGGTACAAAAAATAAACGATGCTGACATAGGAAGAAATGCCGAAACCATGAAAATGTAACAATTGAAGTGGTAGTTGGTAAAAACTCGCGGTCGGGAGCGGGATATTTTTTTTTGGGGTTCGTGGATAGCAGTTTTTGAGGAGTCCTGAGTTTAAGTAACTTATAATTAAGACGTAGTGTTGTAACTATCAAGTGTAATTTTTTTCGAAAGGGGAAAAGAAGATTACAAGGGAGCGTCTACTTACGCGCTCTGAAGAGGTTTCTTTTTTTGTTCATAACGCGAGTCATGGCCGTCGGCGTTTTTGTGAACACCCAGTCTGGGAATTGGTAAGTCTTAGTTAAAAATTATACTAACTGTGTATTATGACTTTTTGTAGTTTGGTCAAATTATTAACATTGCCAGTCCGCATCTATGATACTATATATATAATTTTAATCTATGTTATTTCATATCGCATACGAGTATTTAATGGTGATACCTCTCCGTATGAATCAGGAATAGGGAGCACATTTGAGGTAGAATATTAAATTGCTAATTTCAAAGTTTCATATATAGGGTGCGCGAAACTACTTAGGTTGCGGCGATTATTTTCAAACTAACAAGTTTCATTTTATTCTGCGATTCATTCGCTTTAATGTAAAAGGGTATCTCAAGTTTTCTCTCGATCCTTTCACTGGTTTTAATTATTTACAGTCATTTACATACAATTATTCCTGACGCTTTGTCAATTGGTGTAATTTATTTTTATTTTATTATTTTTTATATTAAACTCGTTGAAGAAATCATTGTCGGTTAGTTTATTTTCTCAACCAGGAGAGTATGATTATATGACTACATAACATATAGACCATATATACACCTAAGATTTTTCTTCAACCCACCCCTCTAACTGACGTAACCCTATAACACAAGACGTCTCATTACCAACGACAACTGGTAGCAGCAGAGGCCGAAGCCAACCCTTTCGGATATTTCTTCCAGGAGCCGTCGACTCCTGTTTCCCACGAAATCGTGGATGGTGACAGCCAGCTACGCTGCCTTCTCTGGCCATCAGGAACATTTTGACAGCAGAGTTTTTTTAATGGTTATTACAGAATTTTTTCGAGATTATCACAGTGGTGACAGCAGTTTTTTTAGGATTATAGCGGAATTCCCTAGGTTATTACACTGTGAACTTCAATATAATAATGATAATTTTGAAAATGTTCATGAAGATCCGCCTCTCGACGTGAAACATTGATAGAATATAACAATTCATCTGATAAAAGAGAAACTACCTTATATTACTATAACAAATCCATCACTAAAAATATTAATCGATTCCGGTGCAAGTAATTTTTGACTCCAGAAATAATTGATAAATATTTCGCTGAGTATAAATGTCATGTACCTTTCGTTGTCTTAACATCCTTCGGATCAGCACGTCATAATACTTCCGTAACCATACCCGTATTCTCAGAATTTAACGATGATAAAAATGTAACATTTTAAACGTATAAATTTCATTGTATTTTCGATGGTTAAATCGAAGTAGATTTATTACAATCACTCGGAATTAGTATTGATTTTCCAAATTCACTAATCAAATCAACAAATGCCAATTTACCAATTAATTATTTTAAAGCAACTCCTAAGAAAAGCGTGTCAAAAATTATACCAGGTCAAACAATTACAAAAATTGTTATTCCAGTTACAACGTTCACAGGAGAAATTTTAATACCTCAACAAGTGTTTGGCAATTGTATAATACCTGAATGTATCTCAGTCGCTAAGAACGGTAATTCGTAACAATTCCGACGACGATACCAATTTTACTATTTTATATCCTATTAATAGTATTCCTTTAGAAAATAATTTTGAAATGTACCATTTTGATCTTAAAAATGACAATGACGAATATAACTATGACGAAATTGATAATCTCATTAGAACAGACCATTTAAATGACGAAAAAAAAATTCTTAATATGTGTAGGAAATACGCAGATATCTTTCATAAAGACCAAATTCAGTTAACTTTTACAAACGAAATTAAACATAGAATTCGTACTACTGATGAAATACCTGTTTATATTAAACGTTGCCCTTATCCATACGTCCATAAAGAAGCAGTTAAACTACAAATTGAAAAAATGTTAGACCAAAATAGAATTAGAGCAATTCACCATGACTAATGCCTATATGGATCGTCGCAAAGAAAGCCGACGGTTCTGGTAAGAAGAAGTGGAGAATCATCGTGGATTATAGAAAAATCAACGAGAAAACCATTCCTGACAAATATCCAATTCCTCGCATAGATACAATTCTGGACAAACTAGGTAAATGTAACTATTTCTCAACATTGAACTTAGCATCGGGTTTCCACCAAATCGAGATGCACCCGGACGACATACAAAAAAACAGCGTTCGATGTAGAAAATGGGCATTACGAGTTTTTAAGGATAAGTTATGGCTTAATAAATGCTCCAGCTACCTTTCAACGCGTAATGGACAACATCCTCAGAGGACTACTAGGAGAAATTTGCTTAGTACATCTCGAAGACATAATAATTTATTCGACATCACTACAAGAACACATTGTTAATTTGAAAAATGTATTCCAACGACTTCGGGAGAGCAATTTCAAAATTCAGTAAGCCAAATGTGAATTTTTAAAAAAGGAAATCGCTTATTTAGGGCACATTATTACAAAAGATGGTGTTAAACCAAACCCAAATGAAATTAAGGCTATTAAATTATTCCCAATTCCAAAAACGACTAAAGAAATAAAACAATTTTTAGGTCTATTAGGTTATTACCGAAAATTCATACCTAACTTTGCACAATATACTAAACCTTTGACTTAACGTTTGAAAAAGGGTTCAAAGATAGAATTCACACCTGAATATGTACAATGTTTCGAAACATGCAAAGAAAAATTAAATTTTGTACACGGCAGTAAGAGAATTAAGAGAGGAATTTTAAATGGTTAGGAACAATATTCAAAAGCATATCTGGTAACTTACATGCAGAAGATGGCAAACGTTACGATCATGCCATTGTTTCATTACGTTCAAAACAAAAATATATATCAAATACTTTGAACCAACAAATATCATTAACCAGTCAAATTATAGACGATTAGAACAGTAGTATCTCACTAATAAAATAAAATGAAGAAGAGATAACAGGAAAACTAAATGAGCTAAGTTCTGAACATGAAAAATTTGTAAATGATTTTTCCTCTTATTTCCTAGCAACAAATAATCTTGATCAAGTACAAGCAGCACTTAAAATCTTAATAGAAATACTAAATAATATTGAAAATTCTATTGCATTTGCAAAATTAAAAACGTTTTATTATAGTGTTCTGAAGTTTGAACATCTAGAATCTATAGTTAAAAATTACTCAATTATTATCCAATTAATACCCTAATGTTTGGCAGTGATTCTTAAAATTTATTTAAATACAATAACATTTTAACCTATGATTCTTATTACTCTAAAGACAGAATTGTTTTCGTTATTCACTTTCCCTTAGTTAAACCCGAAATTTATACTTATTTTCACCTGAATTCTATTCCCACAAAAAATAACACGGTCCTTATCCCACCTAAGCCTTTTCTGGCAATGCAAGGCAATCAGTACGAGTATGGAGATCAAGAATGTGAAAGTATGCGCCACCTATATTTTTGCCCCAACGAAAAACCCATAGTAGATACCCAATCCGAAGAATGCATCCACCAATTGTTGCAACTAAGAACTGAAGATCAGCCGAAATGTGCACCAGTGCCATTTATCGTAGAAAAAGAAATTATTGAAAGTATAAATTCAGCGGAATAAAACGCAGTATTCCGAGAAGAAACGAAAATCAAAACCACTTGTACAAAAACTGATTTCATATCTCTAAAGAGCATATATTTCATAGAACTACCACCGAGCTGTAACTTCCAAACTCCGAGAAACGTACTCATCAACCACGAAGATTTCATCCCAGGTTAACCTTTACTACTTCCTGAAATAGAGATCGAAAACGAAGGAAAAATCAAAATTAAAGACAAAGTTCAACTCATAAAAGAAGAAAATCGAATGGAAGAAGTTAGTTTGAGAAACATTCCACGCCAATCCACAACAAAAATGGTCAATGAAGTCACAACTGATCCAAAACCAAAACCAAGAATTTTCCAAGAAGAAGAAGCTGAGTAATAAATCCACACCCTGTATGGATCTATCTGGGGATGGAGGAATTACATCCTGTGTATTGCCGACGTACCCTCTGGTTTCCGGTACTGCAACGACCGTTGGTGCAATTTCAGCACATTCAACGTATAAATACGATTGTAGATATATTTCAGTCAGTCTGCTTTTTATTTTTCTCTACATATCTTGTTTGTACAATTTATATTTGTACTGTTATTTTTAGTTACATCACATGTTCAAACTATTTATACAAATTATTAACATTATTTTAACGTTGCCCGGCCCTGTAACTGACAGACCCTACAGGTGTTGAGTTGCCAGTTTTCATACCGGGATAAAAATGTCGACAAACATGTGCCACCTTTTTCATAATCAATCATACCAGAGTTTTTTCTTCTCAGTAACTGAATTGTTCTTTCGGTCAGATATTCTAGCAAATTCGACCAGAAGCGGCGTTGATTTATTAAGATATGAAATATAATCAATTTATAAGAAATTGATTAGATGAGGCTTTTACTTGATGAAGATCCATATTGAAGGATGAAATAAAATAATTTAATTTGTTTAAAACTTCATTATATTTGAACTAATGTTAAGAACACAAACAACAAAAAATTAGATCAAATCATTTATTAGCAAACCAACACACTTTCGACCTAAATTTGGAAATTTCACATATAGAACCTAAATCCTTCAAATCTTTTAGGAGCTCTTAACATAAAAATAAATATTCAAGTAACCTTCTTAACGACTAAATAGATATCAACCATTCTCCTTTATTAAACCTATTTACCTAGAAGATAGTTTAGGAATTATTGTAGTCAGTGGCGTACTTACGGGAGGAGGGGAGATATAGGGAATATAACCCCCCATGGAATCAGCTAAACTTATAATCCACCGACTCTATTGTGATCAGCGCAAAAAATATTTTTTTTTCCATCTATATTTTTTATTATACGCTCTTAGAAAGACACGAATTTACAATTTGTGCACTGCGTAGAAAATCTCCGGAATCTCTTATTATGTTAATTTCTTCAACGATTCCGCGTCAGGGGTCGTTGTGTGGGACTAGACTAACCGTGTGCTCTGACATATCTTCATATCCAACGTAGCGTATTGCAGTTCGGTTTTAACGAATCACATTTTATAAACCATGTTCATGGTCGCAAGTAATTTGGCGATACCATACGTGGAGTAGTACCCTATATGATTTCCATATTTGTAAATTAGCTCAGACATAATGCGAAGCATAGTATGAGCTTTACTGATCTTAATTTTTTCAAGAAAAAATAGTTACTCCGATTTCAAAATTCCTGTTCTCTAGCCATAATTATGATTAAAATGTTTAAGCCGTACATTTTGAAAATCTGCTTTATTGTGAAAATTGTGACGATCAGCTGATAAAGTATTCTTCACATTCCTCCATTTTTACTTTTCCGCCCAATCCTATTTAATATGCTAGAAATGTTTACACCAAAAGAACTTGGAATTTTGGATTGGATTTTTTTTGAGTTATTTTTTCGTTTCCCAGCAAGAAAAACACGAAGAAACGGTTTTTAGAAAATAATCCTGTCTGCATATTTTAAGTTTTAATGATTAAAACCGTTTATTTTTAAACAGAATCCTCCAAAAATATTCTAGTATTTCTTGTTCAGTGCTTTTACATATAGGACGTCGGATAACTGCAGTAGCGCGAATAACATCGTGATTGTGTTCTCTCAAAATCTGTATTATGCAAGGCCAATCTTGTGCTAGAACATCGGAAGTTTTGGATCTCGATTTATTATTTTGTGGCACGAACATTTAAGGAAAAGCTCAGAAATATAAAACAAACGTCAGGCACTGGCCTGTTTGGATGTTTACCTATCCGAATGTTCACAAACATTTTTTGTACACTGCGTGTGTCCACTGCTACACCAAAAATGGTCCTGTTCTATCTTAAAACGTATGAAAACTTATTTAAGAAATACTACTGCCCAAGTGAGGCTTAATTGGCTGTTAGTTCGTAGAGAAGTAATTATATCAACTGAAGAAATAATTGATGACCATGCTGTCAAGCTAAGGCGCTTAGATATTCTATTGTAGTACTTAAAATTGTTATAATTACCATCATAGATAAATATGTTTTTTGATCAAAAATATTTTTATATCACCCCCAAGGTTCAAGTCTGGGTACGCCACTGATTGTAGCGAATGAAAAGGTAAGGTAAACTTGTTCAATACTTTTGTTAATATTCGTAGAATTCCGTATTTATGCACTGTATAAATTTTAAAAAAATTTCATTATACCTTCACTCGTTTGATGAAGCTACTGTATTAGTGAAACGCGTTACAAGTTTAAATTAAACATAAGTTCAAATATGTTAAAGTTTTAAATAAATTAAATTGTTTGATTTAATCGTTTATAAGAAATTCATGACAATTACTTGTGTTTTTACATTGTTGCCAAAAGTGTTATATTAGGAAATCAGTAGTATGTGCATATAATGTATGCAGTCATCAGATCAACATTTATACAAGATCTAGATATCCTACCTATCGAGTTCTGAAACTCTGGCGTTACTAATATTTTTCATAACCTCTTCAACGTCGATTTCTGACGGAGTTGCGTTGCCCCATCCTAACACTCTGGATAAATCATTACCAGTACCCAGTGGTATTATTGCAAGTAGAGGTTCAGGCTAAAACATAAATAAATTTGGAATTAAAAAGCATTTTATTTATATATACCCAATAAGAGTGATTTTCGCCCCTATCTCAGGAACCGTTTATAGTACAACTTCAGGAAAAAGTTTTATATTATATTAAAGCTTGATAAATATCTGGAAATGATTTACAAATTCACCGCTAAAGGGCGTAAATCAATAAAAAATTATGGAATGAAATTTTTAAATTTTCTTTCATCAACTAATTAACTGAATTTTTTGTACCACATGTAAATTGCAACTTTTGTAAAATATTTAACTTTAGTTTCCTTCAGAATCTAATTTTTTTTACTTTGAATGTCAATTTATTTTCAGTTCTAGTTTTAAATTCAAATTATATCTTTGTAAAATATTTAATTATGTTTAACTTTAGTTTCCTTCAGAATCTAATTTTTCCTGAATGTCAATTTACTTTCATTTCTAGTTTTAAATTCATAAATTAAGTTGTAAAATTTATTAACATTCTTATCTTAAATTTTTCATTCAACATATAATTTTTAATCAACAAAACCACTTGTAAATAAATTTTCATACAATATCTGTTATTCAATAAAACTACTTGTAAATTTTAAATAACGTTGTTCATATTTTTTTATATAACCTTATAACTTCTTGTTTTGTTGACTGGGATTAGTCGATGTTAGGTAACTTATAGACTAGTAGGAATCAGGGTGGCGCCCACTTATCTTTCCGTCTCGTTACGTAAAAATAAGTAGGATTACCCGAGAACCGGTATGACCTACTCCTTGGGTCTCTACTAGTATATAACCCACGCCTGAGTAGCTCTTCGACGAGGTGGCCGTTGCATTGGGCAGGGGATGTTAATGGTAGAAAGTCTAAATCAGGGTTTATTGTGAAAAATATTTGGTAATACAGTTATCTGGGCATCTCGCAAACAGACTAGTATTGCCCTATCTACATGTGAGGCAGAATATATTGCTTTAAGCATCACAATATCAGAAGTAATGTGGGTACATAAATTGTTATACGATTTGGGATTTACTTCGGAAGAAGTCCTTCCCATTACAATTTTTGAAGATAATCAAGGAGTCATTTGTGTAGCAGAACAAAATAAATGTGGAACCAGATTAAAACATATAGATATTCGCTTAAGCTTTGTACAGGACGTTATCCAAAAGGGTATTATAAAACTTTTGTATGTAAATACTAAAGATCAACAAGCTGATTTATTTACCAAAGGCCTTCACAGAATTGAATTTAAGAAAAATTGTAAATATTTAGGTTTAGAATTCAGAGAGGGACAATAAGTTTTAAGTAAATTTTTTGGATATATGCTTACATTTCATTTATTTCTATTTTATGTATGTATGTATGTTAAATGTTAGGTATAAGAAAAGCATTAAGAGAGGGTGTTATAGTTCATCAGAATAAGTTTAGTGTAATGCTTCTCTTATTCCAACTATAGGGTCAATCGGGGCTAATGTGATACACCTTGAAAAGTGGGTCTAATATGATACACCAGAAAATTATGTACATGCTTTAAGCCAAAAACAGCCAAAAACAATTACGGACTAAGTAATACATTCTATTATTGTTGGGCATAACGGAATTACTCATTATTGCATGGTAAGTGGACAATAAAAAAATAAATAATCAGCGGTGATTTTTTTAGCAAAAAAAATTTCAGTGACTGAGTGTAAACTTTTATTCTAACTCCGCTGTTTATTGAGGTAGAAATGTTTTAATGTCCCACCTGTATTTGGGGAAGATAGTTTTATGTTTCTGTATTTAAAAACTTCAAAATAATCAACCTGTTCACGAGATATATGACTTCACATATAGGGGGCTAATCTGATACAAACGAGGGGGCTATTGTGATACAACCAACGGGGCTATTATGATACAGCTGAAGGGGCTATCTTGATATTGCAAATTCTTAAAAATTGTGCCTGTTATTAGTTTTTGTAACTTTCTTGAATTTCTACTTGTTTTGTTTTGTTGCAGGGCCAGCTATAGACCATAAGTGTGGATAGTGTCAACGGTTTCAGTGTGTGACTGTATTCTTAAAAAAACTCATTCAACCTCGACGTATACAGAAGGACATGTTAAAATGGTGCGTCATTACATCAGTAAAGGGACAAGAACAGTTTATCCACAGACATTACTTGATCGTGCTAAAAAAATGATAGATGAAGGCCAGTCTCTGCGTAAAGTGGCTAAGGATCTTAAGATTGAGAAAATGTTCCTATGCCGATACATGAAAAAAACCGAAAATCATACTGGGATCAACACTACGAACCGCGTTGGTCATAAGAAAGCTCTGCCAGAAGAAACTGAGGCGTCGTTAGCCGAAAATCTCAAGACTATGGCAAAAAATGGGTTTGCGTTGAGCAAAGAAGAAGTCTTGGAGGTAGTGAAAGAATACGTCGAGCAAAATGCGCTGACGGTTCCATTTAAAAATAATAGACCGGGGCATGATTGGTATAAGGGTTTTTGTCAAAGACAAAAATTGAGCCTAAAAAAATGGAGCCCCTGGAAAAATCTCGGCGTCTAAATACCAGTGACCCATTCATTATATACCATTTTTATGACTTGCTTGAGGAACAGATAAACGAACTAAAGCTAGATGATAAACCTAGCCATATCTACAACCTGGATGAGACATCTTTTTGTGCCGATCCTTCTAGAGTTAAACTACTTTCTGGTGTTGGGCAGAAAGCTCATCGAATTCAAGAAGGAAGTGGCAGAGAAAACACTACAGTTTTGGCATGCTGTAATGCTGCAGGTAAAGTAATGCCACCATTAATAATCTTCCAAGGCGCTAACTTGTGGTCCAGTTGGAAAGGGGATAAAGATGTGCCTGGTACGTTCTATGCATGTAGTGACAAGGGGTGGATGACATCTGTTATATTCCATGCCTACTTTGAAAAATTTTGCCAGGAAGTAAAGGAGAGACCACTCCTCTTAATATTTGACGGCCATCTTACTCACCTGGATATTGAGACAGCTATCTATGCCAAAAACCAGCAAGTTATTATAGTGAAACTGCCTGCTCATACAACAGATGTTTTGCAGCCTCTGGACAAGACATATTTCAAGACACTCAAGTATACGTGGGATCTAAACATCATTCAGTGGTACAGAAGTAATCAACGGAAAATGACAAAGAGTGAATTTGTAAACATTCTTTGCCGTATTTGGTATGACGGATTACCTTCTGACAATGTAAAAGCAGGATTCACATCTGCTGGGATTTACCCAGTTGATAGAAAGAAATACCCAGTTTCTCGTTTGGATCCTGAAAAACTAGCAAGATACAATGCCGAACTGAAAAAAAAAATCGAAGCAGCCGACAAATCAGAGAACGCTATTCCATCTGTCGAAGTTTCTAATCCAAGCGATGTATATCAGCCTTCGTCTTCCAACCGGTCACAGCCACCACCGTCTAATGATTCTGAATCGGCAGTACCTTCTACTTCAGCAGAATGTTCAGTTGCTCTATCTCAATCAGTCACAGCCAGCCCAAGTACAGACAGGAACTCTGGTTCCTCTACTCCAATGATCCGAACATCTCCAAGTACCCCCCGTTCGTTTGAGATGTTGCTTCTACAACGACTTAACAAAACCGTTGCTCCCCAAAAAACTAGAAAAAAACTAGCCTCTACGGCAGCAATCGTTACTAGTGAAGAGTGGATTGCTGCTGAACAAAAAAAGAAACAAGGAATGGAAGAGAAAGAAAGCCGAAAAAAACGTAAAAAACTAGGGGGAGGAGTGAAAAAGAAAAATAAGAAAACAACCACCTCAGGCACCTCAGAAACCCAACCAACTGAAAATGCTAACAAAGAAGTGAACTTGTGTTCTGACGAAATAACAAGAAAGGACGAGAATCAGATAATTCAGGAAAAACAGAAAAAACAAAAGAAGCGTAAGAAAATAACGGTTTCATCAGACAGCGACTCAGATATCCCGAGTGAAATTGATTTTGCAGATAACGATAGCAGTGATTACGACAAAGAAGATTTTATACAAATGACGCAGAGAGAAGAAGAGTCAGATTTGGAATTTGAGAAGACTTTAGAAAACTGCAATGATAGTGACATGCATTACCAACATACTATACCTACAATCAATGACTGGGTTGTAGTTAAATTTGCAACCAAGAAGAAAGTGTTGCACTACGTTGGTCAAGTTATTGACATTGAAGCTGGTGAACCGAAAGTGAAATTCACACGAATAAAAGAGACACATGAAGATACCTCAGTTTTTTGTTGGAAGGAGCCGGAAGATGTGTCATTTATTGAGAATGAAGATGTGGAAGAAACACTTGTTGAACCTGCTTTGGGAAGGAGAGGAGAATTGATTTTCAACTCGACTTTTCAATATTATAATATTCAATAATTTCATCAAGAATAATTGATAAAAATGTATGAAATGTTAAAAATGTTAATTTTCGACAATAAACTGTGCTTTAGTTATTCTTTCTCAATGTGTTTTTTTGAGCGAAAAAAAACATGATCAAGACACGCTTGTATCTTTAATATGGCTGGAAATAAAAATTTGAAAAAATTACTGGTATTAGATTAGCCCCAGAGCTGTATCATTTCAGCCTCGTCTTACTTTTATTAACGATATTCAATGAAATACAATGCTGTATCACTTCAGCCCCATCAACGTATCAAATTAGCCCCACCAGGTGGGGTTATTATGATACGCAGTTTTTATTTTTTTTAGCATTGGTACTGCAACTACATTTTTTTGTGCACCCATATATAGACTAACCAATACGAATTACATATCCCAGTATTTTTTTTAAATGCCATAATGTAGATGGTTAGGAAATATAGTCAAAAGTGTATATTTTTGTATCACATTAGCCCCGATTGACCCTAGTTTTGTGGTCATATAAATAAGAAAAGAAGAATATCATGTTTTAGTTTTGAGGTTAGCCGAGTATGTACATGTGTGATGTGTAAGATTAGAATTAAGAATTGTAAAAAGGAAATCCACTGTAATCGTTAATCAGTAATTACTAAATTCGTGTAATATATTGTAAATAGAAACGTTATTCTATTTATTCACCCCATAACAAATAAGTCTATAAACTTTTTAGACCTTACAATTTCAAATATAGATAATAAACATGCTATATTTCATAAGCCATCACATACAGACTCTACAATTCATAATAGTTCGGTCCACCCATTCAGTCATGAACTAGCAGCTTACAATAGTATGATACACAGTCTCTTAACAATCCTATTAAATACTAATAATTATAACAAAGAAGTAAATGTCATAAAACAAATATCAGTTAATTATAATTACGATCCAAATTTAATTAACAATATCATAATTAAAAAGATAAAAAAACAGACTTTAGAACAAGTATTCCCTTGTGATAAAAATAATAATAAACAATTTAAAAGCTTAACATACTTTGGAACACCATCCTTAAAAATTGAATCATTTTTAGAAACTTTAGATAGACATGAATATTTGCTTTAAAACTGATTACAATTTATCCAAAATTAAACAAATCATGAGTTTATAAATTAAAATGTGGTAATGACAACTGTGATAAAATTTATTTCGGTAGAACTTTCAGAAATTTTAAAACTAGAATTTCAGACTACAACCAATTAGATTCTAACTATTCAAATCATTCATTAGAAAACCAACACAGTTTCGACCTAAATTTTGAAATTTTACATGTAGAAGGTAAATCCTTTAGAGGCTTTTGAGATAAACAAAAACAAATATTCATGTAACCTTCTTAACGACCAAATAGATATCAATCACTCTCCTTTATTAAACGTTTTTACCTACAAGATAGCTTAGGAATGTTTGTAGTGAATGAATTTCCAGGTAATTTTTTTCAATAGCTTTGTTAATATTAGTATAATAGAATCCTGTATTTATGCACTGTATATATTGAAACATTTTTAAATGATACCTTCATTCGTTTTGAGAAATCTACTGTGTTAGTGAAACGCGTCAACTAGTTTAAATTGAACATTATTTCAAATATAATGAAGTTTTAAACAAATTAAATGGTTTTATTTCATCATTGAGAAGCTTATCATTTATAGCTTGGATATTCATTTAAACTCCATTATATTCATGCCAATCCTGATTTTGTAAATATGTTGAAAGTTTCAATGAAAATACTGTATTTCCAATAAAGTGATCATTTAATCATTTGAGAGCTATATGTTTATTATTAGTAATTAAAACATGATCTTACGTCCAGGTCCAGTTTATGTGAAGTAGTTAACACCCAAGAAATAGTGCCATCTCCTCCTGCCACCAAAATATTAACATTTTTTGGGGACAAAAGAACACACCATTGCAATGCTGCAAGAGGTTTCCTTTCATTCAAATCTATCACTTGTACTGGATTGAGATATTTTCTAAATTCTGATAAAACCAATGCACCATCTCCATTGCCAGACTTTTTGTTAGCTAAAAGGGTTTAAAAAATATATAAAACATTGAAAGCCGCAAAGTAAATTATTCATAAACTGTTTTTATTTGCAATACATGATCCAAACAAACCGCGATTAGAAATTTTCTGATATTGAATCATGAAGGTTGTACTTTCACAAACGCAATATTTCAAGAAATCCGCAATACTTGTTAATGCATGATAAACACGCTGTTTAAATTTGAAGACAATTTACCTCCCCAAACATGAGTTAATTTCAATGAAATTTGACATTTTTTGTACATGTAGTATGAGACAACCTTGGGAAAATAACAACTTTTTTATCTTTTTCTTGTTGGACTTTCATCATATCTATCAAAAACTAGTATTTAGAAGAATATATATTCTGAATAATTAAAAAAGAAATTGAAATTATTTACCCCGTATTTTTAATAAAAAATTAAAATAACGAGCAAAATAGCGCGAAAATATGAAAAAATTTATAATTTTAAAGAATATTATTTTCATTTTATTATTTAATATCAATTATTGCCATAAATAAGCATGAAAGAATGTCTTAAAGAACACTTTATTTTTTATTTATTTATTATGTTATAATATCAAATATAGAATATTTAAACAGTACATCTATAACGAGGTATAAAAGGAAACTTTTATGACAACCAACATTTTGATGATACATTAAAAAGAATATTAATTAGAAAGAAATATTTTTTTCGAAAAACTTAATTAATTCATCGAGTACTTTTAAAGAGAATAGTTGTTATAAAATGTTTACATCATACAAAGCTTCATGGAAATTATCATTTGAATTTATTGTTCAAATACTTATCAGCTGGTTGTGAAAGCTTATATTCACCTTGAGTTTTATTTGAACCAAAATGCTACTTAAATAACGGTATACTGTCGGCCAATTTCGCTAAAGTTTGCACCATTGAGCATTTCAAGATAGCACGGAGTGAATGTGATTTGTCGACATTTACGTAGACTTCTTGCTATATTCATTTTTTTACAAGCACCTTTTTTTTATAAATCTCCCTTAATAATGGATACGGTCTCCCATAATTAATTTTATTCAATCACAACATAAAAATGAGGTATTGATGTTGACGACGTATACATACTATATGCTGCTATAAGCTAGTCTGAGGGTTTAATCATTTCTAATATCGGTCATGCTACTTTGGTCATTAATACACGCAAAGAAGTTAAAGACTTAACATTTTGTACGAACAATATTAGCGACAGTATAACAAATTGGCATGTGTTTGACGAACCCTCTTGTTCGAATGACAGACATAAGATTTCATCTGAATATATTTCCATCGGAGATTAAATATCGTAACCCATAAAACACAAACTGGGAATGATTTCGGAGGTCCCTCAGCAGAAAGCTCGAGGGAGGTATGGAACTAATTAAAGGCGTAGAAGCTATGCATTTGACAGCGGAAGTGGTTAGCCAAGCTTTAGTGCCTGCATACCAAGATAGCTGTCCAGAAAAAAACAAGAAAGAACACAGATATTTACACGGTCTGGTGGAATCAAGACTGTGGTACCTACAGGTATAAACTCACCAAATATAACAAAGAAATACCTAAACCCAAAAGGAAGTCATGGAGGAAATTTCAGATAATCCCATATGTTCTCGTATCCAGAAAGACCTGGAGAAAGATGGGACAACCATAAAAGAGGTAGGTTCCGTTAAGAAAGCAGATGTCACTTATACGGAAACTGAAGAGATAGGTTATAAATAAATTTAAGCCATACAAGTCTCCTAGGACAGACGGTATACTTGCGAATTTGAAATAGCGTGTTTATGACAGGGAGCATTGTGTAAATGTTAAATACCACAAGAATGCATAAAGACCACAGATACTGCCTCCTCATAAATTAGAAATTATCATTTATACCTGCGTCCTAACAGGGTCGGAGTAATCATCAACCAGGTAAAGCAAAGGTGCAGTCTGTGAGTCTGTGACTTTTCATCGTTGTGCATTGTGCAAATAAAAATGGCAGTGTTTCGTTCATGGGAAAACATTGTGTCGAATGAAATGGAAATAGAGAATGAAGTGATTGAAATTAGTGACAACATTGGTACTGAAGATGATGTTTCGGACAACAGGAAGGTTAAAAGAAAACATTTGTTAAGTGACGCAAAAACGATAATAAAAAATGTTAAAGATGTCTCTGCGTAGGGTCGGACTATGTACTTGGTCTAGATGGGGATTGTGTTTTTACTACTACACCAATGTAAGATCCTTAAAGCTTGTTTATCCTGTGGGATAACACCAGAAATATGGCAAAAGGTCAAGCTCATATACTTGCCCAAGGTAGGCATAGTATCAGATCTAACAGCTAAATCATATAGACCAGTAAGTCTATCTTCCTTTCTAGTTAAAACACTGGAGATTCTTCTGGGTAGGTATATCTGAGACGAGGTGCTAAAGGTTAACCCGCTAATATTTAATGTGCTTACCAACCAGCTAGATCTACAGATTCCACGGTGAACGGTCTAAACAGGATAGGTTCAAAGTCAATAGAAGATAATGAGATGGCAATGGCCATTTTCCTGGATATCGAGGGAGCTTTTAACAATGTATCTACCAGTTCATTGATTAACGCAATGAGTAAACGGGACACACCTACGGTAATATGCAGATGGATAGAGAGTAACCTGGAAAACAGGATAGTAGAATCCACACTGGGTCAAGCCAACATCAAAGCAAAAACCGGTGAAGGATCCCCACAGAAAGAAGTTCTGTCACCGTTACTTTGGTCAACCTACTTGCTGTGATATAAATATTGATTATCTAACCATATCGAAGGTGCTCCTGAGGTCTTTTTAAATCAACCCTACGCGAATTTTATATTAACATACTCTGTAGAAAATGTAGGTACAAACTGGATTAGATCCTTACTAATGTTCCAATAAACTATATGTAGTATCAACGTTGGTGTCCCTCCAGCATGCAACGAGTATAGCACCGGTACTAAGAGACTTGCCTGCACACTCGAGGACTTTGTTCAGAACAAGGTAAAACTAAAACAGCTAAATATTACCGCTTTCTCGTTTGTAGTGCTTTGAGAAACCGAACGGTCACCGTAGTTTTCCTTCCAAATTATCTGCAGGACCTTGTCGCTGGTGGGGGTGTTCCGAGTTGGATGCCTTTGGCTAGTTCAACTGGGTCTAAGCTAAGAGAAGACAACCTCATACAAAAACTTAAATCTCAAGGTGGCGGGACCAGGCCGATGAGATGCGTGGCTAGATATCAGGATAGTTACTACTGGTTTCAGCCATGGGGCACTAGGAGGCACCTCATGCCAATTTACCTCTATATGCGTAGCTCTGTAGAGGCGGACAGTCGAATCTCGTGGGTATATAATATGAGCGAACAATAACAGGAAATCCAATATCAAAGCAAAATCCGGTGGAGGATGCCGACAGAGTGGAGTTCTGTCACCGTTACTTTGGTCAACCTTAGTTGACGATCTCATCACAGAATTATCCATGGAGGATTTCAACTGCTTAGGATACGCAGACGAGATAGTAATTGCTGTCAGAGGAAAGTTTGCAGGGGAGGTGTCTGGAAGAATGCAGGCAGCCCTAAATATTATTGACCACTGGTGTAAACGAGAGGGACTTACAGTCAATGCTCAGGAAATATATGTGGTCAACATCACTAAACAACATTTGCCTAAGAAATAAAATAGCTTGGGGTATATTTCGATCATAGACTTACATGGAATACTCACATATTGAAAACCACGCAAAAAGCTGCCGTGTCGTCGGGCACATGCAGAAGAATGTGTGAGGAACTGGGGACTCAATTCTAAAATGACCCTATGGTTCTACACAAGCGTGGTTACGCCAATAGGAAACTTTGGGTCAGTGGTGTGGTGGAGAAAGACGCAGCACATGGGTACTATATGTCTATTAAGTAACACACAAAGGCTAGCTTGCCTTGCCTATGTTTCACGGGGGCCACTAGAACTACTCCCACAGCTGCTATGGAAGTCTTGCTGAAACTATCGCCTCTACACATTTTTGTACAAGGCGAGGCCAGATCTAAATGCACAGATTAATACATAATCAACAGCACATAATCAAGAAGCATAGTGCGGATAATCGGTAGCCAATCGCGGAGCTGAAAGCTGACAATGTGATGGGGCAACCCATTGATGCAACAGTCACAAGATACAGCTTTAATAACAAATTTTAAATAACTATACCAGGTAGGGCAGACTGGAAAGGAGGTGAACCGATACAGGCAGAAGCAACATGGTACGCGGATGACTCAAAGAAATCGGAAGGTGCAGGAGAAGGAGTAGCGGGGCTGAGACAAGGGATAGCATTCCCAATCAACCTAACTAAGGACGCTGTGTGCTCTAAATACGTGAATGTTGGAAAGTCACGGTGACCTGGTACCGTGGCACGAGGGTCATAAGGGCAAAGAAAAGGCAGACGAATTGGATAAGCAAGCTGCGTCAATTTCATTCGTTGGACCAGAACCTTTCTGCGGCGTTGCAAAATCAGTAACAAATGTGGCCACAAAAAAATTGGTGGAAAACAACTCTAAGTTATGGTGGAGGAATTCCCCTGGTCAAAGATAAGCGAAACAGTTTATATTAGAACAATCACCAAAATTCCTATCAGACCTGATAATTAAAGAAAAGAAAATGTTCAAAACTATTGTGGGTCTGTTAACAGAGCATTGTGAGGCCAATAGGTATCTAAAGAGGTTGACAGATGAATCCTTATGTAGACTCTGATGGTTAGAGAAAGAAACGGTGGAGCACATTCTATGTCACTGCGATAGTTTAACAAACGTGTGGTTGTCGGTTCTAGGAAAGCCACTAATATATTTATTTTTGGTTGGCTCTACATTACTATTTATAATAATTCGATTAAATAAACTTACAAAACGTTGATAAAATGGACTGTCCCTTTTAAATTAATGTCATCAACGTCTTCATTAATTTAATTATTATCAAGTTCTTTGTCTAAAATATTCTCTTTTTGAAGTAAATTGAATGCCTGTTCAGCATTTTGAACATTAATGTCATAATATTCTGAATTCATAGAAACATACAAATTAAACACTGTAGCTCTAGACTCTAGAATATAACGGACGTCACTATGACACCCGCGGCTTTACTATCTACCAGATTTTCTCGGGCGCCAGATTTTTGGGATGGTTTACTCCACCGAACTCTCGAAAATGGTAGCGTCAATAGTTACCAGGGTGGCAACAGATGGAGGTTAAGTAATTCCAGGGGTCTGTTGTTCTTGACCTCTATGCCGTGCGAAGTGAGAAACAGGCTTTAATTGTTTACCACTGTCGGAAAATGAAACTACCTGTGCTTTATACAACTATAGAATTTATTTCGACTTCGAAATAATTTGGGAAAAAATAAAACGAACCACGGAGCTATATATGAAAATAACTAAATAGATTTACTAGCAGTACGGTGAAAATTACACAGAGAAAGCGTTATCAAGGCACTAGCGGTGTTTTACGGGAGCGTTTCTCAGTATTTGTGTACGGCTTAGAATAGAACGGCGGTAACTAATAAATTGCCCTCGGTTTTTGTATGGATATTACCCCGGCCGTTGGTGCTAAATCAATCGCGTAAAGATCAGTTAGCCGGCAGAATCCGAAAACCTCTTCCTGGCGAGCCTGCTATGGCAGCGAACGCTCGCGAGGTTATTTCGTTTCACGTCTTGGAAAATCCTCGAAGGATGTCCCTGCTATGGTAGCGAACACAGACTAGGCTCCTCCAAGTTGCCTATTATCAAATATTTAGAGTCACGCTACCAAGGCCTATGATACTAGATTGAGCAATTCCCGAAATACTTTGAAGATCCCCCAAGAATCTACCTGCTCTGCAGCGAGGATGCTTGAAGGTTTCCCAACGGTATTTCCCTTCCCTAGGGTTGTATATCGGAATCGGGATTCCCGAAATACGTTGAAAATCCCCCAAGAATCTACCTGCTTTGCAGCGAGGATGCTTGAAGGTTTCCCAACGGTATTTTCCTTCCCTAGGGTTGTATATCGGAATCGGGATTCCCGAAATACTTTGAAAATCCCCCAAGAATCTACCTGCTTTGCAGCGAGGATGCTTGAAGGTTTCTCAACTATATTTCTTTTCCCTTAAAAGTTGTATACCGGAATTGGGATTCCTGAAATACCTTGAAAATCCCCCAAGAATCTACCTGCTTTGCAGCGATGATGCTTGGGAGTTTCCCAACTATATTTCTTTTCCCTTAAAGTTAAACCCACAGAACAAATTTTTACTTCGGAATTGTACACAAATACACGGAAAATCATTCAAATTAAACAAGCAGTAAGCAAAAATAAAATCTATTAATACAACTACGAAAGACGCTAGGAGCAAAATGAATTTAACACAAGAACAATTATTTATAAAATAATTTCTAAATACGCTTACCTCGTTGGCGAAAATCAGTCGGCGTTTCGGAAGCGGCGGAACTGTAAAAGCACAGAGCTAAGAGCTACGAGAGCAAAGAGAGGTCTATTCCGTCCCGTCTGCCGTTTTTATTCATTCTTCTCTTGACCCCACTCAGGAGGTCCCCTACTTAACAATCTTAAGAACGTCGCCGACTGATTTGCGCGAACGATACAGTAAGCAATACATATTCAATATATACCGGATGTATCAAAAACAATACACATATTTAAAATTATTAATAGTAAATAAATTTACAGCTTGTGATGAAAGAGGGGCGTATAACTAAATAATAACATAACTCAATAATGATACTAATAAAATGAGAAACTAAAATATATACAGTAGGATGTCGGAACGAAAAATAGTAACATCGTTACAACACAAATGAATCGAATGTGCCCATATCCTTTATAAGTACTCCAGCTGCAATAACATCCTTAAAATATTTTTTGTTCTTCATTTTTGGCCTCTCTATCAACATATTTACAAATCATTTTTATAAAGTGTGCACAACATAAATAAATTCCAATTAGTTTGGTATTTTTGATCTTTTTTATTGAAATTCACGCTTCGTAACATGCATCTAAATATTCTAAGAGGGTGCAACGGTTAAAAGCTTTACATATTGCGTTTATGTTGGCAAATGAAAAGTCAGTTACTACGCCTGATAAAGCCAGCCAGAAATTATGTTCTTCACAAAAGTCGTGAAATAATTTAAATATTGTATTCGAGTCATGGTTAGCAGACAACATACTAAATACCGGAAAAATTCTTTGTTGCTTGCGAATTCTAATTACACCAGCATAGAGATATATTTTTTCCTTTGTAGATGGCAAATAATTTCTTACCACTCCTCCTGTTGCATCGAAATGAATTAAGGGTGAAGTTCCATCACAAACTTGTGATTTTAACACTTTTAATTGTTCAATGCTATACGTTTTTACATTAAACGGAACACTTATTTCTTTAATGTACTCTGGATGATCAAGCTGCATTAAAATTAAATCTATTAAGTCATCCTTGTCTCTGTCAAGTTGTTTTGAGGCTTCAGATTTTAGTGCAGACTGATTTAATAGATTGCAATTTTTTTGATTTTTTTAGGATGGCCTTATTTGAGTTAAGAAGCGAATCTTTCTTATATTGGATAGCTTTACAAGCAACTAATTTACTTTTCGCTATGTTTCTCTCTACACCTTTAACATGTAAAGTTAAATAATTTGCGTGGCAAAAATTAATAGAGGAACTATATACCTTTACTACATTACTATCCAACACAATTTTAAACTTCTTACAACTATATGTTCCGTGTTTGAACATTCCATAAATATTAATTTTATTACTTTTTAAGTAGTTTATGAACTTAAATATAATTAAACATGTATTATTTACAATTTTTTTAATCCTATTTCTAATAAAATAAGGGTACACTCTTGAATATAATTTTATTGATTGATGTCTTTCAATCACAAATGTACCTTCCAAAATTGTACAATCTTTATATTTTGCTTTACCCATCTCGATATAACTGATATTTTTTGAATTTAATGGCATTGATAAATTTCTAATTTTTTCAGGAATGTCAAAATCAGTGGGTGTTATCTCATTGACTTGTCTTATCATTGATGTACCATTATTATTTATATCATCACATGGGTTCATGGTTGACTGGTAATATGAATTCCTCAATGGATCAAAGATATCACAATCGTTAAAATTTGCTAATATTTCAGTATTTACATTGCCGCAACTTAAATTGCTGACATGAAACGAATCACTGTTTTTTTGTTTGTTTATTGTTGTTACCAGTTTTATCGCAGTTGTTCCATTTTCGTTCTCAAATGCTTCATTACTCTGATTGTCAATCGATTGAATGATTGTACCATTTGTAACACCTGCTCGGGTGCCATTTGTAAGGGTTCGTCAATGTGGTAGAGCATAAAGGGGGTTGGATGGTTAGATATATTTCTTTATTCAAACTATAATAAATATTTACAATTGAAACCTAAAACTCTGTACAATAAGTATATATACAAGATTTATTGGTCCTGGAGGCGGGCAGTCCCTCTGGGGTGGTCGTCGGATTGGGGCGCAGATTATTCTTCTCGTTTGTCCAGATTCCTCACTGGGACGCTAGGTTCCTATAACCAAAGGGGTGTGTCAGGATCAAGATCCCGCGTTCAACGCACAGCGTGACCTCGGAGGTCGGGAGTTTGCTTCCGTCCCGGGCTCAACGCGCTCCGGAATTTCGGCTAATCGGGAAGGCCTCGGTCCTGCGCTCAACACGCTGCAGGGCTTGACCTAGGGAAGTTGGCGTCCGCCCTAAGCTCAACACGCTTTAGGACTTCGTCCGATATACAGGTTTGCTTAGCGTCTAGCCTCGGATTCAACGCACACCGAGGGGTCAACGAGAAGCGGGATGTTTATGTGTTCACAATTCCAGGCTCAACACGCTCCGGAATATAGTGCAACACTTCGTTTATTTTCAGTTGAAGCTTCCTATCGTTATTCTACGTAAGGTAGAGCTTGTCTGGTATATCGCAGAACGTATGCTTTGGTAGTATCGGTCAAGTTATTAGCGGAAAGGCGAAGGTGCTGCCCTCTCGGTGCTGGGTGCCCAACTCTGTCTAGTTCTGGCTCGTGTAGAGTTCTGTTTTCAGATTATTTATCGGGGTTATTTTATGTTCAGACGACTGTATCGTTACACATTAAAGGGCGTTTTGGGGGTGGAAGTATTCTTGCTTACTTTTGATATTAATTCGTTATTTTTACTTCCTGATGATGTGATTATTTTAGATAATTTATATAACTTAAGCCGACTCTCAAGACAATTTTTTATTCCAAGTTGTTGACACACTTTGAAAAATGATTCATTATCCTTTCTATATGTTTTAGAAAAATCCGAGTTATATAGTTTCAATTCCTCTAAAACACGTCTGAATGTGTTTATATTTATTTTGGAATGACTTATTTGTCCAATTGATAATTTACGGTTAAAATATGCCTTAAAACTATAATCAAGACTTATTGGACATTCTTCGTATAGTCATAAAAGTATCAACATTTATTGGACCGTCCTTGTATAAGTATAAAAGAATTAAAATTTATTGGACAGTCCTCGTATAAGTATAAAACAATCAAAATGTATTGGACAGTCCTCGTATCATCATAAAATAATCAAAATTTATTGGACAGCTCTTGTATAATCATAAAAGTATCAACATTTATTGGGCAGTCCTCGTATAAGTATAAAAAATTAAAATTTATTGGACAGTCCTCGTATCATCATAAAAAAATCAAAATTTATTGGATAGTCCTCGTATAAGCATATGGGTATTAAAATTTACTGGACAGTCCTCGTATCGTGTCAGGTTCTTTTCGTTACGGAATTTCTGGATTCGGTCTCCACGCTTAAGGCCCGCGATAGAAGCAATAGCTTAAAAATAAATAGAACTAAATATTTGTATTGATGTAAAACAAGCAAACACAAATAGGTTGTAAACTGTAAATTGCCTATAAAAGGTCTTTTTAAAAAATGTGCACACCAACAAAATAAACTAAAACTAAACATCATAAAGAAACAAGCGCTCTTAAGACAAATAACTAAAAAAACACAAGTAATTTTGCATAAATTAATTACTATAATGATAAGTCAATGAGACTGAGAGAATGTAAATGTAAAGTAAAATTGTATTATTACTTTCAAACTCTATTTAAACAGTTAAAGAGCAACACAAAAATAATAATTTAAAAAAACGTTCACAGGGATAAACTTGAAACAAAAGCGGAGCACATAAGGTCAAATTTAAAAATACCTATAACAAAATGTGACCCATAAGGTGGACACCACGAGACAACTTTTCAGAAAAAGCCTTATAACAAGCTACTGGAAGTAACTACAGAAAAGTTTTACTAAAAATGAATGCTTTAATTAACAATCAAACACAAAAAAGATTAAAATTAATTTTTTTCGAATTTTGTTATCCTAAAGCAAATTCGATTATTAAGAATATTTCAAAAAAATGTTCACAGGGATAAACTTAAAACAAAAACGAAGCACATAAGGTCAAATATATGAATACAAAATGTTACCATAATGTAGATACCACAACTTTTCAGAAAAAAACCTTTAAATAAGCTACTCAAATCAACTACAAAAAAGATTTAGATAAAATAATTGCTTTAATTAACGACATAAATAGGGATTTTACAGAAACAACACCAACATTTAAAGCTACAAATTAACCATTATTTCATAATTTATATAATTAAGGATGGAGTCTACCCTATAGACGCATTCATATCTTACATTTTTCTCTTTAAATAATATCAATATCAAGATGTATAGGTTGAATTTTTGATACGATATTTTTTTCATACCAGTAGTTGAACATTTTTGAAACTAAGGGTGGTTTTTACCCTTTAGACGCCCGGTACGTTATTCATAATTCACATTTCTCTCTTTAAATAATATCTTATCAAGATGTATAGGTTCAATTTTGATACGTTATTTTTTCATACCATTAGTTAAAAATTTTTGAAATTAAGGGTGGTTTCTACCCTCTAGTCATTCATATTTTACATTTTTCTCTTTAAGTAGTATCTTATCAATATGTATAGGTTCAATTTTTGATACGTTATATTTTTCATACCATTAGTTAAACATTTTTGAAATTAAGGGTGGTTTCTACCCTCATATTTTACAATTTTCTCTTTAAATGATATATTGTCAAGATGTATAGGTTCAATTTTTGATATGTTATTTCTTTCATACCATTAGTTAAACATTTTTGAAATTAAGGGTGGTTTCTACCCTTTAGAGTCATTAATATTTTACACTTTTCTCTTTAAGTAGTATCTTATCAAGATGTATAGGTTCAATTTTTGATACGTTATTTTTTTCATACCAGCAGTTAAACATTTTTGAAATTAAGGGTGATTTCTACCCTTCAGACGTCCCGTAAGTCATTCATATTTTACATTTTTCTCTTTAAATAGTATATTGTCAAGATGTATAGGTTCAATTTTTGATACGTTATTTTTTTCATACTAGCAGTTAAACATTTTTGAAATTAAGGGTGATTTCTACCCTTTCGATACCCCGTAAATCATTCATATTTTACATTTTTCTCTTTAAGTAGTATCTCATCAACATGTAAAGGGTCAATTTTTGATACGTTATTTTTTTCATACCAGCAGTTATACATTTTTGAAATTAAGGGTGATTTCTACCCTTTAGACGCCCTTAAGTCATTCATATTTTACATTTTTCTCTTTAAGTAGTATCTTATCAAGATGTATAGGTTCAATTTTTGATATGTTATTTTTTTCATACCATTAGGTAAGCATTTTTGAAATTAAGGGTGGTTTCTACCCTTTAGACGCCCCGTAAGTCATTCATATTTCACATTTTTCTCTTTAAGTAGTATCTTATCAAGATGTATAGGCTCAATTTTTGATACGTTATTTTTTTTATACCAGCAGTTAAACATGTTTGAAATTAGTGGTGGTTTCTACCCTTTAGACGTGAGTCATTCATATTTTACATTTTCCTCTTTAAATAGTATATTGTCAAGATGTATAGGTTCAATTTTCGATACGTTATTTTTTTCATACCATTAATTGAGCATTTTTGGAATTAAGGGTGGTTTCTACCCTCTAGACGCCCCGTAAGTCATTCATATTTTACATTTTTCTCTTTAAGTAGTATCTTATCAAGATGTATAGGTTCAATTTTTGATCTGTTATTTTTTTCATACCATTAGGTAAACATTTTTGAAATTAAGGGTGGTTTCACATTTTTCTCTTTAAGTAGTATCTTATCAAGATGTATAGGTTCAATTTTTGATACTTAACTCTTTTCATACCAGCAGTTAAACAATTTTGAAATTAAGAGTGGTTTTTACCCTTTGGACGCCCCGTAAGTCATTCATATTTCACGTTTTTCTATTTAAAAAGTATCTTATCAAGATGTATAGGTTCAATTTTTGATACGTTATTTTTTATACCAGCAGTTAAAAATTTTTCAAATCAAGGGTGGTTTCTACCCTTTAGACGCCCCGTAAGTCATTCATATTTTAAATTTTCCTCTTTAAATAGTATATTGTCAAGATGTATAGGTTCAATTTTTGATACGTTTTTTTTTAATACCAGCAGTTAAACATTTTTGAAATTAAGAGTGATTTCTACCCTTTAGACGCCCCGTAAGTCATACATATTTTACATTTCTCTCTTTAAATAATATCTTATCAAGATGTATAGGTTCAATTTTTGATACGTTTTTTTTTCATACCAGCAGTTAAACATTTTTGAAATTAAGGGTGGTTTCTACCCTGTAGACGCCCCGTAAGTCATTCAAATTTCACAATTTTCTCTTTAAGTAGTATCTTATCAAGATGTATAGGTTCAATTTTTGATACGTTACTTTTTTCATACCAGCAGTTAAACATTTTTGAAATTAAGGGTGGTTTTTACCCTTTAGACTAAGTCATTTATATTTCACGTTTTTCTATTTAAGTAGTATCTTATTATGATGTACACGTTCAATTTTTGATACGTTGTTTTTTTCATACCAGCAGTTAAACATTTTTGAAATTAAGGGTGGTTTCTACCCTTTCGACGCCCCGTAAGTCATTCATATTTCACAATTTTCTCTTTAAGTAGTATCTTATCAAGATGTATAGGTTCAATTTTTGATACGTTACTTTTTTCATACCAGCAGTTAAACATTTTTGAAATTAAGGGTGGTTTTTACCCTTTAGACTAAGTCATTCATATTTCACGTTTTTCTATTTAAGTAGTATCTTATTATGATGTACACGTTAAATTTTTGATACGTTGTTTTTTTCATACCAGCAGTTAAACATTTTTGAAATTAAGGGTGGTTTCTACCCTTTCGACGCCCCGTAAGTCATTCATATTTTACATTTTTCTCTTTAAGTAGTATCTTATCAAGTTGTATAGGTTCAATTTTTGATACGTTATTTATTTCATACCATCAGTTAAACATTTTTGAAATTAGGGTGATTTCTACCCTTCAGACGCCCCGTAAGTCATTCATATTTTACATTTTTCTCTTTAAGTAGTATCTTATCAAGATGTATAGGTTCAATTTTTGATACGTTATTTTTTTTATACCAGCAGTTAAACATTTTTCAAATTAAGGGTGGTTTCTACCCTTTAGACGCCCCGTAAGTCATTCATATTTTACATTTTCCTCTTTAAATAGTATTTTGTCAAGATGTATAGGTTAAATTTTTGATACGTTTTTTTTTCATACCAGCAGTTAAACATATTTGAAATTAAGAGTGATTTCTACCCTTTAGACGCCCCGTAAGTCATTCATATTTTATATTTCTCTCTTTAAATAATATCTTATCAAGATGTATAGGTTCAATTTCTGATACGTTATTTTTTTCATACCAGCAGTTGAACATTTTTGAAATTAAGGGTGATTTCTACGCTTTAGACGCCCCGTAAGTCATTCATATTTTTATTTTTCTATTTAAGTAGTATCTTATCAAGATGTATAGTTTCAATTTTTTATACGTTATTTTTTCCATACCATTAGTTGGGCATTTTTGAAATTACGGGTGGTTTCTACCCTTTAGACGCCCCGTAAGTCATTCATATTTCACGTTTTTCTATTTAAGTAGTATCCTATCAAGATGTATAGGTTCAATGTTTGATACTTTATTTATTTCATACCAGCAATTAAACATTTTTGAAATTAAGGGTGATTTCTACCCTTTAGACGCCCCGTAAGTCATACATATTTTACATTTCTCTCTTTAAATAATATCTTATCAAGATGTATAGGTTCAATTTTTGATACGTTTTTTTTTCATACCAGCAGTTAAACATTTTTGAAATTAAGGGTGGTTTCTACCCTGTAGACGCCCCGTAAGTCATTCATATTTCACGTTTTTCTATTTAAGTAGTATCCTATCAACATGTATAGGTTCAATGTTTGATACTTTATTTATTTCATACCAGCAATTAAACATTTTTGAAATTAAGGGTGATTTCTACCCTTTAGACGCCCCGTAAGTCATTCATATTTCACATTTCTCTCTTTAAATAATATCTTATCAAGATGTATAGGTTCAATTTTTGATACGTTATTTTTTTCATACCAGCAGTTAAACATTTTTGACATTAAGGGTGGTTTTTATCCTTTAGACGCCCCGTACGTCATTCATAATTCACATTTCTCTATTTAAATAATATTTTATCAAGATGTAAAGGTGCAATTTTTGATACGTTATTTTTTTCATACCATTAGTTAAACAATTTTGATATTAAGGGTGATTTCTACCCTTTAGACGCCCCGTAAGTCATTCATATTTTACATTTTTCTCTTTAAGTGGTATCTTATCAAGATGTATAGGTTCAATTTTCGATACGTTATTTTTTTTCATACCAGCAGTTAAACATATTTGAAATTAAGGGTGATTTCTACGCTTTAGACGCCCCGTATGTCATTCAAATTTTACATTTTTCTATTTAAATAGTATATTGTCAAGATGTATAGGTTCAATTTTCGATACGTTATTTTTTTCATACCATTAGTTGAGCATTTTTGAAATTAAGGGTGGTTTCTACCCTCGAGGCGCCCCGTAAGTCATTCATATTCTACATTTTTCTCTTTAAGTAGTATCTTATCAAGATGTATAGGTTCAATTTTTGATCTGTTATTTTTTTCATACCATTAGGTGAACATTTTTGAAATTAAGGGTGGTTTCTACCCTTAAGACCCCGTAAGTCATTCATATTTTACATTTTTCTTTTTAAGTAGTATCTTATCAAGATGTATAGGTTCAATTTTTGATACGTTATTTATTTCATACCATCAGTTAAACATTTTTGAAATTAGGGTGATTTCTACCCTTCAGACGCCCCGTAAGTCATTCATATTTTACATTTTTCTCTTTAAGTAGTATCTTATCAAGATGTATAGGTTCAATTTTTGATACGTTATTTTTTTTATACCAGCAGTTAAACATTTTTCAAATTAAGGGTGGTTTCTTCCCTTTAGACGCCCCGTAAGTCGTTCATATTTTACATTTTCCACTTTAAATAGTATATTGTCAACATGTATAGGTTCAATTTTTGATATGTTTTTTTTTTCATACCATTAGTTAAACATTTTTGAAATGAAGGGTGGTTTTTACCCTTAAGACGCCTCGTAAGTTCTCTAATTAATATCTTATCAATATGTATGGGCTCACCCCTTTGAAGCCTTCGTAAGATATTTTTATTTGTCCCTAATATGCTAAAGGGATTTTGCATAAATATGCCTCCTATTTTTAATCCTTAATTTTCTTTTTGTCAGCCTTTAAATTGTCTTTGTTTTATTATTGTAGATATGAATACTTGAATTTATTTTTATTGTTTATCAAGAGTAGATTTATAATGTGTTTAATTCTACATTTATTAGTATAATGGATGGAACTGCCGGCGCCACTGTTTGCTCGGATTAGTTCGTGAAATCTACTGCTAAATTTTTACTACCAAGTTCACACCGGTGACAATCAAGTCAATGGCTAACTTTCTTACGCATTCATTCAAACGAAGATCGAATCAAACAACGTGAAAAAGTTGTCGGTTTAATTTGCTCCTAATAAATTATCAGTGTAATTTTGATGCTATTGGTCGATTTGAATTTTTTTCTCATCACGATTGGCTGACAGGATCGTTTAAAAAATAATCAGAAATATTTCTAACAATGTAAAGGTATCATATAAAACTTCAAACTCTTTATATAATGAATTAGTTACCTCTGAAGATAATATCAAAAATTTGTCCAAAATGGCATTTATGTGCTGAAGTGTGGCGATTGTGCAGCGTCGTATGTGGGAAGGACTTGTATAGCTTTGGAGGTACGTATAAGGGGACATATAAAACGTCCAGATACATCAGCATTCGGCTTTCACATTAAATTCAATAATCATCAATTTGATACTGAATCTAACTCAATACTTCTTAAAAATTTGAACACCAGAAATTTCAACCTATTGGATTTTTACGAGGATATCTAAATAACAGCTGAGATGAACAGAATTAACAATTGCCTCAATACACAAGTTAATTTAATTAGAAACTATACACCACTACACATACTCATACAGGGCATTCAATGATGACAATAGATTGACTAGTTCTACTAGTTATTTTAGTAGTTTTTTCTTAGAGTCTCATCCATTTAATTACTATTCGATACCTATGGAGTGCGGCACCCTAACTAAGGGGCCATCGAGACTGTTTCCAAATTTGATATCTTTGATAGACGGTAGGTGGCCAGTTGGTTTGAGCGAGGAACTCTAAGATATCATATCTAAATTCAACTTTCAAATTTTCTTTCATAAAAAAATTGTAGTATCAGTATCAGAGTTCGTCGCCCTTATCGGATTGATTTGAAGTCTATCTCCAGATTTATTATTTTTGGTAGATGAAGGATGTCCAGCCGATCAGGGCAATGAACTCAAAGCTTTTTAACCTCAACTAAATTCACTCATCAAAAAGAATTTTTAAATCACATTCAATTATCAAGTTTTATTCTTCAATCATGTTTAATATTTGAATGTGAGAGGTCGTCATCCTAACTGTATGGATATCTAGTCTGTCTCCAGAATTACTATTTTTGGTAGATGTACAGCCGGTTAGGATGACGAACTCAACATACGGTTGATAGAACCCACTTCAAACCAAGAAAATCTTGAATTAATCAATAAAATTGAAGATTTTCACATACCAGATGGTTGCTTTATGGTTTCGTTCGACGTGAGTAACTTCTACACCTCTGTGACAGTCTCAGAGTTTATACCTTCAGTGTGTGAGATCTTGGAATCCTCGGGCATAATTCCACAACATATACAATAAATAAATACTTTTCTAAAACTCTGTACTTCACAAAAAATTTTCACATATAATAACTTCACTTATGAACAACCCGATGGCCAAGCCATGGGTAGTGGCATACCACCACTAATAGCTGATATCTTTATGAACAACTTAGAAAGTAAATTCATCATTCCTATCATTCTATACTATAGATATGTCGACGACATCTTTTGTCTAATCAAAAGTAACACACTGGAACGTCACGTCAATCAAAAACAAGTCTCTTTCAAAAGTTTTTTTTTGTTTTTTTTTTAGAAACGACTTGGCAAAATGGAAAAATGTGTAGTTCAATACTAGTAATTTTATATATTTTTAAAATCAATTTCATCTTTTAACTATTTTAAACGTAAACACAACGGTGTTTGTTGATCAAACAGGGTATAATGTTCGAAAACCCTAGTCTTGTAAATTGATACATAATCATCAATTTTTACAATTAAAAATCTTTGTAGTGACCGCACTGAAATGCCGAAAGCACTCTGCAAATTAAATTCAATAAACTTTGCACAACAGTTCAAAAGTTGTTTCCTTCAAAAGAATATACGAGGGCAGTTTGACGGAAGAGTGGCGTTGCAATTAAAAAGTTACTTTACTGTAAAAAAATATTTTATTTTTCTACATAATCTCTCTCTAACTCTACACATTTTAGTCCACCTAGTATCCAATTTTTTCAAACCATCCAAAGAATAATATTTCGGAAGTTCCGCAAAATACGCGTTTGTCTGTGCAAGTGTGCAATCACCTCTTCATTTTTCCGAAATCGCAGTCCACCGAGCCATTTTATTTAATTTTTAAACAGAAAGTAACCGGAGGGAGCCAGATCAGGTGAATATGGCGGATGAGGTAATAAATCGTAACGCACTTCGGCAATAGCGGTAGAATGGGCTGGAGCATTGTCGTGAGGAACAAAACTCTTTTCTTCAACAAATGCGGTCGTTTTTTCTTAAGTTCGGCATGAAAACTTGTCAGCAAATCATTATATTAGCTAGTTATCGTTTTCCCGTTTTCTAAATAATTAATGAAGATTTGGAATCCCAAAACACTCTGGCCATGACTTTATTGGTTTTTGCTTTCTTGGGAGCACGTTCCTCTGATGACGTCCATTGTTTTGACTGTATTTTTGTTTCTGGGGTATAATGATTTACCCAAGTGTCATCTACTGTGACATATCAACGGAAAAATTCACTTGGATTACGTTTGAATTTTTTAAGCGAGCAAGTTTTGATCAGCACTAAGCAATCGCGGCACCCACCTTGCAGATACCTTTTTCATATGTTACCTTTCACGCAAAATGTTGCATACTCGTTCGGTTGAAATATTTATTTCATTAGCTATCTCACGTACTTTTATTCGACGATCGCTAAGTACAAGGGCACGGATTTTATTAACCATTTCTGGAATAGTTACAGTAAATAACGGTCCGGGACGTTCAGCATCATCCGTATTCATATGGCCACTTTTAATAGAAGAGAACCACTTACAAATCATTCCATGGGACGGAGCACTTTCAGGATAATATTTACATAACTTTTCCTCGGTTTCTTTAATTGTTTTTCCACATAAAAAATAATGTTTAATTAAACTCGAAATTCTTTTTTCTCCATATTTACCCAACAACGAAAACAGTTTTCTTTAAATGAGTATTAAAACTAATCTGTCAGATTTATGTAAAATTTTGACAGATGACATCAGAAACATAGTAAAAATTAACAATATAATCACCGTAGCGAAAGTGTTGCCAACCTCTGAAAAGTCACTCTTCCGTCAAACCGCCCTCGAATATTCACCGGAAAAATAATCAATCCACACTACAAGTAGATGAAATTTACTCATTAATAAATTTGTTATTCTAAATTCGATTTGATTACTTTTTTTTCCATATTGTAGGCAAATTTATATGAAATCTAGCGCATGTTTTGAATTTTAAGAAAATTGAGCGTATCTCATTTTATACAGGGTGACACAAAGTGTTTTTCTAATATAACTTTAAAACCACATGTGGAGTGACAGAGTGATTGCACCTTGTAATTTCTTATTTTGATATCAAGACAATGTCCATACAATCTATTTTTCTATTTTTAACTCCCCAGATTGCTGAAAATAAAGTGTGCTGTTTTATTATTATATATACTTAGCTACTTATGGATCAGAGTTGTGTGCATTGATAAGACAAAAATCAATCCCATGGAAGTCGACAATGCTGAAAAACCAAATTGAATTAGAAAAATTGCAATGTACAGACGATGTCAACGGAGCGTTGACAAGAAAAAAATAATAAACTGGATAATCACAAATAAAAGGCGGAAAACCGAGGCTCATTCGACGATATTGGAAAAAGTAATAAAAGAAACAATAGAAACTATAGGGTTGTTGGATAATGATTGAATTGACCAAGAAAGCTGTATAAATTCCTCCTTTGATTAATAAGTGTATTTTGTAAATCAGACATTCTATATTTCCTTTAACCCTATTCATATTTATATTGTTATTCCTGTGTGTGAAACGATAAATTAAATACATAAAGCAAAAACAAATATCTATTGTAAAATGTGATCGGTCTATTATAATAACTATATAAGCTGTGTAAACTTTGATTAAACGCGTCGGTAGAGTAGAGTTAACGTACTCATCTCATACGTTTTTGTTAAGCAAACGGCTCGTGTTCAAGTCCTGATGATTTCAATTTTTATTTCTAATAATTTCATTGAATTTATAAAATATTTGTTAAAAAAGAGATTGAATTTTGAAAAAACATATTTAAAAACTTTATTGGTTCTATAAATTTATATACTTGATCAAATGTTCAAATTGTATTCCATTCCCTGCAAAACAGTGTCCCAAACTATGGTAAATGCTCCGTCGTACCTTATTTATTATATTTCTACTATTTTTTTCAGTTCTTCCTCTGTTTTTTAATTTCATATACTTGTAGTTTATTTTTTAGCAATCTCCATAAAAAATCAGAAGGTTCTAAATCTGGAGATCTCGCAGGCCAATTTATTAAACCTCGACGACCTGTTCATATTCTAGGAATGCAGTGTCCAGGTATTCTGGTACTTCCCTATTGGAGTGAGCCAGGCAGCCATTATGGTGGTAGCATATTAGTATTACATTTCTTGGTGCAACATTTGTTAGTTGAAGTTATATTTCATTTTCTCATAGATCCAAATATTTTTTTACAAAATATGCCTCCCCATATGTTTAATTTTTTTCTTATTTTGGAAAGGAGACACATTTATTTTATGGGGATTTACTGTCTCCCAATATCGATGATTTTACTTATCAGTTTTGTTGTATGTATCTCAAAAAATTTGAATTTTGGTTGGCTTTATGAATCATCAGTTGACAAAAAACTTGTCCCTTGTAACAATCTTGCTTAAAAAGTTCTTGGACATTTTGAATTTTATAAGCTTTGAAGCTGTTTTTTAAGAACACTGCACGTTAAAGAATAGTTATGTTTAATTCCCGAGACACGCATATGATGGTGGTTGTTGGGTTTTCAACAGAATCAAGCAGGATGAACAGGCCAATCTCTTCTATTGTGGTTTATTTCCTTCTTCGGAGTTCACGTTCAAGGCACAGCAGTTAAGAATTTTTTAATAATTTAGTGTACCCTTTAATGAGAGATATCGGTTTAACCATTAGATAAAATGTAAAACAGAAATTGTTTAATATCGCGAATACTGTGGCCGTATTAATACAAACGTACAATTTGTACTATTTTTTCACTAGTAAGTATTTTATAAACAATGACTCATTAATAAATAAGTAATAAAAAAAAATAAGTCCTGCCCTAAAAAACACTAAAATTACTATTTTTATCGATCCAAAATAACAAGTTATCAATAATGAAAATGACATTAACAGGAAGTACCTACCTACTAGATTTTTCTTAACTAACACTTGTCTGTACATTCATTCAAATGAATAAATTTATAAAATCAATAAATAAAATTCTTGTATATTTTTATTTAAAATTGAATTTATTTTTAAACAAAAATTTTATGAATTCAATAAACTTATAAAAAGTATTTTTTTAAACTTAAAAATCACAGGGACAAAAAAACGTTTGAGATGAGTATATTAACACCACGGCCACTATTAATCAAAATTCCCATAAAATTTTATCCGACAAATGGTACGGACAATGAAAAATGTAATAATATTGTTACGGAACCGCACACTGGTGATGTCAACGAAGCCTACCGTGTCTAATCCGAAATCTAAAAGTTTAAATGTTGGCGAGAGCGCATGGATTTCTTGGAAGGACTATTTATTGTGATTGTTGTTATAGATCCATTTCTAAGAAGGTCGATTGTTTGTTGGGAGCCGCAATCTAGAAATTTCAGGAATCCGAATGTTCCAGACAGGGTTTCAGTATATAAGCGACGATCTGCGAACCGTGAGTTTTAATCAAATCATAAGCAGAGCAAGTGAGCATAAAAGTCAACTGTTTTTAATATAAAATAGTGAACTGTGATTTAATATAAATTAGAAGTTAAGTGCATACATAAATTAAGTATAAGTGAATAGTTAAGTGTTTAAATGAATTAAGTAAGTGTATAAATTTATCCCAACCGTCGCGATAACAACTATTTAAATAAATAAGAAAAACTTTACATTGGTGTCATTGGTGGGGTAACATAAATAAATAATTCATAAAAATGGCTAGGAGACTAATTGACCTGAAAGTGGCGGAACTAAAAGCAGAATTAGAACATCGCGAGTTGGAAACGTCCGGAAAGAAGAGTGAATTAGTAGAAAGGTTCAACATTGCACTGGAAAGTGACGGCTTGGATGAAGAAACATTTTTATTCACAAGGCTTCCACCTTAGTCTCGTCAATTTCTACTTAGGAAGAGAAAATTTCAACTATGAAGAACGATATTTCTCCCGTGAGCTGGGTGCCTATCAGGCGCATTCCCATGTGGCGGAGAACGATCGGGGGAACGGGAAGCCCTTGAGCTTGGTTAGTGGCAGGTATAGTGGAGTAAGAGGACGTTCAAATACTCGATCCTTCTACGAAAACCACCCCCCCCTTACAAGGTGTAAAGCGACCAGTGACTAATGATGCGTGGGAGCAGGGAAATGCCGTCGCAAATGGAGGCGCCAAGAAATCGGGCATTCTCCTGGAGTAACTAGCCTTTCTGCGGCATGTGGGGGACCAACCACTTCCGTAGCTTCTCGTGGGACAGATATGGAAACAAATAAAAGAAAACGAACCGATAGAGTTGATAACAACCCCATCGGAAATTCCGGGAGAGCTGGAGGAACCGCTACCGACGTCCTCCCCCTCAGCACTTGGAATAAAACCCACTGCGCCTTCTGAAAATCCAAAGAGACGTTTTGCTGGGGCAACCAGAAAACGTCTCAACAAACTGATCAAGAGCGGTGTCCCCTATGACAATGCCTTGCAACAGTCCTCCAAGAAATGGAGGAAAATGAGATGAGCAAAAATCAACCGCTCTCACCTAAACAACCTGGGGCCTCGGAGAAGGATAAAACCCCGCTAGTACCGATCCGAGGAGAGTACTCCCAGAGAGGACGCCAATAGCCCCGTGTGGCCGAAGGGCCTAAACGCTCGTTCAAGGCTGTCGTAGAGAGTGTCCGGGTTGGAATAATCTATCCGGAATACCCAAGTGCTCAGCTCTCTGGCGACCAAATACAGGCTATACAGCTCGCCATTATGCGTCACCCTCAGGACATGCGCTTCCTCCAAGCAAACCTGCACCGTACAAAAGCGGCCTTTTACATCATAGCCAGGAGGTTTGCGAAGGAGAAAATCAACATAGCACTCATCCAGGTGCCCTGGATTTCCATAAATGGCCGAATAACAGGTCCGAGAAACCACTCAGGTAAGTTAGTAGCTAGTGACGGAGAATCCAAGAGCTTGCTTACTTATCAGAAATAACATTATACTTTTTATGTTCAGTCCTGTACCCAGGACGTGATTGCTGTACATCTATCCGTCCCGGTTGAGGCAGGAAGGAAACACGTAGTCATCTACTCCGCTTACTTTCTGGGAAATCTGGGTTAGGAACCTCCTTCTGATCTGTTCGAAAACGTATCGCCTACTACCGGAAAAACAACAAGCAGCTCGCGTTGGCGTGTGACGCTAATGCCCACCACAGGGACTGGGGCAATTCCGGCATTAACAAACGAGGTGAGTACTTTTATAATCGAGGTAGGGTTGACAACATAGGCTCGGAACCAACTTTCGTTAAGAAAAATCGCCGCGAAATTCTAGACATAACAATTACCACGCCTATTTATTTGTTAATTGAAGAGTTTCAACCGAGCCCTCATGTTCAGACCATAGACACATCCGTTTTGACATGAGGAGAAGGCAATTAACTCTACCCCCCACGGCCGGCTAATCGGCCTGGTGGAGACGACTGGAGACTCGCAGCAAAAATTGTTTGTCCCAACACAGTTATATGGATGATATACTACTTTGCCCCCTTTAAATCACTGGAAGATGATGGAAACTCCCCCCTCCCCCCTTCTCCAAAAAGGCCTAAACATCCTGGTGTCGGTTTTGGTACGAATATACAGAGCAAGCCTAGCCTGGAACTATACTCGACTAGGGTGGACGATGGGGAAGATCGTCTTAATTCAGAAGGCAGGTAGAGTGAATACCTCTCTACCCAATTCCTACCGTCCCATCTACCTAACATAATTCCTCCTAAAAACATTAGAGGGGATCCTAGACAAGCACATTAGGGATGGACCCCTACGAAATCTTCCGTTGAATCCCCACCAATATGTTTACCAAGCAGGCAAGTCAACAGACCTTGCTTTAATCAACTTTGTAGGCAAAATCGACAATTCTCTTAAAAACAAAGAGATTGCGCTGGGTACCTTCTTAGTCATTGAAGGTGCGTTTAATAACGCCCTCCTACAGTCTCTATTCGCGGCTCTTCACAGGAGAGCGATAGAAATCTAATTTGTAATTGGATCAACAACATGTTGACCCTCCACAACATTTCAGCACCTCTGCAAGGAATGACGGTCAGATTTAAGCCTGCCAGAGGATGTCCTCAAGGAGGTGTAGTATCACCCTTTCTCTGGATGATTCTGGTAGACGACCTGCTGAATATACTCTCTAAACAGGGGGTGGAGATCCAATGCTATGCAGATAACCTAGCAAACCTAGTTAGGGGAAGTTATTTCCAACATCCTTCAACAAGCACTAAAGGCGATAAGCAGATGGTGCGAAAGAGAACAGATGTCTATGAACCCTAGCAACGGCCGTCCGTAATGAGGCTGTCTGGAATACAGCGCTTGGCGTGCCTGGCCATCACGGGAGCTATGTCGATGATACCGATACATGCCGTGGAGACCATCCTAAACCTAACGCCTCTGCATATAGAGCTAGAGAGGGAAGCTAGTATGGTCACTGACAGATTTTTAACGTCAAGTAGTCATAGCAACAAGGAGTTACAAAGAGATCAAATGGGTTTGATTAGTGAAATTAGTAATCACCGCATAGTCGGCATTATCCCAGACTCGGTAGCTCCCCAGCTGCACATAGTAAAAGCCTACAAAATCCTCTTTCCCGAGACAGATGATTGGCGTAGACAATTTATTTTCACCTGTGTACTGTTCACGGACGGCTCCAAAATCAGTAACGGTGTAGGAGCAGGAGTTTATCGAACTAACCCAAGAGTTAAAATATTATTAAACATTCTAAGCAGAGATGATAACTATTAAAGCTGAGCGCCGGTGAGCTGAGTAACAGGCTTTCGGTGAACAAATCTATTAAAATCATTTCAGATAGCTAAGCGGCTCTAAAAGCACTGAGCTCCTATCGAGTAAATTCTAAGCTGGTTTGAAACTACATTCAGATCCTTGACCACCTGGGCAAGCGGAACAAAGTTACTATGATCTGGGTCACAGGGCACAACGGCGTGGACTGCAATGAATACGCCGACGCGCTTGTCAGAAAATGAACCAACTCAGCCTTCATCGGACCAGAACCTGTCGTTGTCATTGTAATAAGCACCGCCGAAATCTGCATCTCCGATTAAGCCCAGTGTAAAATGCTTAGGATCGAGAGACACACCGGGGCTCATACACGCGTTTATCGCAAACCCCTCGAAGAAAGCCTCCCAACAGGTTGTAGAAGGCGCAGGTCTGATTTACGCTTTCTGACAGGACACTGTCGTCTAGGAACACACTTGAGAAGGATAGGTCTGCAACAAAAATCGGACTGTCGCTTACGTTACGTGGACGACGAAACTGCAGCGCACATTCTCTCTACCTTCTCCTCACTGGAAAGAATCCGATTCCATACCTACGGCTTTACGCGACTAGAGCCCACGGACTTCAAAGAAGTTTCGCATAGTACGACCATCTCCTTTATCAAAAGGTGAGGACTGTACAGCGAATTCTAGCAAGGTGTGAGCCATAATAGACACATCATGGTCGCAGTGTAAGGCGATACTTAATAGCCCACTCACCTATAACCTTAAGCAATGCTTCTGCTAATGTGAAGAACGATATTTCTGCTATGAAGAACTATATTTCTGCCGATATCTTATCAATGAAAAATTACATTGTCGCTGACGTCGAAAATAAAATTTCGTCTCATAAATAAGATACTGAGAATAAGATGACAACGATGGAAAATCGGATGGACTAGAAACTAAAATCGGATATTGAAAAGGAGATGACGGAAAATCACATGACCGAGAAAATGAAGGAGTTAGAGATTTAAGAACACAAGACACGTCAGCAGAAGAAAAGAAAATCGAACAAAGAAAACCCTGCAAGCCAAAAACACATCACAAGATAGTATATATTGGAAGTTTTACCCGAGTTATGGCCCCAACGTTCGATGAAAAAACGTCGTGGACCAATTATGTGGAACAGTATGAAGCAGCCGCTAGAGTGGTTCTGATGGGGAGAAGGTAGTGAACTTAACCATCGCGTTTCGGGGAGATACCTTAGATGTACTGCAGACGATACCGGTTAAAGAAACGGATAACAGTTGGGCATTCGGTATGGTCACGAACATCTAGAACACTTGTCCCAATCCTAGCTGAAAAACCGAAGGCAGAAACCTTTTAAAAGTGTGAAGTATTGACAACATCCTAATTTATCCAATAGATTAGTTATATTTCGTAATCGATATCGATCTCCGATAGTTATTTTGTTAAGCTTGCGATAGTCTAAGACGACTCTGAATTTTTGTTTACCAGTGGTGTCTAATTTTTTTGGAACCCAAATAATACTTGACCAAGGTGAGCTTCTAAGAAACATCTTTTAAATAAATGGTTTACATAAAAAATTAGTAAAATAGATTGAACAAAAAAAGTGATTTTCAAAACTTAAACATTATTTACTCTAATATTCTTGACATTGAAAGAAAATTAAATAAAAAGAATCACAGATCTAATAATTTTTCATCAATATCTTAGTTCAACCTTTTACAAAAAAAATGTCACGAACATTTCCGTTACATCACTCTATTGCACTCTATTGTCAACTTCATATTGACAATAATTTTTTAGAAAGTCTCAAGCATATGTTAATATTTTTAAATTGTTTTCTTCTGGATTTTAATTTATATTTTTTACTCGTTTAATGTAAGTACCCATTTATTGAATTTTCATATGTAGTTATACATTATATTTTAAACGAAAGCTTTCACTAAATTAAAATAAGAGTTTGATTTCGAAGTCAATTGCTGCATCCTCACAAATCACTCTACCTTCTCTACCTTGTGAAATAAACAGCTGCAAATACGAATTCGAATTGATATATATATATATATATATATATATATATATATATATATATATATATATATATATATATATATTAATACAGTACCCTTATTTTAAAATTTAAAGAATTTCATTTTAATATTTTCATATGCAATACTTTTGAACAACCCAGTATTATCTACGTATGTAATCAATATGGTTTAAAAACCCATTATATGTAAGATTTGGCACTATTTAATTTCCGATGACATTTACATGATACAATTGAAAAATATATTTAAAATTAAAAACAGATGTCACTGTGGGCATTTTACTGATAAATAAAAGAAATCCAAATCTCTCTTTAGCATGAAAATAACAAATTTATTAAGTTTGTAACCACAGTATGATGTGGGTATTTTATTTAGAAAAAAGAGTTAGTTGAATTTGAGTATCCGAACGGAGAACATCTCGTTCAAGATTTCTCCAAAGAACTGTAAATTAGTATATAGTAATTTGAATAAGTTTTATTCGGTACACCCAATATAAATTCAGTGCGTGTGTTTTGGCAAGTTATTCATCATTCGAGGATAGTGAAAGATCCTGAGTTCTAAATTGCATTTGGAATTGTACGAGTTTGCTGTATTTTCCCATCCATATGGTGAGTCCATTCCAGATTTAAATAATGCATTATTCCATCCACATGATCAGGCCTTTAAATCAAAATTAACAATATATGCATCTCAACAGAAATTTATAAATTTGAATTCAAAATAACAAAGAGTCATAAGTATACGTATCGAACGAACAATTAGAAGAAAATATAACAAAAATTTAGGACTGTGATCGAGCATTTGACATTTGCCAATTTAGGTGACAATTAAAAAATATTTGAACAATTCGGTAAACTTAAAATAGATATTGGGTATTCTAGTTCGTAATTTATTTAATTTTAATTTGTATTTGATAAGTTTTTGTTATGTGTTAAAAAAAGGAAAACTAGAATTTGTTTTACGATTTGGTATTTCAACGCAGATTTTCGTTTTGGTGTTCCTAGATGCTAAAATCACCCTCCGTTCCAGGTTATATATATATATATATATATATATATATATATATATATAATTTGAAGAAAGATATTTGTAATGGATATTTTTGTGGGGATGTGGCAATAAGACTCCAGAGTAAATTCTTTCAGATATTTATTCCCGAGCTTTCGAATAATTTTCATTCATTATTGGAAACAACATATATTGCAGAACAAAATTATGTAATAAATAAAAAAACAGATTTAAATAACCTTAGTGTTATCTATGCATATATTTTAGATTATGAAAAAAGAACAGAAGATTCATAACAATCTTTAATTTTATGACAAAAAAATAAAAATCGTAGTAGTTCAAGATCAAATATTTTGTTTATTGTCATATTGTTTTTTGAGTTTTTCATTGATTTATGTTAAGAATTTATTATAAAAATTTTCAACTATTCCAAAATTCGCTATAGATTTTATGTAAGTACTTATTATTTCATTTAATTATTAATAATGATAACATTGACCAATTATTTATAGCCCTTGATAATGAATGAAAATCATTCGAAAGCTCGGGAATAAATATCTGAAAGAATTTACTCTGGAGTCTTATTGCCACATCCCCACAAAAATATCCAATATATATATATATATATATATATATATATATATATATATCCCGCTATCAATAGGGCGCCCTCTAATGAATGCGCTAATAAAGCGTCCACTAGAATTACGTCCACATCTGGAGAATACTTTTCACAGACTAACTTAAAATATGCCAGTCTTGAGGTAGTACAATTTTTGGGGGAAAATGTTTTGAAACTTCCATTCAACTACTAATGGCGCGCCCACCTATCATACAGTTATTAAGCGTCCTGAATATATCAAATTTTAGGCATTGACAGCACAATCGGGCGTCTGATTTGTATATTTCTCAGACAGTCAACCGTTTTTTGGCTTCCGGCAATGTTGCCTCTGTTCTACAATATGTTTACAGCTTCAATGGAATTTTCTAGATTAACTAATATGTTGATTTCATTGGATCTACTACGGTACTGGGTGATACGTACAATAAAAAGAAAATGTTCAGTGTGTCAATTAAGTCTGTGTCATATGGGAAACTTTTTTATTATTTGTTTTATGAAAAAAAGTTATTCATTATAAAAAGTTCTGCATGGTCTAAAACGTAAAACACAACCATCAGATATCAATTTTTTCCAGCTGTATACGAGGTTTGTCAAAACATATGATTTGTAGACGAGAGTAAACTACCTTTATTTTTGAAAATGGCGATAGTTGTAATTAAGAAAAGTTGATCATAATTGAAAACTATTATCAGATATTCAATATTATCCATTCGTCATGAAAAACGATCTTTAATAACTGTCGGTATAGATTATGCAAATTTTGTAAATTACACATCAGCTATTTTATTGAAAAACCATGATATGATAACTTTTTCGGTTTATTAATAAGTTCTGTAACAATATTTCATTGCATTTGAATAGTTAAATCTCGTTCTATACACAAATTGCTAGGTGAATATTGTACAAAATTTATCAGGGCATCATGTTTATCTGTAGACATAAATTATCAATACTAACAAGAAGTTTATAAAAATAACGAAATCTGTTTTCCCATGGCAAATGGCTAATATTGCATATCTGACAATAGTTTTCAATTATGATCGACTTTTCTAAATAACAACTGTCGCCATTTTAAAAAATAAACTTTCGTCTGTAATACATATTTTTTGACAAACCTCGTATACAGCTGAAAAAATTGATATCTGATGGTTTTGTTTTACGCTTTAGAGCATGCAGAACTTCTTATAAAGAATAACTTTTTTTCATAAAACTAATAACAATAAAGTTCCCCATAATATGCCGACTTAATTGGACACACTGTATATTTTTCCAAGAATTTAAAATAAGTTTAATTAGCTGCAAATAGATTTATTAGGTTAACCTATGTGTAGAACTTATATCGAATTATCTAAACTATAATACAGTCTAAAGTCTCCCCCCCCCTATCTATTTCGTGAACCATAGAACTTCAATCAATTATATTTGGGTGCCTGAAATATGGTACAAATGTAACGATGAAATAAAACAATATAATTTGTTTAAAACTTCATTTATTTGAACTAGTGTTCATTCATTTCTCGTTACAAAAATGTGATACGTGTTACTGCTCTCATACAGAGTGATATTTCCACAAGTAGACAATAGAAATTGGAGTCGAACATGAATTATTATAAACGTCAATATAGTTTTCAGACAACTCAGCTGAATTATGAACTTCAATAAAAATGTTTAGGTGAAAGTTGAGTGTGATAATTTGTTGCTGAAATTATTTTATTAGACAATTCAAACATTTAATTAACAAGGAACCTTCAACAAAAAATTTAATTAGAAAATGGTACAACCTTTTTGAATTAGGGTTGTAAAGATCTTGAAAAAGAGCTCAAAATGGTGGGAATAGATTTAATAATACCAAAAAAAATGGATCCTTATCTGTAACAAAAATTTCGTCTTCAATAGGTATTCTAAAAACTAGACTTCATATAGCTATAAATAAGTACTAAAATTGAATGCTTATAAAATTTAGATTCATCAACAGTTAAAAGACAGAGTTTTGTAGAATAATTCGTAATTTACTTAGAAGAGCATTTTCATCATAATCTACTTATGTAAGGTAAATATGCCTAATTGTAGAATTTGGGCAATCAAAAATTTCAATTTGACTGACATATACGTGTCACAACATTATTCTTTAAAACTAAAAGAAAACTTTCGACGTGTTTTAACAACATTACTCTCGAACAATTGAAACAAGTTCAAGCTGTGACAACTTAGTAAAGCGTATAAATACATATTTTCAAGTTGATGGAGATCATTTTGAACATCTTTTATAAGTACTGTTCATTATTATGTTTATTTCTTAATAAGTATCCTGCCACGATGTGTTTGCATTTCATATGTACATTTTGGCAAGTTCTAATAATACGTACTTAATTATGTGTCAATAACCTAATTTGACGTTTACATGAAGTGATGTCTTTAATTTTCATAGTCTACTTTGCAAAACATTACTTTTTTCAGATTTTCGATAAAACGCAATATTTATTTTAAAGTCTTATAAATAAAAATAAAATATTTGTAGTGTGGTGCCATCGAATCAATTCCAGAACCCCCTAAAAAGAGTCTGCGCATGATAAAAGAAATAATGTGGGTATAAAAAGACAGATAATAGAAGTGAAACTAAGAATTAGAAGAAGACTGGTATAAAAGTTCATAAAGGATCAAAATATAATGGGGGTTTCTTGAGACTAGTAGTAAAAAGCTAATGAATACTGAAATCAAGTACATTTTTAAATGGCTTAGCGCCCCTCTTATCAAATGTGTAATTAATCATATGTTTTTTAAAAGTGGTTATTAAAAATAAATTTTCAAATATTGACATTCAATTTTACAATAGGTACCTACCTCATATTCAAAATCGACATCTTTGATATTATCGTCAATATCCCCTGATTCACTTGATTCTTCATCCTCCACATCCTTTTCTAAATGTTCAACTATATCAATTGTTTTATCGTTGTTAGAATATTCCTAGTTAAAAAAATGAAACGTAAAGTTTCTTCGAACATTTTTAAATGGCTTAACGCCCCTCTTATCAAATGTGTGATTAATCATATGTTTTTTAAAAGTGGTTAATAAAAATAAATTTTAAAATATTGACATTCAATTTTACAATACCTACCTAATATCCATAATCGACACCTTTGATATTATCGTCATTGTCCCCTGATTCACTTGATTCTTCATCCTCCACATCCTTTTCTAAATTTTCAACTATATCAATTGTTTTATCGTTGTTAGAATTTTCCTAATTGAAAAAAATGAAATGTAATGCTTCTTCGAAATATATTGTTTTTTGATAGTCAATACGTGTCATATCTTTAACAGCGCATATAAATACTTACTAAATTATTTGTAGACTCATCTGAACCAGATACTCTTAGATCCAGTATTGGTGATAAGGGGCATTGCAAAACCACCTTTAATACTTTTTTACAGAGTTTGCGGTTGTGCATTTGTACTATAAAATGATGTATCTATATAAATAATATCTCAAATAGAATTAAAACTATTCAAAAACTTTTACAATAAGATTTTGTAATGTACATTGTGTCGTAAATTCCATGATTTTGCAGTGTATGTCGAAAGCCAGACGAAATAGACATAAAAGTTTAAAATATATGATATAAGCCTATTTTTTTAACTATGACGCCCTATATATAAATATATGTTTAATTGGGCGAGAAGTAATTTTAACAAACAAAAAACCAAAATAAACAAGGTGCTCCTTTTAAAAAAACATAAGTATAATATATTTGGAATTTGACTCTTAACAATTTTTTTTTGTACGCCTTTGAAATGCATTTCGGCATGTCCAATGAAGATTCATTTAGTTGATATTTGTTAAAATTAAGCAAACATAGTAATATGCGGAAGGTTACGAAAATCGCAGCGTACTTCTCTACTGTACTGTAAAGTCGAAAAGAGTCATCATGACTAATTTTTTTATCTCGTATAGTTCTCGTCCTTGCAAAACCAATGAATTTTGGAACAACTGTACATTATATCCTAAGACTTATTCCATAAATATATAAATAGAAATAAATCGACTCTTTTGGATACTATTATTTGCATTATTTGAGTAAATTTTTTTGTCAATAGACTCACAAAATGATCATTAAATGATAGAACTTCATACATACAGCAATAACTTGAAAAGCAAGCATACTTACGTATTCTGGCAAAAAAAGCCTATCCCACATTTCTCTTTATTACTTTACACTTTATTAGAGACACTTGAAGCCGAGTATCAAAATAAGAATAATACACAATTAATTTCAAAACTATTGAACTGACGATAGGCGCTCAATAATCGTTTGCTCCTCTGAGAATTGAATAAACCAGCTCACTGAAAATATTGTTGTGTTGAAATATTATTGGATTCTATATTTAACTTGCTAATACAGTGTTGCAGTTTTAGGGGACGCTCAGTGATCTAGTGACTGTCTATCAAATATACGTTTCCAATATACTCTGAGCTCCGTTGCGCCACCAGTACTTAGAACTTCAAATTAAAATATACGTTAAATATTCGAAATCGACAACTAAACCAACAATAAGGTGTCTTTCTGAAAGTTTGCCAGTTATAATGTGGGGTTAAATTAAGATGTTTTGTGTAGGAAAGCAATTGGGCGTCCGCATACGGACGCCAGATTGTAAGCGGACGCTCAATTGATAGAAAAATGTAAATATAGGGGCGCCCTATTAGTACTTGGATATATATATATATATATATATATATATATATATATATATATATATATTGTTGTAGATAGAACGAGCATATAAACATTTGTAAAATCACAATAGAGTATAAAATTATAATATCTATCAATAAAAGTAATTAGGAAATAATGTACCAAATTATTAATATATATATATATATATATATATATATATATATGTATATATATATATATATAACAATATAATCAATTAGAATCAGTGTGCATAATCATAGAGAAAATAAATAGGAAAATCAAAAGAATCCATAAACAATTATTGATAAACATTTTTTTTAAATAATTCTGTACCTTAAACAACCTTAGACAGAACTTAACAAGCAACGAAGCAATAAAATAACGTGACGCCACACGGAATATTAGACACCTGAAGGATCTGTTTATATTTAAAGGATAAAATAGAATAGTAATAATAAAATCAACAGTGCTACGAATGATTGATAAAAAATATATAAATAAAAATTTGTTTTTACATATCAATTAGCTAGCCAAAAATATATTATTATTATTTCAATAGTAACATTGCATCTCATATTCAATTCAAACTCTTTAGATATAATTGCCCTACGATATGGAAATAAATTATACTATCTTGTCGCAGCGACAATTATTGTGCATACCACTTAAGTACGTATTGAATTTCAAATTTGACAGTAATTGTCAAATTAAATATGCCCGGCGCCAATAAATATCAATATAAAGATGAATTTATGTACAATCAACTTATTACTCCTATCTCAGGGTGAGATCAAAATTGTTCAAAATTAATTCTTCAAATTTATTTGTTTTTTTTAAGATATTTCCAAATTAAATGTTTCACTATTATCAAACTCTCAAATAACTGTTAATTCAATATAATAAAAGGCCCTTTAATTATTTTATGACATTTACTAATTTACTGTCACTAAAAATTTCAACCAAATGTCACTGATTAAATTGAAAATTTTATGAATGTAAAATGATAAGTTCAATGAGATTGGATACTGAATGAATACTACAGGTAGTTAGAATCAAAATTATATATTATACTATCAGATACGCAAAATTAACAAAATTGTTATTCCCAAAAATTATGATAAAAGAACAACAGTCGTAACCTCTACAAAAAACTTAAAATTAGAATACAACTATGCTAAAATTTAACCTAATGAATTATTATCAAACGTTCAAATAATAATTTACACTTGACGTGTATCAATGTCAAATACCGAAACTTCTGCTCAAAATGGTCTATTCACTTGATGTTGTAAATGATATGTATCAATAAATTTGTTATATTTCAAATTTTTTTATATAGATGCATCTTTTAACTGTATTGAATTTAAGGCCTGATATTTCTCGAGAAATAAATTTAAAACTGGAGAGGACTCACCCAATGGATCAGGAAATCTCGTACTTATTCTAACGTATTTAGAATACTGCAACTTTCTAAATATATACGATTTAGAAAAACTGGAACCACATACACTTTTACGATACAATTCTTATCCGAATTATGTACGCACTGAATTTATTATATGGGTTATTTATCTGATTGTATGATATGCGATTTATGCAATCTACCAAAAAAAATTCGAGACAACTCTTATTCTGATGTTGTCTCTTCAAAGGATAAAAAGCTACTGACTAAATTTTTACAAAATAAATAATTCTCCTTTCTGTTGGTTACCGATTTTTCTTGTTTTTGAAAAATATTACTAATCTATAATTTTCAATAACCAAGTGAGATTTTGAAATTCTTTTATTACATTTGTAATCTTGCTAGCAGAGACCTCTATATTTTACAATTTCAAATATTTTCCCCAAATCCTATTATGTTCTATCTATCATTAGATATATTCTACTCAAATGTCATCGAGATTATGAAATGTCATGTTTGATATTTCTACTGAATCTTTCAAAATTTAGGAATTTACGTAGAGTACAGTGTGTATCGAGAGTATGACAACTAAAATTAAATAAATTTCCTTATGTTTTACTTATTCTTTAAATTTAAAATAGAGAATGTGTATTAAATCCCCCTAATAAAAGAATGATAAATCGATTATTGTATATCATTGTAATTTCATCTTTAAATTTTCCAAATATTATCCTATTATTTCAGTATACTAGTACTGTTCTGAAAATGATTATTAACTAATTAAAAAAAATTCTTTTAATCAAATTAATTATTGTTACTAATTTCATAAAACTCATTAACTATATTATATCTATCTTAAAATTTCACGTAACATAATATCATTTATTCCAAGTTATGCATAATATTTATACACCTGTTCTATATTAAAAACTCCTCTTTCATTACCGGTAGTGTGGTCTAGTAATTGATAACTATTATGTGCTCCTTCATTGCCTACAACATAAGGTCCCTCAAATGGTAATACTAATTTCGCGCACCGATTCTCCAATCTTTTTGCAACTTGTAATGATCTTACTATTACCAATTCTCCTTTTTCAAAAACGGTCTTCTTTTTATTTTTTTGATTCATCCTTTTAATATATTTCTTAGCTTGTTTTTGTAATCTTTCATTTACCTTATTCATAACATCTTCCATTTCTGATTTTCGATTGACTATCCAATTTCTTTGGGGTATTATGCCTGTAAATAAATACTCTGGGTATTCATTTGTAATACCATGAGGTACTTGATTAAAAAATCTTTCCACTTGATTTAAATTATTTTCCCATTGACAGTGATCCTGATTACACAATATTCTTAGATATTTGTTTATCTCTTTAATGTATCTTTCTGTTGGATTTGATGACGGTTTCCTAATGCTAATAAAGTTCAACTTGATTTCCTGATTTTGACTAAACTTTGCTAATTTTTCACTCTCGAAATACGTTGCATGATCTAAAATTATTGTTTTTGGAGTTCCATATTTTTCCATGTACATTTTTAAAAACATTATCACAGTTTTTGCATTGGTTCTCTTAAATGGGTAAACTTTAACAAATTTTGTGAAAATGTCTGTGATAACAAATATATGTTTATTTCCTTGTATGCTCGTTATTAGATTGCTTATAAAATCTATAGCTACAATTTGTAATGGATTCTGTGCCACTATTGACTTTGCCAAATTTTTATTGTGGTAACTCTTCTCCTTTGCGAGTTGACATATAGTGCATATTTTACAAATATTCTTGGCAATTGATAAATCCTTTTTTGTAATATAGTTTTCTCTGAAAAGCATCCATAACTTTCTTGCTCCAACATGTCCATATTCTTCATGTAGATTTTTTAAAATTTCCTTCGCATAACCTTGTGTAATTACAAATACCTCTCTATCTTCTAAACATTTATACCATATTTCTTCTATATTAATAGCATTATTTTTATAATTTGATCCTAAATTTTGTTGATCTTGTCTAATTTTCTCCAATGAATATAATCCTTCCTCTTGTAGTATTTTATTGATACCTATTTTATACTTTCTCTGTTCAAATGTGGTCTCTGTCTCTCTACTCAAAGCATCTGCTATTATATTTTGTTTTCCAGGAATATATTTGATTTCAAAATCGTATTCTTGTAGTAATAGAGTCCAGCGATGTATTCTATTATTAGCATATCTGTTTTTCAACATAGCTGTCAAAGCTGAATGATCAGTTTCTATAATAAATTTAGCTCCTAATAAAAAGAATCTTAATTTCGTGATACAAAATACCACGCTAGCCATTTCCAGTTCCGTTACTGAATATTTTCTTTCATGTATTTTAGTAACCCTAGATATGAAACTGGTAGTTACTTCTCCTTTTTCCTGCTCTTGTATTAGTACTCCAGCAAAACGATCAGTTGATGCATCTGTTCTCAAAATAAATTGTTTATCATACTGTGGGTGATATACCTTGAGATTATTTGTAAAATCTTCTTTTAGTTCTCTAAATGCTTTTTCTCGTTTGTCATTCCACTGCTATTTTACACCTTTTCTTAATAGTTCAATTAATGGTATTTCTTTTCTACTTAGATCCGGTATCAATCGTTTGAAATAGTTTAAAATTCCTAGAAACCCTCTCAAAGTTTTTAAATTAGTTGGTTGTTTATATTCTAAAATTGTTTTAATTCGATCAGGATCCATAGAAACTTCTTTAGTATTCAAAACATAGCCCAAATAATGTATCTCTTCTTGATAAAATTTACATTTTTCTATGTTTAATTTCAATCCAGCATTTTCTAGTTCATTGAAAATAGTATTTAAATGTTCTTTATGTTTTTCTTCATTTTCCGAATATATAAGGATATCATCTATATAATGAAGTATAAAATTTTCATATTTGTTTAAAATGGTATGGAGGGTTCTTACTAAAGCTGCACAGGAGCTCTGTAATCCAAAAGGTACCACACAGAATTGATATACTACTCCATCTATCAAAAACGCGGTATATTTTCGACTTTCTTTTTCTAATGGAATTAACCAAAAACTATGTTTCAGATCTAATTTTGAAAATATCTTTGCCTTGGTAATTCTACCAAATATACTATCTATATTCATGGGACTTTCGTATTGTTTCTTTGTGTAGCTATTAATATTTCTTGCATCTAAACATATTCTTATTTCTCCAGATTTTTTTCGTACACAAGTAACTGCATTAATATATGGTGAATTTGATCTTTCTATTATTTCATCTTTTAACATATTTTCTAATTCATGGTATACTTCATCCCACTACGCAAAACATCGACTTGACACCAATCATTCATTGACACCTAACACAGAACTAGAAGTGCTGCATATTTGTGAAGAGAAACAAGAACTGGATTTCCTTGAAGAACTGGAAATTAGAAGACATTTAAGAAACCCACAATATGAAGTTGTCAATGAACAGTTAAATCTAGGGAATTCTCCACTAATAAACTGTCTTCTTAAGTGATAATTGTAAAGATCAGCAGATATAGTTTTCCTGGTTTTCTATATCATTGCACAGTTATACTGATCTTAATTGGAAAAATGATATCAAGGATATCACCATAGGGCTAATAATATCTAAGCTTCAATATTTGTAATATCACATCTTCTTCTTTTTTCTATAAACATATATTAAGCCAATCACAAGTTAGGTTACTTCTTGGTCTAGCCAAAAATATAACTACTTAACATCAGGTAGGCATAAAATGAAATGTAACTTCTGTCATTCTGACGATGATATTGATTTATCGAAACAATTGTCAATTTTTTAGAATTTTCAATAACTTGTATTATATTGTGGAATTAACTAGAGACCTTGAGTTTCATTTAAAAACACTAATGTTTCACTATTATCAAACTCTCAAATAACTGTTAATTCAATTTAATAAAAGGTCCTTTAATTATTTTATGACATTCACTAATTTACTGTCACTAAAAATTTCAACCAAATGTCACTGATTAAATTGAAAATTTTATGAATGTAAAATGATAAGTTCAATGAGATTGGATACTGAATGAATACTACAGGTAGTTAGAATCAAAATTATATATTATACTATCAGATACGCAAAATTAACAAAATTGTTATTCCCAAAAATTATGATAAAAGAACAACAGTCGTAACCTCTACAAAAAACTTAAAATTAGAATACAACTATGCTAAAATTTAGCCTAATGAATTATTATCAAACGTTCAAATAATAATTTACACTTGACGTGTATCAATGTCAAATACCGAAACTTCTGCTCAAAATGGTCTATTCACTTGATGTTGTAAATGATATGTATCAATAAATTTGTTATATTTCAAATTTTTTTATATAGATGCATCTTTTAACTGTATTGAATTTAAGGCCTGATATTTCTCGAGAAATAAATTTAAAACTGGAGAGGACTCACCCAATGGATCAGGAAATCTCGTACTTATTCTAACGTATTTAGAATACTGCAACTTTCTAAATATATACGATTTAGAAAAACTGGAACCACATACACTTTTACGATACAATTCTTATCCGAATTATGTACGCACTGAATTTATTATATGGGTTATTTATCTGATTGTATGATATGCGATTTATGCAATCTACCAAAAAAAATTCGAGACAACTCTTATTCTGATGTTGTCTCTTCAAAGGATAAAAAGCTACTGACTAAATTTTTACAAAATAAATAATTCTCCTTTCTGTTGGTTACCGATTTTTCTTGTTTTTGAAAAATATTACTAATCTATAATTTTCAATAACCAAGTGAGATTTTGAAATTCTTTTATTACATTTGTAATCTTGCTAGCAGAGACCTCTATATTTTACAATTTCAAATATTTTCCCCAAATCCTATTATGTTCTATCTATCATTAGATATATTCTACTCAAATGTCATCGAGATTATGAAATGTCATGTTTGATATTTCTACTGAATCTTTCAAAATTTAGGAATTTACGTAGAGTACAGTGTGTATCGAGAGTATGACAACTAAAATTAAATAAATTTCCTTATGTTTTACTTATTCTTTAAATTTAAAATAGAGAATGTGTATTAAATCCCCCTAATAAAAGAATGATAAATCGATTATTGTATATCATTGTAATTTCATCTTTAAATTTTCCAAATATTATCCTATTATTTCAGTATACTAGTACTGTTCTGAAAATGATTATTAACTAATTAAAAAAAATTCTTTTAATCAAATTAATTATTGTTACTAATTTCATAAAACTCATTAACTATATTATATCTATCTTAAAATTTCACGTAACATAATATCATTTATTCCAAGTTATGCATAATATTTATACACCTGTTCTATATTAAAAACTCCTCTTTCATTACCGGTAGTGTGGTCTAGTAATTGATAACTATTTTGTGCTCCTTCATTGCCTACAACATAAGGTCCCTCAAATGGTAATACTAATTTCGCGCACCGATTCTCCAATCTTTTTGCAACTTGTAATGATCTTACTATTACCAATTCTCCTTTTTCAAAAACGGTCTTCTTTTTATTTTTTTGATTCATCCTTTTAATATATTTCTTAGCTTGTTTTTGTAATCTTTCATTTACCTTATTCATAACATCTTCCATTTCTGATTTTCGATTGACTATCCAATTTCTTTGGGGTATTATGCCTGTAAATAAATACTCTGGGTATTCATTTGTAATACCATGAGGTACTTGATTAAAAAATCTTTCCACTTGATTTAAATTATTTTCCCATTGACAGTGATCCTGATTACACAATATTCTTAGATATTTGTTTATCTCTTTAATGTATCTTTCTGTTGGATTTGATGACGGTTTCCTAATGCTAATAAAGTTCAACTTGATTTCCTGATTTTGACTAAACTTTGCTAATTTTTCACTTTCGAAATACGTTGCATGATCTAAAATTATTGTTTTTGGAGTTCCATATTTTTCCATGTACATTTTTAAAAACATTATCACAGTTTTTGCATTGGTTCTCTTAAATGGGTAAACTTTAACAAATTTTGTGAAAATGTCTGTGATAACAAATATATGTTTATTTCCTTGTATGCTCGTTATTAGATTGCTTATAAAATCTATAGCTACAATTTGTAATGGATTCTGTGCCACTATTGACTTTGCCAAATTTTTATTGTGGTAACTCTTCTCCTTTGCGAGTTGACATATAGTGCATATTTTACAAATATTCTTGGCAATTGATAAATCCTTTTTTGTAATATAGTTTTCTCTGAAAAGCATCCATAACTTTCTTGCTCCAACATGTCCATATTCTTCATGTAGATTTTTTAAAATTTCCTTCGCATAACCTTGTGTAATTACAAATACCTCTCTATCTTCTAAACATTTATACCATATTTCTTCTATATTAATAGCATTATTTTTATAATTTGATCCTAAATTTTGTTGATCTTGTCTAATTTTCTCCAATGAATATAATCCTTCCTCTTGTAGTATTTTATTGATACCTATTTTATACTTTCTCTGTTCAAATGTGGTCTCTGTCTCTCTACTCAAAGCATCTGCTATTATATTTTGTTTTCCAGGAATATATTTGATTTCAAAATCGTATTCTTGTAGTAATAGAGTCCAGCGATGTATTCTATTATTAGCATATCTGTTTTTCAACATAGCTGTCAAAGCTGAATGATCAGTTTCTATAATAAATTTAGCTCCTAATAAAAAGAATCTTAATTTCGTGATACAAAATACCACGCTAGCCATTTCCAGTTCCGTTACTGAATATTTTCTTTCATGTATTTTAGTAACCCTAGATATGAAACTGATAGTTACTTCTCCTTTTTCCTGCTCTTGTATTAGTACTCCAGCAAAACGATCAGTTGATGCATCTGTTCTCAAAATAAATTGTTTATCATACTGTGGGTGATATACCTTGAGATTATTTGTAAAATCTTCTTTTAGTTCTCTAAATGCTTTTTCTCGTTTGTCATTCCACTGCTATTTTACACCTTTTCTTAATAGTTCAATTAATGGTATTTCTTTTCTACTTAGATCCGGTATCAATCGTTTGAAATAGTTTAAAATTCCTAGAAACCCTCTCAAAGTTTTTAAATTAGTTGGTTGTTTATATTCTAAAATTGTTTTAATTCGATCAGGATCCATAGAAACTTCTTTAGTATTCAAAACATAGCCCAAATAATGTATCTCTTCTTGATAAAATTTACATTTTTCTATGTTTAATTTCAATCCAGCATTTTCTAGTTCATTGAAAATAGTATTTAAATGTTCTTTATGTTTTTCTTCATTTTCCGAATATATAAGGATATCATCTATATAATGAAGTATAAAATTTTCATATTTGTTTAAAATGGTATGGAGGGTTCTTACTAAAGCTGCACAGGAGCTCTGTAATCCAAAAGGTACCACACAGAATTGATATACTACTCCATCTATCAAAAACGCGGTATATTTTCGACTTTCTTTTTCTAATGGAATTAACCAAAAACTATGTTTCAGATCTAATTTTGAAAATATCTTTGCCTTGGTAATTCTACCAAATATACTATCTATATTCATGGGACTTTCGTATTGTTTCTTTGTGTAGCTATTAATATTTCTTGCATCTAAACATATTCTTATTTCTCCAGATTTTTTTCGTACACAAGTAACTGCATTAATATATGGTGAATTTGATCTTTCTATTATTTCATCTTTTAACATATTTTCTAATTCATGGTATACTTCATCCCACTACGCAAAACATCGACTTGACACCAATCATTCATTGACACCTAACACAGAACTAGAAGTGCTGCATATTTGTGAAGAGAAACAAGAACTGGATTTCCTTGAAGAACTGGAAATTAGAAGACATTTAAGAAACCCACAATATGAAGTTGTCAATGAACAGTTAAATCTAGGGAATTCTCCACTAATAAACTGTCTTCTTAAGTGATAATTGTAAAGATCAGCAGATATAGTTTTCCTGGTTTTCTATATCATTGCACAGTTATACTGATCTTAATTGGAAAAATGATATCAAGGATATCACCATAGGGCTAATAATATCTAAGCTTCAATATTTGTAATATCACATCTTCTTCTTTTTTCTATAAACATATATTAAGCCAATCACAAGTTAGGTTACTTCTTGGTCTAGCCAAAAATATAACTACTTAACATCAGGTAGGCATAAAATGAAATGTAACTTCTGTCATTCTGACGATGATATTGATTTATCGAAACAATTGTCAATTTTTTAGAATTTTCAATAACTTGTATTATATTGTGGAATTAACTAGAGACCTTGAGTTTCATTTAAAAACACTAATGTTTCACTATTATCAAACTCTCAAATAACTGTTAATTCAATTTAATAAAAGGTCCTTTAATTATTTTATGACATTCACTAATTTACTGTCACTAAAAATTTCAACCAAATGTCACTGATTAAATTGAAAATTTTATGAATGTAAAATGATAAGTTCAATGAGATTGGATACTGAATGAATACTACAGGTAGTTAGAATCAAAATTATATATTATACTATCAGATACGCAAAATTAACAAAATTGTTATTCCCAAAAATTATGATAAAAGAACAACAGTCGTAACCTCTACAAAAAACTTAAAATTAGAATACAACTATGCTAAAATTTAGCCTAATGAATTATTATCAAACGTTCAAATAATAATTTACACTTGACGTGTATCAATGTCAAATACCGAAACTTCTGCTCAAAATGGTCTATTCACTTGATGTTGTAAATGATATGTATCAATAAATTTGTTATATTTCAAATTTTTTTATATAGATGCATCTTTTAACTGTATTGAATTTAAGGCCTGATATTTCTCGAGAAATAAATTTAAAACTGGAGAGGACTCACCCAATGGATCAGGAAATCTCGTACTTATTCTAACGTATTTAGAATACTGCAACTTTCTAAATATATACGATTTAGAAAAACTGGAACCACATACACTTTTACGATACAATTCTTATCCGAATTATGTACGCACTGAATTTATTATATGGGTTATTTATCTGATTGTATGATATGCGATTTATGCAATCTACCAAAAAAAATTCGAGACAACTCTTATTCTGATGTTGTCTCTTCAAAGGATAAAAAGCTACTGACTAAATTTTTACAAAATAAATAATTCTCCTTTCTGTTGGTTACCGATTTTTCTTGTTTTTGAAAAATATTACTAATCTATAATTTTCAATAACCAAGTGAGATTTTGAAATTCTTTTATTACATTTGTAATCTTGCTAGCAGAGACCTCTATATTTTACAATTTCAAATATTTTCCCCAAATCCTATTATGTTCTATCTATCATTAGATATATTCTACTCAAATGTCATCGAGATTATGAAATGTCATGTTTGATATTTCTACTGAATCTTTCAAAATTTAGGAATTTACGTAGAGTACAGTGTGTATCGAGAGTATGACAACTAAAATTAAATAAATTTCCTTATGTTTTACTTATTCTTTAAATTTAAAATAGAGAATGTGTATTAAATCCCCCTAATAAAAGAATGATAAATCGATTATTGTATATCATTGTAATTTCATCTTTAAATTTTCCAAATATTATCCTATTATTTCAGTATACTAGTACTGTTCTGAAAATGATTATTAACTAATTAAAAAAAATTCTTTTAATCAAATTAATTATTGTTACTAATTTCATAAAACTCATTAACTATATTATATCTATCTTAAAATTTCACGTAACATAATATCATTTATTCCAAGTTATGCATAATATTTATACACCTGTTCTATATTAAAAACTCCTCTTTCATTACCGGTAGTGTGGTCTAGTAATTGATAACTATTTTGTGCTCCTTCATTGCCTACAACATAAGGTCCCTCAAATGGTAATACTAATTTCGCGCACCGATTCTCCAATCTTTTTGCAACTTGTAATGATCTTACTATTACCAATTCTCCTTTTTCAAAAACGGTCTTCTTTTTATTTTTTTGATTCATCCTTTTAATATATTTCTTAGCTTGTTTTTGTAATCTTTCATTTACCTTATTCATAACATCTTCCATTTCTGATTTTCGATTGACTATCCAATTTCTTTGGGGTATTATGCCTGTAAATAAATACTCTGGGTATTCATTTGTAATACCATGAGGTACTTGATTAAAAAATCTTTCCACTTGATTTAAATTATTTTCCCATTGACAGTGATCCTGATTACACAATATTCTTAGATATTTGTTTATCTCTTTAATGTATCTTTCTGTTGGATTTGATGACGGTTTCCTAATGCTAATAAAGTTCAACTTGATTTCCTGATTTTGACTAAACTTTGCTAATTTTTCACTTTCGAAATACGTTGCATGATCTAAAATTATTGTTTTTGGAGTTCCATATTTTTCCATGTACATTTTTAAAAACATTATCACAGTTTTTGCATTGGTTCTCTTAAATGGGTAAACTTTAACAAATTTTGTGAAAATGTCTGTGATAACAAATATATGTTTATTTCCTTGTATGCTCGTTATTAGATTGCTTATAAAATCTATAGCTACAATTTGTAATGGATTCTGTGCCACTATTGACTTTGCCAAATTTTTATTGTGGTAACTCTTCTCCTTTGCGAGTTGACATATAGTGCATATTTTACAAATATTCTTGGCAATTGATAAATCCTTTTTTGTAATATAGTTTTCTCTGAAAAGCATCCATAACTTTCTTGCTCCAACATGTCCATATTCTTCATGTAGATTTTTTAAAATTTCCTTCGCATAACCTTGTGTAATTACAAATACCTCTCTATCTTCTAAACATTTATACCATATTTCTTCTATATTAATAGCATTATTTTTATAATTTGATCCTAAATTTTGTTGATCTTGTCTAATTTTCTCCAATGAATATAATCCTTCCTCTTGTAGTATTTTATTGATACCTATTTTATACTTTCTCTGTTCAAATGTGGTCTCTGTCTCTCTACTCAAAGCATCTGCTATTATATTTTGTTTTCCAGGAATATATTTGATTTCAAAATCGTATTCTTGTAGTAATAGAGTCCAGCGATGTATTCTATTATTAGCATATCTGTTTTTCAACATAGCTGTCAAAGCTGAATGATCAGTTTCTATAATAAATTTAGCTCCTAATAAAAAGAATCTTAATTTCGTGATACAAAATACCACGCTAGCCATTTCCAGTTCCGTTACTGAATATTTTCTTTCATGTATTTTAGTAACCCTAGATATGAAACTGATAGTTACTTCTCCTTTTTCCTGCTCTTGTATTAGTACTCCAGCAAAACGATCAGTTGATGCATCTGTTCTCAAAATAAATTGTTTATCATACTGTGGGTGATATACCTTGAGATTATTTGTAAAATCTTCTTTTAGTTCTCTAAATGCTTTTTCTCGTTTGTCATTCCACTGCTATTTTACACCTTTTCTTAATAGTTCAATTAATGGTATTTCTTTTCTACTTAGATCCGGTATCAATCGTTTGAAATAGTTTAAAATTCCTAGAAACCCTCTCAAAGTTTTTAAATTAGTTGGTTGTTTATATTCTAAAATTGTTTTAATTCGATCAGGATCCATAGAAACTTCTTTAGTATTCAAAACATAGCCCAAATAATGTATCTCTTCTTGATAAAATTTACATTTTTCTATGTTTAATTTCAATCCAGCATTTTCTAGTTCATTGAAAATAGTATTTAAATGTTCTTTATGTTTTTCTTCATTTTCCGAATATATAAGGATATCATCTATATAATGAAGTATAAAATTTTCATATTTGTTTAAAATGGTATGGAGGGTTCTTACTAAAGCTGCACAGGAGCTCTGTAATCCAAAAGGTACCACACAGAATTGATATACTACTCCATCTATCAAAAACGCGGTATATTTTCGACTTTCTTTTTCTAATGGAATTAACCAAAAACTATGTTTCAGATCTAATTTTGAAAATATCTTTGCCTTGGTAATTCTACCAAATATACTATCTATATTCATGGGACTTTCGTATTGTTTCTTTGTGTAGCTATTAATATTTCTTGCATCTAAACATATTCTTATTTCTCCAGATTTTTTTCGTACACAAGTAACTGCATTAATATATGGTGAATTTGATCTTTCTATTATTTCATCTTTTAACATATTTTCTAATTCATGGTATACTTCATCCCACTACGCAAAACATCGACTTGACACCAATCATTCATTGACACCTAACACAGAACTAGAAGTGCTGCATATTTGTGAAGAGAAACAAGAACTGGATTTCCTTGAAGAACTGGAAATTAGAAGACATTTAAGAAACCCACAATATGAAGTTGTCAATGAACAGTTAAATCTAGGGAATTCTCCACTAATAAACTGTCTTCTTAAGTGATAATTGTAAAGATCAGCAGATATAGTTTTCCTGGTTTTCTATATCATTGCACAGTTATACTGATCTTAATTGGAAAAATGATATCAAGGATATCACCATAGGGCTAATAATATCTAAGCTTCAATATTTGTAATATCACATCTTCTTCTTTTTTCTATAAACATATATTAAGCCAATCACAAGTTAGGTTACTTCTTGGTCTAGCCAAAAATATAACTACTTAACATCAGGTAGGCATAAAATGAAATGTAACTTCTGTCATTCTGACGATGATATTGATTTATCGAAACAATTGTCAATTTTTTAGAATTTTCAATAACTTGTATTATATTGTGGAATTAACTAGAGACCTTGAGTTTCATTTAAAAACACTAATGTTTCACTATTATCAAACTCTCAAATAACTGTTAATTCAATTTAATAAAAGGTCCTTTAATTATTTTATGACATTCACTAATTTACTGTCACTAAAAATTTCAACCAAATGTCACTGATTAAATTGAAAATTTTATGAATGTAAAATGATAAGTTCAATGAGATTGGATACTGAATGAATACTACAGGTAGTTAGAATCAAAATTATATATTATACTATCAGATACGCAAAATTAACAAAATTGTTATTCCCAAAAATTATGATAAAAGAACAACAGTCGTAACCTCTACAAAAAACTTAAAATTAGAATACAACTATGCTAAAATTTAGCCTAATGAATTATTATCAAACGTTCAAATAATAATTTACACTTGACGTGTATCAATGTCAAATACCGAAACTTCTGCTCAAAATGGTCTATTCACTTGATGTTGTAAATGATATGTATCAATAAATTTGTTATATTTCAAAATTCTTTATATAGATGCATCTTTTAACTGTATTGAATTTAAGGCCTGATATTTCTCGAGAAATAAATTTAAAACTGGAGAGGACTCACCCAATGGATCAGGAAATCTCGTACTTATTCTAACGTATTTAGAATACTGCAACTTTCTAAATATATACGATTTAGAAAAACTGGAACCACATACACTTTTACGATACAATTCTTATCCGAATTATGTACGCACTGAATTTATTATATGGGTTATTTATCTGATTGTATGATATGCAATTTATGCAATCTACCAAAAAAAATTCGAGACAACTCTTATTCTGATGTTGTCTCTTCAAAGGATAAAAAGCTACTGACTAAATTTTTACAAAATAAATAATTCTCCTTTCTGTTGGTTACCGATTTTTCTTGTTTTTGAAAAAAATTACTAATCTATAATTTTCAATAACCAAGTGAGATTTTGAAATTCTTTTATTACATTTGTAATCTTGCTAGCAGAGACCTCTATATTTTACAATTTCAAATATTTTCTCCAAATCCTATTATGTTCTATCTATCATTAGATATATTCTACTCAAATGTCATCGAGATTATGAAATGTCGTGTTTGATATTTCTACTGAATCTTTCAAAATTTAGGAATTTACGTAGAGTACAGTGTGTATCGAGAGTATGACAACTAAAATTAAATAAATTTCCTTATGTTTTACTTATTCTTTAAATTTCAAATAGAGGATGTGTATTAATATATATATATATATATATATATATATATATATATATATATATATTATATATATATATATATATATATATATATGTAATATGTTAGATGATACGGGAGTAAATAACACACAATTTGATTGATCTAAAAATAGAAAAGTTTAATGTTATTATAAAATTAAAACACTCAAATTAATTGAGATCAAATATTTACACATTATGAATTATAATCTACTAACCTAAAAATAGAAAAATCGACAATTAATGGTTTTTTACTTCCAATATTTTAGTAGGTCGACACTGTATTACTTTTATGAAGTTTGCTATTAGATTCTTCAAATAAATCACTTCACGAGCAGGTTTAAATTATGTATCGCCAATGTGCTATCTGTCACTGTCACCCTTCGTGTGCTACGTCATACTTGTTAGGCGGCGTTCATATACTTGTTTATTGGGCTACGTACACCATACAGTATACAAAGCTTACATATATATATAAATAGAGGATGTGTATTAATATATATATATATATATATGTGTGTGTGTGTGTGTGTGTGTGTGTGTGTGTGTGTGTGTTATAACGGAATTTGTAAGCACGATAGAGGGCGTATTTTTTGACGGTTCAAAACCAAACTCGCTATAAAAATCGGTTAGGCCAAATTCTTGGACAAGTTCGTTAATGAGCCTAATCGGCCGTGTAAAAACAAAATGGCAGCCTGTCAAAGTTGAAAAAAAATCGTATTTCCTTTGTTTTTCATTTGACGCAAAAAAGTTACTGAGCTTTTTCATAGACCTTAACACGTTCTACAACTTTTTTATTCAACATTTTTCTCTAAATCGTACATTAAAACATTTATTTAAGAAAATTCACAAATTTACCAGAATTTTTTTTTATTTTTTGTTTTGGATTTGATGCCAGAATGTTACTTTGGTCTTTTGTACATCTCAAAACATTCTATTGCTTTTGTATCTAATTTTTTGTTTTGGGTTTTATGCAAACATGTTACTGAAATAAGCCTGTCCAATTGGACCTGTGCCATTGGGATTTTTTAAATATGCTGCTGTTTTTATAACTTCGGGCCAATATCTTTTGTGAATTTTAGCTTTTCTCATTAAGCATCTACCTATGTCCATAGCAGATCTATTATACCTTTCCGCTACTCCATTTAATTCATGTACATAGGGTGGACATGGTAATAACTCTATTCCCTTTTGTCTAATGAAATTATAAATATTATTTGCCATTATCGCACTGTAATTTCTTTACTCTTTTATTAAATTTCTCTTCTACTAAATTAACAAATTCTATAAAACAATTTGCAGTTTCGGCTTTACTTTTAATGCAAAATATTCTCGTACATTTACGATAAACGTCAAAAAATATTTCTCTCCACCGTAGACAGTTGTGTTATGTGGACCGTTTAGATCAGTATGTATTAATTCTATAATTTCAGTATGTCTTAGCTCTATTATTTTGAAATGGTACATTAGCCATTTTGCTTTCAATACAATTTGAACATTTCATTTCTATGCTTTCTATCTTTTCTGGCAAACCTGCAGATAATTTATTATTTATTGACTTGTTTAAATATTGAAAACTCACATGACCAAGTGCCCTATGTCATTTCTCTTTATCAGTTAATTTTATTGATTCTACATACATTTCATCGTTACCAATTTTTGAAACAAAACTTTTTATAAAGTACAAATTGTCTATTTTGTCAGCAACAACTATTATTGATTGATTACAAATTTTTGCATTTTCATTTCTTGCAACTACTGTACAGTTTTTGGTTATTTTTGGAAAACTTCTTAATAAAACTAATAATGCTTATTATCAATATGTTTCTCATTATAATAGTTTTTGAAGCAGATTTTAACGGTACTAACTTTGGTTGCTTCAAACATTTTACCATCTGGCAGTTTTACATCAATGGAAATTTCTAAATATACATAATTTTAAAAACATGTATCGCTCTTTATTATATGATCTGTACATTCACTATCTAACAACCAATTAATTTCACTATTATTATCATATTCCCCTTCGCTACACCCCGTTACCTGATTTACTCCAGGATTATGTACCTGCGCTGTCCATGACAGCTACAGATCCTTCTTGATAAGTGCTTAACGACTTACCTGTGGGATGACCTCGACCTCTGTATCTGCTACGATCGTGATAGAATCTACCTCTGTTGTAACCTCTGTGTAATTCCTGCTGGTGTTGACTGGTTGGATAACTTCCTTGGTAGTTTTTCTGACAATGCCAACAGTCCTTCTTGAGATGGCTGGTCTTTCCACATATTTGAATTTTAACTTAGTGTGAATTCGTTTATAATATATTTGAGGAAGTTTGATCAAAATTAAATTTATTTATTCAATAAAAAATTTATTTCTGACAGTGACATTTGGTTGATTTTTAGCGACAGATAATTTCATTGAAATATAGTAAGTGTCATAAAGCAATTAAATAGCCTGTATAATCTAGAATCAACAGTTACATGATACTACTGGTTAGAAAATCAGGAACAAGAATTATAATTAATATTTAATTTGGACAAAACTTAAGATTATACATTTTTTTTTATTTTGATTGTGCATTGAACCCACCCTGAGATAAGAGTAATTAGAATATGTCTACATTAAATTTATCTTTCAATAAAATAAAAATTTTGATAGCCGTAAATTATTTGACAGTTAGTGACAGTGTCAACTTTAAAATATTTAACATACGGTAATCAAGCCCTATGAACAATATATGAAAAGGTGATGATTATCGGGTATGCGGTCAGTATAAGAATTAAAACTCTATATTCCCATTCTCAATATTTCGCCATTGTTTAATAGCTTCATCAGGAGACAAGATTTTAAGAGTCAAAAAAATTTGATGTACACCATGTCAAGCTAACAACCAGACTCAATATATATATATATATATATATATATATATATATATATATATATATATATTTATGTATAATTTATTTTTTCAATTTCTTGGGTGTTAGGTTGTGTAATTAATTAAAACAATTTATTGTTACTGACGTTTCGTTCCTGGGTTAGGAACTTTCTCAAAGTTTATTATTGACTGAATCAAGTTTCATTGTTTACAGTTTAAAATTAAAAAACACATATACAATAGATAAAAAACATTCATAAAACAGACATTTAAAACAAGTACCATCGATACAAATTCTACGACATTATACAGGGGGAGTATGGAAAGACTTCAGATATATTATTTTATTAAATTATGATAAATCTGACTTAAGTTTTTTACATCTTGCTTATCGTTGACTGTATTTTCTTCCTTTCGTATTTGCAAACAGAGTCTATAAAATATATAACAACCCATCAAAGAAATACTCTAAAAACAACGTGTCAAACAATAATAAATATGTAGCAATGCCATACCCAGGGCAGCTTTCTGAAAAACTCAGTCACATATTTTCTAAACATGGTATCTCTATATGTCACAAAGCTCAAAACACCCTATCACCATTATTCACTAAATTAAAAAGTAAAATAAAAACCACAAAAAAGTCAAACGTTATATATTCTATACCCTGCCTAAACTGTCCAAAAAAATACATAGGAATGACCACACAGACTTTAGAAGATAGATTAAATGGCCATAAATATACCAAAAATGCTTCCACGGCTCTCCACAAACACGAAAGCAATGAAAACCATGAGTTTGATTTTAATAACACTAAAATTCTAGCTCAAGATTCAAACTGCAAAAAATTAACAATTAAAGAAATAGTGCACATTAAAAAGGAAGAAAATACAGTCAACGATAAGCAAGATGTAAAAAACTTAAGTCAGATTTATCATAATTTAATAAAATAATATATCTGAAGTCTTTCCATACTCCCCCTGTATAATGTCGTAGAATTTGTAACGATGGTACTTGTTTTAAATGTCTGGTCTATGAATGTTTTTCACCTATTGTAAACGATGAAACTTGATTCAGTCAATAATAAACTTTGAGAAAGTTCCTAACCCAGGAACGAAACGTCAGTAACAATAAAATGATTTAATTAATTATACAACCTGACACCCAAGAAATTGAAAAAATTATTATATATATATAGATATATATATATATATATATATATATATTATAATTATTAATTTATAATATTTATTTATTTAAGAGTTTTGATATACAATATAGTCGTAGCCTTAATTTTGTTTGTATGTTTGACTCACCTTCGGCTTGCTCCTAAAGGAGTTTTATTACTTTTGCTTTATTCTAAATTTATGTTATATTCGGTGGCATGGAGACTCCTCCCTTTGAGTTCTGGACGCATAGACAAACTGTGATTTACACTTGAATTATTATAATTACCTCAAATATTTCATTCCTCGATCAAGATATTTACCTCTGTTTTTATATATTCAAATGTTATTGCAAAGAATGAATGAATTAAGTATATTTTTATACATGTATTATGAATGTTAAAATAAAAAAAATACCAACACTTTAGATAAATTATTTAATAAATTGTTGAGACCAAAATTCAAATGCTTTTTACATCAAAAAAACTCCTACACCGCTCCTGCATTCTCTCCAGTCATGCGCACTGAGAATTCTAAACGATTGAGTCGGCGCATAGGAGAAGCGGATGTTCACTTATAATTCCACGCGACATTATATATGTAATACACAGTCAATGTTAGTTGTGTTGTTTGTGATAATTTTAACGTTTATCACTTCATAAAAAATCATCAATACATAATTCAAAATTGAACAATACAACTACACATATATATATATATATATATATATATATATATATGGGTGAAGTGAACCATGAATAGTGAGAGGTAGAAATAGTTATACATGCAAACAGAAAGGAGAAATGGAAATTAAATGGTGATTTATATACAACATGAACAGTGATGATATGAAATAAATTTTAACACGTAAGTACTGTTGATAACTATAACTAAAAATGCATAAATATCCATGTATATTATCAGATATTCATGATATTGTAATGTTTATTGGCCTTTTTGATAAAATTTTCAATTTAAACGTTCAAATATTAATTCATTGTTCACTACTTTTATTTGGAATTCCAAATTAAAACTTAAAATTCACAGACCTTAGTATCCAATCTTCGGTCCCAGGTAATGCGGCTAAGCGTCTCTTTGTTCTTGGATGTTTTTCATTGAAAAATTCTTCCACGTTCCCCCACAGTAGAAGTGATATTAACTGTCCTATTTCATAACTTTTTTACTTTAAAATGTACTTTTATATTATTTTGTTACAATTTTGTTAGAGAAGATCTATATTGCAGCCTACCATTCTCCCAAAACCAAGCTTCACTGTCTTTTATTTTAAAAATCAACAACTTTTTCACTTCTCAAAAGCAAAGCCTGCTTTTATTGTTCTTTTTATTCAAGAGTTGTCATTTGTAATGTTTTTTTATGGAAAATGTAAGATGCTTTAATTAAACTATCCTGGAGGATAATAACACTTATATGGGGATTATATAAAATGTCTTTTACATGTATCACAATATCGCATTTTTTCATAATTCCCTTTTTATGGCGTTTTTATTTACAATTAATTACACAATTCCTACATCCTAAAATGATTATTTATACATATGTAATTGTTCAGTTTTCAATTTTGGAATTTTTACTAATGTTATCTGATATAAACTGTTATTTGTTTTCAAATTTGCCTTTTTGATCTTATATTCAATTGAGAACCAAATATTTTAAGTTGGCAAGAAAATCACTATATTTCATTACTTCCTGTTCCTAAATTTTTATTGATTTATCAGATTTCTTTGACATATAACATGGCTCTGTTCCGTGTGTCATCTATCATGAAGATTATTTCTTATTTCTTTTTTTTTAAGTTTTTAAATTTTAAACCTTTACTACCATCGTCTGTGAATATAACTAAACAATTAGTAAGTTGAATATTAATTTCTGTTATTTCAGGTTTCAAACAGAACTTCATTCTACTCAACCACACATTTACATGGCAGTGTTCAGAGTATTCTGAAACGTATTGACATTAACTTGACCTTGGATTAATTTTGAAGGTAAAATTTTATACTTATCTATAATGTTATCGTTAAGATTTTTATTCATTATCCTTTAAAGTCTTTTTATAATTGGTTTTCTCAATATTTGTTAATATATTTACTTATTTCATTTATTCTTTTATCTCAAATCTTAGTTTTTAACTAGGTAGTGTCTAGTAGTCCCCCCTACGTATTAATAATCATTCACATATGTGAATTATTTTTATATATTAGAGGACTAGTTCAATATATATATATATATATATATATATATATATATATATATATATATATATATATATATATATATATATATTATAATTATATTATTTATTTAGAATTCATTTATGTGTATTTAGACTTGTGCGTGTGTGTATATATAAACAAGGATTTAGTTTCGACTGACCAAGTTAAGGAGAGTGGACAAGAACTTTTCTAGAAATGATTGAAATTAATAAACATGATAACTGTATGAATAAAAGAAGTGACATTGACGACTTAAGTTCCATATATTCCTACATTTTAAAAATTTCAAATCAAAATTAAATTAACTCGCATTTGATTTCCCTTTTTTCTAGTTTCTTGGAAAAATTATTATTATAATATTTCTAATGTTTTTATCAATGACAGATAGTTTTAATATAAACTATTCCATAACTTGCACATTTTCCAAAACTTAATACTTTATATGCTTTGACGTCTAGATATTTAACCGTTTGTTTTTTTTATGAAATATTTCAACTTAATTGGTTCAAAGGATAATAGAAGATAATAGAAGTATCAACTTCACCTGAATTTACAGAAGGTAAAATAAGCAAGTTTTGATAAGCTTATCTGTAACTCTTAGAATTCCTTATAAAAGTTCAAAAGGGATAAACAATTCGAAAGGAATAAACAATCCTATACTTGTTTACTTCTGAAATATTTTAATAACTATAAAAAAGACCCAAGTTGAACTCAACTCTCTATTTAAAACATTTTAAAATCCATTCAAATTATTTCTTAAGAGACAAGTTCACTTTTCTTAGTCACGATAAAATTAGTAAAATTATACTTTTAAAACTGAAAATGTAGTTCAAAAAAATTTAAACCACAGTCTAGTTTCCGGACGTGATGTTGTTAGATATTTTTTATGTTATAATTGCTATAAAAAAATTTCACAAGTAGTATTACCTTTTTTAAAAAATGATTGAAATAAGCTATTGTAAATTTGGTTTTATCACGGATAGTGAATGAAAACATAAAATAATATTAATATACATTTGATGAAAAATATTTGCTTTAATTCCCCTCAATTTAAAATTGCACAATAATAATGTTAGTAACGCCACTGATCATTATTAACTCATGCGCTTTGAAAACATATTTGCCGGAAATAATGCTAGCGACTGCGCATGTGATTGTTCGCTCGAAACAATTCCAGCTGATGCAATGCTAGTTGTGAGATGTATCACTAACGGTCAACGACACATAAAAGCTATATATACAAGTTTAAAAACACACATAAAATGAAAAATATCAAAATATGGTACAAGAATATAACACAATACGAATTCAAATGTGAGAGATGAAAGTGGAAAATGGTAAGTGAAATTATTTTTTATATATAGATTAAAGTTCCTATTTAAATTATTTAGCAAAATTTTTTATTGCATTTGAAAATGCTTAAGCCTTTTAAATATAGTTTATCTGAGTTATTCAAAAAATGATTATTTCTTTATCAAACTTTTAGCTTTGGGACCCAAAGTAATATAAAAAACACTGACCTTCTGTCCTTTCTTCAATTTCGCTGCACTGATGCTGGGATTCTGGAGTCTCTACTACTTTTCATAATTTCTTTATTTAAAAAATACACCTTTTTGGCGTGAAAACTGTTGCACATTACTTTCACACTATTTCTTATTACTTTCTGACAAATATTTTACTTTAATGATTGATTTTACCATGAATTTATTAAAATTTTGCTAAGCCACCGACAAAGGATGTTCCCTGATTCTAAACCGACGCTCGACTCCCATTTGTTTTCTAAATCAACAACTTTTTTCACACAGGAAGTTCTAAGCCAACTTATTACTAATGTTCACAGAATAATTGCTTGTTTGGACATTTTCGATGGATTATTGTTAAATAGTTCCTTAGAAAGTCTTGGAGGATATTTTAAACACTACACATAGATTATTATTATCACAAATTTCTGATAATTTGTCCTTTCATCCTAATATCATCTCTTATTTAATTAATTTACCCCGTTTTAGAGGTTTCGTTGTATTTGTAAATAACACAAATTTTACAATCTAAAAACTGGAATATCGTATATGTAATTGTTTAGTTTTAAATCTTCTATCTTATCCTTCATTACTTCTTAATAAACTATTAATTGTTTCAAAGATGTCCTTCTTATATTTTACATTTTTTTAATAACTAACAAATTTATGTTGGCAACAAGTTCCCTTCTTTACGTCACTTCCTTTTGTTAAACTTTAAAAATCCAAGATTTGACTGACATAAAGTTTGGCTGCGTTCCATACGTCAAATAAATATTTATTTTCTTAAATGTTTATCCCTGGTTATGAATTTTAATGATAATATATAAATATTGAGGATCTGTTATTAATCGTGATACTAATCTTGTTTTATTTCAGATATTAAGCAATGATATGTTTCAAATTCTTTATACATTCATGCATCTATGTTCAGAATATTCTTATATGTGCAAAGTTACATGACCTTGGACCATATTTGTTAAGGTATGTCTTTAATTATTTAAACTATATTTTTTTTATTCTCCATCCTTGAGTTCGTCTAATCACATGATTTATATAATATTTAAGAATATAATAGCTTATTTCATCCATTCATTTAATATGTTTCCTAATTTATAATAAGGTTGTGTCTACTGATACAACATACATTACGTTAAATTAGTTTTCATACTTATTAGATTAGTTCAATATATATATATATATATATATATATATATATATATATATATATATATATATATAATATATATATATATATATATATATATATATATATATATATATATATATATAAATATATATATATATATATGCCTACCGTTGTTTAACGCCACGGCATCTGTCGTGTAATGATATTTACCGCGCCATTTGTGTACTTAGCGCGACGTCGCGCTAAATTTTTGATATTTATAGAGTTTTATCGCTACATTTCAACGTTGCCAGATAAATATTTTTTCTTATATACAGGGAATATTTATTTGTATTTTTCTCAGATATGTAAAAAAGTAAAAATTTTAAAATGATGTTTTTTTTGAACTATGAAGATTTTTAAACTACGTAGATGCTTAAACGGTCAGAAATCCTAAGAAAATTTAAACTTGAATAACTAAACAGGCCATAGTTATAAGTAAAATTTCTTACAGGTTCATTGAGAACTCCAAATTCCTTTTTTGATTGATGTAGTGAAGTTAACTGCAAAAGTTATAAGTATATATACAGTGAGCGTCAAGTAACGAATAAATGTGTTTTTGCGTTATTATTCCTTTTTATGAAAAATGCCAAAAATTGTCAATTTTTGTTGTTAAATTTAAACTTTTTTACGTAACTATTACTACCCTGAATTGAACTCCTTCGTAGGAATTTTTTTGATAGGGAAGGGTGGCTGGTGATATTTTGATTGATTGGAAATTTAATTATCAATCTGATGGTGTGATACGTAATTAAATTATTTTAGGCCTTGAAATTTAAAAAATTATATTTACAAACGAAAATTGCAGCATACGGTTATTTGGCTGATAGTTCAAAAAATATACGAGGAAATTGAAATCGCTATATTTGTAATTTTTGTTTGTTATATATATTTTTTTCAAATTTCAAGGCCTTAAAAATAAATTGATTTATTTATATACTTCGTCAAATAAATAATTAAATTTCCTTTCGATCGAAGTATCACAAGCCACTCCTCCCTATTAAAAAAATTGAGAAGATTGCTACCCCTACGAGGGAGTTCAAGTCAGGGTTGGAAAGTTTTAAATTAAAAACAAAAAATTGACCTGTTTCGGCTTTATTCATAAAAAGGAATGATAACGCCAAAAATGAATGTATTCGTTACTTATGCCGCTCACTGTATATGATTAAAATGGTTAACAGCGACTCCCTCTTTTAACACATCTAGAGGTACGAGACCCTTAGCGAGCGCTTATCACACAAATGGCGCTGTATCATTACATGACAGATTCCATGGCGTTAAACTACGGTATACATATATATTTTTTGTACGACTATTATAGAATTTCTGTATTCCGACGTAGTTTTTGACTATGGAATGGCTTCACTCTAACCCTAGTGGAATAATATTCATACTCGCCCTTGGTATGGAATGAATACTTGTGGCGCCCTCTAAATGTGACGGTTCATTTGACAGAAAAAGAAAATAGGCGTGTTCCGTTTTGTACACCAGCTGTACCAGGTAGAATAGAAGTAGTGCAGAAATATCCAAATGCATAAAAAGTCCTCTAAAGTGAACGTACAATGGCAAATATGGTAGTAGAGTATTAATTATTAGAGCCAGGAGTGTAGCATAAGTGTATTTTGTGGCACTTTTTGAGAATAAAATAGAAAACGCTATTTAGCAACAACTGTCAACTGTCAAAAACGTCTATTGTCGAAGTTGTCCAATCATCTATTTTCTAAATTAAAATTGATTAATACATCATAAAAAGTCAGTAAATAATTGTAATTAAATCATAGCTATTACATGGGTTCATTCATTTTTAGTGTTTGATACTGATAGCAGTAATTATTTCGCCACAACTACTCCAGAAATGAAGGAGTTAGCTATTTAATATATGTCGCTTGGTTTTTTATTTTATAGTCGTAGGAAACGTATAGTCTAAAACACGGGTGGAATTCAAAATTCTACACTCGTAGAATCGTTCATCTTTCTACTCGTGTGGCATTTAGTTTATTCCACCTTTGATATAGAATATATTATACTCAACCACAATAAGTTAACAAAATATTGATCGTGGATAAATGAAAAAGTACTGCTCGTTTACGCGTATTCACATTCGTTTATGTTTTTGCATTTGATCGAGTTTGTTTACCCTCATTCGTGTTTGTACGAGCTAACGTAAAAAAAATATGAACGAATGCAAACGAACACCAACAAACGTGATAGAACACGAATTAGCGCAAATGAGTGCAAATTAACATGAACGAGCATAAACGTGCACAAAAGTCAACAAACACAAACGAGCGCCAACGAACACGAGCAAATGCAAGCAAACACAAAATGGAAACAAACATGAGCGATCGCATACAAACATTACTTGAACGTACGGAAGGTAATACGACGAAAGTGACAGAATGAGACATACGATTGTGAGCAAACATGAACGAACATAAACAAAACGCGAACGATCGGAAACAAACACGAAAGGATGCTTAGAAAATAAATCAAGGAGTACCAAGCGAATGAGAATATAACAGTCATCAATTTCCGTATTTATAACATCGAAAGGTTTCGGATCATACAGTTGTTATTTTGAATCTACTAACTAAACATGAGATACTTTTGTTTGTATTGGTCAACGTTTGAGAATACAGTGTTTTCAAACTATAAGAATGATTACGTAAAATACTCTATCAAATATTTCACTGCGTTTTTTTATGAATAATTAAACAGTATTCGGATGCTGAACCTGAGCGTAGACCACCGCCGATTTCCTTTTGGACTCACTGGGACTATTGTCTAGTCTATTCCATAATTAAAATGAAAAACTGAAAGCAAAATTATAAACTGGGAACAAGAATTCTTTGGTGGAAAACCACCTTAAGCTGTTAGTAGCACCGTAGAAAACACGTGCTCATATAAATAATAACCACCAGACTAGTGGTATTTACAGCGACTAATATTGGCGGGAACTATTATGTAGTACGCCATTTACATAATTTGTTTAAAAATACAAAAACGAAAAAAATATTGTAATGGTCTACTAGAATAGAAAGAGACACAGTAATAACATGTTCACTTTTTATAAATTTCGCTAACATACTTCTGATCATTTCGAATTAGTATTGTTCTGCTTATTACCAAAGAAAGATGTATTATCTTGTAAAATTTGAAGACGGCATTTATTACATCTGTAATAAATCTCGGATTGTATTTAAGGACAATAGTGTAAGTGTCAAATATACAGGTGGTGGATGGTATCCAGCTACAATTATTGATTGTCATGGTAAGTAGTAATATATATTTTTGAAGATTTATACCGTTTGTCCATATCTCATTTAAAGATCAAAGCCAAACTGATAAATTAAAATGGAAGAGGTCAATCAGGTTGCAATTAAATTTTGTATTTACACTTTTTATATAAAATGAACATTATGCAGATGTTTTTTTAACATATTATCTCAACAAAGAAACAAATAAGGGTGATAATATTCTTATTACCTTATATCAATATTTAATCTGATCAATTTATTTTATTTTTTTGCATAAGAAAAGTTGGAACTGAAGAAAAAACATTCTAACTTAAAGAAACTAAAAATATATTAACGAAGTATTGGTGCCGGACTAGGTATCTATAGTATTCGAGCAGAACCGGAAGCTTTGAAAATACTAAAAGGGGAACTTTTCGTTTAGTTGAAAATATCATACTGCAGCTGCTTGACAAATCTAGCTTGCGACATAGTTTAAAGCTTACATAAGCAGTTATTTCACTCGTTATCGGCGCCTATGTTCCAATTTTTCCACTAGATAACCTGAAATTGTTTCCTACGCGCTTGTAGGAGGAGCTAACTGATACAATGATGATTTCAAATTTTATTAAATAGGAGGGATAAGATTGGAACAGTAAAATCGGCAGACTGATCTAACTGCTTCTGAAAGCAATAAACTGCTTGCGACTTGGAAATGCCTGGTAGATGGAGAGAGAGAATGGCCTAATGCGCATTCAAGGTCAAGCCGAAAACTGGATTAATCAAGTAGTACTTGCATTTTTTAATTTATATTTTCACTTATTTCATTTTTGTAAGTCGAAAAATTTTAATGGAACAGTTACTCCAGTGGATCGTTTACTGACCTTAAATTTTTTAATTACAAATTTTATTTTTCCAATTTTGTTAAAAGCTATAATTTTTGCTACAATTTGAGTACAATTACGTATACAGCCCAGAGATAGGTTGCACCAAACTTTTGAACTTATATAGTAAAAAGTAAACTGCTGAACTAAAAAAAAGCTTTAGTCTGCTTCATGCATATTTACGTAGTAGCAGTAATTTAGAGACAGAATGGTCTCTTTTAGTGCGCCATTAAACAATTTATATTTATAATTTGTAATAAAACATTGCGAAAGTGGAAAGCATTCGAAATTAAAATATAAAAAATACATAGATATACAGGGTTTTTCAGAAAAAGGTGGCCCTCCTATTAGGATAAATAGAATACTGTAAAATAAGTTGGGTTGGACCAGAAAAAAAATTTCGTAACAGCATCCGTTTTCAAGGTACAGGGTGTTGAGAAAATAATTCTTATACACATTTTTTACGATTATGTTGAAACTACTGGCGACATTTGAATGAAATTTTTTATGTTTTGGAAGCACTCTCTATGAGAGGCCGATATAAAAACAAATTTATGCGATTCATCAGCTTCCAAATCATATTTGTACAAAATTTCATTAAGATGTCGTCAGTAGTTTCAACATAGTCGTAAAAAATGTGTATAAGAATTATTTTTTCCACCTCCTGGATCTTGACAACGGATGCTATTACGAAATTTTTTCACTGGGCGAACCCAACTTATTTTGCAATATTCTACCGATCCTAGCAAGGGGGTCACCTTTTTTGAAACACCCTGTATACAGAGTGATTCATTATATACAGTCACCCACGACATTTCGGAAACCAAAAGATCTAGAATGATAATAAACAAATTTCAATATTATTAATTTTCAATTGTGCTCGTTGGAGACCGCTGTTGCTCAGGTGATTATTAAAAATTAGTGTTTTAAATTATAATTCATTTTAGTTTTTCAAAAGAAACTATTTGTTTCTCAATAATTTCACAATATATTGAAAAAATGATAAAAAATTGACAATCTTTTCAATATATTGTGGTATTATTTAGAAACAATTAGTTTCATTTAAAAAATTATATGAGTAGATTCTACAGAGTAATGCACGACGACGGCACCGTCTAGTTAGAAGGATTATGTTAAATTTCAGACATATTGCTATAAGCATATTAAAGATTAAGTAACTCGTTTTTTGTTAATAGAATTTTTTGGTAATAAAATGTATTTTTGTGTGTTTCAACTGTATTATTTACTTAGCGGTTCAAATGTCGAATGTACATATAACAAAAAAAATAATGCGTTGGGAAATGATTCTAAATGGACTAATTTGTAATTTCAGAAAAGTTTGGGGTAGAAATATTAGACCAAATTTGGAATTATAACATGTCATATTCAAGATGGCCGACATCCGTATTAACAGGAAATGGCCCAAATTTCCTATTTTCAAATGGGACACCCTGTATATTTTTGCTTATTTGAATTTTACGGGTCAAAATACATTCAATCCAACTGCCAAACGTCACTTTTATCTTTATTTAAAATTAAGATTTTAATATATGATCGTAAGGTGCTACAACCTGCTTCAAATTATTCAAGAATGCTCTGTGACTACCTGCAACATGTTCTCCCTTCAAAAAGTTGCTATTACAGCTTACTGATTCCTTATCAACTCAATTTTTTTCAGAATCTCAATAAAACCCTTTTTTTAAATGGTTCCATAGCGGGACAACCTGTACAATAACAAGAACTAGAAACTTCGAACAAAATGATGTGCATATTGCCTATCTTCTCTTCTAACTATACAATAACAAGAACTAGAAACTTCGAACAAAATGATGTGCATATTGCCTATCTTCTCTTCTAAATTGCTTTGCTAAACAATAAAAATTTAATTTTATCAAGTATTCTCCTAGTGGGACAACCTGTACATGTCGTGCCTAAGAGTACACACACATACTAACAAAATTATATTCATATAGCCTATCTTCTCTTTGATAAAGAATAACTAAGCTGTAAATGCAATGTTTGTAGGGAAAACGTGTTTCAGGTAGTCACAGAGCACTTTTGAATACTTTTCAGCAAGTTGCGAACCAAAATAAAAATTTTAAATTCATATAAAGATAGAAGCGACGTCTGGTAGTTGGGCTGTATGTATTTTGACCCGTAGAATCCAAATATATGAAAATATATAGTGTGTCTCATTTAAAAATCGAAAATTGGGGCCATTTCCTGTTAAACCGGAAGTTGACCATCCTGATTATTCACATGTCATAATTCCAAATTTTGTCTAATATTTCCACCCCAAATTTAAAAGCAATTAATTTGCCCGTTAAAAATATATAAGAGTGTCCCTATTGGCTGGGCCACCCGGTATAAGGTGTGTGGTTAACATTGCTATATTCGAAGGTCTATTTTGGAACACGATTAAAAAATGTTTACTATATCTGTTTCCATTTTCAAGTTATGAGGAGGAACCAAAGATGTATTAAAAGTTGTTAATAATGATGATTGTTTCTGGTACGAAACGTAGTAGAAACCTTAACTTATGCTTATGAATGTGTCTTTAAATGTTTGATCGACATTACTAATAAAAATACACATCATATTATTGATAGTGGCCTTTGGAAAACTACGTTGCGTGACAAGAATTGTTTAAGCTTTAAGGCATCTTATTGAAACTTTGCATTTCCATTTTTCGACATCTTTCGTAATAAACTTGCTAGGCGCTATCGACAAAATTTTGCATTTTTCGTTATCCATATATAACTTTATAACGGTAACAGAAAGGTAGTATTTTTAACTACTATAATGTGCTCAAAAATAGGCAACTTATTTCCTATTCAACATTTCGTCAAAATTTCTAAACTATTTGAGCTCATCAGAAAAAAAAATACAAAACCTATTTACTTATACTTTTACAATTCATTATTCTTAACAATGTAATTCAGAAAATATAGAGTAATCCGGACCTCTGCATTTTAGATCGAAATCCAAAAGGAATGCACAGAAAAGTTAAATTTATTTTATTTTAAAACAATATTGTTGAAATGAGTTTTCTTAGATTTAAAAATAAAGCAGATTCCTGAAATATCTGATTTTTTAGATAAAAAATCTCTGTTAGTGGAAACAAAGGCCAAACTATAAAAATGCAGCAAAAATGATAATCCTCAAGAAGTAGATGTGACTGTTTCTTGCGAAAACTCCGGAAAAGGAAATTTAAACGATAACTCAGAATTTATTAAGCCCACAAATGATAACACTATCAAAAAAATGAAAACAGTTGCAACAAAAATGGGGAGACGGGAAGACACTGAGTTAATATTGATTGCTACTTGTGAAAATCCCGATATTGAAAATATTGACGAAAATTTACAATTTGTTGAAGCAACCTATGATGATTCTGTGACTAAAACTAAATCAGTTGCAACAGAAATGGAGATACAGGAAGACTCTGAGTTATTATTCACTGCTACTTGCGAAAACCCCGATGTTTGCGTAAATTCAGAATATGTTGAAGCAACCTGTGATCATAGTATGATTGAAACTAAACCGGTTTCAACAGAAAAGGGGTATATTGAACTGAGAGATACTGAGCCAAGAGTAATTGCTACTTATGATAAACCCGATATTGTAAATTTAAACGGAAATTCAGACTTTTTTGAAGCTAGTGCCTTACTAAATTTTGATGAAAACCAACACATTTTTTCAGAAAATTTAAGAAACAGTATAGATAAAGAAGGTATTTATATTTTTCATGTTATTAGAACCTTTAAATATCGATGTCACGGAACCTCTTGCGTCGACAATTTTTATCAATACAACATTGCAAAATTTTATTATTTAATTTCATATTATAGACGGTCCAACGCGGAACATTTCAAAATCCTTAGTTAAATGAAACTAATTTGTAGTTTGGTTATTTCTCAAAATCAGTCTTGAATCATTACCTCTTGAGGAAAAAATAGTTATCCAATAATTTTTTTTCTTTGTATATCCAACTAAATTGAACTCACGTGCAGTTTGGCTGTCGATTTTTTTTGTTAAGACTGATGGTTGGTATGGGTAAACACTTCTTAATTTGCAGATCTTTAAAAGGAGCCTTACGTTTATTCCTCTTTAGTGGTAGAATATTTCTGTAAACGTTTAGCTCGTTCCTTCATTAACTTTTTCGACTTGATCATGAATAAAGATAAATTTTAAAACATATATTTCAAATGTAACAATGAAAAAAAAAACAATTTTCAGAAATCACAAAAAAATGTTTGCTCTTGAAATATTCGATTTGTAAAATTTGCAACCAACTGTTAAAATTAATAAAAATTCTCGGTATGACGTGTCACTTTTGAATATGTGCGCTATGCGTTTATGATTTCCTTCATTTGAATATACTATATATAATAATGTGCAACACAATGTAATAGAAATAATTTTTAGGCGAAGACGAACAGAAGTTTTCTAAAAAATCAGGGCATAAACAGCATTCATGTCTGTACTGTAAAAAAGTACTCTACCAGTTACCAAGACATTGGTTTCAAATTCATTTTAGAGAGCCTGAAGTAAGAGAAATTATGTCGATCAATAGTAAGAATCCAGAGAGAAAAATGAAAATTGATAAATTAAGAAAAAAAGGGGATTATAAATTTAACCAGGAGACAGACGGTAGTAAAAATATTGTTTTGAGAAGGGGTATATCAGATAGTAAACATTATAGACCTTGTCCCTCATGTTTGGGATATTTTAGGAAAGACAATTTGCGACATCATCGAAAACGATGCTCGCCAAAAAAAGGTGATAGGGCTCTCCAGGGCAATTCCATTAAATTAACCAATTATATTCATAGTCGGGCTTCAGATATGTTAAGAAATGAAGTGGCCTCACATATGTTTAAAGATGAAATCAGCAAACATTTCCTTTTTGATGAAATTATTATAGTTTATGGAAATTTCTTATGTATTAAATACACAGAATCTCATTTGAAAACGCATATACGTGCCCAATTACGTTTGTTAGGGAGGTTTATGCAACAGTGTAAATTATTAGATCCGAAAATAAAATGTTGCAAGGACTTAATGCATCCAGCCTGTATCGATACTATTAGAATGGCAATTGATGCGGTTGCAGAGTTCACTGCTGAATCCGGCGTTTATAAACATCCTACGAATGCTAGGACTTTGAGCACAGAATTCAAAAAAATATTGGAAGTAGTTTTATCAGAAAGCGATAAAAATGTAGACGAACAATTAAGAAAATTAACAAAAGCCTTGACACGTCGATATAACTTAGAATTAGCACCATATTTAAATCGAATCTGCAAACTCAGTGAAAACAGATACAAAAGATTAAAACCAATCAACAACTTACCAGAAAATAAACAGATTGAAGAATACTTAAATTATTTAACATATAAATCAATTGATCTTCTAAATAAATTAAAAACTGGCTATAATTTTAATAACTGGAATAAATTGTGCGAATGCCTTCTGGTAGCCTTGGCTGTATTCAACAGAAAACGACCGGGTGAAACCCAGCGAATTGAATTAGAAGACTTCTATAAAAAAGAGTGTGTTAGCCAACAGGATTTGATAAATCTGAGCGAAGAAGAAAAGATTCAAGCTGACAAATACATTCGAGTAACTTTTAGAGGCAAACTTGGCAAAAATACTGCTTTACTGATTGATAAGCAGAGATTTATTCCAAGTTTAGAGATGATAATTAAATATAGATCAAGAGCTGGCGTTCATCCGGATAATCCATTTTTATTTGGTCTTCCATCAAAAGATAAAAATCTCACTTACTGCACCTATAGATGCCATCGCCAGTTTTTAGAAGAAAGTGGTATGAACTCATCGTCTTTAACATTTACCAATTTGAGAAAACATTTCGCTACCCAAGTTGCAAAAGAGGGTACTTCACATCAAGAAGAATTAAGAGTCTCAAATTATATGTCTCATAAATATAGTCTTCACAAAACAGTGTATGATCAAAGTACACCATTAGTAGATATTACAACAGTATCACAACATCTTGAAAGAAGTGCCAAGAGTGGAATAAAAGAAAAACATACAATTAAAAGAGGAATTGAAGATGTAAATGCCCTAAACTTGAAGAAAACGCTAGAAACGGATAGTGACTCAGATGAAGAACATGAACTCAAAAATAATGAACCTGATGGAATTGATCCTGATTCAGATTTGACGATGTCTTATTCAGGTAGATTTTTATTTTACATAATATAACAAGTGCATGCTTAAAAAAAACATGTATAAATGAAGAAATCTTGAAATCAATTAAAGTTAAATTGACATTCTTCTACATACCCCACTTCAGGCATATCCCAACTAATACAACCTTTTTTGATCAGATACCAAAAAAAACAGTCGCGTCAACGCTACTCTATGAATGTTATTTTTTTTTCTCCCTTCCTACCCTGTCTATTATGTTTGAAAATCATCTTTTTTTTCAAAGTATAGATTACTACAAAAATTCTTGTTTTCTAGGAAAATTTAAAAGACGAAAACTATGGTCGTCAAAGGAAAAACATGTAACAAGAAGTTATTTTGGTAGGGAACTTAAAAATGATGGTTACATCAGTCCAAACAAAATTCGTAAGTTAAAGAATATTCATTCCGAGATATTACAGCATAGAAGTATTCCAATGATCAAGCAATGGCTAGAAGGAGAAAGACAAAAGACAAAAACAAGAGCTGACGGCATTGAAGGTACAATATTTCAGTATAATCCTATTAGAAGTATAAGTAATAAAATATTATTTTCAGCGACACGTTTAAAGTACTCCACTCCAGAGAAGGAGTTACTTGAGAAAAGTTTAGAACATCACTCACTTAATGGAAGTGAACCTTCCATAGAAGAATTGGAAAATTTGATCAAAGAGAATAATATTATCAAAAGAAGAAGTACCGATTCCCTTTTGAGAAAATTTAGATACATGCAAGCTTCTAAAATTCTATCATAATGTAGTCTATTTCGATATAAATTTTGTATAAAAACTTTTTGGTATTTCCAATTTAATTTACAATAGTAGAACATTTTTTAGAAATATTTATTATACATTTATATGGGAAGATTTTGAGTTTTATTTATAGTTATAACAACTTTCCTCTATTAGATAAAATGGATAGTAGTATATATTTAACAACGGGTTTTTTTTTACGAATTGTTCACAATGACTTTGCCTTTAATTAAATTAAAATTAAATTTAGTCTCCGTTTTAAATATGTTTTTTTTTAATTACTGATTTCAATACAGAAATCACATTTCATGATAATTGTCAATAATTTGTCAATAAATAAATAAAGAGGCGGTTATTTTTCACTTAATATATCGAAGAAAGAGAGATATGAACCCTACAAAATAATTTGCTCTACGTGTTGAATGGCCAACGATTCAAATTTTGTACTTTCGTGACGTAGTCGCGGGCTTGACTCTTATTGGTTAGTCGGAGTAGGCAACCGTATAGTCTAAGAACCGTGATACTGACGGGCACAAAAAACAAATCATTCATAGTTTTTAAAACACGTGCAACATATTTTATAAGGTGATCTGAATGTTTTGGTTAATAAATAATATTGACTCATTTCACTGCTTTGTTTTATTACAAAGTTAATGAGTTTTGGTTATGGTAGATTCAAGCCAAAACAAAATATAATTTTAGAGAAAAATTTTTACCCGTTGTTTAAGCCAATCAGATGCCTTGCTTTTGACAGGTTGCCATAACGACAACCTAAATTTCTCGAAAAATGTTTCAGTCACGTGACGAGCTGCAAAATTAATAAGTGATAATTTCCCTGGCTTGACGGCTGTCACGTGTAGATGCCAGAATAACATAAGTGTAGATTATTTTTTACAAATATTTATTTCCAGATTAAACATAAGTACATGCTATTTATTATTGACAAGTGTTGTTGAAGTTCATTTTCCGCTTTTTTATTTTCGTCAAAGGGCTGTGAGTTTTCGTCACAAAATTTCTATATTTCATAGAATAAACGTAATATTTCGATATGATTTTGTTCTTCTCAACACTGGATTTTTGGTTGAAACATGGTATAATTTCACGAAGAATATTGCTTATATCTTTGAATAGATCTTCTTGTTCCGGATTTAAGCCAGAATTGTTCACCAAAAACGTTAAATATTTTATATTTTTTGAAAAATTTGAATCTAATATGGCGAATTATGTGAAACGTCATTCGACCAAAGCTGCAGTAACTTCCCAAAATTTATGTTACCGCGTAAAATTGTCATTGATTTTGCATGGGTCAATATTAATTTTCCTTTCTCTCTAGCAGTATAATAAAATAATAATAATAAAAGAAACGGTTCTGCGAGTGTAGAATTTTGAATTCCACTCGTGTTATGGACTATACTTTTTCTGCGACTATCAAATAGAAACAAAAAAAAATCATTACTGCTGTCAGTATAAAATACTAAAAAGGAATGAAGCGATGTAATAACTATTATTTAGATAAAATTATATAAATTTACTTACTTTTTATGAAGTATTAATCAATTTTATTTTAATAAAATAGATAATTAAACAATTTTGCCAATCCACATTTTTGACAGTTGACAATTGTTGTTATTCTGTTTTCTCAAAAGCGCCACAAAATACACGTATGCTGCACTTCTGGCTCTAACAATTAATACTCAATGACCATATTAGTCATTTTACGTTCAGTTTAGAGGATTTTTTCTGCATTTCGATATTTCTGCAGTACTTCTACTCTACGAAGTGCAGCTGATGTAGCCTATTTTCTGTTTTTGTCAAATTATCCGTGACATTGAGAGGGCGCCACATACCAAGGGCGAGAATGAATATTCTTGCTCAAGGGCTATTCTATATTAAAAAACCACTTCGGAAGATAGAAATTCCATAATAGTTGTAGAAAAAATTATTCATAGTATGATGAAATGTATTTATTTAAGATTGATTCCTACTTTTTCTAATAGGGCAGAGGGAAATTAAAAAACATTGAAACTATTCAAAATACAATCCGCTAGCTTGAATTATTCTCCGTACATTTTTTCTTGGTTGCGAATTTCAGGGATTCTCTTTTTGAGTAGGTCAGTGTATTTAATAAATGCTCAAAAAAGTATAATTAAACAAAGAGAAAAAAATAACAAAGTATGTAAATAGAAAAAAATTTTAATTCCTTGAAATGGGTGCAATTTCTTTTAAAGACTGCTTCATTCTCATCTTCTGCATTAAAGTGCTCATCCTCATCTTCTTCCTTTAAAGGTATATATTCATCCCATAGATCGTCATTAGTATAGCAGAATTTGTGAAGGATGCCACATACGGATATAATGTTTATACCTCTTTCCACACTATCTACATTAATATTCTAACCACATGTTCAACCACAATCCTTGTTTGGCTAAGCTTCATATTGAGTCTTGGTTTTTGTGCACCAATTTGTAGAGTTCTTCAGTAGGTTGTCAATTGGTTCATGGCCTCCAACAAACTGTCTTTCAATTTATTCTCTAATTAAATTTGATGAGCTGTTAAAAGTGTACCGATTCATTCTGAATGATTGAGAGAAAGCATACTTATCGTATCTCTCAATTCAATTTTCAACAAATTGAGGAAGTCTCGTATGTTCTTCTGTATAAGTTGAGATTAATAATGAGTAAGTCTAAATTTAAATTGCTCTCGATAAATCGTTGAAGTAATAAAATATTTTGTACACATTCCTCTTGTTGACCATTAATAAATTATAGAACGGCTTCCATGATTATTTTCTGTTCACATATAAAATTTAAAAATTATTTTTAGGAACGCGTTCCAAAACTTGCAAAACAGTTGGGGTGAGAAAATAATATATTCACATATATCGGGTGACAGGTATGGCTTTTGGAATCATATATATATACTTAATACTCCTATATTGCTAGCGACCGTATGTGGAAGTATCAGACCGTAAGTGAGACAAAAAATTACTGTTTCTAGTATTTCTACCTCTGTCGCGGAACTCGACTCGTTATGCGCAAGCGTCACGATTCTCAACTCGTGTGGTGTGGAAAGCCACCTGCCCTCGAAATTTAAAGTTCAGTTAGGGTAAATGAAATATATTGTTATGATTAATAATTCTTCTTACTTAACTTTTAAAAAAAATCATATTAGGATTAATATTTTATCAAAATCAATTCGCTAAAAAACAATTGTACCGGGTGGCCAACTAAGAACGGCCGTCGACCATATCTCAGGAGTGGATTATAGCACAGGTTCGGGAAAAAAATTTATAACAAAAGTGGCCTCGAGAAGCGCCTGGAAATTATTTTCAGAATTGTAGGTCCACCGCTAGAGGGCGCATTTGACGGTTAAAATTTTGAAATGCAATTTTTTCCAAAATTTACTGAATTAAGGAGCATATTAAATATCATAATCAAATTCTTCGACAAATTCTGCTTATTTTTAATATAACAAGTTTAAGTCTATCTCTTCAAATAAGGGGTGAGGGAGAGTAAGAACCTTGTTACGAAAAAAACGCCTGTGATTCCGGTTCTGCTTGACCGATTTTAATAAACTTGATGTTGTTTGAAAGAGCTTTTGTTGAACAATCGAAAATTTGTAAATATGAAGCAATCTGATTACTAACATAAATGCTAGAGGGCGATGTTTTTTTTAAATATTGTGTTTTCACGTAACAGTTTTAAATGGAATCCTACAAATTAAAGTAGAGGTCTTTAAAAAGTAGACTAAATTAGTAATAAAACAGTGCAAACCGCAAGGCGATATCTCTTTTCTATCCTGAGATATCGTAAGAAACAGGTAAATGGCGGGAATTGTTCTTCCAACGTCTAGTAGACTGGTTCGCGTTAACAGAAATTATTAAATTTAGCCTGAATGAAAAGATCTTACATTGGTCTGCAGTAATTTAAACTGTTATCATACTAATGTTATGGTTGCCACTAGATTACCTAAATGTAATGCTGTGGCAACTAACAATGGGAACGAATTTTAAATAATGTGATAAATCGAACAATTGAAAGCTCTAATAAGTTACTACGTAATAAGTGCCGCCCTAGATGTTTGGAATGTCGTCCATCATTTTCAATGCATGAAATCAATCGCTGACGGGTACAGAAAACAGCAGCTTCAATTTCTGCCCTTGAAATACTTGGTATTGTCTGTCTTATCTTTTCAACCATGTCAGCTCTTGTTGCCTGTCTATCGGCATAAACGAGATCTTTTACTAGCCCCCACAAATAGAAATCTAAACAAGTTTTCTAAAAGAAGTGGCAATTCGTTCCTTAAAACATCTAAATATCTTTCTCCGTTAACAGTCTCATTAAAAAAAGGCTCAATTATTTCTCCACCTAGAATCTCACACCACACACTTACAGACCAACGACCCTGATGTTGGATCTGATTTACACTACCATCATTATGAAACGTAGCCTCATCTGTCCACAAAATGGTGAACGTATTTCAGGATCGTCGTGTATCATATGTGAGACACAGCTGCAAAAATCCAACCTGGTATCGAAATCATTAGCATTCAAACTTTGGTGTAGGACCATGTGATATGGGTGCAATCTAAAATAGTATAATCATATCAATAAGACACATTGAAGGCCTTATTCGTTGTTATATAGTAAACGAAAAATGACTTTAAATACATTAACACTTGTAATTTTATTACGAATTTTTTTTGCCAGGCCTCTCATTATTTTTATTATTGGTACATTTTTACTTTAGTTTGCCTCACTTAATTATCATGTTGTTAGTTAAAAATATACTCACACAGCATAAGATAATTTCATTAAATAATTTGGTGTTTTATTGAAACTGGACATAAAATGGCGGCAAATACATTAGTCATGTTTTCACAAGTTAACTTTGATTTAATGATATTTTCGGTATGATAAGAATGAGAAACATATAAGTAGTTGCCTACTGGACAAACGCAAAATATTCCAACATTTTTTTCATCCTAACACCGAATAAGACATGTATTAATAAATAAGTAGTCACCTGTGTTCTCCTAAAATTTTTTGAACGGTGGTTCGACATATACCTAGGTCTCTAGATATGGCTCTGGTGCTTGAATGAGGGTTAACATTGATATAAGCTAAAACATCAATGACATTTTCTTCTGTTCTACCTCTGCGTTGTCTTCGGTACACAGGAAGATTCACACTTCCAGTAGTACGCACACGGTGTGCGAGTCGGCGAAAAACTCTTCTGCTGTGATGCCGTCTGTTTGGGTACTGCAGTGTATACACTCGAGCAGCAACGGTTGCATTTCTCATACAATCAAAATAAACTGCCAACATATCAAAAGCTTCTTCATTTGTAAGAATCATTTTATTGCGAAATGATAAAGAAAGTCTATTAACTGCAACACGATTAATAATTTTTGACATATGCGTCAAAATCATAGCTTGCTTGTTTTCAAATGGGAATCTATTTTAGATCTTACATGGCCATCTTTACAAACTTTGTTGGCATCAGTAAGGGCGCGTTGTATCAAATACCTAAACTCGGTTTAATAATAATTCATGTTTAGACTGTGACAGATTGATGTATTTATAATCAATCAATTACATCCGTCTAAACATCAGTTATCATTAAATCGATTTTAGGTGTTTCATTCAACGCGATCTAAATCGTAATTCATATTTTAAACTGTATTTATTGTGGCTGGGCAAATAGTGGTTTATATTGATATTTTATACTTTTGATTTTTTAACACATCGCTTGAAAACAAATATAACATTCTAATATAATTGAAAAAATGTAGCACAACTTACTTCACCAGCCTTCTACACGTTGGAAGATCAATTCTCGCCATTTACCTGTTTCTTACGATATCTCAGGACAGAAAAGAGATATCGCCTTGCGGTTTGCACTGTTTTATTACTAATTTAATCTACTTTCCAAAGACCTACTTCAATTTGTACGCTTCCGTTTAAAATTATTACGAGAAAACACAATATTTAAAAAAAATTAAAACCGCGCCCTCTAGCATTTATGTTATTAATCAGATTGCTTCATATTTACAAATTATCGATTGTTCAACAAAACTCTTTCAAACAACATCAAGTTTATTAAAACCGGCACGCAGAACCGGAATCACAGGCTTTTTTTCGTAACAAGGTTCTTACTCTCCCCCGCCTCTTATTTGAAGAGATAGACTTAAACTTGTCATATTAAAAATATGCAGAATTTGTCGAGGAATCTGATCATATTTAATATGCTCCTTAATTTAGAAAAATTTGCATTTCAAAATTTAATCTTTCAAATGCGCCCTCAAGTGTTGGACCTACAATTCTGAAAATAATTTCCAGGCGTTTGTCGAGGCCAGTTTTGTTATACATTTTTTTTTCCCGAACCTGTGTTATAATCCACTTCTGGCCGTTCTTAGTTGTCTTAGTACATGAAAGGAAAATTAAGAATATACTTTTCAAATACTTAATTCATTAAAAAACGAATATTCAACAACGTCAGGTCAAGATTGTCAAGTGTACGGGTGTAACCTATAATAATATTTGTGTAAATTTTATGTGTAAAATTTTGAGATTCAAATGTGGATCAAGTCAAGAGGGACGCAGAGCGATAAAAATACCTGGGCTCTCAAAATCAAATTAGACATAAAATAATAGTGTTCATGAATTGAATGATGTTTAGGTTTTTTGCGATCCCTGATAACCGCTTATCATTTTATCCGCATTCCATTTAATATTCATTGTAATTTCTCTCAAATTAAAAACATAATAATTAATCTGAGCGTGAAACAATATAACCCCAACTTTGGCAACTTTCCTAAATTAATAGTCAAGTGAAGAATATGTAACTATTTACCGCACTCTAAACACCATCGAAAAGTTGTACACTCAAGTAAATCAACCAAGGTTTTGGAACGAGATAATAATATACAGAGTATCCCATTTAAGAATCAAAGGATGATGACGTTTCTGGTCAAACCGTAAGTTGCAAAAAATATATTTTTATGCAAAAAGTTAGTATTAACTGTGTACCATTGATGTCTTGAATTAAAAAGATCTATTAAAAAAATGTGGGAAAAAGTGGTGTGTGCCATCCTGATGTGACACACGGTATAATAAAAAGTATAAGGATTACCTATATGTGAATTTTATAAAGGGCATACTTTTGTTACTAAATATCTCTCGTTATCTCAATATGAAAATTATAAATATTTGAATGAAAGTAAATCCTCCATCTCTCAAATATGGGTGAATAGATAGAATGTGTACTATTTTTTATAGGTATATATGAAATTTTCACGAAAGGTATTACATATTATACAATGAATTATTATACGCTTGAAGGAAAGATATTTTTTGGATTGTGAGTGTTTTCCGAAAACGTGATAACAAGTGTTTTAAATGAAACTCACGGTTTCTAGTTAATTCCACAATATAATAAAAGTTATTGAATTAACTAGAAACCGTGAGTTTCATTTAAAACACTAATATGAGCAGAATTCCACGAAGTAAGGGTCGAGACAGTTAATTTCGTGATAATAAGTCTTTCTTGCTCTCACTCAAAGATAGTTCACCACTAAATTAAGTGCTAACCTTCGATATATGTTTTTTGTACTTTCGTTAAAGTTATGATTCGCGCCAGTTTTTCTAGATTAGCGTCTGTCGCGATAAAAACCCCTACGTTTGTAATGGTTGCTGTTTCTAAGCGCATGCGTCCCACGGGTTGATCATAGACAATACTTAAGGAGGTTTTACACTAAACGCACTATTTATTTATCATATGGCACATACATGGAGTTATTCTCAAAAGTATAAAATACGTAAACAAACATGAACTAACCAATACAAATCTCACATAAGCATGAAAATAGTAAGAAGATACACTGAAAACAGTTCACAAATGAACGTATAAGTAGGTAACACTGGGCTTAATTTACAGTGCAACGTCCAGGTTCTTCGTCCACTTAACCATTGGCGGCGTTAGTTTGATTACATCAATTGGGTTTCCAGCATAGGCCCTACTTCCACACTCCTGAACTATGTGGCACATGGTTTGACGCGGGTAATCACAGCCACACTGAGCAGATGTCAATTTTCCCCATTTGTGCAAAAAGTCAGCGGTTCTTCCATGGCCGTGCAGATTCTGTTAGAAGTCTTCCAAATCTGTCGCGGGATATCAAATCCATTAGTTTTATATGTTCTTGTAAGGTTAAAATGGATGTCGGGCATCGTAACCTATATTCACTCCTCTGACCATTTCTGTTCGATGTTAAAATTGTCATTGTATAATTCAACTCCTATCCTCACTGGTGGTCTGCGAGATTTAAGCCTTCGGGGAGAGGCGCTGGTGATGTTTTGGTGGATGGACAATTGTTGATCTTCCATGATTTTTGTGTATTGATGCATCAAGGCCTTCTGTTTTCTAAGATGTGGGGGAGCGATGTGGCTTATTGTTGAGAACCAAATGTGTTGGTGTTGATTTGATGCATTCCGTAATAACGCGAATCATTTGGTTCAGCTGTACATACACTTGCCGTATATAATGGGTATTCAGCCACACGGGGGCCCTATATTCCGCAGCACTATAAACAAGGCCTAGAGCCGAGGTCCGGAGCGTAGTAGCAGTGGCGCCCCAGGTTGAGCCACACAGCATCTGTATGATGTTGTCACGAGTGCGGACTTTAGCTGCGGCATTATTAAGTTGTTTTTTGTAGGTTAGTGTTCTGTGGAGGGTGATACCTAGGTAGATTGGAGTAGAGTTATGGTGAATTATGGTGCCGTTGAAGACCAGAGTAAGTTGTTGATTGGAAAGCTTATTGTTTAGATGAAAGCACGTGGATTCCGTTTTATTCGGGTTTGCAGTGAGTCCCCATTTATGGTAGTATTCCTTTAAGATTTGCAGGTGATTATATAGTATGTGCTCTGTGCTTTCAATCGTTTTCCGTTGTATAGCTATTGCTAGATCATCAGCGTATAACAAATTTATCGAAACTGTTTCTGGCAGGTCTGATATATATTCATCATTTGAAATACTCTATCTATAAGCATGTTGTTTAGAATACAGGTTTATGTTGTGGATTATTCGCCGTAATTTATAAATCAACCCATTCCTCCAAGCCGTGTCGAATGCCGCTGTGAGATCAATAAACACAGCTGTGTTTTCTTACACTCCAGGAAACCTGGCTCTATGAACGTGGTAAGGCTCAAAACCTGGTCTGCGCAGTTACGTCCAGGTCGAAGTCCAGCTTACTCTACGGGGATGTTTTCGTTTATTCTATCTGCTATACTTTCCAGGAAAAATTTCTCAAGGAGTTTATAACAAGAGCTCAGGAGGGATATTAGTCTATAACTCTCTGCTTTATTTTTCGGTTTTCCTGGTTTTAATATAGCTATGATTTTGGCCTTTTTGAATTCTTTTGAGAAACTGCCTGTTTTAAGTATGTCGGTGAAAAAGTCAGCTAACCATTTTTTAGCTGTTCGGCCAGTGTTCTTTAGGAGCTCATTTTGAATTCCGTCAAAACCAAGAGCCTTACCAGCTCTAATAGTTTTCAGCACATTGGTAATTTCCTCAGGGGCAAATGGTCTTGAAGGTTGCCGCTCGTTCGAGATATTATTCCTGTTTCCGTTGTTCACACTTTGGGCTTTTTGTGAGTGAAACATCCCTAGGAGCCCTCGATAGGGCCACGAGACGGCTTGCAATTTGATTTGGTGTTACTTCTGGGGCTTCACGTGTTACGGGATTGGCAGCACCTAATTTTCTGAGTAGGCTCCAAGCTTTTCTACTTGAGTGCTGGATGTCAAGGTTTTCAGTTTTTCATACTATTTTTCCTACGCGCAGCATCTAGAGAGTGCAGTAATTCATCTGCTATTTCTGGGTCCCCGCTCTCGAAAAAGTTTTTATATAGGGATTCTGTTTCGTAGCTCCAGCCCGGTATATACTCTTTGTAGTAGCATCGACAGATGTGTTTTCTTGCTACGCATTTGATAGAGCCAACAAATCTATGATAGTTTTCCTGTTGAGCGGGGATCCATCTGAGACAGCTGTCAAGCTCAGATTTGGAGAGTTGCCATTTAGCTTTTTCAAAGTTCCATCTGGGCCTAGGAAATGATTTTATTATTGGAATTTGAATATTTGGTAGGTGTTGGCTTTTGGGGAAATCCTCAAGGACCTTCCTAGAGATTGTGATGGGTTCACCATTCTGATTTGATGTAGCAAAAGTAAGATCGGGATTATATTCTCTACCCCGAACTGCAGATTTGAAAGTTCCACTGTCTCTGGTGTTGAATACCAGGTACAGACTTTGGTCTTCAGCCCAGTAAGCTAGTATTTCGCCATTGGAGTCATTTTGGTAGAACTTCCAGTTGGTGTGGTGGCTGTTAAAATCTCCAGCGTACAGGGTTGGGTGAGATAAGGCCAGGAGTGCGTGAGGGGACCAACGAGTTGATGGGGGTTTGTATACATTAACTATATTCATGTCTCCTAGCCTCTCAACTATTATGTGAATATCGTCATCTGTGGATGTGGTTATCAGCTTAATGTTCTCTATGTCGTTCCTGGCATATGTATTTAGTCCGTATGTATGGTGGTAGGTAATGCCGATTATATTATTATAGCCAACAATTTTACTCCTCATTCTAGCCTGTGTATCATCGAACTTATGAGTTTCCTAGACGAGCACTACGTCAACGTTGTTATCCTTCAGGATATTACCAATAGATTAACTAATGCCCTCAATATTCAGCTGGCAAATCCGGATTATATCTCTAATATTTCGTGTGATATTGTCATTAAAAGGACAGTTTGGCGAGGTTGCTTCAACGTATCTAACGTTGCCAGGAGATTCCAAGAAGCCTGGATGCCGATCGCACTAGCTTTTTAGCGTTACCCAGGGTGCACCACGAGGAGGCGAGCTAGATTTGCACTAGGTTGTCGTGTTCCTTTGCATTCGTCCGCATTTTTTCGTTCAGGTTTGTTGGTATTCTTCCAAGTTTGCGTAAACAATTCATTTGATTTACCATCTCTTCGTTAATTCGTTTGGGCTGTGCTCAATAGGGCGGGCACTTGAACTAAATCATTGTACCATTTCCAAAATTATCTACTTTCACTCCAGAAGCTTCGTGTCCTCGATATAGACCACTAGCTTATTTGGGGGGATTTTGAGTAGTTCGGATGGTTGTATTATTTCCTTTCCAAAATGCTTCTGCCCTATTTCTTTTACGTTCTTACATTAGCAGAGTATATGAGTAGGTGTTTTATCCCTTAGTTCACATTTTCTACATGTATTCCCACTGTATTTTGAATAGATGTTTGCTTAGGGTACAGTGGACAGTAATCAAATCGGCAACTGTCTTCAAATGTATCTTGGCTCAGTTTCTTATTGTTTTTATTTCGCTCTTCGTCAGTTTGAGTATTGACTTCACGTCTCACTTTGATAAGTAACTGATTTATTAACAATGAACTTAATTATTTAAAATTAACTTAGTTACTTTAAAAGAACTTAGTTATTTTCAAGTCACTTAGTTTCTTCTAGAAGTAGAATTACTAAATACCTAATTTTAATAATATCAAATTATAAGCATTTTTGTTAATAACTAATTTCCGTAAGTAACTGAAAAATAAGTTTAGACACCTCCAGCTTGAATACAGTGTCGTGCTTAAACTACGCATAATTAATACTCGAACATATGCAATATACAAGGTACAAAAATGATAGTAAATCAAAACATAAAATACAACCATTTCTACTTAGAGGTCGTCAATAGATAGAAAAAGTTCAATTGTAATCATTCGAATAATGTTATTTTCTATTTCAAGTATTTGCATTTGAATATTTCTTTATTTCATCATCACACAGTTATTTGTGGTTTCTCTTAATTTACGAAATTAATTGCTCAAATTGTATTATTACAAATATTCTCAGGCACTGGCTCAGGTCTTAAAAATCTTCTTCTGAGGGTCAAAATTATTACTATTATAATAGTCATATTACTCAGAGCAAAGTATTTTGGGTATAAAATGTGTATGTTTCAATTTTACTAAATTATTTCTCTAGGGTTTTATAGCGACAATTACACTGTTGCCAATTTTCATTACAATTTGGGGCGTCTCGTACCTCTAGATGTGTAAACAAAGTGAGTCGCGGTGAACACCTTTAAACATATATATATATATATATATATATATATATATATATATATATATATTGAACTTATCGTAAGAGGTAGTAAAGAGAATGAAACACAAATGTATGAAATTTGTAACTTTGTTAAGTAACAAATGGAGATTAGTCATTTCACACAGCTGGAATTATCTTGTCTAATGGTGATAATATGAGAAGAATATATATCTCCTATTGAATTAAACATTTATTTTATTAGTTATGCAGTAAATTATTATCAGACAATAATAAATAGAATTTTGCATAACAATATATACCAACAAAATTGTAATGTTTATATAAAAAAGAGATAAATGAAGTGTCAATTAAAAACTTCATGTCAGTTAGCAAAGTACACTGAGAGCAGAAATATATTCTACCATAGAATTATTTATGTCTGTGAACTATTGATAATAGAAAAATTTTATGACTGGATTAAATAAAAGGCCAAGTTTATAGTAGATAAATATGTAATAATGAGTAAAGATTTGGCATTATAACAGATATTTGAACATTTGATATTGTATATGTATTGATATTGAAATTTAATGTCAGATAGATATAATTTTTGTTTATTAAAAATAAGGTAGATTTTTGAAATATTGCGTTTGTAAATAGGAATAGTAAATTAATTTGAAATCTTACATCAACAATAAATAATAATAGAAAATTATAAAGACATTAAACGATATATCAAACATTAGATAAAACAGAGTATATTATATGTAGTATGTAGAAAGTGTTTTGTTTTTAAAAATAACAAAGCTGGCAACAAAAAGTTTGTTGATTTGAAAAACAAAAGGTTGGTGAGGTGAAGCTAATGGAGATGGATGCATGTAAGCAAATTTTATAAATTTTATGAAAATATTTGGGAAATTATTAGAAATTAAAGTAAAAAGACATTGCAAAAATTGAATAGATGAGGCTTTTACTTGATGAAGATCCATACTGAACGATGAAATAAAACAATATAGTTTGTTTAAATCTTCATATATTTGAACTAAAGTTCAATTTAAACTTGTTGACGCGTTTCACTAACACAGTAGCTTTGTCAAAACGAATGAAGGTAAAATATAAAAATGTCTTAATATATACAGTGCTAAATCTATTTACTAAGGTTAACAATGGTATTAAAAGATATTACCTGGAAATTCATTCACTACAAACATTCCTAAGCTATCTTCTAGGTAAAGAGGTTCAATAAAATGAAGATTTAAACAAACTATATTGTTTTATTTCATCGTTCAGACATTGCAAACATTGAATAAATATACATTGAACATTTTGAGAAGAAAATATTTAGAATTAATAATAATTTGTAAGAAATATAAACAGTTAAAATTTGAGAGGGGACGCTACCTGAATTTTCAGAAAGTAATCACTTTACCGTGAGAAAATACTTTCTTAAATCATTAATCATTGTAACAAAAACATTATAAGCAAGTATATCTAAATGATTTAACAATAATTCACGAACTTACCTGCCATACAAATTATGGAGTTTGTTTCTACAAGATTGGAGGAGATCCAGCTTCGTTCCAGAAGATTCCGCAGGAATAGAATGTACAGTGTTGTGATCAGGTCAGTGTTTTAACAATTTATCTGGTTAACCATATTAAACTCAAACGAAATTCTCTAATTTGGCCAAATTACACATTAATTTTAGGTATATAATAATATTTGGTATTTGTAATTTGGATTGTATTATATTTGTATAACATGTTTTCTTCACAGTTATGATACTTTTTGATTTTATGTTTTGTTGATAATTATAGGAACTAAAATTTGAGTCATTGAATTTTATTTATATGTCATTTGCTAAATACAGGAAAAGGTTTCACACCATAGAAGTGGAATTGCTGTGTTCCATTTAACAGCCGTTGGAGGAGATGATTTTCGCAGGTTATTTGTAAGGTGCAAATTTCGTATATTTTTGTTGTTTAAATTCAATCCAGAACCCAACGGGAGTAAGTGTTCTCATGCTCTCCATTAAAACAATTAACTAAATAAAATAAAATATAAATCATTTACCCTGAGCTAGTTATATTCAATTCATAAACAAATTTAAACCATAGACTAATAATAATTAAACATAATCCAGGTTTTTACTTAAATAAATAAAATATATTATAATTGGCGCCCAAAAACGTGGGGCGATTTAAAAATATTTGGTAGAATTTTGCTAAGACAATAATTAAAAAATATATATATATAAAAAAAATATTATTAAAATTTTTATTGACGATATTATAAATATACAATGGAAAGGAAAATGGTAGGGACAGATAGCGGATCGGAAGAGGAAAGAGAAGAAAGAAGGCATGGTAGAGAAGATTTCCAAGTACACTATTTAGAACAGGGACAACAATTGGAAGGAAATGTACCAGAGGAAGATTCGACGGGAGATGAAGCAGAAGAACAAGAGGATAGGAGACAGGAGTCACAAGAAGGAACAAAAAGAGATGAAGACAATAGGATAATGCAATTCTTGATTAGTATGAGGGCAGATATGGATAATATGAGGGGAGATATCAACAGCATAAATGGAAATATGCACAATATGAGGGGAGAAATGAAAGGAGACATGAACAGAATGGAGCAAAATTTGAATGGAAACATAGATACAATGAGGGGAGGAATAAAAGGAGATATCAGCAGGATAGATGGAAAAATGGACATAATGAATAGGAACATAGACAAATTGGAAAAGAAAATTGAAGATGTGAAATTAGAAAGTATCAAGGAATTTAAAAAACTTAGGATGGAAAATGAAGAATTTAAAGGAAGAATGGATAAGGTGCGACAAAATATGGAAGATCAAAATAAAATTTTGAGGAACGGAGATTCAAGAAAATGGAATCAAAATCCGGGAAGAGATAGAAAAACATGTTAATGGAGAAATTCAAGAATGGGGTAGATGTTTGGAAGAAAATTTATCAGGAACTATTGTACTAGAAGTTAATAAACAAAATGAAAATATACTTAGAGAAGTGGAACATATAAAAGTACAAGGACAAACAAATGAAGAAGTAATAGAGAAGGTGGATCAGAGAGTTAAGGATTTAAATGTAAGACTGGAACAACAAACAGGAACATATGAAAAAAGGTCAGAAGTTATGGGTAGATCATTTAATAGAGAATTAGAAGAAATGAATAGTAAACTACAGGAAACGGTAGAAGAAATAGAAGCGAATATAAGAAGAAATGAAGGAGGTATAGGATATTCAGGAAATTTTTATAATAATAACTATGTAGTAACAAGAATAAAATATGATAACAAAATGAATATAATTTACACAAATGCTTTCATTAAAATAATAAGTGAAATGAATAAGGTAGAAGAATTTGAGACGCAGATTTTATTGGATTTATTGGAAGGAATAAATGAGAGATGGGACTGCAAAATTAAGAAGGATATGATAGAGAACAGAAAGAAGATTCAGAAGTGTAAAGAGACTCAAACAACAAGAGAAGAACATCAGAAAAAGGTTAGAAAAAAAATAGTAAATTAAATAGTATAACATGATGATTGGAAGGAAGATTGGAAACGAAAAAGCTATGGAATGGACAGGAAAAGGATAATAAAATAAACTGGAATATAAATTTATTAATATCATATATAACAATTATTAAAACAGAAATAAAAAAAAATTGTAAATGAAATAATATACATAAGTATAGATAAAAAAAGTGAATATTAATTAAGTCTATAGTGATAGGTAATATTATAGGATAGATCGTGTTTTTTGTTCATTAAGCAGTTGATATTCCAAACGATTCTTCACACTTCGTTATTAAGAATCTAGAAAAAAAGAAAAAAATATATATTATAGATATAATATAATATAAATTGAAATTTATTAGGTGAAACTTAGGAATGGAATAAGTAGTTTAGAGTATACAGAGGGAAATTCAAAAAGGGCAAACAAATAAGTAATGAGAAATAAATTAGATGAAGTAATGGCTTTATAAAGAAATAAAACAGGAAGATATGAGATAGAGGGGAAGAAATTATGTACAACTAAAAATATTAAATAAATTTTCACATCTTTATAAAATAAATGGAATAAGACACAACAATTAATCAAACGAGAAGAAAGGAGATAGTTAGATGAATTATATAGATTAGAATATATGAGATGATGTTTTAATGTCAATTGAAATTTATAGCATATTTGGAGGTATATGGAAGAATAAGGAAAATAATACTGAGATATATATAAATATGAATTTAAGAAATGTTCAATTATAATGAAAAATGAATATGTAAAATGAAATATGAAATGATGAGTATATATAAAATAAAGTATAATGAAAATGTTGAAATATAAATATGATATAGATATGAGTAGTAGGGAAGAATTAAAAGTAGGAATGTTATGAATATTTGAATTGACAGTAATACAAATTGGGTATATTTTATGAAGTATTAATAGCATAATTATAAGTGAGAATCTGCATTTAAAAAAAAAGGATGTGAATATTTATTTAAAATAGAAAAATTCATAAACGAATAACCACATGGAGTAACGGGTGAGAATCCAATTTATATTATGAAAGGAATACAACCAGAACGTCACTGGATTTTAAACAGACAGTCAACAATGACGAGTGTACCCGAAAAGGTTAATCGAAGAATAATACGAAATGCTGAGAAGTATATTAAAAAACAAGAAAAAAGGAAACATAAGACAACACAATTTAATAAAGGGGATATGGTAATTATCAAATCTTTAAGAATGCCAAAGAAAGATGAAGAACAGTGTGCTAAATTATTATATCCATTTGAAGGTCCGTATATCATAGACACTGAAAACGGTAAAAACAGTTATCGATTAATATATCCAGGTACTAAAATATTAAGGGGTATCTTTAACATAGAACACATCTATAAATATTACTCTCGAGTAATATGTATTGAAACATGAGGAATAGATAGTATTACAAGTATTTAAATTCATTTGAAATAAGTTGTTTGTAAATAGTAGATTAAGTTAGAATAATTATACAACCCAGAATTGGAATAAAAGTTTCAAATCATTTCATTGTCAAATAGTAAAGGAACGATAAGTTTTTTGTTGTGAAATTGAAATTTAAAAAAAAATACCATGTAAATATTTATTAAATTTAAATTTGAGGGGATTTGAACTTATCGTAAGAGGTAGTAAAGAGAATGAAACACAAATGTATGAAATTTGCAACTTTGTTAAGTAACAAATGGAGATTAGTCATTTCACACAGCTGGAATTATCTTGTCTAATGGTGATAATATGAGAAGGATATATATCTCCTATTGAATTAAACAGTTATTATATTAGTTATGCTCCATAACTAAACAAATACAGAAGTAATAGTGAAATTATTTACCTTAGGATTTTAGAATGTAAACAGCATTATTTTCATAAAATTTTAATCATGTCCTTAATAAATCATAAACTCATTTTCTTGTCAACAGCAAATGATAATTTGTATCCAGTATTTAGAATATCCAACATTGAATCTGAAAAGAAAGTAAATTATTATCAGACAATAATAAATAGAATTTTGGATAACAATATATACCAACAAAATTGTAATGTTTATATAAAAAAGAGATAAATGAAGTGTCAATTAAAAACTTCATGTCAGTTAGCAAAGTACACTGAGAGCAGAAATATATTCTACCATAGAATTATTTATGTCTGTGAACTATTGATAATAGAAAAATTTGATGACTGGATTAAATAAAAGGCCAAGTTTATGGTAGATAAATATGTAATGATGAGTAAAGATTTAATTGAAAGGCATTATAACAGATATTGGAACATTTGATATTGTATATGTATTGATATTGAAATTTAAAGTTAGATAGATATAATTTTTGTTTATTAAAAATAAGGTAGATTTTTGAAATATTGCGTATGTAAATAGGAATAGTAAATTAATTTGAAACCTTACATCAACAATAAATAATAATAGAAAAATATAAAGACATTCAACGATATATCAAACATTAGATAAAACAGAGTATATTATATCTAGTATGTAGTGATTGTTTTGTTTTACAAATAACAAAGCTGGCAACAAAAAGTTTGTTGATTTAAAAAAAACAGAAGGTTGGTGAGGTGAAGCTAATGTAGATGGATGCATGTAAGCGAATTTTATAAATTATATGAAAATATTTGGGAAATTATTAGAAATTAAAGTAAAAAGACATTACAAATATTGAATAAATATACATTGAATATTTTGAGAAGAAAATATTTGGAATTAATAATAACTTGTAAGAAATATAAACAGTTAAAATTTGAGAGGGGACGCTACCTGAATTTTCAGAAAGTAATCACTTCACCGTGAGAAAATACTTTCTTAAATCATTAATCATTGTAACAAAAACATTATAAGCAAGTATATCTAAATGATTTAACAAGAATTCACGAACTTACCTGCCATACAAACTATAGAGTTTCTTTCTACTAGATTGGAGGAGATCCAGCTTCGTTCCAGAAGATTCCACAGGAATAGAATGTATAAGAGACTTCCCAGTGTTGTGATCAGGTCAGTGTTTTAACAATTCATCTGGATACCATATTAAACTCGAACGAAATTCACTAATTTGGCCAAATTACACATTAATAATATTTGGTATTTGTAATTTGGATTGTATTATATTTGTATAACATAAGTTTTCTTCACAGTTATGATGCTTTTTGATTTGATGTTTTGTTGATAATTATAGGAACTAAATTTTGAGTCATTGAATTTTATTTATATGTCATTTGCTAAATACAGGAAAAGGTTTCACACCATGGAAATTGAATTACTGTGTTCCATGTATTCTATTCACAGCCGTTGGAGGAGATTATTTTCGCAGGTTATTTGTAAGGTGCAAATTTCGTATATTTTTGTTGTACAAAAGCAATCCAGAACCCAACGGGAGTAAGAGTTCTCATGCTCTCCATTAAACAATAAATTAACTATATAAAATAAATATAAATCATTTACCCTGAGCTAGCTATACTCAATTCATAAACAAATTGAAACCATAGACAAATAATAATTAAAAATAATCCAGGTTTTTACTTAAATAAATAAAATATATTATAATATATATATATATATATATATATTATTGAGGTTTTTTTAATTATATTTTTAATTTATTATAATATATGTGTTAATTATAGATTAAATTATTTATTTAAATTATTTGTTTGTTTAGCTAGCTCAGTTATTTTTTAATTCGGGAGCATGAGACTCATTCTACTCTTTGGGTTCAATCTTAAATTGATTTATATTCTTTAGTTAAATAAAACACATTGATTGCGAATAATTTGATTTTTTCACAAAATTTTTATTTCAAAATAGATAATTGATACGCCTATGACATTATAAAACCAAGTCATTATTTATACATCCAAACATTCTATGCGCATGCTCAAATAAACGGAATCATACGAACGAAAACCGAACGTTTGTGTAGACGCCTGCCAATTTGTATGGATATTATATACAACAGAGTCGTTTTCTCTATAATAACAATAGTGATGGAAAATATTATAACAGGATTTATGTATTGGAATTATATATACATACTATTATATCATCAGAAGAATTAAATAGATACTACATATACGTATTAAAATTATCTCTATAAATTGCAATACAAGTTTGCCATACGATTATCAATCACGTAAGTACCCACCATTATTTCTTAACAAAATGAAAAATACTCATGAAATTTTCTTACTAATTTCAAATTTAAATCTATTGAATGATTACATAAATGTTTTTCCTTTTTTAGTATGATCGATCAAATATACGCAAAAGTACTTTATAAATGTAAATAATCACCGAATATATAATTAGTTTGTTATTATTGGCCAATAATATTAAAAACACACTGACCAGGAGTCTGGATATTACCACATCTGGTAACAGGAAAAAGCCGACTGGAAACCACGCTGCATAATTTCTGGAGAAATCTTGGATATCCTCGGGAATAACTGGATATCAACAATCGTAAGTGTTTGGTGTTTGATTTATATTGCGATTTTTCAACATTCATATGTATTTAATTCAATTTTACTTGAATTTTGTTCCAAAACTCACATAGTCTTGTTATCCATCTTCGACGCCACGCTTCTCTCCAACCCAAGCTTCCTTCCCGATTGTCGATTTTTTAGTCAACAAACTATTTGTTTCACAGCTCACTGCTCCAAACAAAGTTTTGTTTCCTTTACACTTTAACAAAACTGTCCTGTCATAACAACAATGCTTTCCTTACCCGAGCTATAAAGTTCTACTCACTTTATTGCACTTTGAAAGTTTCAGGAAAACACATGATTATAAATTTACTTTAAAGAAGTCTATTTTTTATTTAATATATACAAATTTAAATAAAATAAGTCTTTGACAATTGATAAAATTCACGGTTAATACATGGAAATTACAATATAAATTCTTGTTTTTCTACATGTGATAAATTTGAAATAATATCTAAATTTATAACACAAATCCTATTATCTAATATATGTCTTGATTTCTTTATTTGAAACTATCCAAATTTTATAGTTCTGATATTGACATATATCTATCACCATCTTATTATCCATTTCCCTTTTTTCTTAATATATCAAATTGATACAAACGTTTGACATATCATCAGAGTTATGTCATCTTGGATTTATATTTTTAATTTGTCTAATTCTTTATATCAAATACTGATTGTAAATATTCAACTTATAGTTGCTTTAACTATGATTACTAATGCTTGTTTATTTTCAGATAAACAGCTGATTCCTAGTGACAAACAAATATCCATTTTAGGCAGATACAATGTTTTCTCCCATACTTGTTTCATACCTTTAGAAAATTATTAAGGTAATTTCTCCATATTTTATTGTTACTCTTTTCATTATACCAAACAAATAATTTTATAATATGATTTTATATGAATTTTAATTCTGACTGTGGTTTTTTATGTGTTCATTTATTAATATAGTTTCAATTTATTTAAATACTAAATTAAACATTCTCAATCAGCTTATGTGCTAAAATGATATAAGATATGTGGTTCAATTCCCCTCAAATTTAAATTTAAATGATATCAATAGCATTGAGAGCTATTTAAATTTCAATTGTCTTCTTTGAAATGGTTCTGATATTTCTATTTAAATGCCTAATTTCTATCTATTATTTACAAATTTATGGCACAATCTCCTATTTCCTTGACTTTATACCACTTTCTTAAATAAACATTCACATATTTCTTATTACATCCATATTCTTAGCTTTACCTGTAAAATTATTCTTTCATAAATATACTAGATTCGTATTAATGTCAATTTAAATATTCATAATATTACTCCTTCTAACACTTCTCTACTACCATATCTACACTAACATCCGCTTATATATCAATTTTATATTTCCTATAATTTCATTATATTTTACTTCCATATACTCCTCATACCTAATTTCAATACTCATTATTCAATATAATTAATCATTTCTTAAATTCATATATATATATATACATATATATATATATATATATATATATATATATATATATATATATAAATGAATATAATTTCATAAAATACGAGGTGCTATATGAAATATAAATTTCGATTTTCTACTACACCTGTTTTAGTCGAAATTTCAATAATTTCGACTTATTGGCCTGACCGTTCTTCGAAGGGCAAAACAACTACATTCCTGGCTAATACCACGCAGAATATTGAATTACATCCCCTTCGAAAACCGTGACGTCGATCGGCCATTTTGCCGATACGGACATCTGTGGTGATTCGCAACTGATAGCGGAAGAGCATAGTACACTTACGCGTTTCGACCTTCTTGGGTCTCTTCAAGAGTGCCGTAATGCCTTCCAGTTCAGAATCTCTAATCCGAACTGAAGATTACACCCTCCGACAACCTCTCTTGGTTCGTGTAGTTACACAAGCGAGAAGTAGTCAGTTGGCGCCATCTTCACTTTCAGTTGCGAACCAACACCTCAGATAAATGCGACCGTATTAGTCGTATTAAATAAAAATGAATATAATTTCATAAAATACGTATTTTATGAAATTATATTCATTTCTATTTAATACGACTAATACGGTCGCATTTATCTTATATATATATCAACATCAACTTCCTTATTCTTCCATGTACTTTCAAGTATTCTATAAAATTCTAATTGACATCAAACATCACCTCCTATATTCTAATCTATATCATAGAATAATCTCCTTTCTTTTCCTTTTCATTACTTATGTGTCTTATTCCTTTTCAAAAGATGTGAAAATCTATTTTATATTTAAGTTATTCCTATGTTCTTCCCCTCTATCTTATATCTTCATATTTTTATTTCTTTATAAAGCCAGTACTTCTCATAAGTTGTTTCTTTAATTATTACTTAGTAATTTGCCATATTTAAATTGCCCTCTCTTTATATTCAAATCTGTTTTTTCTATCATTAAATCTTACCTAATAAATTTCACTTTATATTATATTATATCTATGTATTTATTTATTTTTAATTTTTTCTTCTAGATTCTGGAGAACAAAGAGTGAAGAATCGTTTTGGATTATCACCCTGCCAAACGAAAACAAAACCCTACACTATATTATGTTTATCATTATAAAATACTTTAATATTAAATTTAATACTATACTTAAGACTATTAATTTTTTTCTAAGTTTTGTTCGTAACATAACATCATCTATTCATAATATTTATATACATGTTCAACATTGAACACTCCCCTTTCTAATTCTGTACCTGGATAAAATAGCCGATAACGGTTTTGAGCATCACTATTGTCAACTATATATGGCCCTTCAAAAGGTGACAGTAATTTTTTACACTGATTTTCACGTTTCTTTGGTGTTCTTAAAGATATTACTAGTACTAAATCTCCTTTGTGAAACCTAATCTACTTTTTATTCTTGTTTTCTTTTCTTTTAATAAATCTCATAGCACTTCTTTCTAAATTCTTGCTTACTTTATTTAAAACTTGTAACATATCCCATTCTCTATGTATAATCCAATCACGTTCTGGAGGTATTCCTTTTAAAATGAATTGTGGACATTCTTCAGTGACTCCATTCGGTAATTAATTGAGAAAATTTTCTACTTGTTTCAAATTTTCTTCCCAAAAATTGTGCCTATTATATAAAATCTTTAAATACTTGACAACTTCCTTGATATACCTGTCAGCTGGATTAGATGATGGTCTTCTTATACTTATAAAATTCATTTTTATACTATATTTTCTACATATCCGTTTGACTTTGTCACTCACAAAGTAAGTAGCATGATCAAGTATTAAAATTTCAGGAGTTTCTATTTCTTCTATAAAATTTTTAAGACAAGATATTACGGTGTTCGCTTTAGTACGTTGACAAGGAAAAGTTCTTACAAATTTAAAAAAAATATCTACCATGACTAAAATATGTTTATTGCCTTGTTTTCTGGGTATTAATTGTGATATAAAATCAATAGCTACTATATGTAAAGGCTTGAGTGCTAATATAGGTTTTGGTCCACTAATATTGTGATAATTCTTTTCCTTTACCAACTGGCAAATTTTACAGGTTTTACAAATTTGTTTGACTAATGATGTATCCTTCTTTGCGGTATAATTTTCTCGAAACAACTTCCATAATTTCCGAGATCCTATATGACCATATTCCTCATGCAGTTGTCTAAGAATTTCTTTAGCATATTCTGATGTTATCACATAAATTTCCCTATCTTCCATTTTCTTATACCAAATTCCCTCGCTTTGAAATACTCCCCTTTTACAAGATGCTTGCAAGTTTTTCTGATCTTCAATTATTCTTTCCAATGTAAACAAACCCTCAGTTTTCTGCAATGTATTGATGCCAATTTGGAAGTGTTGATCATTCTTTTTCATTTCAGTTTCACAGCTCAGAGCATCCGAAGGATCCATCGATGTATCCTATTGTTAGCATAACGGTTTTTAAACATTGCTGTTAAAGCGGAATGGTCCGTTTCCAAGTAAAATTTTGCTCCTAATAAAAACGTAATTTAGTTATACAAAATACAATGCTTGCTGTTCGAGTTTATGTTTATTTGAAATTAAGTTATATTTGCTCACAGTGACAACGCTGTAAAACTTTTCAACGGTACTCTTGGACTTCAAAAAAGAAGATTCGAGCGGCGACCACGAGAATATCGACGGCAAAGAAAAATGGCGTAAAAATGAATGTATTTTATTACTGTTTTATGTTAAAATAAATAATAAAAAACGAGTGGTGTTATTTCGACCAGTGAGGAAGAAAACCTCAACGAAACAGATGGTCCTTCGAGACGGATACAGCAATATAAAAGGTCAGTCCTTTCCATTACTAAAACTAACCTAAAATTGTTTGCCTATTTTCCCACATTGAGTTCAATATTGTCACGAAACCTCGTATAAGATATAGCAAATATTGAATGTCTCGTTTTAATTGTAGTTTGCATCGTTTCACGCTATTATTTAGGTCTCGTATGAAAATCTCGTAAACATATTCATTTGCATGAAATATTCGATGCAACACGTGGTTTTGTATTCTCGTAACAAATTGAAAGTGTCGATTACAATCACGGTAAACATATTCTCGCAAAAACCTCGTAGTAAGCATATTAGTTGAAATCGCAATAATCGATAATAAATAAACAGTATTAATAAAAATCATGATGTCAGACGTAGATGATACAAATCCTCAACTCGATTTATCACGATTGAAGCATAACAAAGCTCAAATCAAAGGAGAACTAACTCGTTTTCAAAACTTTTTGGATAAAACTGATCTCTCTACATCAATCGAATTAGTGCAAATTAGGGTGGAAACTATAAAACTTCTCCTCGATAAGTTCAGGTCGGTTCAAAAGCATTTTGAAGAATTAATATTAGGTGATTTTCCCGATAATTATAACGAGGATGACTATACAAACGAAAGGGATGAATTTTAAACACGTTATTTTAAAGCTTTAGCTCAGGGTCATACAATTTTAGATCAGCATTTTTCATCTCTGTCTCCGGGGTTAAATGGCGCTACGCCAAATAACCAAACAACTCACGGTGCGATGTTGCCAAATGTAGCCGCGAAACTACCATTATTAACATTGTCTGAATTCAGCGGTTCTTACAGTGAATGGCAAATACTTCGGGATATGTTTTGCGCATTAGTACACAATAATGGTACCTTATCCGATGTACAACGGTTTTATTATTTGGAAGCCTTCCTGAAAGGTGAACCAAAGAATTTAATTGCCTCATTAACACCCACTGACGCGAATTATAGTACAGCGTGGGAATTATTGAAAAAACGGTATGAAAATAAAAAGGTAATGATAAATTCTCACTTAAAAGAAACAATGGACTTGCCAATTTTAGTTAAAGAATCTCACTCGTCACTTAGAAGTTTCGCAAACACATTCTTAAAAAATTATCGTTCACTAGAATAATTAGGAGAAAACGTATCCGAATGGAATACAATTTTAATCTATATTCTCGTTTCAAAATTAGACACAAATACAAAACGTGAATGGGAAATATGTTGTAAAGGAATGTCTTGTCCAAAAATTGATGATTTTAACGAATTCATAACACAAAGATGTCAATTATTGGAAGCTTTAGACACAAAGGTAAGCGCCAACTTTAAAAAACCATTTGAATCAAAATCATTTATAACATCAACCACATACCGTCCAAAATGTCCAAATTGTAAGGAACAGCATTTCATATATTTTTGTGACAAATTTAAAGAATTATCCATATCAGAGCGTCTTGAAAAGGTTAAAAAACTAAATCTATGTATTCATTGTCTACGATATGGACATAGGTCTTCAGAATGTAGATCATCGGGTTGCAAAATATGCCGACAAAGACAGTGAACAGAGTGAACCCTTCTCGCCCGTTCGCATCTGTTGCTGTAGACTATGCTGGACCTTTCGAGCTCAAAGATGGTAAAACTCGCTCTAATAATATCATCAAAGGATACGTCTGTATTTTCGTTTGCCTGGCAACCAAGGCCGTGCACATTGAGGTCATTACCGACCTAACTAGTGACGGATTTCTTAGTCTTTTGAAGCGTTTTGTATCGCGAAGAGGTTTTTGCTCATATGTTTACAGTGACAACGGTACTAATTTCGTGGGATGTAATAATAATTTAATTTCAGTCAAAAAATTGATCGAATCTAGTGGTGTTCAAAACTACGTGGTACATTCTAATATTAATTGGCATTTCATGCCATCCCGATCACCGCACTTTGGCGGTCTGCATGAAGCAGCCGTGAAGTCTTGCAAACATCACTTAAAGCGCGTTTTGAACGGTACGCGTTTATGCTATGAAGAGTTCTATTCCTTGACTACACAAATTGAGGCAATATTGAACTTAAGACCATTGGTTCCTATGTCTTCCGATCCTAATGACCTCTGTGCAATTACGCCCGCTCACTTCCTAATTGGACAAGAGCTCACGGCTCTTCCAGAACGAGATTTATCTCTAGAAAAGGTTAATTACCGTCGAAGATACCAGCATCTCCAACTCATAGGTCAGCATTTTTGGACTCGATGGAGAAAGGAATACCTGCATCATTTGCAGCAGAGAAGCAAATGGCAGCTCAACACCAACCGGAACTACCGCATTGGCTCCCTTGCCCTATTAAAGGAGGACAACGTTCCTTCCATGTTTTAGCCTGCAGGAAGAATAGTCGAAGTTCATCCAGGGAAAGACAATGTAGTGCGAGTAGTGTCCGTCAAGACAAAAAATGGTGTCGTGGAACGATCGGTAACAAAAATATCATTGTTCCCAGAGAAATAAACAATTTGGTTTACTAACTTTATATGATTAGAATTCTTATTTTGGTTGATAAAATGTTACTAATTTGTTGAAACCCTAGCCTTTCAAGGGGGTGAATATGTTCGAGTTTATGTTTATTTGAATTTAAGTAATATTTGCTCACAGTGACAACGCTGTAAAACTTTTCAACGGTACTCTCGGACTTCAAAAAAGAAGCGGCGACCACGAGAATATCGACGGCAAAGAAAAATGGTGTAAAAATGAATGTATTTAATTACTGTTTTATGTTAAAATAAATAATAAAAAACGAGTGGTGTTATTTCGACCAGTGAGGAAGAAAATCCCAACGAAACACTTGCCATCTCCAATTCAGTGACTGAATATTTTCTTTCAAAATTCTTTGTTACTCGTGATAAACCTGCAAGTTTTGTAAAAATATTTCCTTCAGTTCTTGGAAAGCTTGTTCTTTCTAGCATCCCATTTCCATTTAGTTTCCTTTTTAAGTAATTCAATTAGCGAAATTTCTTTAGTACTGAGGTCTGGTATTAACCGTTTAAAATAATTGAGAATTCCCAAAAATCCTCGAAGAGTTTTAAGGTTAGTCGGTGTCTTATATTCTATCATAGTTCTAATTCGTTCAGGGTTCATTCTCACTCCAGTAGAATTCAAAATATATCCCAAACACCGCACTTCCTTTTGGTAAAATTGACATTTTTCCATATTCAATTTTAAACATGCTCTTTCCAATTCTGCTAATATAGTCTTCAAATGTTCGTGGTGTTTTTCTTCATTTTCTGAATATATTAAGATGTCATCTATATAATGCAACGTAAAATGTTCATATTGGTTAAGAACAGTGTGAAGTGTTCTTACTAAGGCTGCACACGAACTCTGTAAACCAAATGGAACAATACAAAATTGGTATACTACAGCATCAACCATAAATGCTGTGTATGGACGACTTCTTTTGTCCAATGGAATCAACCAGAAACTAGTTTTAAATCCAGTTTTGTGAATATGTTTGCTCTTGTAATTCTACCGAATATCCCCTCTACATTTAAAGGACTCTCATATTGTTTTTTAGTATAAGAGTTGATATTTCTGGCATCCAGACATAATCTAATCTCACCTGACTTTATACGGACACATGTTATTGCACTTATGTATGGAGAGTTGGATCTTTCTATAATACCATCTTGAATCATTTTTTTGAACTCCTGATATACTTAATTTTTTTGTTTATAAGGAATGGGATAGGTTTTTATCTTGAAGTTGCTAATATCCTTGTTCATTTCCAACTTGTGTATATATTTTGCTGCTATACACACTTCTTTATTAAAGAGTCTCCCATGCTTCTCCAATAATTCATTGATCTCTCTTCTATGTTGTATGGGGCAAACTTGTTCTTGTAAATCCTCCAAAATTTCCATCTCATTTATTCAATGTTGTACATTCTCTACATCCTGTTGTTCCTTTCTACCAAATGTAATTACATTACCTTCACATATCATGAACCCTTGTTTATAATCAATAATCATCTTGTGATTGCTCAATTCATCATTTCCCAAAATTACATCATATTTTAAATTCTTGACTACTAACAATTGTATTTTATAGGCCGTATTTCCCAAATAAAGATCTGTTATTATTGTACTATTTGTATAATATAAATTTTTATCATTCGCCCCTACTAATGATAATTTCTTTGTATTTATCATCATAATATCATCCTTATTTAAATTATCTGAAATATCCTGTTTAATTAAAGTCACCTCTGAACCCGTATCCGCTAAAATTCTACATATAACGTTTTGTAATCTTCCCTGGATAAATATTAAATTAGGTTTTTCTACTTTTTGACTAATATTTTCATAATCTACAATAAATTCTCGAGGATGTTCATATCGCGATGAATAGATGATATTATGCACGTAAGGACGATCTAAGCAAAATTTGTTTCATTGTCCTGTCCAGGAATACATTCTTCCACCTGTATCTCATGCCTGACCATGTTTACCTGTCTTTTATTCTCGTCATCCCTGTTTCTGTTTTCATCATGGTTATTCTGATTTTCTCAGTCGTGTTGCCAATTTCTTCCTCTATCATTTTATTATAGTGATATCTTCTTTCAAAATTGTTCTGATTTCCACGGTTTTCCGGATATCTGCTCCCATTATTTCTTTCTCTATTCCTAAAATGTTCCCCATTTTCTTTATATCTTCTATCTTCGAAATTCCTGTTTCCATAATGTCTAGTCCCATTTCCATCATAATTATCTCTTCTGAAATTACCATTTCCATTCTCCCTTTGTTAAAATCACATTTTAACAGATGCGAAGGCCCCACCAATATTTAAATAAAAGTCAATGCTTAAATTCATATAACGAATAAACTCGGTTCCGTCCACCGCTTGACCTCGTGTCCTCTGCGAATTCAGAAAATAAGTCGAAAAAGAGAGTATGTCTGACTTCCGAAAAGAATACACGTTCGCCATAAAATTTTAATTTTTATTGTGCTTTAATTAGTTTGATGCTAAAAAACCAAACTAAGTAATGAGTGAATAGTGCAGTTACAAATATGGGGTAAGATAGCATTTAAATCTACTTCTAATAGCATGGTCATTATTGAAAAAGTTGGAATGCTACCGGAAAATTTTGATTAATCCATACAATTCACCTGCTGTACCGCGGTGTTGCCAAATCATAACATCTGCGAGAGATAATCGTATGCCTAACTATAAAAGTTTTAATTGTTTATAAATTTATTTAATTATGTATATGTATTTCCACATCTACCTGCAAGTGTCGTTGCTTTAGATGGAAACTGAGCTGCGGTTGTTTTTAGTATTTAATGAAATAAAGTGCTCTGTGATAAACTTTACGGGCTATAGTTTTATTTCTGTTCCTTTGTCCGTGTTCTACACGGTGGTCCTTCGATTATTATATTTCAACATCGATGAATACTATGAATACCCTTGATCCAGCAATTGCTCATATTTTTTAATACTCAGTCCACTATTGCTCCAATTGTATCCTGTTTTATTCATAGTGTTTTTTGGCCCTTCGAGCAGGATCTATATTGCGATTAGACAATTGGAATCATCTACTGTTTAAAAAAGTTCAAATTGCTAGATATTACTCAACTTCATGTGTGCGAGTGTTTCTCAAATTTCAAGAAAAATAACTCTATTTGGCAACACCGCGCATCGTGGGATTCCAAATTAGCACAAAGAGGAATCGTCGATAATTCTGAACCGGTTATCTTGACTATTCGTTCGTTATCAATGTTTTAAATTTTTTCCTTGTTTGGTTTTTGAGGAAAGTTAATCGATATATGATTTGTGTTATTAGTCATTATGACAATTACCAGGCCATTCAGTCTGATATATTGGGGATTGCTCTCAATAGTGATGAAAATTTATCCGATAGTGGAACCGCGGAGGATCTTGTAGCTGATCGTTTCTAGGCTTGCATTGCCAAACTCAATTCTATAGTTGATCAAAGTACTAAGATACCGGGTAATGTACCTGGAAATGCAAATGTTGTTCTTCCAAAAATTAATATTAAACCATTTAGCGGTCATCAACCCGAATGGACGTCATTTTTTGATCTCTTTAATGCTCTTGTTTTAAATAATCAAAAACTTCAAAGCAACAGTGAGAAATTGTATTATTTGAAGAGTCTTTTAAGTGGCCAACCGCTCTAAATGATAGACAGTTTAAGTGTCACTAATCAAAATCTTTCGGTACCTATTCAGAGTTTAAAAAATGCATATGATGATAAATCTAAACTATTACATACGCTTTATTCTGAATTAGTTGATCAAAAACCTTTACCCAAAAGTAATGCTGAGGGTCTAAAAGGATTTTATATACAGGCAAAAAAGACTTTAGATCTTATTAAAAATTTGGAACTTAAAGAGGAAGAAAGGTTTGAAACTCTCATAGTTTTTCTGTTAGAACAAAAGCTAGATTTTCAATCTAGACGTGCTTTCGAAAGTGAACGTAAGTCGGACACTCTTTCCACGATCGATACTTTTTTTGAATTTGTGAAACAACGTTTTACGGTTTTGGAAAATTTGGATTTTTTTGAACCCTCCTCAAAAAAGGATACTAAAATATCTGGAAATAAATTTGAAGTTTCTTTGCATAATAGTGTGAGGGATAAATCACACCACACTGTTAATTCTTCTCATATACCTAATTCCACTAGTTCTTCTACTATAAACGGATATAATTGCTCATATTGTTCAGAAAAAACTCATTCTCTATACAAATTCAGATCTTTTTTAGCATTAACGCCATCCGATAGACATAAATTTGCCAAGGTTCGTAGGCTTTGTATGAATTGTCTCAGCTCGCAACATTTATTTTCTACTTGTAAATCTTTGCATCGATGTTTGAGTTGTGGAAAAACTCACCATACACTCTTGCATTTCGAAAATAGTTCAAATACTTCACCCGCTTCGAGTGACCGAAATCATTCATTCAATAGAAACAATTTAGCGCAGGCTTTTGAGTCATCAATCCATCCTAGTAATACTCAATCTTCTATCTTACACAGCAATTTGTCCACAATTGATCCTAATGTCGATAATACAGTTAATCAGAATAATACTCCGCAAATTTCCTTATCAGCTACTAGTACCAATAACCAAATAATTTTATTACCCACCGCTTTGGTGAATGTCCATTGCAATAATGGTCAAATAAGAACCACTAGATTACTTCTAGACTCTGCTTCTCAAATTAGTGTAATCAAGAAGTCATATGCGGATCTATTAAATCTTCTGTATCGAGCTCATCACGTAAATATAGCGGGGCTCGGACATAATAGTCATAATCATACTACGAATGTAGTTGATGTCTGTTTTAGCTCTATGGTAGAGCCGTTTAAGGTGTTTAATCTGACTTGTTCAGTTATAGAACACATCACAAGTAAGCTTCCTCAAGTTACAATTTCACCGGATAAGTTCAATTTACCTACTCAAGTAAAACTGGACTTGGCGGATCCTTGGTTTTTCCAGCCGGGAGAAATCCAAATACTGATCGGAGCCGATTTGTATTTCAATTTATTGAAAAATGAAGTCATTCATCTGGGAGCTAATTTACCTACCTTTGTGAATACTCACTTAGGTTTTGTTCTCGCGGGCCCTGTTCCCGAAATTTATCTAAACGGTATTAATCGAAAAAATGCGATTTCTCTTTTAACTACCCTTGATAATGAGGATAATGTTGAAAATAATCTAAATAACCTAGTTGAAAAATTCTGGGAAAGGGAAGAAATACCTAACGAACAGCCCATCTCTTCTAATGATGAAATAGCTGAACAAATATTTCTGGAAACTACTATTTTTTACCCTCGGGAAGATGTCAGGTCACCATGCCTATGTTATTAGACACGGATAAAAAATTAGGACATTCTCTCTCAATAGCAAAAAGGCGGTTTTTTAATCTAGAAAAGGAATTCGAAAATAAATTTGAACTTTTTAGAACTTACAGACAAGTTCTATTTGATTATATAGCCTTAGACCATGCTAGAGTGGTACCTATGTCTCTATATTGCAACATATCCAATGAGTTAAAATATTTTGTTCCACATCGAGCTGTTGTACGCAATGAAGCTGTATCTACTAAACTTCGCATCGTTTTTGATTATTCCTCTCGTTGTTCATCTGGAGTACCTCTTAATGATTTAACGCGCAAAGGACCTCAACTCCAGGATAATTTGTTCGACATTATTTGCCGTTTTCGGACATTTCGATACGTCCTTTGTGCGGATATACAAATGATGTACCGGATGATTGAAGTTTCTCCTCATCAACGTCATTTACAAAATGTACTTTGGCGAGACAGTCCTACCGATTCATTTACTTGCATCGAACTTTCTAGGCTTAGTTTTGGCCAAAAGTGTGCTCCTTACCTCGCTACCAGGGTGCTTAAGGACATTGCCGAAAAAAATCCTTCTTATCCTTTAGCTCAATATGCCATACTTTCGCAAACCTATATGGACGACATCCTCAGTGGAGTCTCTAACATTGATGATTTAAAAATTCTTCATTTCGAATTGAATGCTGTTCTCAATACACATGGTTTCTATTTGCATAAATGGCACTCCAACTCATTAGAATTTCTTCAAACTCTCTCAATTGATTCTGACCTCGAATTAGACTTGAATTTTGAAAGGCTTCCTTGCAAAATTCTTGAAATGAAGTGGAACTCTTCGGCGGACCTGCTTCAGATTTGTTTTTCTCCTCTGCCTGATTTTACTATTTTAACTAAAAGGATCATTTTGTCCATTATCAGTAGTACTTTTGATCCAGCTGGTTTGGTAAATCCCTCAATCTTGTTTGGAAAGTTGATTATGCAATCCATCTGGCAACGAAAGCTTGGATGGGACACTCCTATTACGGATATTGATATTCTAAAACAATGGCAAACTTTTGTTTCTACGATTTCTCAACTTTCTGAATTCGCTATTCCGCGTCTTCTAACTGAAAACAAACCAATTTGTAGGATTTCCCTGCATGGATTTTGTGATGCTAGTCTATTGGCATATGGTTGCTGCATCTATTTGGTAGCCTCTTATTCTGATGAATCATTTTCATCTCGCTTGATCACTTCTAAATCGAGGGTAAATCCCTTAAAACTAAGCTTACGATTCCTAAGCTTGAGCTTAGCGCTATGGTTCTTCTTTCGAAACTTATTTCTAAGTTGGTGAAAGTTTTTGCGTCCAATTACGAATTATTCTCTGTTAATCTATGGTCTGACTCCCTTGTCTCTCTAAGCTGGATAAGACGAACGGAGAGTGATTTTACTCCGTTCGTGTCCATATCATTCAACAGAATAGCATTGGATTCACGTGGCGACACATTCGCTCTCATAATAATCCCGCGGACATTCTTTCTCGAGGAGTTTTCACAAAAAACGTCTGGCGTTTTTGGCTTCATGGTCCTAACTTTCTATGCGAAACTAATGAGTTCGCCGCTCTTGACACATTTACTCCTGTAGATACCTTACCGGAAATTAAAAGGGTTACTTTACTTGCTCTCAAACCTATCCAAAATGTATTGAAAAAATGGTTCTCCGAATTTCCTAAATTCTCAAAATTACAAAGATCTCTTGCTTATCTCTTCAGATTCGTAAACAATATTAAAAAGTACAGTTGCAAACTATGTGGACCCTTATCTATAGAAGAAATTCAAAATTCTCACGATTTTATTATCAAGCAACTACAAAGGGAACACTTTTCTAAAGAATTTGAACTTATCTCTGAGAAAAAACCTATTACGAATAAATTATTGGTACCTCTAAACATATTTTTGGATTGTAACGGAATTCTACGAGTCGGTGGCAGGTTGTAAAATGCTGACCTAAATTATAACAAAAAATTCCCGATTCTGCTACCCGCCACTGATGTCTTGGTAAAACTCATTATTGAAAATGAGCATGCTAGACTCGGACAGTGGTTCCCAAAACGTGTTGGGGAATCTAAGGCAACGATATTGGCCTTTAGGTGGAATTCGCTTGATAAAGCGTATAATATCCAAATGTGTTATCTGTTACAGATTCAACGCTCAATTTGCTTCTCAACTCATGTCTCCTTTACCGGTAGACAGAGTGACTCCTACCAGACCGTTCCTTAAAGTCGGTGTAGATTTCGCAGGACCCATATCATTGCGCCCTTCGCGGCTGCGAAAAGCCCCTAGGTTAAAGGCATATATAGCCAAATTTGTTTGTATGGTGATCAAAGCCATACATATAGAGCTGGTCACTAGTTTGACTACGGACGCATTTATAGCTTCTCTAAAGAGATTTATTGGTAGAAGAGGAAATCCTCAAGTTATCTACAGTGATAACGGCACCAATTTTGTTGGTGCTTGTAATCAATTGAAGGAGCTCTCCAATTTTTTCAAATCACATACATCCTTCGATCAAATTTCTTCATTTCTCTCGTTATCCGAAATTGCTTGGAAATTCATTCCCGCCCGATCACCCCATTGGGGAGGTCTCTGGGAGGCCGCTGTCAAGAGCGCAAAATCCCACTTAACTCGCTTATTAGGCACTGCTCCCTTCACTTACGAAGAGACTGTAACCATCCTTATTCAGATCGAAGCCATTTTAAACAGTCGTCCACTATATCCTCTTTCTAATGACCCGAATGATCTCCTACCTTTGACCCCCGGACATTTTTTGATTGGTGGCCCTTTGACAGCCTTTCCAGAAAGAGATATTTGTGAAACTCCTCCAAATAGGTTGACCTTCTGGAATTTATATACACAAATCCAACAACGGTTCTGGAAACGCTGGCCTGTGGACTATTTGCATCAATTGCAACATCGCCCTAAGTGGCAGAAAGTGCAACAAGACCTAACTGTGGGGGATTTGGTTCTAGTCCTGTCAGAAGACAAACCTCCTCTCAATTGGCCTTTGGCCAGAATTGTGGAATTACTCCCTGGTCGAGATGGCAAGTTCCGAGCGGCCAGAGTGAAAACATATGGTAATATATACACTCGCCCTATAATCAAGCTTGCCCGACTACCTCTAGAAAAGTAAATTGTATATAAATAAGTTGAGTTACTTTTATTTTTTAATTTTACCGCGTAGAAGTAGGCATGCCTACAACATAGGAACTCTATGGGAAATGTTTCCTCCTTTCGTTGTTTATCTATATTTATTATCTGGTCGATTTTCTTTTAGTTGTTTGCTTCGTTAATTATGTATATGTATTTCCACATCTACCTGCAAGTGTCGTTGCTTTAGATGGAAACTGAGCTGCGTGGTTTTTAGTATTTAATGAAATAAAGTGCTCTGTGATAAACTTTACGGGCTATAGTTTTATTTCTGTTTCTTTGTCCGTGTTCTACACGGTGGTCCTTCGATTATTATATTTCAACTTCGATGAATACTATGAATACACTTGATCCAGCAATTGCTCATATTTTTTAATACTCAGTCCACTACTGCTCCAATTGTATCCTGTTTTATTCACCCTTTGTTCGAATTTGATTTAATTACAAAATTCTCCTGTTACTTTTCATTTTCAACTTTTCCTGTATAACACCATTCAAACTTCATTTCATATAAAAAACCACAGATAATTGTATAGCAATTTCTTTTCTCCACAAAACTACATGCGTCGGCTGAGTATCAGCAGTCATATGACAGTTTCATTTAAATCTCTATTTTTTCCCATTGGTTACATTCTCACATAACGTTCCTTATTATCACCCACTTAAAACCACACATAAAAATATCCATAACAACATTTATTCAATTTTTCATCATCATAAAAGAAACCGTTGTTAGTCAAGTCATAAAAAAAAGCATAAAGAGACATAACACACATCTTGTCATGAATTAATCATAGAAAAGTAAAAGATATCAATTGTATTATATAATAAGCGGTTGTGATATTCTTATTTGTGACGCAATATGAACAAAATGTAAAACTATACAGATATATAGTAAAGGTGCATGTAATCATTGGTTATCATTTAATAAAACATTCAATTCATCGACGTGTAAAAGTATTTATTATCGTCACATTAAGGCGATTGGTCCTTCAGAGCTCAGTACAATATAAGCGAAAACGACATTCCGCAATATTGCTTTTCCATCAAAAGAGGAAAACGCAAAACATGGTCCTTCGAGCGGGATCAAACCAGAAATAAGATAAACAAGAATTTAATTCTGAATTGAAAACAGATTTGGCGGTACAAATCCACAAGGAAAGTGAAATTCTTCGAGACTGTACGCAAGTTCGCAGTGGAAAGAACAAGACAAATAAGGTATATATGACAAAAAAAAATTATTACATTGTTAATTTCAAATTTAGTTTGGACATTTAATGACATTCTTTCATCACAACTTTGGAAAATAACCATATGGATCATAAAATATTACTGAAATACCTAACATGACACATTGATTTGAATTTTATGTCAAATATTTCTGTCAAATAATTGAGATCATTGATAAAATGGATTCATTAAAAACACAACGTGCTAGTTGTAAGGCAGCAATTACACGTATTCATAACTGGTTTTATAATAATTTGGAAGAATCAGACAAGTATGCTTTCAAATCACGCATAGATAATTTAGATAAATACTACTCTAAATATTCTGAAATTCAAGATCAAATAGAAATCATAGCCTTAGATCCTGAATTAGAATTTGATGATAGAAGCCAAATTGATGAAAAATATTATGTATTACACTCTAGACTACAAAATGCTTACGATTAATTAAATTTTAAATTTAATCAAATTACTCAATCAACCTTACATTCTCATAATGAAACACATATTAGATTGCCGTCAATAGAAATACCGATTTGTTCTGGAGACAGCATAAAATATAATGCCTTTATAGAACTGTTCAATGCATTAATAGTAAACAATTCCCGGTTGACATCTAAAATTGAAAAATTTTACTATTTGAAATCATACTTGAAAGGTGACCCGCTAAATTTAATTTCTCAATTACCAGTAAATGAAACTAATTTTGATGTAGCTTTAGACTTACTAAATTACAAATACAATAATATAAGGCAAATTGTTACTGCCCATTTTAACCGTTTAACGGCCTGTAATAATATATTAAAATGTAACGCACAGCAATTAAGAATATTCACATCTGAAACTAGATCTATAGTAAAATCATTATTAAACTTAAACATCAGTAAGGAAGATTTATTCGATGCCTTAATTGTTCACATATTGAAAACCAAATTAGACTATAGTACTAAAAGATCTCTTGAAGAAAAAGAGATTGATCAACATTTAATTACTAGTGATAATTTTTTTGATTTTCTGGAGAAAAAATGTACCGTTTTGGAAAACTTGTTAACCCAAGATCCTAAACCTGATACATCCCACCATCATCGTAATCAGTCTTCTAATGTGACCACTCCACCCAACATGGTAACCTTACTTTCAAATCAACACTCGCTTCCTAAACAAAACTCGCCTCATTACAATGATCAACGCGATCAACCCTCGTTTAGTGCATATCATAGTTCCCCTTACCCATCTCCAACATGCTCATTTTGCAAGGAAACAGGCCATAAAATTTATGGATGTTCCCAATTCGGACGGCTGTCTATCCCCGATCGAAGTAGACAATAAAATATGCTTTAGGTGCCTAGGCTATAAACACTTAATATCCAATTGTATTTCGGTAAAAACCTGTTCAATCTGTCAAAAACGACATCATACCTTGCTTCATTCAGACAACTCATCCATACAAAACTCGGATACAAGAACTTTTAACAGAAGTAATAACCATTCACATCCTACATCTTCAGGACAACGCAGCTACTCTCACTCTCATCCAGAAAATCCAACTGAAATAATTAATGACGTTCCTTCAACCTCCAGGAATAGTCATGTCTTTCCATCAGAAGAGAATAACACTCAACCCCTCCCTAATTTGACAATGCTCAATTTAAATGGAAGCCATGTGCTTCTCGCTACAGCTAACATTCTTATTTACCCTCAATCAGGCCCCGCAATTACAGCTAGAGCACTCCTTGACCCAGGAAGTCAAAATTCAATCATTTGCTCCCATTTAGTTACTCAGCTGAATGGAAAAACATTTAAACAACCCCTCTGTGTATCTGGCATCTGTAATAACAACCAGAATATTGACTCAATGTTTAACTTAACATTTTACCCGACCACTAATGAATCATTCTCGTTTGAAACCACTTGTGCTGTTGTTAAGCAAATAACACGGTCCCTTCCTCAAGTCATGATCGATATACAGTCCTTAGCAATACCAACTCATCTCTTATCCTCATTAGCAGATCATTCTTTTAGTACCCCCTCCCAAATAGACGTTCTCCTGGGAGCTGACATTTATTATACATTACTAAAACCCGGCATTCACAAATTAGGCAAAAACCTACCTACCCTTATATCCACCTATCTTGGGTGGGTAATATCAGGTACGGTCCCCTCAGCTTGTATAAAAAACGACATCCCCATAGTCGCCATGACCCATTCCTTTCATTCCATAGTAACTGAACCGCTACCCACTGTCGACACTTTATTAGAAAAATTCTGGAACCAAGAAGAGATTACTATACCCGAACAATTGCCTGAGGAAGACATGAAAGCTGAGACCATATTCACCTCATCTTTACAGACCCTTCCCAACGGACGATTTAAAGTAGAACTTTCATACATGGCTTAGACAGAGTCGGATTCAGGAACTATACCAGTGTGATTTTCCGTAACAATTGCCCCTTATACATGAGTCGGCCCACAAAAATTTGCGAGATTCCTTTCTTGTAGCCAAACGCAGATTTCTGTCACTAGAAACTCGACTTTCAAAAAAACCCCAAATTAAAGAACAATATAAAAATATCTTGTTTGAATACATCCAATTACAACACGGAGAAGTTGTCCCTCTTACATTGCAAACACCGCTATTAGATCACAAATATTTTGATCCTCATCTTTGTGTTTTTAAAGAAAGCAGTTCAACAACCAAAGTCAGGATAGTTTTTGATTATTCAGCCAAAACATCCTCCCAGATATCACTCAATGACATCTCACTCAAAGGACCCAGAGTTCAACCAGAACTACTCGACATACTAATAAGATTCAGAAATTTTAAATATGCACTTACAGCTGTTATTTCTAAAATGTACCGTCAAATAGAGTTGAATGAACGCTTCCGATTCTTACAAAATGCATTATGGAGAGACTCTCCATCGGACCCTTTCATTTGCATCCAACTTAACACAGTGTCATTCGGACAAACCAGTGCACCCTTTCTAGCATGTCGTGCATTGAAAGAAAAAGCTTTACGAAATCCACAACATCCTGAAGTCCAATTGGCACTATTGTCACAAACATATGTAGATGACATACTGACAGGAGCAAATTCAGTCGATGACCTCATTCAACTTAATCAAAATCTCAAAAGCACTCTATCCCAATCAGGTTTCGAAATTCATAAAGTATGTTCCAACTCCTCTAAATTCACTACCAAACACTTAATAGACAGCCCTTCTGAAAAGAATCTCAATTTAGATGACAACCCTAGTAAGGTCTTAGGCATCACCTGGAACCCAAAAACTGACGTATTACACATATCATCCCCTGCCACTTTCGATCGAAAACTAACTAAAAGACTGATGTTATCCATTATATCCCAATGTTTCGACCCTTTAGGCCTGGTCAACCCTGTGATCGTTCAAGGAAAATTAATTATGCAACATCTTTGGCTACTCAAAATAGCATGGGACGATCCCATCAACGACTTGACACTCATAGAGAAATGGCATGAATTTGTAGAAAGCGTGACCCAGTTATCATCATTACATATCCCTAGGTACATATTTGAACACAAACAAATATCGCACATCGAACTCCACGGTTTCTGTGATACTAGTTCATTGGCTTATGGAGGCTGTTTCTATCTGAGAACAATTTACACGGATTCTTCCGCATCCTCACAACTTATCCTTTCCAAATCCCGTGTTGCCCCTCTCAACAAACCAATTACAGTTCCCAAATTAGAATTATGTGCCATGGCCCTTGTATCAAAACTTTACACACGACTCCGCAACATCCTTGATCAACAATTAAAAATCTCATCGTTCATTTTATGGTCCGACTCTCAAATAGCCCTGTCCTGGATAAAAAGCATACCCACTAGATGGACTGTTTTTGTCTGCAACAGAGTCACTCAAATTCAACAAGCAACCCATTCAGCCACGTGGAGACATATTCGATCTCACCTCAACCCTGCGGACATCCTATCAAGGGGCAAGCCCTTAGAATTTCCCAGTACCAAGTGGTTCTGTGGACCTCCTTTTCTATGGGAATCCTCCGACGACACGTCTTGTCACGATACCTTTTCCTGTCTACCGGACCCCTCTGAAGCAAATAAAAAGTCACTCGTCACGACAGCGAAACCAGCAAACCCCTTCATAGTCCTAATAACTCGTTCATCATCTCTAACCAAGCTAGTCAGAGCAATGGCATACATATACAAATTTGTAAATATCGTCCGTCATCCAGCTACTACACAAAGAACCTTATCTAGACACAATCTAGACACTGCCTTACTTTTCCTTGTACGCCAGGTGCAAACATATAGCTTCCCAAACCTTTATCGCGCACTACAAAAGAATCAACTACCATCAGATAAACGTCTTCTATCATTAAACCTTTTTGTAGACAACGACAATCTTATTAGAGTCGGAGGGAGACTCTCATACGCCCCCGTTTCCTATGAACAAAAACACCCAATTCTACTGCCTGCTCATTGTCATTTCACGACCCTGGTCTTACAACAAGAACACATACGTTTAGGACACAGTGGTCCTCAAAATGTTCTCGCCAATATCCGTCTAAAATTCTGGCCCATCGATGGCCTGCGTGAGATCAAGCGCATCATAAACAAATGTCTAATGTGCCATAGGTTCAAGGCCATAACGGCACAGCAAATCATGTCTGATCTACCTGCACGTCGTGTAACACCTTCCCGTCCCTTCCAGACGACTGGAGTCGACTTTGCGGGACCATTCTCAATAAAATCATCTCATTTGAAGCGAGCCCCGGTATTCAAATCCTACATTGCCTTATTCATATGCTTCTCGACAAAGGCAATTCATCTTGAGTTAGTCTCTGATCTGTCCACAGATTCCTTTATCGCTTCATTGAAACGTTTCACTTCTAGACGAGGACTTCCATCTGTGATTTACAGTGACAATGGCACGAATTTTGTTGGTGCTAATCATTATCTTGCGGACGTATCTCACTTCCTGACTAAGAATTTTTCTCCCATACATGATCACCTACTCACATCATCAATAGACTGGAAATTCATTCCCCCCAGATCCCCACATTGGGGTGGTCTCTGGGAAGCTGGAGTCAAAAGCGTTAAAACTCATCTAATAAAATTGCTTGCTACCTCCACTTTTACTTTCGAACAATTCAGTACTATACTGACTCAGATAGAAGCCATACTCAACTCACGACCCTTACATCCCCTTTCGACTGACCCTACTGACTTACTGCCATTAACTCCAGGCCATTTTCTCATAGGAGCACCTCTAATGGCACTTCCAGACAAAGATTTATCCTCACTCCCTACGAACCGATTAAAATTCTGGCAACAATGCACTCATGCTCAACAAAACTTTTGGAAACGGTGGTCTGTCGACTACCTCAACCAATTGCAAAACCGTCCCATATGGACTACCCCATCTAAAGATCTCACTATAGGAACCATGGTCTTAATTAAGGACGATGACTCCCCTCCCTTGCGGTGGCCTTTAGCCCGCATAACAGATGTCACAGCTGGTAAAGACGGTAAAATCCGTTCGGTCCAAGTCAAAACCGCTTCAGGAACTTACACTCGACCAATTATCAAAATCATTCCATTACCCATGCCTGATTCCTCAGAAACATAAATAACAAAAGTCGTTTTTACCTTGTCAACGTGACAAACCGCTATCGCTGCACAAATAAACAATCTTATACGTAAAGAAGATCTCTCTTACATTTACTCTTACATTGGTGCTCACATTACTTGAACTTATACGATCATGTCACTTCATTAATTATTCACACATTAATTTTTCAAGCATTGAAACATTACTCTCTTACACTCACCCTCACTCTACAATTCATTCCTCCGCGTAGAAAGGGAGTAGCGCAAGCTACACTGGAGTTCCACGTTCTCCGAAGAAAAACGTTCCCTTTCTTACCCAGCACCATTCATTCTGATACAAAAAAAAACCGGAAAAACACCCACATGAGCTTTCCATGCTCTCTCATGGAATTTCACACCCCTTCACAACTTGGTCCCCCTTTTTGTTTACATATGCCCGAGATTCCTGGACCGTTACTCCTTAAACAAACTGGTACCACAATTGCTTTAACCTAGAGTCGACGCTTGGCGTGACGTAAGTCGCTAGGCCCCAATCGGACCGGGTAAGCCTCTGCCGGTGGCGAATTGCGCTGGTACATAGATTCAGTAGGCCCGAAAGAACTGCCGCTTGGCCCTTTCCTATCTCTCTCATTACTTCATCTCTCTTTCTCAGTGAAACTTAATCCAACCCTTACTCTTATACACCATAATCATGTACTCACTCACTTACGCTCTCTCCTTCCTTTTATATTGCATACATTCTTATCGTTTACAACTCTAGTCCATTTCTAGAGTATATTGCATACATTCTTATCGTTTACAACTCTAGTCCATTGCTAGAGTATATTGCATACATTCTTATCGTTTACAACTCTAGTCCACTTCTAGAGTATATTGCTTACATTATTATCATTCACACCTCTAGTCAATTTCTAGAGTACATTGCAAACTTTCGTACCCTTAAAAAACAAGAACTAGCATACATCTAAACCTCTTGTTCATTCGTCACATTCATAACGTTAGAGTCCTTACACCATTCTAACATCAAAAACTTATCATTTCTTATATTCATGATATTAGAGTCCTTACAACACTCTAACATCAACCCTAAACATTCATTCGTTATATTCATGACGCCAGAGTCCTTATACCACTTTGACACTAACATTAAGTTATTTTTACAACCCCTATACATTTATATAATTATTTACAATTATTCAATTTCAATCATAATCCTGTATCAGAGCCCTATACACTCCTCACGCTATCTAATTCTTTCATTAACATCAGTATTTGATGTCTGATATCAGTCATCTCTCACCTTTCATCCATTCTTCCCGCGCCCAATATGTTCGAATTTGATTTAATTACAAAATTCTCCTGTGACTTTTCATTTTCAACTTTTCCTGTATAACACCATTCAAACTTCATTTCATATAAAAAACCACAGATAATTGTATAACAATTTCTTTTCTCCACAAAACTACATGCGTCGGCTGAGTATCAGCTGTCATATGACAGTTTCATTTAAATCTCTATTTTTTCCCATTGGTTACATTCTCACATAACGTTCCTTATTATCACCCACTTAAAACCACACATAAAAATATCCATAACAACATTTATTCAATTTTTCATCATCATAAAAGTAACAAAAAAAAAGCATAAAGAGACATAACACACATCTTGTCATGAATTAATCATAGAAAAGTAAAAGATATCAATTGTATTATATAATAATAATAATAACTTTATTCAAAAATATGGTTTTACAAGAATATTACATGAAGTGAATAAAGTAGGTTGGCGATAAGTGTTATTACACTTGTTTCGCAATAAATACAATTTAATCATATATGGTCACATACAACAATACAAGTTATAAACTATTTGAATTCAATATAAATAAAAACACTATAAATTATATGTATAAAACTGAATCAACGACACAAGGATTTTTTTTTTATTAAAATTAACGTGCTCGGCGTCTGTGGCCACTTGCACAAAACGATCACATTGCTATATAAAACACAATAAGACAACAATATCATATGTAGGTTTGGTTAAATTTTGCTGTAAATATCGCTTTACAAGAACATTACATGGAGTGAATAAAGTAGGTTGGCGATAAGTGTTATTACACTTGTTTCGCAAAAAATACAATTTAATCATATACAATGGTCACATACAACAATACTAGTTATTGAATTCAATATAAACAAAAACACTATAAATCATATGTATAAAAGTGAATCAACGACACATAGAATTTTAAATTATAATTAGGCCTAAATACAGTAGAACTATGCATATAATCCATTGGAGTGAAGTCAATACAAAAATGTTATATACTACAAACAACATGAACGAACTACAGCACTCAGTATCACAAAATAAAATGTCATAAAAATAATATTTATTTACCATTTTAGGACATATAAATACAGATAAATTAAAATGTTAGTAGGTTACAACAACGATTTTAATATGGGTAAAAGTGTGAATGATAATATATATATAAAATGTAAAAAATGTAATAAAATAAAATAACAATATTTTTTGAGGCGTATTCATATTTAACACACATGGAAATGGGATAGAGATAAAATGTATACGAAATATAACGAGGAAGTTTCTTGGTCAATATCGATTGGTTAAAATAATCATTCTCAAAATACTCGAACTTTAGATCTCTTCATGAACATTTTCAGCTGTTTTTTGAATTGGAATGAGTTGGGTATAGCGCGCATTGTTTCAGGTAAAGTATTGAACATTTTTGGAGCGTTATAAGAAAAACTAGTTCTCAGCAGTGATTTTGTTATTTGTGGTATTACATAGTTATTTCTTTGTCTAGTGTTATAGGTATGTTTTGGTAAGTTTGACGAGTGTTTTATTGTATAGTACTTCATGCTGACATTGTAGTAATAGAGTTGTTTAAGGTCGAGTACCTCTGATTCTTGAAATAGTAGATCACTTGGATATCTTGAGTTTTTATTTAGAATAATTTTCAGGAATCGTCGTTGTAGAACTTCAAGGGGTCGGATGTGGGATTTTAGTGCACCTCCCCATGCTAATAAACCATATCGAAAATGACTTTCAACGAGTGCATGATATAGTGTGAGCAAATGATGAACAGGAAGGATTTTTTTCATGTATCTTAATTTATATAGGATACATTGTAGTTTTTTGGCTACGTAGTTGATATGTAAGTCCCATTTCATGTGCCAGTCTATTATGACTCCTGAGTACTTTATGTTACTTTCGGCTGTAATTGTAAGATTGTTTTTACCATCGAGGATGTTGAGCTGAGTAAAGTGAGGAAGATTTGTTTTATTACAACTGAAAGGTAGGAAGTTGGTTTTTTGAAAGTTTATAGTTAGTAACCTGCTTGCAAGCCATTTTTTAATGATAATAAAGTCTGTTTCTACTATTTCTTTTAGTTCTGTCCAGGTATCGGCCTCGTAGAAAATCGCGGTATCGTCTGCGAAACCGATAATATTACCTCTGCCTTTCACAGAAAACAGTCCATTCATGTAGATGTTAAAAGTAGGGGTCCGAGGACCGTACCTTGAGGCACTCCACATTGTACGACTAACGATTTACTGTCGACACCGTTTATTCGGACTGTCTGATACCTATTCGTAATATAACTTTTGAATAGATCTAAGCAAGTATTTCTGATACCGATGTCCTCCAGCGACTGAAAGAGCAACTCGTGGCTAACAGTATCAAATGCTTTCGATAAATCAATGAAAACACATAGACAGGGTTTGTTGTTGTTTAACGAGTTATATATTTTTTCAGTAAGGGCCAGAATAGCATCTTGAGTGGACGTTTTTTCTCGAAAACCATATTGTCTTTCGGAAAGTATGTTATATTTATTTATAAAATTTTGTAGTCTGTTTTTTAGAAGTTTCTCAAATATTTTTGATAAGTGGGTGATTAATGAAATGGGTCTATAATTTTCTGTCAGTTTTTTGTTACCTTTTTTATATATTGGAATGATAACTGAATGTTTAAATGCTCTAGGCCAGATACCAGTTTCTATGCATTTGTTGAAGATGTAAGTTAACGGTTCAGTTATTAATGACGCGATAACTTTGAGCGTTTCCGTTTTGATTTCGTCTGATCCCACGGCTTTGTGGTTTTTCAACTCTTGAATAATGCTGTTTACTTCAAGTGTGTTTGTGGGTAGGAGTGTAATTGAGTTTGGAAGGGAGGGTCTATTGATTTTGTAGTTAGGATCTGGGTTTATATTTTGAGCAAGTCTTTTCCCAGTGCCATTGAATGAGGTATTGAATTCGTTTGCGATGTCCTTAGGATTTGTTAATAACTCTCCTATTTCATTTTCAATATTATCAATAGAGATCTTCGATTGTTTGGTGTTACTTACTTCTTGAACCACATTCCATAAAGCTTTTGTGTTTGATTTTTTGAGTTCGATTTTGTTTTTATAGTATTTGAACTTAGTTTTTTCAATTAGACTCGACAATTTATTTCTATATTTTTTGTATTGTAGTTTTAGTTCGTTGTCATTTGGGTTTCTTCTCAAAAGTTGAGCCATTTTATTTTTTGTGGTAGTTGAGGTAAGTAAAGCATTTGTCATCCAAGGAGCGATCTTCGTGTTTTTCCTTTTACGTTTTTTTGTATATGTACAGCCGTCTATATTTCTTTGAAGTGTTTCAATGAAAGTATTTGTTGCATTGTTGGGATCTGGATTCAAGTATAAGAAATCCCAAGATTTTTGTCTGATTATATTTTTAAGTTTTATTTCGTCTATGTATTTCACTATTTCTCGTTCCTTGGGGCATTTGGTCTTTTCCAGTACTATCTGTAGTATTGTTGAGAAATGATCAGTAATGTCGGTTTGTAATACTAGGGGCAGCATTTGATCGAGTACGTTGAGTCTGGATTTTAAAAATATATGGTCAATGCATGAACTACGTCCACCCTCTATTCTTGTTGGATTATTAATCGTGGAAATGTAACCGAATTCGTTAAGTGTGTTGTTATAGTCTGTATTATATTCATCATCCTCTAGTAGGTCGATATTCAAATCACCAATGAAAATGTTATAACTTTCTGGTTGGAATGCTGAACTCTCAAAGTAATGTTGAAGACTGATAACGAATTGATCGAGATTGCTTTTTGGGGATCTATATATAGCATTGATAAGAAAGTTGTTCTTGTCATTGAGAATGATTTTAATTTGCAACATTTTGTTTTCATTCAAAGGTATGATTGAGTATGTATAATTATACTGTGATTTTATGTATACAACAACTCCATCGTTTTGATTGAAATCACCCTCGTTATATAATTTGTTGTATCCCTCTAAATTATATAGGTCCGAATTTCCCACTGCCCATGTTTCTGATAAGACAATACAATCGAATCCAATACGTAAGTTTTCTAAGAGAATTTTAAATTCGTCTAGGTTTTTATTAATGCTTCGTATGTTATTATGGATAATTTTAAAGTTTTCACAATCTTTATTAATTTCTAAAATATCTCTGCATTCTTGTATGTGTTCCAAAGAGTAAGTTTCTATTATATCAATATCAAAGTCTCTAATATATTGATCCATTGGTCATTGTTTTACTCCTGAAATTCAAACTTACATGAGTATGAACATATCCCAATCTCCATATACTTGACCTTATTCTAAATGAAACACCATTAAGTTTCCATTCCTAGTGATATTAAGATCGAATTCCTGATCTTAAACTCTTAATTCTGTCTTTTTGTTGAGGAGGACCAGATGTCTTCGTTGCCTTCTTATCACTTTCAGATTTCGACGGAGTAATTTTATCTTCTTTTTCTTTCGGTGTTAAATCTTGTCCGATATTTTCTTCGGTTGGATTATTGGCTGTTTCTGATTGAAATACAGGATGGAGGCTTCGTGAATTTGGGGTCGACGGAGCACTGTTTGGTCTTCTTTCTGTAGTATCGGTATTCTCGTTTTCTTCAAGTTCCTCGACGGTGTAAGCTCTGTTGTTGATATACAACCTATTTCCCTTTATGTACGAATTATCAGAACTATGTTGTCTCGCTCTATTCAAGTGGTGCCTCAGTATTCTATTCTCGCAGAGTTGTTTATAAGTTAGATCGTTTGAGATTCCAACACTGGTACCTTTTAACTTTTTGCAGTTTTTAATAACTTCAAGCTTCTTCAAATATGATATGAACTCAACTTTGACAGGGTTTTTATTCTTATTTCCTAATCTGTACAAATTATTTATATCGGATACCTGGACATCAACGTCCAATAATTTCTTGAGTTCTTTGCAGACGGCTGGTGCAGATACTTCCTGAGAGTCTCCTAGTCCAAATATAACAATATTATTTTTCTTACAAGTTACCTCCAATGCTTCGATTTTATTATGTAGAATTTTATTTTCAATTTCTACGTTATTTATTCGATAGTTGAGTTCTTCTATTTTCAATAATAGTTTGGCTTCAGACGCCTCAATAGCAGATTTAAGTTCCTTTCGATTTTTTATAATTTCCTCCTTCAATACTTTTATTACTTTTTCCCATTCACTTGCCATTCTTTGAAATTCTAGATCGAATTCTAGCGAATATGGTCGCTTTTACTTTTACGCTTAAAACTTCTAGTGATTTATTTTTCACAATAATATAGTAAAGACAATTGGATATATGGTAGTAAATAGTTAATTCGCCGTTCATTGATGTTGGTACAAATTTGTTACAGTATTTTAACTCCCATACAATTCACATGTATAATGTATCAATCAACCGAAATAAGTCCAATTTACTGACATCCAAAACGACAAATTGGAAAAAACTTGAATGATAACAATGTCAACAGCAAACAATCGCGTTCGGTAAGACTGATTATTCTCGTAAACAAGGAATGCAGAGACGTACCTCGATTTGTATATTTGTATAAGCTCCGGCGAGTGCTATGAGTCCGCTAAGTGGAATTTCAACAATTATTGCTCTTTGTAACTGGGTGATTTCACTAATAAACACAGAGACCAGAGAAAAGTAACTGGCACTCACAAATTCGTCTAATACTATAAGCGGTTGTGATATTCTTATTTGTGACGCAATATGAACAAAATGTAAAACTATACAGATATATAGTAAAGGTGCATGTAGTCATCGATTATCATTTAATAAAACATTCAATTCATCGACGTGTAAAAGTATTTATTATCGTCACATTAAGGCGATTGGTCCTTCAGAGCTCAGTACAATATAAGCGAAAACGACATTCTGCAATATTGCTTTTCCATCAAAAGAGGAAAACGCAAAACACCCTTCGTGTATCATTTTTCATATTTTCATTTCGTTGTTGGTATCTGTGAATTCCATTTCCATTCGGCATTCTCCTTTCAACTCTCTGTAAATATATCGATAAGTTGTCCATGGTTTTGATGTTATGAAGTGCTATTGTCTCAGACACCTCCGAATTAAAATGTCTTCCAACATATAAAACTAGTTCCTCCTCCTTCGTCACAGGTTCCAGGTATTGAGCCATGTTATATAATTGCATCGCATACGAATTCAAGTTTTTATTCCTGTTGTAATCGAATTTTCCAAAATACAACCTCTCCCTGAAATTAGCCTGTTGAATCTCACCCCACAAATTTGTCATGAATTGATTCTCAAAAGCTTCTAGGTCCCTTATATTTTCTCCTTTATTGCAGAACCATAATAGGGCATGCCCAGATAGCATCCTTCTAATGATCATTTTATTTTCCATTATATCTCTTATTCCCTTTAATTTGCTTTTAATTATCTTGATAAAAACTTTTGGATGGATTATGTTTATGTTCCCATCAAATTTCACTCCTATGTCCATGTTCCCAGTATATATTATTCCACCTCCATTTCTTCTAAAGTTATATTCCATTTCTTCCTTCCTGCAATTTTCTGTTCATTTCTTCTAATTCTTTATTAAATATTTGTCCAATATGCTCGTTCCTCTCTTCGCATGTTCCTGTTTGTTTTTGTACTCTCATATCTAAGTCCTTAAATTTCTGCTCCGCATTTTGTTGATAATTCTGCATTATTTCTTCTATTGTTTGTTCCTTGAATTTAATATGTTCCACTTCTTTTCTTATGTCTTCATTTTGTTTCATTACTTCGGCTTGTATTGTTCCCGGTAATTTTTCTTCTATGCATCTCCCTAATTCATGAATTTGTTCTACCATTTGGTTTTCTATCTCCTCTCTAATTTTGATTCCATTTACTTGAATTTCATTCCGCAAATGTTTATTTTGATCCTCCATATCTTCTTTCACCTTGTCAATTTTCTTTCCAAATTCTACATTGGTCTCCTTAAGTACCTTTATTTCCTTCAAACTTTCTATTTTGACTTCATCTATTTTCTTTTCTAATCTATTCATGTTTCCATTTATATCTCCCCTCATTGTGACCATTTTTTTTATTCAAATTACTTTCTATTCTGTCCATATTTCCATTCATGTCTCCCCTCATATTGTCCATGTCTCCCCTCAAAGTTTGCTCCATTTTGTTCATGTCTCCCCTCAAATTTTGCTCCATTTTGTTCATACTATTTTTGCTCATCAAAATTTGCATTATTGGGTCATTGGTATTTGTTCCTCCTTGTGTTTCCCTTCTCTCTTGCCTCCTATCTATACCTTCTCCTATAGCTTCTCCATCTCCTGTCATACTTTCTTCATCTGCATTGCCTTCCGCTTGTTGTCCTTGTTCCAAATACACTGCTTGATAATCTCCCATTCCATGACTTCTTTCTTGCCTTTCCTCTTCCGAACCACTTTCTACTCGTAGCTGCCTTCCATCTCTCAAAGTCATTCGTTTTGCCATTATAATTAAGTTTTAAATTTTACAATTACTTCCAAAAATTTTCAAAACGCCCCACGTTGCTGGTGCCAATTATTATTGTTTTTATAATTATATTTTTAATTTATTATAATATATGTGTCAATTATAGATTAAATTATTTAATTGAATAATTTGTTCGTTTAGCTAGCTCAGTTATTTTTTAATTCGGGAGCATGAGACTCATTCTACTCTTTGGGTTCAAGCTTAAATTGATTTATATTCTTTAATTAAATAAAATAAAACACATTGATTGCGAATAATTTAATTTATTCAGAAATTTTTTATTTCAAAATAGATAATTGATACGCCTATGGCATCATAAAACCACAGTCATTATTTATGCATCCAAACATTCTATGCGCATGCTCAAATAAACGGAATCATACGAACGAAAACCGAACGTTTGTGTAGACGTCTGCCAATTTGTATGAATATTATATACAACAGAGTCGTTTTCTCTATAATAACAATAGTGATGGAAAATATTATAAAAGGATTTATGTATTGGGATTATATACACATACTATATCATCAGAAGAATTAAATAGATACTACATATACGTATTAAAATTATCTCTATAAATTGCAATACAAGTTTGCCATACGATTATCAATCACCCACCATTATTTCTTAACAAAATGAAAAATATTCATGAAATTTTCTTACTAATTTCAAATTTAAATCTATTGAATGATTACATAAATGTCTTTCCTTTTTTAGTATGATCGATCAAATATACGCAAAAGTACTTTATAAATGGAAATAATCACTGAATTTATAATTAGTTTGTTATTATTGGCCAATAATATTAAAAAAACACTGACCTGGAGTCTGTAGTCTGGATATTACCACATCTGGTAGCAGGAAAAATCCGACTGGAAACCACGCAGCACAATTTCTGGGGAAATCAACAATCGTAAATGTTTGGTGTTTTATTTATATTACGATTTTTTAACTTTTATATGTATTTAATTCAATTTTACTTAAATTTTGTTCCAAAACTCACATAGTCTTGTTATCCACCTTCGACGCCACGCTTCTCTCCAACCCAAGCTTCCTTCCCGATTGTCGATTTTTTAATCAACAAACTATTTGTTTCACAGCTCACTGCTCCAAATAAAGTTTTGTTTTCTTTAACAAAACTGTCCTCTCATAACAACAATGCTTTCCTTTCCCGAGCTATAAAGTTCTACTCACTTTATTGCACTTTGAAAGTTTCAGGAAAACACAAGATTATAAATTTACCTTAAAGAAGTCTATTTTTTCTTCAATATATACAAATTTAAATAAAATAAGTCTTTGACAATTGATAAAATTCACGGTTAATACATGGAAATTACAATATAAATTCTTGTTTTTCTACATGTGATAAATTTGAAATAATATCTAAGTTTATAACACAAATCCTCTTATCTAATATATGTCTTGGTTTCTTTATTTGAAACTATCCAAATTTCATAGTTCTAATATTGACATATATCTATCACCATCTTATTATCCATTTCCCTTTTTTCTTAATATATCAAATTGATACAAACGTTTGACATATCATCAGAGTTATGTCATCTTGGATTAATATATTTTTCATTTGTCTAATTCTTGGTAACAAATATTGATTGTAAATATTCAACTTATAGTTGTTTTAACTATGATTACTAATGCTTGTTTATTTTCAGATAAACAGCGGATATCCATTTTAGGCAGATACAATGTTTTCTCCCAATTATTAAGGTAATTTCTCCATATTTTATTGTTACTCTTTTTATTATACCAAACAAATGATTTTATAATATGATTTTATATGAACTTCAATTCTGACTGTGGTTTTTTATGTGTTCTTTTATTAATATAGTTTCAATTTATTTAAATACTAAATTAAACATTCTCAATCAGCTAATGTGCTTTAATGATATAAGATATGTGGTTATATATATATATATATATATATATATATATATATATATATATATATATATATAAATATATATATATATATATATATAAAAGGAGGATAGTCTTTGCTCACTAGTTAGGGATAAAACTAGTAAATATTAGGGAATTGCAGCAAGAAAATGGAAAAGTGTACTCTTAGCGGAAAATGTCCAGGCTTTCGAGGATGATTGTCCTCATCATCAGGGAGACTAAAATGAAAAACAACAGTTTAATACTGTGGTCAATAAAAGAATAATTTGAAATGAGAATTCACAACCACGTGTGTACTTACCTCCGAAGTGAGGTTAGACTCCATCAAGTTGTAATAATGTAAACTACAGATTATGAATTGTGAAATCCTGTGCAGGAATTGAGTTTACGGAAGATCAACCAACCACATTACAACACCAAGTCAAGATGTCGCACCATTTTGTAAAATGAAATAAATAAATTCATCTTCAAGCGTTTCTATGTTGAACGCCGGTAAGGAAATGATATAGTTTCCCTCTAAATGGGATGTAGCAACAATGCTGCCAATAGTCAAAAATCGGAGAACTTTAGGACAATGTACCCATTTCAGTAATGACCTCTGTTGTAGGGCCAACACAATGGTTTAATATGAAGACGTATTATTTTAGAAGAGAAAAAGAGGGAGAGAGTGCGAGATAGAGAGAGGGGGAACGCTCTCAAATTGTGTAAGAGAGGATGACAAAATTGTAGTGTGTAGACTACATAACTCCAATATAACTTACACTAAGGAAGAAAAGACAAAGAAAACAGTACAATAACAGTATTAATATGTAGTAATATAATATAATATAGTAAATATGTAAAATTGTAATAATTATATAATCTGAATGTATTTACCAACACCAATACATTCAAACGTAAGTTTTTTTTTATTATTATTGAGTTAACGTAATAAGGGTGGTGCTGTTAGGAGCAATATGGTTGTTAAAAGCACCCTGGGGAGTACAATTAGCATCTAAGGACAACAAAAAGGAATAGATCTCACTCAAATGATCAGTATCAGTTTTCTTATTTATAACACTGTTGTATTGTGAGATAAACGCAATTTCCAAGAATTAACTTTTCGTTCTGTTGGATTCAGTCGCCAACACTTTCACAGCCTCATAATTCATCTGATGATCAAGAGAATTTACATGAAAAGCTAACGCGCACCTCTCTGGGTGTAATCTACAGTCACTCTTGTGTGAGACTATACGGCTCGACAAAGATCTTAGAGTCTAAATCATAAATAAATAAAAAGAAAACTAGACGTTGTCATATCGAAATATAACAATGAATTTCACTATCTGTAAAAGACTTGTTGGATTGAAATAAATTCGTTGAATAGTAAAATAAAACAGATAATTTTCAAGTGAAATTCACATTCATATATGTTTTCAAAAACTTCATAAAGTGTTGCAATTGTGAATATAATTCGACAGCTCCAGAAAGAATGTGATTGGTGTAAAAATGACAGAACAAAATTTGGTAAATTAAAATTAAACAAAACTTTATTGAAAATTAGTGAGCTGAGAAACAATATATTATTTGTTGATTAAAAAATTGACGATCAAAAGGAAGCGTTGGTAGTTGGTCTTTGGCGTCGAAATAGCGAGGAGGTGATGAAGATTTTTTCCAGAAATTTCAAGTAAAATCACAAATTATCATAATCAAAGCTATATATTGCTAATAAATATAAAACTTAGAACACTCACATCATGTGTTTGTATCCAGTTTTGCCGTGAGAATATACAAATTTCTCAAGAAATTTCGCAGCTTGGACTTCGGAAGACGTATTCCTGATTCCAGACGGGATAGATCCAGAATCCAGACTTCAGGTCAGTGCTTCTTTAAATATTATTGGCCAATAATAAGAATAATAACTCTCGAATATAAATTCAGTGACTATTTCTATGTATATAATAATTCCTGCGTCCATATGATCGATCTAAAAAAAGAAATAAAGACTTTATGTAGTTTATTCAATAGACAAAATTCCAATATTATTTAAAAAGGCCTATTCTGTAATAAAATAATGTTTGTACTTACGTCATTTCGAATCATATAAGAAAAATGCATCTTAATCCATTCATATAATATTTCCAATTGTATATATAATTTTGTAACCTATTTCTTCCGAATAATTTATCTTTTGTATGTATATAATTACTAAACATAAATTCTTTTACACAAACTCCATCACCAGCATCATAAAGTAAACGAACTTGATGTATCTAATATTCACGCAGATGCAAAGCGTCTATAAGAAACGTTCGTTCCGTCTCGCACCCATTCGTTTTTAGTTGTGCATGCGCATAGGATAGTGTATGATATCATTTATGACTATGTTTTGGTAATGCCATAGGCGTAACTATTTTATAAATATTTAAATAAAAATTTCGTTATAAAATTAAATTATTGAAAGTACTGTGTTTCTTTTTATTTTACATAAGCAAAATATATCAAACAAAGCCAGAACTCGAAGGGTAGAATGAGTCTCATGCTCCCGAACGAATATAATAATATAATTATAATATAAAAATTATAACAATACTGAGCTAGCCACAACAAATCAAATTCAAACAAATAATTAAATATCTATCTAAATAATAAATTAAATAATTAAAATAAATAAAACTTTGTTTAATATATATATATATATATATATATATATATATATATATATATATATATATATATATGTACTGAAGTACCTCTAGTGATTTATTTTACTATTTGTACGCTTCTCTCTCTTTACCTCTCTTGAGTTTCTCTATTTGAGCTACGAATTCTCGGGAATTTGTCGGTATTCCTTCTCTCGGTATTTCTATTAGTAAACGAGTGTGTGTCTAATAGCAAATTGCCGCAACCATAAAGAAGCACTGTAAATTTAAGTGTAAGTTGTATAATAATTCTGTATATAGTAATAGTGTCCGAATTTGATTTTTTATTCAACTAAAAAGCTAATAATTGGAAAAACAGTGATGTAATGATCAGCTTACGTGCACATACGTAAACATCGTAATCAAAACTACTGTCAAAAGAATTAGTTATTTAATTTCAAATTGAATTGGTTTGCTACATCTCGATTAAACGTAAAGGAGTGTCGATTTTTGGTAATTGTCCCTACAGAATCAAATAGTTAAAGACGAAGAAAATGTTGGATTAGAAAAAAAATTAGATCTTCTAAGTTAAAATTAATCTTACTTTTGCAATATGTAGTAAACATCCAGTGTGTACTGTTATCTGACACCAACAACATCTAAAGTCTATTAATCCAGGTTCTCTTGAACATTCTTCAACACAGTAATTACAGATGGCAGCAAAAGGTAAATTTCCTAAAATAAAGAAAGTAAGTGTAAAACCGGAAATTTTATTTCCCATTTTTCGTTGAGGAAATATTCAAATTTTTATTATCTTGTATTCAAATTTTGATATTTTGTTAATAGAAGAATCTAGTATGGAGGACTATTTAATTCCATTGCGAAAATCATTCAACACTAAAACAACACATATACCAAAACATAGACAAAATAAAGTATGTATATGCTTTTCCAAATTATTATTATATTACTTCATGATTCTTCAAATAAAGTATTTAATCAAACTTTGACAAAAAATTATTATGGACTAGCCATATCAAGTACACTAAACAAAAATGTGAAAAAGGTATGAATCTTCTCCGAGTAGTTTCCAAACAAAAATGGGGAGCTGATTCAAACATTTCCTCTATTTTTTATGTCTTATATCCGTTCAATATTGGATTACGGGTGTACATTTTATGGTTCCTCATCAAAAACCAATTTAATAGCTGTTGACCGAATTCAATAAAAATCATTAAAAATATGCCTAGGAGTTATGATGTCATCACCTAATCAAGCTGTCTTAGCAGAAATGCAAGAGCCCCCGTTCCATATTAGAAGGCAATACCTAGCTTCTAATTAAATACCGAACATTTAACACGTACATGGTTTAAAAGATTTCAGCAATAAACACTAACAATCTGACTATGCCATACTGGAGAATAAAAACCAGTCCTCCATTAGCTGAGGCTTTTCTTAATACCAACAGCAAAGAAAATCATATCGTAAAGCAAGATAAGTTCCCTATTTTTCAATGCAATTATGAATCTTTAGTGACTGTTCCTAACATCATATACCCCTCCTTTTACGAAGTTACTAGTATTAACCAACTAATTTTGAAAACTGAACTTAACAATATAGGCGACAATGTTACCACAATATACACTGATGGATCGAAATGTGATGAAGGAACTGGGGCAGCATTTCTTGTTTCAAATACTAATTACGTAGAAAGATTTAGAATTCCCAACTATTGTTCTGTTTTTTCTGCAGAAGTTTTCGCCATATCAAAAGCGTTAACTTGGTGTACCTTAAATCCGATTCAAAGAGCTGTTATTATGTGTGATTCCAAGTCAGTATTACAGGCTATAGAAGGTTCTCCATTCAAGTGTTACAGACAAAATATAATTTTAGAAATTAAAAAATTAATAAGCGAATTGAACAAAAGTATTGTATTCGTTTGGGTGAAGGGGCACTGCGGTTTAGAAGGAAATGAGTACGTGGACTTGGAAGCCAAGAGAGCCTGCAAAATGACTTCTTATACCAATCTTTATGTCTTCTTAGACCTTTTAAATTATTATAAGAAACATATTAGAACTAATTGGGAGCGGTCTTACGCCGACTTCGCTAAAATATCTAATAATCATTATTTCCATTTGCATCCTACTTTACCAACTAAGATTCCTCATATTTCTAATTTTGATTATAGAAAACAATATACCTCCATCATATCACGTTTAAGAATGAATCATGGTCGTTTCCCAGCTCATCTTTTTAAAATAGGTATTGTCAATTCTCCAGCTTGCTCCTGTAGTAGGAGATCTGAATCATATTTTCTTTGAATGCACTGAAAACAAAAAAGCAACTACTGAACTTTACAATCTTCTGATCAATTTCAACGTTCCTCTTCCCACAAATATAACCACTCTTTTGGCAAATACTGAGAAGTCTGTACTTGATTCCATAGTGGATTTCATAAATAAGTCTAAATTATCTATTTAGATATAGACTACATCAGTAATCAGCAATTTTATATCTCTATTCCGTTACAGTCATTTTAATATTTCAACTTTTTACTCACTTTTAATTTTCTGTGGCTAATAAACTATGTCTGAGGCCATTCTCTCTCTCTCTCTCTCACACACACACACACACACACACACACACACAATCAAACTTTGAATGTCCGTCGTCTTGTTACACCACCACCACAGTCAAATCAACCGCATGTCTTTACTTCTTACCTTGCAAATGAAATTAAGAAATTTAGAATAAACCTAATATCACAAATAATCTATTTCATAGAATAAGTGGAACCCTACTCGAATCCGGTGATATCCAAGTTTCAGTAAAAGCGAAGTTTCTTTGCCCTCACAATTCATAGAGAATTCATTTTGAGAATTATAACTTGGAACGATGACATGACTTACTATGACAGCGACATATAGAGCAACACAATGTCCAATAATCATCACCATCAATCCATAACAGAATCTTCTGAAAATCCTTTGGGACAATCCTCTATGCAGTCTTTATTAGGACCATCCGAAAAATCCCAATTACCTCCATTACAGTTAGAACTTCCATCACAACCTTCTACACAGTTATCCGCACAGCTATTACAGTCACCAACGACATCGCTTTCAACTGATAAATGATCTATCAAAAACAAATTTACCAAAACGCCACAAAGAAAAGATATATTGGAGTCTACTACCGTTCATAAAATAAAAGAAATTTCAGAGAAATTGACACCGTGGCACCAAAACCGTTTCGTAAGCTCATAATGGGCAAACCACGAACGAACCAATATGTTCCAAATTAATGAAGACAAAAATTACATTGCCGTGCGTGTTAAATTAAGATCAATATTAATACTTCTTACAGGCACGGTACAAGGCTATTTGTATTGTAAATGGTTATGTTGCATATCTGTTGTTGCTATTACACTTACTAACACAAGCATACCCTAAGATCATTGAAATCAAAATTATACAAACAAGATCATTGGAATAAATACTTAGCAAGCTTAAGAAAACATACTTAAACATTTGGGAAAACGAATATCTGATCTGGACAGAGATTCCTCACAAAGTGGGTACCGATCTGAGAAAATATCACACTACCAATATAATCCTCAAGTTCAACATAACACCAGACATAATCTGTTTGCAAAAATCAAACCTTCATCTTCAAATAAATCATTATAGTCCTTTACTCTAAATAATACTTTGGAAACATAAGCCACAAAACAACATCAAGTAGTCCAATCTGCAACCTTCTAAACTAATTAATCAAAATCCGACTCTGAGTATCATTTTAAAAATTACGAATCGGATTTACGTAAAACGAACAACAGTTTTTAAGCAATGTAACCCCTATAACGACTAACAAATACGGGATAATTGACTGTCCATATGAATGAATCTTAACTCCTTCTTTTATTTGAGAAACTTTGGATTTTACACATGGTAGTGACTATTTCTCAATCAAGATGATATATGCCCAGAAATAGCAAATGTTAATAAAAAGACCATCAAGCAAACAATACAATGCAATAGTTTAAGCCGTCTAATAACATCCACAGAGCTTATCATCCGTCTAATGAGCTGCCTTCAAAAATTCGCCTAATCTCAACTTCTCAAACCCAGGCGAAGAGTAATCCTTTCAAGCGACCACATACAATCCTAATAAGCAGGGTCCGAACTAGCTATTTAACCGCTCCGGGCACAGATAATTTTCGCCGCCCTTTACATACACCATATAAATAGTGAGCTTGATCTGAGAATATTAAATCCTACCTCGTAATTTATTTTAAGTTTAATGCAAATCAAACAAATAACTCAATTTTTTTTTTCAAAATTTCAACTTGTTTGTGGGTAAACCACAACCACCTCGCATATTAGATAGGTTGGGCGGAAAATTAAAACAATTACGTAATACTACATAACCAGTTATTCGTAAAAAAATCAAATTATGTGAATAAAACAGTTTTTCTGAGATTATTTCCGTCATCTTAATTTCCACCAATCACAAACACGCTATTTTCAATAACAAATGTATGACAGCACCTGTCAGCAGTTTTTTCGAGTTTATCCGCGGCAAAACTTGACAGCTGTTGTCATCAAAAATTACAATACGTTTGATAACAAGTAATTATTATTATATTATTAAGTTTGTAGTATTTTGTGATTAAATAAACTACCTGATATTTTTCACTTTTCAAATTAATACCTACATATTTATTATGTATGCATGTAAGGTAGTATGTTTTGTAAGCTATGTGTATGCAGAATAATCTGTTACTCGTGAAATAGTCTTGTCAAATACCATTCGGGCATATAATTTTTCCTCATTCGGGCATATCATTTTTCCTGTGAAAAAAATCGAAAAAACACAATGCAAAGTAATATGTTTTTTAACAAAATGCATTCGTGCAGGTGCACCAGCACTCATATTACTTAGCAACATGTTTTTTCGATTTTTTTCGGAAAAAATAGATGCCCTTATGATATTACTTACGAATATTAAATCCTACCTCATAATTGAGGGGGTCAGAAAGCCAAGGGGTCCAAGTCGACTTTTTTTCAATATTGAGTTAACTGCAGAAATCAAATATACATTTACTTGGTGGCAACTTAACTGCAGAAATCAAATATACATTTACTTGGTGGCAAAGTGATCAAAGTATAAAATAAGTCCTAATGTCTCCATCTATCGACAAGAAAATGTACTACTTACCATATTTTAACAATTGTTTAGAGCTAAACGGGTCCAAGTATGCTTGGATTGCAACCAAGGAAACTGTTATTATTAAGTTGATTACTAACGATTTTGTCAGTGTCAGCTGTTGTACTGAAATCGTGCAAAATAGTGATTTAGGTGCATTTTTATTTTCAAAATGTCTACGTCAGGCGACGAAAGAGGTAAGTACTTATTACAGGAAGAAACATTTTATATTTATTAGAACGTTAGAAATTTATATAGAACTATACTAAAGGGTCTGTTATACGAGCACTAAATGCGTCGCATTTCGCGTCGGGTTACCGTCTGTCCACGGATTCAATGTTCCGACAATATAGCAAATTATACGAACGACATTAACGGCGGCATTTGATTCTGTGGACTGGCAATAACGCATTTAGAGCTAGTATAACAGAGCCCTAAGAATATAATCATATGATTTTTTATTATTATTTAAATACCTACAAATTTTTTTAGTAAATTTACCTTTTTCTAGAGCCGTTTTCTGACAACTCTGATAGGAATGGAGACTATGTTCCAAGTAGCAGTAGTGGCGGTGATGCAGAAGTGCAAAACTTAAATGAAGCTGGCGATGGGAAATCCAGAAAAAGGGTACGTAAAACTGCAACATGGAAAAGAAATTATTCCAAATTTAGAAGAAACATTGGCCAGGAATATATTGGTCGCAAGGGGGAACTACATCACGCAAAGTCAGTTAAGGCTTATGACCATACATGCAGATACAAATGTACAAATTTTACGGAGATAGATAGAAACACAATTTTTACTGATTATTGGAATCTTGGAAAGAAAACCAAAATGGATGAGATCTACAGAGCACCTTTATTGCATCATGCATTCAAAATAATACTCTAAAAATACACCCTGTAAACCTCATCAGACTAAAAAATATTAGCACTGTGATAAAACTCCAAAACAAGCGGGTATGCAAAGAGTTTTTTCTAAGAACTCTAGATATTAGCCGCAAACTGTTGTATAACGTTATAAAGAAAAGGAAGGAGTCCGGAGTCGTCCAAACGGATCAAAGAGGTAGACATACCCCTAGCAATAAAATAGAGGATGAGTTATTAAACTTAGCGAAAGAGCATATGAACTCATTTCCAAAATGTGTGAGTCATTATACTAGAAAAGACAATCCCAACAGCAAGTATTTGTCTCCCGAGTTAAATGTAACAAAAATGTACAAGTTACACAAAGAATTTTGTCAGGAAAAAGGAGCCCGAGCATTAAAGCTGAGCAAATACCGCGCCATTTTTTCACCCATTTTAACTTAGCTTTTCACGTACCATATTCAGACACATGCGTAAAGTGTGACACGTTCGTCGCACAAAAAAACGCTTGTGATCCAAAATCTGAAGAGGGCTCCCGCGTAGCCAGAGAACATGATCGTCATCTACGTCAAGCTGAAGCAGCCAAAAATTTAAATAACGCGGCCAAGGAGTTAGCAAGGCAGTGTCCAGAAAGACGTGCTATTTGTTTTGATTTACAAAAAACATTGCCCACTCCACACCTGTCATGTAGCAAGGTATATTATATGCGCCAGCTATGGACGTACAATTTAGGAATCCACGATTTATCATCAGGAATTGGTAATATGTACATGTGGCATGAAGGTGAAGGGCCGAAAGGTTCTCAAGAAGTGATGTCATGTTTGCTAAAGTATATTGAAAGTTTGCCTAAAACAGTGACCCACATTGATGCATTTAGTGATAACTGTGGTGGGCAAAACAAAACAAAAAACATAATAAAATTTTGGATGTATATTGTGCAATTTACACATATTGAAAGTGTTGACCACCGTTTTTTGGTTTCGGAACATTCTTTTATGGAATGCGATCAAGATTTCGCCATTATTGAAAAAGGAAAGAGACGTCTAACTCACGTTTTTACTCCCGATGATTGGGTTAATTTCATAACAGGAGTCGGTAGAAAATTTATTGTAATGGAATTAACTGTCTCGACCCTTACTTCGTGGAATCTGCTCATATTAGTGTTTTAAATGAAACTCACGGTTTCTAGTTAATTCCACAATATAATAAAAGTTATTGAAAATTCTAAAAAAATGACAATTGTTTCGATAAATCAATATCATCGTCAGAATGACAGAAGTTACATTTCATTTGATGCCTACCTGATGTTTAGTAGTTATTTTTGGCTAGACCAAGAAGTGACCTAACTTGTGATTGACTTAATATATGTTTTTCCTTTTTTCTTTTTTCTATATGTTTTTCCTTTTTTATTTTTTCTATAAACATATATTAAGTCAATCACAAGTTATGTCACTTCTTGGTCTAACCAAAAATAACTACTAAACATCAGGTAGGCATCAAATGAAATGTAACTTCTGTCATTCTGACGATGATATTGATTTATCGAAACAATTTACAATTTTTTAGAATTTTTAATAACTTTTATTATATTGTGGAATTAACTAGAAACCATGAGTTTCATTTAAAACACTAATTTATTGTAGTAAAAATGCAGATTTTAAGTCTATATCTCCCATGGACAACATAATAAAATCAAATCTTACAGGATTGAGTAAAATGCAATGGCTACATTTCAAAAAAGAGTACCCATTTAAGCTTTTTTAAGGAAGTTTATAATAGAGATTTTCCTTTCGAAGAAATGGATTGTAAAAAAACGGCTTTGCGTGGTAGACCTACAAAAATACTTCTCCCAGTACTATATGACAATCCTCCAAAAATAAAATTACCCAAATTCAACAACTTGATGCAGCTTCTTCCGTATATACCACCAATACACCATGATTTTTAGAAGTCGTTGAATCCAGGACAGTCGTTGAATGAAGATTATACTCTCGATAATAATATGGTTGAATCGGATGATGATTAATATCAATAAAAAACCTGTGCCTATTTTCTATTAAAGTATTTAATATTTTTTGAGAATTTTTATTACCTATACTCTATTTATTGTTAAGATAAACAAGGCATAAACATTGCGAACACGTGTTAGTACAGATCGACCCATCGTATTGGTCGTTCCGAGGGTGGGTTGTCTTTCGTGCGGCTGCTTCGGCGTCAGAGTGGGTATTGTTGACATGTACATGGCGTGACTTTGTTTTGATCGTATTTATCTTGCAAATAAATAGGCTTTATAGAGTTACCTACTTATAAAAAGAAATGAATATGTGGAATTTTTGCAAAATTGTTACAAGCATATGCTAAGTACGGTTCTGTAATAAAATAAAGGTCAAAAATGTTCAAATTCCATCATAAATTTTAAGGCATTCGCTACACAAATAATGTCCGATGCATAACTCATGCATTTTAGGGTGCTAGATTTTTTTTAAGTAAAAATATTTCAAATTGAAATATCTCAATATTTACTTTTTGGTACTTGGACCCCTTGGCTTCTGACCCCCTCAATTATAGTAATTTTCTTCGCACTTTTTGTTCTGCACAATCTTTAATATCTGATAAATTTATACTGTCGCAAACCTTATGTTCAATTGAAATTATGATGGTTCGCAGATAATTTTTATTATTTTTAATTTAGAAAAGCTTCTTTCGCCACTTGCAACTGTCACTGGTAAAGATAAAAGGATCCTAAGCGCAATACTGGTATTTCGACCAAATATTAAATCTTACATATTTCAAAATATCTTGAGGAGATGAATTACTATTTAAAAACATACAAAGGACTGACAATTCCTCACAACGTTCTAATGCATTTATATCACCTGACTTCCCGTAGGTTATAATAGCCTCGAGGTTCTTGCAATATTTTAACAATTCATCTTCTGAGAGTTCTCTTAAGGCATATATGTTATATAAAAAAGCGAAATGTTTACTATGCTCAGAAATCTGGGAAAATCTTAATTCTTAGAAGTTTATTGCTGTGTTCATTAAGTGAAAAAATACTTCGATTTTATATTTTTGATGAGGTGCACACACTCGTAACCAAATTGCTTCTTCTTGGATCGTGCACGAGATCTAGGCACATTGTTGTATATATATATATATATATATATATATATATATATATATATATATATATATATATATATATATATATATATATAAATTAAACTAGGTTTTAATTACTTAATTATTAATTTTAATTTATTATATATGAGATAATTTATATTTATAGGTTAAATAGATTTTTTTATTTATATTTGTTTTTATTTCTGTGGCTAGCTCAGTTAATTAATTATTATTATGATATTCGGGAGCATGAGACTCGTTCTACCCTTCGAGTTCAGGCATTGATTGATATATTCTGCTTGAGTAAATAAAATGAAACACACTAATTCCAATGATTTAATGTTTTTAAAGAAAATTTTATTATAATATATATATACGCCTATGACATTATCAAACCACAGTCACAAATGAGAATATCCACCATCCTATGCGCATGCTCAAATAAATACGGATTGATGCGAGAGAAACCGAACATTTCTTAGAGACGCTTACCAGTTGTATGAATATCATATATATAATAAAATCGTTTACTTTATAATGCTGGTGATGGACATAGCATAAAAGAATTTATGTGTGAAAATTATATATATACAGATTATTAAAACGTTCAGAAGAAATGGGTTACAATCTATACATACATTTGAAAATATTATATCTATTGATTTAAATGCACATTCCTTATATGATTGGAAATGAAGTAAGTACCACCATTATTTATTACAGAATGAAAAAGATGCATGTAGGCCTTTTTTAATAATCTCAAAATTTTATCTGTTGAATAAACTACATAAAGTATTTTTCCTTTTCAGTTAGATCGATCATATAGACGCAAGAATTATTATACACATGGAAATAGTCACTGAATTTCAATTAGTTTGTTATTATTATTATTGGCCAATAATATTTAAAAAAACACTGACCTGAAGTCTGGATTCTAATACGTCTGGTAACAGGAATACGCCTATTGAAGTCCACGCTGCATATTTTCTGAAGAATCTGAGGTATTCTCAGGCAAAAACTGGATATACACACATGTGAGTGTTCGTAGTTTTATATATATGATGAATCTTTAGCTTTTATACTTATTTGTTGCGGTTTAACTTGAATTTTTTTGTAAAATTTTTCTTCTCGTCCTCTCTGCTTCGACGCCAAACCCAATCTCCTAACGCTTCCCCTCGATCGTCAATTTTTTAATAAATAAATAAACTATTGTTTCTCAGCTCACTGTTTTTAAACAAAGTTTTGTTTCTTTATAATTTAACAAATTTGTCCTGTCATATTACACCAATGATATCCTTTCTTCAGCTGTAGAGTTCTATTCACATTTATAGCACTTTATGAAAGTTTTGAAAATACATATGATTGTGAATTTCACTTAAAGAAGTCTGTTTTTTCTTTAATTCAAACGAATTTCAATACAATAAGTCTTTTACAAATAGTGAAATTCATGGTTATATTTCGATATTACAATGTCAACTCTTGTTTTGATACTTGTGATAACTTTGAAATAACATTTATAAACATAAATTCTTTTATCTTTCATATATATCTTGCTTTCGTTATTTGAACTATCCAAATTTTATAGTTTCAAATATTTACCTATATCTATCACCATCTTATGATTCATTTCCTCCATAAAATTGATACCAAATTTTGACATATAATTACATTTATGTCATTTTATACTTATATTTTATTAACTTGACTAAATCTTCATAATAAATATGAATATTATTTTTATTATTACTGTTCAATTAATAGTTATATTAAATTAGATAACTAAAACTTGTTTATTTTCAGATAAACAGCTGATTTCTTAGTGACAAACAAACATCCATATTAGGCAGATTTAATGTTTTCATCTATACTTGTTAAGCGTTGTCAAATATTAAGACAATTATTAAGGTAATTTCTTTATATTTATTGTTACTCTTTTTAATTATTATAAACAAATGATTTAATATAATATGAATTTATATGAATTTTTACTTATGATTGTGGTTTTTTAATGTGTTCTTTATTAACATAGTTTCAATCTATTTTAAATACTAAGCAAAACATTCTCAATCAGCTGATGTTCTTTAAGATATAATATATGTGGTTCACTTCCCCTCAAAATTAAATTTAAATGATATCAATTGAGAGCTATTTAAATTTCAATTATCTTCTTTGAAGCGATTGTTATATCTCTATTTAAATATTTATAAATTTATGGTATAATCTCATACTTCCTTGACTTTATACTTAATTCTCAAATAAACATTCACATACTTCCTATTACAATCCATATTCTTATCAATACCTGTAAAATTATTCTTTCATAAAATATACTAGATTCGTATCAATGTCAATTTAAATATTCATATTACTCCTTCTAATACTTCTCTACTACCATATTTATACTAACATCCGCTTATATATCAACTTTTATTTCCTATAATTTCATTATATTTTATTTTCTATATACTCCTCATATCATATTTCAATACTCATTATTCAATATAATTAATTATTTCTCAAATTCATATATATATCAACATCAATTTCCTTATTCTTCCATGTATTTGCAAGTATTCTATAAAATTCTAATTGACATCAAACATTGCCTCCTATATTTTAATCGATATCATTCATTAATCTCCTTTCTTTTCTTGTTTATTACTTACGTGTCTTATTTCCTTTTTTAAAAAAAATGTGAAAATCTATTTGATATTTAAGTTATTTATATGTTCATCTCCTCTCTATCTTATATCTTTATATTTTCTTTCTTTATAAAGCCAGTATTTCTCATAAATTGTTTTTCTTTAATTGTTATATATTAATTTGCCATATTCAAATTTCCCTTTCTTTATATTCAAAGCTGTTTTTATATTAAATCTTACCTAATAAATTTTTATTTATATTATATTATATCTATTTATTTATTTATTTTTAAATTTTTTAGGTTCTGGAGAAACAAGAGTGAAGAATCTTTTTGGATTATCACCTGTCAAATGAAAACAAAACCCTATCTACTATATTGTTTATCTTTGTACACTACTTTAATATTAAATTTAAAACTATACTTATGACTATTGTTTTCTTATATTTCATTCGTAACATAACATCATCTATTCATAATATTTATATACATGTTCAACATTGAACACTCCCCTTTCTAATTGTGTACCTGGATACTGGATAGAATAGCCGATAACTGTTTTGAGCATCACTATTGTCAACTACATATGGCCCTTCAAAAGGTGATAGTAACTTCTTACATTGATTTTCACCTTTCTTTAGTATTCTTAAAGATCTTACTAGGACTAAATCTCCTTTCTGAAACCTAATCTTTTTTTTATTCTTGTTTCCTTTTCTTTTGATAAAACTCATAGCACTTCTTTCTCAATTCTTGCTTACTTTATTTAAAACTTGTGACATATCCCATTCTCTCTGTATAATCCAATCACGTTCTGGGGGTATTCCTTTTAAAATGAATTGTCGACATTCTTCATTGACTCCATTCGGTAATTGATTTAAAAAAATTTCTACTTGGTTCAGATTTTCTTCCCATAAATTATGCCTATTGTTACATAAAATCCTTAAATACTTGACAACTTCCTTGATATACCTCTCAGCTGGATTAGATGATGGTTTTCTTATGCTTATAAAATTCATTTTTATGTTATGATTTCTACATATCCGTTTGACTTTTTCGCTCACAAAGTAAGTAGCATGATCATGTATTAAAATTTCAGGAGTTCCGATTTCTTCTATAAATTGTTTAAGACAAGATATTACTGTGTTTGCATTAGTACGTTGACAAGGAAAAGTTCTTAATTTTAAAAAAATATCTACCATGACTCAAATATGTTTATTGCCTTGTTTTCTGGGTATTAATTGTGATATAAAATCAATAGCTACTATATGTAAAGGCTTGAGTGCTAATATAGGTTTTGGTCCACTAATATTGTGATAATTCTTTTCCTTTACCAACTGGCAAATTTTACAGGTTTTACAAATTTGTTTGACTAATGATGTATCCTTCTTTGCGGTATAATTTTCTCGAAACAACTTCCATAATTTCCGAGATCCTATATGACCATATTCCTCATGCAGTTGTCTAAGAATTTCTTTAGCATATTCTGATGTTATTACATAAATTTCCCTATCTTCCATTTTCTTATACCAAATTCCCTCGCTTTGAAATACTCCCCTTTTACAAGATGCTTGCAAGCTTCTCTGATCTTCCATTATTATTTCCAATGTAAACAAACCTTCAGTCTTCTGCAATCTATTAATGCCAATTTGGAAGTGTTGATCATTCCTTTTCATTTCTGTTTCACGGCTAAGAGCATTCGCTACTACATTAGTTTTCCCAGGAATAAATTTAATTTCAAATTCGTACTCTTGTAATAGAAGAATCCATCGATGTATCCTATTATTGGCATAACGGTTTTTAAACATTGCTGTTAAAGCTGAATGGTCTGTTTCCAAGTAAAATTTTGCTCCTAATAGATAAAAACGTAATTTAGTTATACAAAATACAACGCTTGCCATCTCCAATTCAGTAACTGAATATTTTCTTTCAAAATTCTTTGTTATTCTGGAAATAAAACTGATCGGTACTTCTCCTTCCTATTGTTCTTGCAATAAAACTGCTGCTAACCTATCTACGGATGCATCCGTTCTTAAAATAAATGGCTTGTCATATTGAGGATGATAAACCTGCAAGTTTTGTAAAAATATTTCCTTCAGTTCTTGGAAAGCTTGTTCTCTCCTAGCATCCCATTTCCATTTAGTTTCCTTCTTGAGTAATTCAATTAGCGGAATTTCTTTATTACTGAGGTCTGGTATTAACCGTTTAAAGTAGTTGAGAATCCCCAAAAATCCTCGAAGAGTTTTAAGATTAGTCGGTGTCTTATATTCCCTTATAGTTCTAATTCGTTCAGGGTTCATTCTCACTCCAGTAAAATTCAAAATATATCCCAAATACTGCACTTCCCTTTGGTAAAATTGACATTTTTCCATATTCAATTTTAAACCTGCTCTTTTCAATTCTGCCAATATAGTCTTCAAAGGTTCGTGGTGTTTTTCTTCATTTTCTGAATATATTAAGATGTCATCTATATAATGCAATGTAAAATGTTCATATTGGTTAAGAACAGTGTGAATTGTTCTTACTAAGGCTGCACACGAACTCTGTAAACAACACAAAATTGGTATACTACACCATCAGTCATGAATGCTGTATATGGACGACTTCTTTTGTCCAATGGAATCAACAAGAAACTATGATTTAAATCCAGTTTTGTGAATATGTTTGCTCTTGTAATTCTCCCGAATATCCCCTCTACATTTAAAGGACTCATATTGTTTTTTAGTATAAGAGTTGATATTTCTGACATCAAGACATAATCTAATCTCACCTGACTTTTTACGGACACATGTTATTGCACTTATGTATGGAGAGTTGGGATCTTTCTATTATACCATATTGTATCATCTTTTCTAACTCCTGGTATACTTCATTTTTCAGCTTATAAGGAATGGGATAGGTTTTTATCTTGAAGTTGCTAATATCCTTATTAATTTCCAACTGGTGTATATATGTTGCTGCTATACATACTTCTTTGTTGAAGAGTCTCCCATGCTTCTTCAATAATTCATTGATCTCTCTTCTATGTTGTATGGGACAAAATCGTTCTTGTAAATCCTCCAAAATGTCTATCTCGTTTATTTGATGTTGTATTTTCTCTACCTCTTGTTGTTCTTTCTTATCAAATGCTATTACATTACCTTCACATACCATGTACCCCTGTTTATAATCAATAATCATCTTGTGATTGCTCAATTCATCATTTCCCAAAATTACATAATATTTTAAATCCTTGACTACTAATAATTGTATTTTATATGCCGTATTTCCCAAATAAAGATCTGTTATTATTGTACTATTTGTATAATATAAATGTTAATCGTTCGCCCCTACTAATGATAGTTTCTTTGTATTTATCATCATAATATCATCCTTATTTAAATCATCTACAATATCCTGTTTAATTAAAGTCACCTCTGAACCCGTATCTACTAAAATTCTACATATAATGATTTGTAATCTACCCTGGATAAATATTAAATTAGGTTTTTCTACTTTTTGAGTAATATTTTCATTATCTACAATAAATTCTCGAGGATGTTCATATCGCGATGAATAGATGATATTATGCACGTAAGGACGATCTAAACAAAAAATTTGCTACATTGTCCTGTCCAGGAATACATTCTTCCACCTGTATCTCCTGTCTGACCATGTTTACCTGTCTTCTATTCTCGTCATCCCTGTTTCTATTTTGCTCATGGTTATTTTGGTTTTCTCTGCCGTGTTGCCAATTTCTTCCTCTATTATTATTACCATAGTGATTTCTTATCTCGAAATTGTTCTGATTTCCCCGGTTCTCCGGATATCTGTTCCCATTAATCCTCTCTCTATTTCTAAAATGTTCCCCATTTCCTTGATATTGTCTATCTTCGAAATTCCTGTTTCCATAATTTCTATTCCCATTTCCTTCATAATAATCTCTTCTGAAATTACCGTTTCCATTCTCCCTTCGTGTATCATTTCTCATATTTTCATTTCGTTGTTGGCATCTGTGAGTACCATTTCCATTTTTTACACTCCTTTCAAGTCTCTGCAAATATCTCGATAAGTTGTCCATGGTTTTGATATTATGAAGTGCTATTGTCGCAGACACCTCCGAATTAAAATGTCTTCCGACATATAAAACTAGTTCCTCCTCCTTCATCACAGGTTCCAGGTATTGAGCCATGTTATATAATTGCATAGCATATGCATTCAAATTTTTATTCCTGTTGTAATCGAATTTTCCAAAATACAACCTTTCCCTGAAATTCGCCTGTTGAATCTCACCCCAGAAATAGGTCATTAATTGGTTCTCAAATTCCTCTAGATCGCTTATATTTTCCTCCTTATTGCAGAACCATAATAGGGCATGCCCAGATAGCATCCCTCTAATGATAATTTTCTTTTCCATTACATCTCTTATTCTCTTTAGTTTGCTTTTAATTATCTTAATAAACACCTTTGGATGAATTATGTTTGTGTTCCCATCAAATTTTACTCCTATGTCCATGTTCCCAGTGTATATTATTCCACCTCCATTTCTCCTAACGTTATATTCCTTTTCTTCCATACTTTCCTGAAATTTGCTGTTCATTTCTTCCAATTCTTTGTTAAATATTTGAGCAAAATCGTTCCTCTCCTCGCATGTTCCTGTTTGTTTCTGTACTTTTGTATCTAAATCCTTAAATTTCTGCTCCGCATTTTGTTGATAATTCTGCATTATTTATTCCATTGTTTGTTCCCTGAATTTAATATATTCCATTTCTTTTGTTATATCTACAGTTTGAGTGTTGATTTTACCTTTGTACGAATAGGTTGTGCGAAGCAATTAACAAAACCGGTCGATAGTTTTTATCAGTGCCAACTTTGTTTTCTTACACGTGTTTATTTGAAATATTCCGATTAGAGTTTTTAACTAAATAATTTTTCCCCCATCATGGGGGATAAAAAAGGGACGTCATTCTCGACGCAAGTGGAGTCAATTATGTTATGTGATGATGATCAAATGTTACCGATTAATAACTCTCCAAGCACCAACGAGGTTTCTGCAGTAAAACCAGTTCCAAAAAAGTTCAACTTATTGTCAGATAAGTACAATTTATCGACTATTTGGGTATACATTGAAAATATTAAAAGTAGTAATTTGGGAAGGCTACATCCCATGACTGTTGGTCACATACTTTTTAAACAATTAAAGCTAACTAATATATTAGAAATTAAAAGTACAGGTAAAAATCGAATAAAAGTTTTATTAAAATCGTTTCTTGAGGCTAATCAATTAGTTAAAAATCCTTTGTTGGAAAATCATAATTTGGTAGCTTATATTCCAAATCATCTACTCGAATCAAAGGGTATCATTAGGGACGTTGACACTAAATATGACGAAAAATATTTGTTAGAGAATGTAGAGTCTACCTCTCCGGTAATAAACATTTATCGTACTAAACGTAAAATCCAAAGAGAGGATCACACAATTGATTATGTACCAAAAAAAACCATTATTATTACTTTTGAAGGTAATATTATACCAAAATATGTTGCATTTAATAAAGTATATTGTCAGGTAGAACAATTTATAGGTAGAGTAGTTCAATGTTATCGTTGTTTGAAGTATGGACATGTTTCTAAACAGTGTAAAAACTCCCAAGAACGATGTATACAATGCGGCGAAATAAAAACAGAGGAACATAGTTGCAATAAGGACAAAATTTATTGTATTCATTGTAAATCTAATGATCACCTATCTATATCTAAAAAATGCCCTCAATATGAGAAACAGAAAAAAATTAAAACTATTATGGTTGAACAAAAAACGTCATTTCTGGAAGCCAGAAAATACTGTGAAAACTCTATTTCTTCTTTTGTAAGTCATGATTCTTTTTCAGGCTTATCAAATTATAATAAAGATTTCCCCAGTCTTACTAATCAAGTTAATAATAATACCACACAAACTATGATAAAAAATATTAGGGAAAGTAATAGTTTAATTTCGTCGCTACCAAGTACAAGTGGCACAAAAAAATACTCAGTTCCCATGAAAAAGAAAAGAAAATCAGACTCTCCGTCCAATCAGTCTCCTTCTGACTCGCCTATGTTTCCTTTTACTTTTTGTCCTAGTCAACCATTACCTGCTAACCCCTATAAATCCAATTTTAATAGTATTGAAAGTAAAAAACAGAATATTGCTGACATTGTCTCCAAATTTGTATTCAATCTATTGGATAATATTAGCTCAGTAGAAGACTTGCAATCAATTAATAAAAGTTCAATAATCAGTAGCATAAAACAAGTACTGGAGGATACTCTAACAGTTAATAATTATTAATAGCTCAAAAAGTTTCACTTAACATTATGCAGTGGAATGCTAGATCAGCTGTGGCAAATAAAAACAGTTTGCAACACTTTTTAAATTCTAGAAAAATAGATGTGGCACTTATTACTGAAACTTGGTTTAAAAAAAATATACAATATTGTTATAATGGTTATAATGTGATCCGTAAAGACCGACATGACGGCTATGGTGGTGTTGCCATTTTAGTTCATCATTCAATAAGTTTTTGTGAATTCAAAATTAATAATAATGCGTGTAGAGGCGTGGAAATGTGTGGCATAAAAATTAAATATGGTAAATCGGAGCTAAGCCTTTTTTCTGTTTATAAACCACCTAAAATTAAATGTTCTGCTAATGATTGGTTTACACTTTTTTCACAAGCAAAAAATCCTATAATCGTGGGAGGTGATTTCAATGCACATCATTCGTTGTGGGGTGCACATCATAATGACACAGTTGGTATACAACTAATCCAAGCTGCAGATGATCTTAATCTAACAGTAATGAATAATAGACAACCCACAGTTTTAACTCGTCCTAATCAAAATGTTTCTGCGATATATATCACTTTTTGTTCTCCTGAACTTGCTAATAGAATTAATTGGTCAGTATTAGATGATACATTAGGATCGAATCATTTTGTTATTCTTATGGAGCTTCCAATTGACCAAGTTATCAATGAATTTCCCCTTAAAAATAAATGGAACATAAAAAAAGCCAACTGGCCATTGTATACAGGGACAATTGAAAATACTCTTCAAGGAGATTTCTCATTGAACTCCACATCTGATAAATATCAAATCTTAATCAGCAGTATGAATCAAGCTGCACACATTGCGATACCACAATTTAAAAATATTAAAAACTTAAAACGTTACCCCCCACCTTGGTGGAATTCAGATTGCGAAAAGATTTTGGAAGATAGACGTTTGGCTTTCTCGACTTATAAAAAAACTTCGAATTTTCAAAACTTTTTCCTTTGTCAAGAAATGATGGCAAGAACAAAAAGAAAATTTAAAGCTATAGCTAAACAAAACTGGATTGAGTATGTTTCTTCCCTTAATAAGTCTGTTTCGTCTTCTTCTCTTTGGAAACAAGCTAGAAAGATTTATAGAAAACCAATCTCCAACGTCAAGCCTTTAGATGATATCTGGATGGCAGAATTTTTTGACAAAATTTCTCCTCCCTTCGCTGCTATGTTATTCCCTGATCTAACTTCATCTAGTGATGAGAACCATTTTCTTTCAAAACCCATAACTTTAACAGAGTTAAACTATGTTCTTAAAAATCGCATCAGTACTAGTCCAGGACTTGATGAAATTAAATATCCTATGATTGATAACCTTCCTGTTATTGCTAAATGTATGTTGATTGATATATTTAATGATATACTGAATAATCTATCCATAGTTAATGAGTTGAAGGATGTCATCATTATTCCTATTCTCAAGCCAGGTAAAGATCCCAATCATGCTGAATCCTATCGCCCTATATCACTTATGTCTTGTATGTTGAAAACTTTAGAACGTATCATTAAGCACAGACTTGAATGGTGGTTATTTCAGAAAAACCTCCTTCCAAGAACCCAGTTTGGCTACAGAAAAGGTTGTGGTACAATTGACGCTCTAACAACTCTTGTTATCGATATTCAAAATACTTATTCCACCAATAGATATTTACCTACACTTTGCCTAGATATCGCAGGTGCTTATGATAGCGTCTGCTTACCCATTCTGAGATAAAAAATGATTAATAACTTCCTAATACCGATTCGATTAACTGATGCAATCATTAACTTTTATTCTTATAGAAAATTGTATATAAGAACTCATAATAATTACCTCATAGGACCTCGCTATAATATTTCAGGACTACCTCAGGGTTCAGTATTGAGTCCTCTGCTTTTTAATTTGTATACGGCTGACTTTCATAGTATTTACGTTGAAAATATCACCCCAAAAATAATTCAGTATGCGGATGATTTTTGCTTATATTCAGAGGCCAAAAAATATAATGATGCTGTAGAGACGTTAGATAAAATATACGGATTGGCTTATAAATGGTTCATTAAAAATGGTTTTGAAGTATCTCCCACGAAATCATCAGTTTGCATTTTTTCTAGACATAACATCCCGAATATCGATACGATTCAGTTAAATACACAAGCGTTTCCTTTTTGTAAATCAATAAAATATTTGGGAATGATAGTTGATAGGAAGTTAACCTGGAAACCCCATATCGAACATATATTGAATAGATGCAACAGAGGTATGAATTTTTTAAAATCCATTTCTAAAACTTGGTGGGGAGCTGATGTGTCGACCTCGCTACTTTTTTATAGATCATATATTAGATCCATAATAGATTATGGATGTACACTTTATGGATCCGCAAGTAAAAATAATTTACAAAAAATTGACGTATTTCAAAACAAAGCCTTACGTATTTGTATGGGTGCTATGAGGTCTACTCCCATTGAACCACTTCACGTGGAAGCTTTAGAACCTCCCTTAAAATATAGAAGAAATCATCTTAGCCATAAATTCCTCATAAAAATTATGTCTTCTAACGAATCTTTATATCACAATATATGTAAACTAAACGAATTTGATTTAACTAACAACTACTGGATCCGCAAAAATTCACCACCTCTCTGTGATGCTTTCCGAAACTACAACAATCTATGTGTAATTAGATCAGAAAAAAATATGACTTTAGATGATTTTGAATACTTTTTTCATATGTTTAATGTCATTCAACCTAGGTATCATGTAAATCCTATGATAAGTCTTACAATTTTAAACTCCATATTAGAAAATTATTCTGATTCCATACAGATATATACTGACGCTTCCAAAAGTTTATATGGAACTGGTTGTGCGTTCTACATTCCAAGTGATAATGTCGAAAAATTGTTTAAGCTCCCCTCAGACTTCTCAGTTTTCAGCGCTGAAGCTGTGGGCATCTATGAATCGTTAAAATTTTTTTCTTCGTCCAGAAAAAGTTCTGCTATTATATTAGCTGATTCTCTGTCTGTCTTAACAGCTATACAAAATCCAACTATACCTGCTTTATCAGATAATCTTTATATATTCTATATAAAAAAAATGTTATTTCAATTAAAAAAAGATAATAAACATGTACAGCTGATATGGATCAAAGCACATATAGGACTTAAACATAATGAACATGTAGATCGTTTAGCTAAAAATGCAGCAGAAAATGGTACCTTATCTCTCTATCCACTAACTGTACCAGACGTATTTGCTAATTCTAGGCAAAAACAAAGTTGTTTATGGAAAAAGTCCTGGAACGATTATTGTAAAATATCTAATACCCAATATTCATCAATTCAACAAGAAATTCCGAATTGTTGTTGGTTCAATTCTTACTCCTGTCCACGTAAATACATTACAACTATTGTTAGACTACGCTTTGGACATGCATGTTATCCGGCACACTTATATAAAATAAAAATTCTTGACACAGACCTGTGTCAACACTGTCATATCAAAAGTGATCTGAATCATATTTTCTTTAACTGCATATATTCCCAAGAAACTCAAAACCTTATTAATGATTTAATAAGAATCGGATTTTTCCCACCCTTCAATATCTGCCATCTTTTAGCCTTAAACAAAATGGAAGTATATAATGTTCTGATGAAATTCATATACGAATCAAAGGTATGCTTGTGAATGTTTGAACTAAATTTGTTTACCTCTGTTTATCCCAATTGTAGTTATTCCTATCTTTCCGTGGCCTAGTTTTGTTTGTGATAAATTATAATGTCTTTATGGGCCCCTAGACAAGAAGCGAGTGACCCTGTATATCCTTATTGTATTTATTTTTTTAGGTAGGTAATTTTGTCTTCTCTTAGGTGTGGATAGGTGTGAGTGAGGTGAATATATTTTTTTTATATATTAATAGTTTGTTCCTGTTGTGACTGGCCGAATGACGAGTGTCAAAGCCAAAAAAAAAAAATATCTACAGTTTGTTTCATTACTTCTGCTTGAATAGTTCCTGGTAATTTTTCTTCTATGCATTTCCCTACTCCATGAATTTGTTCTCTCGTTTGGTTTTCTATTTCCTCTCTGATTTTGATTCCGTTTTCTTGTATTTCAATCCGCATATGTTTATTTTGATCCTCCATATCTTCTCTCACCTTGTCAATTTTCTTTCCAAATTCTTCATTTTCTTCCATAATTATCCTGAATTCTTGAATACTTTCTGTTTTCACCTCTTCTATCTACTTTTCCAATTTATTCATGTTTCCATTCATTTTATCCATCTTCCCGTTTAAGCTCCCCTCTATTCTATTTATATTTCCATTCAAGTCATCCTTCATACCATTCATGAGTTCTTTCATATCGTTCATGTCTGTCCTTCTATTCTCCTCCATAAAGTTCCTACACTTCTTTGGCAGTTAAATTAACATTGTATTCCGCATCAATAAATTTTAATTTAATTCTGTTGCCAAAATTTTGTTTGCAAATTACTAACCTAATAACTATAATTAAATTAAATGTCTATAAATACGAAAATGTCTATAAATATGAGCTCAAAAATATGATACGCTATATCCATATAACCATAAAGTTCCTACACTTCTTTGGCAGTTAAATTAACATTGTATTCTGCCTCAATAAATTTTAATTTAATTCTGTTGCCAAAATTTTGTTTACAAATTATATGTGGTAATTTTCAAATTCTACATTTTAATTTCATTTCTTCTTGACAATTTGTATTATGTGTCAATAAATTTTAATTTAATTCTCTTACCGAAATTCTGTTTGTAAGGTATTGTAATTTTCAATTTCTCGATTTTAATTTTATTTCTTCTTGATAATTTTCTATTCTCATATATCTTCGTATTGACATCCATCTCACAACATTTTTCCAAATTACCACCGCTACTTTTCAATCCATCTATTTTTTTCTAAATCCGCCTTCAAATGGTTTTTTCATCTCTACTCTATTGGCACACTCGAAACTTCACTATCCGCTTATATTATTACATGTTAATTATTTAAAAACTTTTAAATTTTTTACTTGTATCTATTATTATAATCTAATACGTAAAATCAGTTAATTCCAAAAAAAATACATTCTTTCATGATTTTCTAAAATGTCATTTTTTAATTTTAATTTTTTTTAGGTCATCTGTCACAATGATTTCGATGTGTATATATGGTGTCTCAAATGATCATATATGCAGTGTGTCCAAAAGAAATGATTTAGAAATAATAATATATTTTTTTATGAAGAGAAGTTTAGTGGATTATATTTTAAATAATCAATTTGTTATAATATATATATATATATATATATATATATATATATATATATATATATATACATATATATACATATATATATACATATATATATATATATATAAAAAAGAAGATGTAGGAATATCGCGTGATATGTTAACAACAACAACAAAGAGATTCATGGGTAATTCACGCAAAATAAAGGGCTACTGAAATAGAGTGGTAACCGTGCATGTCCACGGTTACCACTCTATTTCAGTAGCCCTTTATTTTGCGTGAATTACCCATGAATCTCTTTGTTGTTATATATATATATATATATATATATATATATATATATATAAATTGAAAATATCACGGGGATTGCAGCCTAAATAATATTTATATTCTTGTTATACAAAACCGAGCGCTTTCGAAAGACTATTTCCTTCTTTTTCAAGGTTGCATGTTAGAATTATAAGAAATCAAAGAAAACAGGATACATAGTTATCACATCCGACTTAAGTTAGAGCTAAAATCAATGCCTCAACATTGAATTAAAATGCAATAGGAAACCAAAAAATTGAAAAAGTGAACAAGTAAAAAATTGAAAAAATTGAAACATTGAAAAATTGACAAATTGCAAAATTGAGTTTAAATTAACAACATAAAATTAATACTTAGCTAAAATCCCTCCTGAAGGAAACACATTTTGGTTTTTTTAACTTCACCACTACTACATTTTGACAGAGAATATTTAAAACTGATTCGGTTGTTTCAAGTGTATCTAGTTTTTGGATAGACAGTAATGTTTTTTACTTTACCATACCTGCTTTCAGTCGTATTCTCTTCAAACGAGTTTGTTTTATTATATGTCAAACATACCAGGGTAGTTAGAAAATTGCAAAGTGGGATACCAAATGTTGCACCAAAACTAGCAATGCGATTAATATTTAAAATTTTGGATCTTGATGTCCAATTACTGTTAAAAAATTTTTCTTCTTGCAAAAAAATTCTTTTTCTTTCATACAACAGTTGCCTGCTGTTATCATTTGGTAGGTTATTTATAACAAGGAGTTGAATATGCTCAGAGCCACCAAACAGCATGAACTCTCACTTCATCCGTCCCGCGGCTGTGAACACATCCAGGCAGTTATCGCGTGTAAAAAAGCACAGGCTAAAAGAGGACAACACCAATAGGTGGTAAGTTTTATTATCACAAGAGGTTTCCTTACAGAAAAGAAAAAATTAATCAAAGTCCAGTCTCTCACCCTGGAATTTAAGATTCTGAAATAGGGTAGGAACTCACCACAACCTCCCCGAAATGCTGTTGGTTTAAGTAAGTACTCTCAATGCCTGGTGTTATTTGATTCAACATGCTATACTATTACTTTTTTGTGAATTATGTTATAGTGTGAAAAAATGTTTATAGCGGAATTAGCTGATAGTGCAACGCCCGTGAAAGAAACGCCACAATTTCCACACAGACATCCCACAGCAACTAACTAAGGGAAGAATCGTCACTGCTAGCTGGGTTGACATTTGTAAAATGTAACAAATATGTATAAATCTTACTTATATCATCGATGTCAGATTTTTTATTCATAGTTAGGTCATTAACTTGGATGTGGTACATTTCTAAGAATTTACGTTTATTTCTATTTCTTTCAATTTCCAAAATCTCACAATTTCCAAAATCTCACAATTTCCAAAATCTACGTGATGTGTCTCATCTATTATGTGTTCTGCAAGAGCACATTTTCTTTTCCCTAACCTACTATCACTTTTATGTTGTACCAAACGATTTTTCAAATTTTGTGAGGTTTCACCTATATACTTCTTCTCACAATTCATACATGGTATTTGATAGACCACATTTGTACGTTGGAGGGTCTCATCTTTGTGTTTAAGTTTAGTGAACAATTGGTTTAAAGGCTGCGCTGATTTTTGTGCAATTTTTACTGTGGAAATATCTTTGAAATGTTTAATAATTTTATCAGAGATTTCACCAAGATATGGTATTGATCCGAAAACAACATTAGGTTGGTTTTCACCTTCTGTTTGATTCCTATCTCTGCTCATCCCCCCAGGGACAGTTCGATCACTTTGCGTGTTAAAAATCAACTTTTTTAAAATATGTGAAGGGTAACTATTTTGTAATAAAATGTCAAACAATTCTCTATAATTTTTTTGTAAACATGATGGGTGTGAGATCTTTTTTATTCTATTTTTAAGTCCTAAAACCAAGTTCATTTTCATTTTATATGGATGATAAGACATGCAATTCATATACCTTCCTGAAAAAATTGGTTTTTTGTACCAATCTAAGATCAGGGTATTTGAGTTAGTTCTGATCACTTTCGTGCCTAAAAAAGGTACAAATCTATCACGTTCTTCTTCCACTGTAAACTGTATATTATGGTGGTAGCTATTCAAAATATTTAAAATTGTTCCAACTTGGTTGTTAGGTACCGCGGTGATGATATCATCTACATATTTTTTCAAAAAGGGTATGTGAAAGTTGACCTTATTCAGGCAATCAGCAATCAAATCATCCATGACGAACTGAGCAAAAATAGGAGACACAGGGCTGCCCATTGGGACACCAAAAATCTGTCTATAAAACTGCTTGTCAAAAACAAAACAAGTATTATTGCTAATGAAATCTACCATTTTTAAAAAATTACTCAGACTAAGGTTACAATGTTCTTGTATTTGTTCCCAATGTTTTGTTATACTTTGTTTTACTAACGTAATGGGAGTGTTGGTAAATAAAGAGACAACATCTAAGCTGATTATTACATAGTTTTCAGGAATTTGTTGGTTTTGTATGAATTCTGCAAATTTAAAAGAATCTTGTATGTAGTATTCATTGTCAACACTATAGGATTTTGTTAATTTACTAGTTATAAATTGTGCTATTTTATCTGTTGGTGCCTCTACTGATGATATAATCGGTCTTAGACTAAAAGTTGGTTTGTGTATTTTCGGCAAACCATAAAATTTCGGGATTACTGACGAACTCATTCTTAGTGATTTTCTGTCTTCAATATATATACTTAGAGCGAAAATTACCAACAATATCACAAATTTCCTGCATCAAAATAAAAAACACAATTCATATTTCAATTTCCTTTTTAATAAAACTAAGAAATTTCTCAAAGAACATTCAGAATTAATAGTAACTAGGGCTGATAAAGGTAACGTTACAGTCATTATGTACAAAGATCATTACACTGACCTAGCAAACAACCTTTTAAATGATGAAACATATTACGTTAAAATAAATAGAAATCCAAACTCAACAATTTTACAAAAAGCGCAACAGTTAGTTAAGGGACTCTCTAATCAAATAGATATTGAAGACAGAAAATCACTAAGAATGAGTTCGTCAGTAATCCCGAAATTTTATGGTTTGCCGAAAATACACAAACCAACTTTAAGTCTAAGACCGATTATATCATCAGTAGAGGCACCAACAGATAAAGTAGCACAATTTATAACTAGTAAATTAACGAAATCCTATAGTGTTGACAATGAATACTACATACAAGATTCTTTTAAATTTGCAGAATTCATACAAAACCAACAAATTCCTGAAAACTATGTAATAATCAGATTAGATGTTGTCTCTTTATTTACCAACACTCCCATTACGTTAGTAAAACAAAGTATAAAAAAACATTGGGAACAAATACAAGAACATTGTAACCTTAGTCTGAGTAATTTTTTAAAAATGGTAGATTTCATTAGCAATAATACTTGTTTTGTTTTTGACAAGCAGTTTTATAGACAGATTTTTGGTGTCCCAATGGGCAGCCCTGTGTCTCCTATTTTTGCTCAGTTCGTCATGGATGATTTGATTGCTGATTGCCTGAATAAGGTCAACTTTCACATACCCTTTTTGAAAAAATATGTAGATGATATCATCACCGCGGTACCTAACAACCAAGTTGGAACAATTTTAAATATTTTGAATAGCTACCACCATAATATACAGTTTACAGTGGAAGAAGAACGTGATAGATTTGTACCTTTTTTAGGCACGAAAGTGATCAGAACTAACTCAAATACCCTGATCTTAGATTGGTACAAAAAACCAACTTTTTCAGGAAGGTATATGAATTACATGTCTTATCATCCATATAAAATGAAAATGAACTTGGTTTTAGGACTTAAAAATAGAATAAAAAAGATCTCACACCCATCATGTTTACAAAAAAATTATAGAGAATTGTTTGACATTTTATTACAAAATAGTTACCCTTCACATATTTTAAAAAAGTTGATTTTTAACACGCAAAGTGATCGAACTGTCCCTGGGGGGATGAGCAGAGATAGGAATCACACAGAAGGTGAAAACCAACCTAATGTTGTTTTCGGATCAATACCATATCTTGGTGAAATCTCTGATAAAATTATTAAATATTCCAAAGATATTTCCACAGTAAAAATTGCACAAAAATCAGCGCAGCCTTTAAACCAATTGTTCACTAAACTTAAACACAAAGATGAGACCCTCCAACGTACAAATGTGGTCTATCAAATACCATGTATGAATTGTGAGAAGAAGTATATAGGTGAAACCTCACAAAATTTAAAAAATCGTTTGGTACAACATAAAAGTGATAGTAGGTTAGGGAAAAGAAAATGTGCTCTTGCAGAACACATAATAGATGATACACATCACGTAGATTTTGGAAATTGTGAGATTTTGGAAATTGAAAGAAATAGAAATAAACGTAAATTCTTAGAAATGTACCACATCCAAGTTAATGACCTAACTATGAATAAAAAATCTGACATTGATGATATAAGTAAGATTTATACATATTTGTTACATTTTACAAATGTCAACCCAGCTAGCAGTGACGATTCTTCCCTTAGTTAGTTGCTGTGGGATGTCTGTGTGGAAATTGTGGCGTTTCTTTCACGGGCGTTGCACTATCAGGTAACTCCGCTATAAACATTTTTTCACACTATAACATAATTCACAAAAAAGTAATAGTATAGCATGTTGAATCAAATAACACCAGGCATTGAGAGTACTTACTTAAACCAACAGCATTTCGGGGAGGTTGTGGTGAGTTCCTACCTCTGTCGGGACTGACAAACTTGACAGGTTGTGGGGCTTGCCATGTCCCTCTTTGAAGTTTGTTGTATAATTAAATTTAAAAATTTAAAATATAAAAAAACTCTTGCTACTCAGAGGGTGACAGCCTCTGAAGTTGGCAATTTCAGAATCTTAAATTCCAGGGTGAGAGACTGGACTTTGATTAATTTTTTCTTTTCTGTAAGGAAACCTCTTGTGATAATAAAACTTACCACCTATTGGTGTTGTCCTCTTTTAGCCTGTGCTTTTTTACACGCGATAACTGCCTGGATGTGTTCACAGCCGCGGGACGGATGAAGTGAGAGTTCATGCTGTTTGGTGGCTCTGAGCATATTCAACTCCTTGTTATAAATAACCTACCAAATGATAACAGCAGGCAACTGTTATATGAAAGAAAAAGAATTTTTTTGCAAGAAGAAAAAATTTTTAACAGTAATTGGACATCAAGATCCAAAATTTTAAATATTATTCTCATTGCTAGTTTTGGTGCAATATTTGGTATCCCACTTTGCAATTTTCTAACTACCCTGGTATGTTTGACATATAATAAAACAAACTCGTTTGAAGAGAATACGACTGAAAGCAGGTATGGTAAAGTAAAAAACATTACTGTCTATCCAAAAACTAGATACACTTGAAACAACCGAATCAGTTTTAAATATTCTCTGTCAAAATGTAGTAGTGGTGAAGTTAAAAAAACCAAAATGTGTTTCCTTCAGGAGGGATTTTAGCTAAGTATTAATTTTATGTTGTTAATTTAAACTCAATTTTGCAATTTGTCAATTTTTCAATGTTTCAATTTTTTCAATCTTTTACTTGTTCACTTTTTCAATTTTTTGGTTTCCTATTGCATTTTAATTCAATGTTGAGGCATTGATTTTAGCTCTAACTTAAGTCGGATGTGATTAATATGTATCCTGTTTTCTTTGATTTCTTATAATTCTAACATGCAACCTTGAAAAAGAAAGAAATAGTCTTTCGAAAGCGCTCGGTTTTGTATAACAAGAATATAAATATTATTTAGGCTGCAATCCCCGTGATATTTTCAATTTTGTTTGTTAATAGTTCAGCCGTGATTACTTGTCTATATATATATATATATATATATATATATATATATATATATATATATATAAAAGATGTAGGAATATCGCGTGATATGTTAACAACAACAACAAAGAGATTCATGGGTAATTCACGCAAAGTAAAGGGCTACTGAAATAGAGTGGTAACCGTGGACATGCATGTTTCTGGCTCATTTTGCCTCATCAGCACGGCATAACCAAATAATGATGTGATATATATATATATATATATATATATATATATATATATATATATATATTATAACAAATTTTTATATTAACTATTCTTGGAATAAACGATTGACGTTAATTTTCTTTAGGTCATCTGTCACAATGATTTCGATGTGTATATATGGTGTCTCAAATGATCATATATGCAGTGTGTCCCAAAGAAATGATTTAGAAATAATAATATATTTTTTTTATGAAGAGAAGTTTAGTGGATTATATTTTAAATAATCAATTTGTTATAATACATATATATATATATATATATATATATATACATATATATATATATATATATATATATAACAAATTTTTATATTAACTATTCTTGGAATAAAAGGTCTCCATTACTTTAATTATAATTTGATTGACGTTTCGACATCATACGTGTCATCTTCTGAACAATGTAGCTAAAATTACACAAATAATTACAATCTTTACATTATTTAACAGGTGATAAAATACTTACATAAAATCTACGACTTTATACAACTCAAAACATTTTAAAAATCATTTCAAAATTTGTATCTAAAATAAATGATCTAGTATCAACTTAATGGATGTTATGGTTTTTTGAAGTTTTTTAATTTAACAAGTTTTATTGGTTTATACTGTATGAAGATCTATAATTCATTTCAGGTATTATACAGATTGGACACATTTGTCAAGATGCAATAGTTATTTCGATGTCTATTTTTTCATATACTATTTGTTATTTTTATTTTTAATTCTAAATTAAACCGTTATATATATATATATATAAAACAAAGAGCAAACAACAAGTGTAATCATGGGAAAGCACGCAAAAATAAAGAGGTTACTGAAGAGGAGTGGTAACCGTAAACATGCATGTTTCTAGCTCATTAGCCTTCATCAGTACGGTATAACCAAGTATGGATGTGAAACTTGGGAGAAACGATGTTGAATGAAACATGGAAGAACACAAAGAACGAAAAATAACAGGACAACCAAACGCAAATTTGTGCCATCAATTGGAAGATTCCGATTTTGGAACAACAACCAATATCAACACGGAGGCGCATAAAGCCCTCCTGTCTGGAAAAAAACAACCCAAGGTAAAGAAACAAGATCAAAAATGGATCATGCGTGAATTTAACAAAAACAAAGAGCAAACAACAAGTGTAATCATGGGAAAGCACGCAAAAATAAAGAGGTTACTGAAGAGGAGTGGTAACCGTAAACATGCATGTTTCTAGCTCATTAGCCTTCATCAGTACGGTACAACCAAGTATGGATGTGAAACTTGGGAGCAACGATGTTGAATGAAACATGGAAGAACATATATATATATATATATATATATATGTTCATGGCGGGGGGCTATATGCGCCTCCGTGTCGATGTTGGTTGATGTCCTGAAAACTCGGGATCTTCCAATTGAAGACACAAATGAGCGTTTGGTTTCCCTGCTGAAATCCGTTATTTTGTGTTTTCCCATGTTTCGATTAACATCTTTGCTCCCAAATTTCACATCATTATTTGGTTATGCCGTGCTGATGAGGCAAAATGAGCCAGAAACATGCATGTCCACGGTTACCACTCTATTTCAGTAGCCCTTTACTTTGCGTGAATTACCCATGAATCTCTTTGTTGTTGTTGTTAACATATCACGCGATATTCCTACATCTTCTTTTTATATATATACATATATATATACACATATATATACATATATATATACACATATATATACATATATATATACATATATATATATATACATATATATATACATATATATATATATATATATATATATATATATATATATGACTTAGGTTATTGATGTCACTTCTAAAATTAATTGCGTTTCTATTTTGTTTTATCCCGATCATTTCCAAATATGTACGTTTTTTTGTGTTTACTTCTTTATCTAAGATTTTTATATCATCGTAATTAAATTTATGATTTAGTTCTTGTTGGTACTTTGTCAACGCGTTAACATCAGTTTTTGAGTTACGATCGGCTTTCATTCTTTTATGTAAATATTGTTTGGTTTGCTCGATATATACACCATACAATCCTCACATCCTATTTCATATACAGCATGTGTTTGTTTATTTTTGGGAATTTTGGGTTTCAATTTACTGAAGAGGCTATTGTTTGTATTTTCTAATTTATGAGCAACTACTATGTTGTGTTTTTTAAGGTATTATTAATTATTTCCGATAGTGAATGTGTGTATGGTAAAGGTATGTATTTGATTGTGGTATCAGAATTAATATTTTTATTATTATTATTATTATTATTATTATTATAAATTGTGTGAATTCTCTTTTTCTATTAACTTCTCATAAAATGATTGTGGATAGTTATTTTCTTCTAAAATTTCTCTTACTTTTCTCAAGTTATCTTTTCGATATTTAGGATGTGCTAATTTTATAGCCCTATCTGTTAACATTCTGACAGCATTTGCTTTGTGTTGTATTGGTGCATTTGAAAGAAAGTTTGTATATCTATTGGATGAAATTTCTTTTGTATACCAGTTTTTGAAAATTTTACCTGTTGTATCGTAATTAATGGTTGTATCCAGAAAATTCAAGCTTTTATTATTTTCCATTTCTATAGTAAATTTTAAGCGAGGATGAAATGCTTTGAATTTATCCAATATTTCATTCACTTTATTCTCGGGAACACATGTTATACAGTCATCTACATATCTTTTGAAAAATATTGGCTTAAAACTTAGTGATTGAATTACGTTCTCCTCGACATATTCCATAACAAGATTTGCTATAGTTGCAGCAATTGGAGATCCCATGGCCACTCCATATATTTGTGAATAATATTTATCATAAAATGTAAAATATGTCGAGAAAAGACATATATCTATTGCTTTTTTAAATTCCTCTAAATTAAGAGAAGTGTGGTCTTTAATCATATCCCATTTTTTATTTATTATGTCTATAGCTAAATTGACGTCTATATTGGTGTAAAGTGATATTATATCAAGTGAAATTATTACGTGGTTCCTAGGAATTGTTACACCCCTAATAAAGTTTTGTTATTTTATACACAATGTTTAAATATTCATATCAGTGAAACAGTTAAAAATTTAAATATTTTGAAAAAACAAATTGGTGTCCTTAAATATAAACTACAAAATAACATTGATCAATACAACTTGAATACTTTCTATGACAAACAAAAGCAAAACAATGAAAATTACTTCTTGAAAATAAGAGAAAAACATAAAAAGAAATTAGATAAAATAAAGAACCGAGAAGAATCTAAAAATGAAATAAAATTGAACAAAAATTGGATTGCGAATTTAACAAATAAACACATTCCCGATGAAGTTTTATATATTTTAAGTATGGGATCAAAATTTAATCATGAAACATCACATATACCGGTGGAGTATATTATAGCTAACCTGGAATCTAGCATAGAAACCATTGATTTAGAACAAAAAAATGAAATTAGAAGTAAAGTAACCAATATAATAAAAAATCATAAACAAAAAAGCAATAAATCAAACAAGAAAAGCTTTACACAAATTAATATAAGTAGGTATTTAAAACAATCTAGAGAATTTATTAAAACCAATAAAGATCTTATTATTACTAGAGCCGACAATACAAACAAAACTGTTATAATGGGGAAACAAGGTTATTATTCAAAAATGAAAGTGTTAGTTAACGATAGAAATACAAACAGGAAAAATTCAACCCTACTGAGAAAATCAATAATAAAATCTCTGAACTAATAAAAAGGTGGTACAAATTAGGGCTTGTAAATAATGAATTCAAAAACAAATTATGCATACATAATGGACACCCACCTGCTATTTATGGCTTACCCAAATTGCATAAACCAAATATACCTTTAAGGCTAATAGTAACATTCAATCTGTAACATACAATCTTTCAAAATTTCTCTCACAAATACTTCAAAATATAATAGGACAAAGTGAATATCACATAAAAGACTCTTGGCAATTTGTAAACTTTATTAGGGGTGTAACAATTCCTAGGAACCACGTAATAATTTCACTTGATATAATATCACTTCACACCAATATAGACGTCAATTTAGCTATAGACATAATAAATAAAAAATGGGATATGATTAAAGACCACACTTCTCTTAATTTAGAGTAATTTAAAAAAGCAATAGCCTTTTTTTTAAATGACGACGGCTTTGATAATGGCTTAATAGCCGAAAGCGCTTAGCTGGAAAGTAATAAACTAATACACACTGAGTATTCGTCGTTTTCATTCACTCAATTCAATAGATATATGTCTTTCCTCGACATATTTTACATTTGATGATAAATATTATTCACAAATATATGGAGTTGTCATGGGATCTCCAATTGCTGCAACTATAGCAAATCTTGTTATGGAATAATATGTCGAGGAGAACGGGCTATAAAATTATCACATCCTAAATATCGAAAAGATAACTTGAGAAAAGTAAGAGAAATTTTAGAAGAAAATAACTATCCACAACCATTTATGAGAAGTTAATAAAAAAGAGATTTCACACAATTTATAATAATAATAAAAAATTCTGATACCACAGTCAAATACATACCTTTACCATACACGCATTCACTATCGGAAATAATTAATAATACCTTAAAAAAACACAACATAGTAGTTGCTCATAAATTAGAAAATACAAACAATAGCCTCTTCAGTAAATTAATACCCAAAAATAAACAAACACATACTGTATATGAAATAGGATGTGAGGATTGTAATGGTGTATATATCGGGCAAACCAAACAATATTTACATAAAAGAATGCAAGCCCATCGTAACTCAAAAACTGATGTTACCGCGTTGACAAGAACTAAATCATAAATTTAATTACGATGATATAAAAATCTTAGATAAAGAAGTAAACACAAAAAAACGTACATATTTGGAAATGATCAGGATAAAACAAAATAAAACCGCAATTAATTTTAGAAGTGACATCAATAACCTAAGTCATATATATAACGGTTTAATTTAGAATTAAAAATAAAAATAACAAATAGTATATGAAAAAATAGACATCGAAATAACTATTGCATCTTGACAAATGTGTCCAATCTGTATAATACCTGAAATGAATTAATAGATCTTCATACAGTATAAACCATTCAAATTAAAAAAACTTTAAAAAACCATAACATCCATTAAGTTGATAGATCATTTATTTTAGATACAAATTTTAAAATGATTTTTAAAATGTTTTGAGTTGTATAAAGTCGTAGATTTTATGTAAGTATTTTATCACCTGTTAAATAATGTAAAGATTGTAAATATTTGTGTAATTTTAGTAACATTGTTCAGAAGATGACACGTATGATGTCGAAACGTCAATCAAATTATAATTAAAGTAATGGAGACCTTTTATTCCAAGAATAGTTAATATAAAAATTTGTTATATATATATATATATATATATATATATGTATATATATATATATATATGTATATATATATATATGTATTATAACAAATTGATTATTTAAAATATAATCCACTAAACTTCTCTTCATAAAAAAAATATATTATTATTTCTAAATCATTTCTTTGGGACACACTGCATATATGATCATTTGAGACACCATATATACACATCGAAATCATTGTGACAGATGACCTAAAGAAAATTAAAATTAAAAAATGACATTTTAGAAAATCATGAAAGAATGTAATTTTTTTTGGAATTAACTGATTTTACGTATTAGATTATAATAATAGATACAAATAAAAAATTTAAAAGTTTTTAAATAATTAACATGTAATAATATAAGCGGATAGTGAAGTTTCGAGTGTGCCAATAGAGTAGAGATGAAAAAACCATTTGAAGGCGGATTTAGAAAAAAATAGATGGATTGAAAAGTAGCGGTGGTAATTTGGAAAAATGTTGTGAGATGGATGTCAATACCAAGATATATGAGAATAGAAAATTATCAAGAAATAAAATTAAAATCAAGAAATTGAAAATTACAATACCTTACAAACAGAATTTCGGTAAGAGAATTAAATTAAAATTTATTGACACAGAATACAAATTGTCAAGAAGAAATAAAATTAAAATGTAGAATTTGAAAATTACCACATATAATTTGCAAACAAAATTTTGGCAACAGAATTAAATTAAAATTTATTGAGGCAGAATACAATGTTAATTTAACTGCCAAAGAAGTGTAGGAACTTTATGGAGGAGAATAGAAGGGCAGACATGAACGATATGAAAGAACTCATGAATGGTATGAAGGATGACTTGAATGGAAATATAAATAGAATAGAGGGGAGCTTAAACGGGAAGATGGATAAAATGAATGGAACCGAATAAATTGGAAAAGTAGATAGAAGAGGTGAAAACTGAAAGTATTCAAGAATTCAGGATAATTATGGAAGAAAATGAAGAATTTGGAAAGAAAATTGACATGGTGAGAGAAGATATGGAGGATCAAAATAAACATATGCGGATTGAAATACAAGAAAACGGAATCAAAATCAGAGAGGAAATAGAAAACCAAACGAGAGAACAAATTCATGGAGTAGGGAAATGCATAGAAGAAAAATTACCAGGAACTATTCAAGCAGAAGTAATGAAACAAACTGTAGATAGCACAAAAGAAATGGAATATATTAAATTCAGGAAACAAACAATGGAAGAAATAATGCAGAATTATCAACAAAATGCGGAGCAGAAATGTAAGGATTTAGATACAAAAGTACAGAAACAAACAGTAACATGCGAGGAGAGGAACGATATTGCTCAAATATTTAACAAAGAATTGGAAGAAATGAACAGTAAATTTCAGGAAAGTATGGAAGAAATGGAATATTACGTTAGGAGAAATGGAGGTGGAATAATATACACTGGGAACATGGACATAGGAGTAAAATTTGATGGGAACATAAACATAATTCATCCAAAGGTGTTTATTAACAATACAAATTGTCAAGAAGAAATAAAATTAAAATGTAGAATTTGAAAATTACAACATATAATTTGCAAACAAAATTTTGGCAACAGAATTAAATTAAAATTTATTGAGGCAGAATACAATGTTAATTTAACTGCCAAAGAAGTGTAGGAACTTTATGGTTATATGGATATAGCATATTATTATTTTGAGCTCATATTTATAGACATTTTCGTATTTATAGACATTTAATTTAATTATAATTATTAGGTTAGTAATTTGCAAAAAAAATTTTGGCAACAGAATTAAATCAAAATTTATTGAGGCAGAATACAATGTTAATTTAACTGCCAAAGAAGTGTAGGAACTTTATGGTTAAATGGATATAGCGTATCATATTTTTGAGTTCATATTTATAGACATTTTCGTATTTATAGACATTTAATTTAATTATAGTTATTAGGTTAGTAATTTAAATATTAAAGGAAAGCTTACCTTTTAAAAAAAGGAAATTATAAAAATACTAAAGGGTTTTTTTTTGTTTGTTTATGACCAGGGAACGAATCCATTAGCCGAATATGTTTTAGTTGAATTATTACAGAAGAGTAAGTAGGAATCCCAACCAATTTTTTTTCTATGATCTATTGTACAATATACTAACTACATATATAGTAATATAACTTATAATTTTATTTTTTTCTCATTTATATATTTTGTCTTTTCAGGTTTTTTTTTAATTTAATTTTTCTATTTTTTTTATTTTTTATTTTATTTATTTATTTTATTTTTCTTCTATTTTTTATAGATATATATATATATATATATTTTTTGAGGATTAGACAAGGACACATGCCACGCTTAGAGGCCTATCAAAGCGTTTTTAATACATCACTGAAAGGGCCTTGGATAGAAAGGGTTACAGTTGGGATAAAACATAGGATTACTCACAATGATATGTTACAATTAACAACGTGTTTATACAATAAATTATAAATAAATATATCCGATGATTGTACTAATTGCTGTAAGTTAAATGGTCTTACCAATTTAATTCTTGAAGAGTAAATATAATTATACACAACATCTAAGAATTTTGAATTTTTATCCTCATTTAAGTTACAGTTCCATATTATGTGTTCCAGAGATCCTTCTTCTCCACATTCACACATATAACTATCTGACAGTTTCATTTTATGTTTATAAACAGGTGTTAAACAATGATTAAATCGAATTCTGCAAATTGTTGATATAGCTTTTTTATGGAAATTTGTTCTCTTGAACCAAGGTTCGTGTTGTATAGTTGGTTGAATAGTTTTATAGTAAAGACCATTCTGGGATGTATTATATAATTGTTGCATTCTGCATTACACTTTTCTTGATCAATGGATAAAGATCTTCCACCGGACATTTATATTCCCCATATCCCCATTATACATATATTCTCTGTAGTTTTTTGCGGCTTCATCGACTATTTCATTATAGTTTATTCCACAATGTGCCTTAATCCAACATAATGAAATACTTATTCCTCTGGATGACAAATTGGAAATAAGTTGTATAATTTCGACTACTATGTAACTGATACTTCCTTTAAATGTTTTTGTGATGTTTTGGATCGAAACAATTGCACTTTTGGAGTCGGAAAATATAGTATATCTGTCCATTATTTCTTCTAAAGAATTGATATATTTAAGTGCTTCTAGAATCGCAATTAGTTCAGCTGAGAATATTGATAGTTTGTTGTTTATTCTTATTCCTAAAGACTTCCCTTTCTTCGGAAATAGAATTTCTAATATAGGTTTACCACAAGGAAGTATTTTGAGTCCAATCTTATACTTAATATATACATTTGATTTACACTCCAGTATTTCGCACGAAGGAAAGATTCTGCAATTTGCAGATGACGTTTGTCTCTATTCAGAAGGATTGGAAATTTCACAAGGTATAACTGCCATGAATACATTATATCAACAAATAGAAAGATATTGTTTTAATAAAGGGTTAACTATCTCAGTTAAAAAAACGCAAACGTGTATATTCTCCAAAAAACATAATATACCGAGTCAAATATTATTAAATAATACTAATTTTGACGTACAGTCGACAGTAAAATATTTAGGGGTAGTATTAGATAGAAAGATGTTATGGAAAGAACATATTCAACATATTGTAACAAAAGCAGATAAAGGACTCAATATATTAAGATCCGTGTGCCATACCAAGTGGGGTTCTGAACCAAATATTTCACTTATGCTATATAAATCCTTCATCAGATCAATTATAGATTATGGATCCATTTTCTATTCTCAAGCTGCCGAAACTCATTTGAAAAAGTTGGACAGAATAATTAATAAATCACTTCGTTTGTGTTTAGGAGCTATGAAAAGCACTCCGATATCAAACCTAGCTGTAGAATGTACAGAACCACCATTAAATCTCAGAAGAGAGTACCTTATAGACAAATTTCTGCTAAAACTCATTTCAAAAAATAGTAACATATTAATGAAAATTTACGAATTATCTATACAAGATCTGATTGCAAATTATTGGAAAAAGAAAAATACGAACATTATTTTATTTTTACAGACGCATCAAAAAATCAAATAAATGTTTCAGCAGCACTGTATGATCCGAAGAAAGGGAAGTCTTTAGGAATAAGAATAAACAACAAACTATCAATATTCTCAGCTGAACTAATTGCGATTCTAGAAGCACTTAAATATATCAATTCTTTAGAAGAAATAATGGACAGATATACTATATTTTCCGACTCCAAAAGTGCAATTGTTTCGATCCAAAACATCACAAAAACATTTAAAGGAAGTATCAGTTACATAGTAGTCGAAATTATACAACTTATTTCCAATTTGTCATCCAGAGGAATAAGTATTTCATTATGTTGGATTAAGGCACATTGTGGAATAAACTATAATGAAATAGTCGATGAAGCCGCAAAAAACTACAGAGAATATATGTATAATGGGGATATGGGGAATATAAATGTCCGGTGGAAGATCTTTATCCATTGATCAAGAAAAGTGTAATGCAGAATGCAACAATTATATAATACATCCCAGAATGGTCTTTACTATAAAACTATTCAACCAACTATACAACACGAACCTTGGTTCAAGAGAACAAATTTCCATAAAAAAGCTATATCAACAATTTGCAGAATTCGATTTAATCATTGTTTAACACCTGTTTATAAACATAAAATGAAACTGTCAGATAGTTATATGTGTGAATGTGGAGAAGAAGGATCTCTGGAACACATAATATGGAACTGTAACTTACATGAGGATAAAAATTCAAAATTCTTAGATGTTGTGTATAATTATATTTACTCTTCAAGAATTAAATTGGTCAGACCATTTAACTTACAGCAATTAGTACAATCATCGGATATATTTATTTATAATTTATTGTATAAACACGTTGTTAATTGTAACATATCATTGTAAGTAATCCTATGTTTTATCCCAACTGTAACCCTTTCTATCCAAGGCCCTTTCAGTGATGTATTAAAAACGCTTTGATAGGCCTCTAAGCGTGGCATGTGTCCTTGTCTAATCCTCAAAAAAAAAAATATATATATATATATATATATATATATATATATATATATCTATAAAAAATAGAAGAAAAATAAAATAAATAAATAAAATAAAAAATAAAAAAAATAGAAAAATTAAATTAAAAAAAAAACCTGAAAAGACAAAATATATAAATGAGAAAAAAATAAAATTATAAGTTATATTACTATATATGTAGTTAGTATATTGTACAATAGATCATAGAAAAAAAATTGGTTGGGATTCCTACTTACTCTTCTGTAATAATTCAACTAAAACATATTCGGCTAATGGATTCGTTCCCTGGTCATAAACAAACAAAAAAAAAACTTTAGTATTTTTATAATTTCCTTTTTTTAAAAGGTAAGCTTTCCTTTAATATTTAAATTACTAACCTAATAACTATAATTAAATTAAATGTCTATAAATACGAAAATGTCTATAAATATGAGCTCAAAAATATGATACGCTATATCAATTTAACCATAAAGTTCCTACACTTCTTTGGCAGTTAAATTAACATTGTATTCTGCCTCAATAAATTTTGATTTAATTCTGTTGCCCAAATCAATATCGAAACAATTGTCAATTTTGTAGAATTTTCAATAACTTGAATTATATTGTGGAATTAACTAGAAACCTTGAGTTTCATTTAAAAACACTAATATGAGCATATTCCACGAAGTAAGGGTCGAGACAGTCAATTTCATTAATATAATGTATGCTATCCATCCCTGGGGCTGTGTTTTTGTGATTTTTTAGACAAACATCTAACTCCCATATTTCGAATATTTTAGATAGATAACTTACATCACCTACATTACCAGTGTGATCAAATAAATTTGGTGAAACCCAGGGCGAAGCTAACTTATCAAGAAACTTTTCAGACCATACGTCGTTAACAACTATATTTTTTGAAGAATTATATACATTCTTAATTTTTCTAACTTGTTGCCATATCTCAGTGATAGGTGTATTTCTGTTTAACTTATTACAATATTCTATCCAAGAGGCTCTTTTACTTTTTAAAATTACTTTGTTTTTATGGGCTTCTGCTTTCTGATAATTTAAATAATTATCTAATTTGAATTTTGTTTATAAAGTAAAAAGGCATCTTTCTGGTTCTTTATTGCAAGATCACACTCTGAATTCCACCATTTTTTGTTAAATTTACTGTTGGTTAACCTTTTCTTCTTCGGAATTGATATATTACAAACATTAATTAGTTTTTCAACAAAAGTGGTGTAGGCATTTTCCACAAAATTTAATTCTTCATTTTCGTTAACAAACGAAGAAGAAAATGTATCCTAGTTAGCATGATTTAAGTTCCATCTTACTCTTCCCTTATTACTAACTGTTGGCTCTAACTCAAAAGATATTTGGATTGGGAAATGATCAGATCCTAAAGATATTAGTTTTACTTGCCAGTCAAATGTAGACGATATATCATTGGAACAGATTGTTAAATCTATCGCGGATTTATTTTTGTTGTAAGGTCCAGTTATTAAAGTTTCTGTACCGTCATTTAGAAAACTGAGTTGTGATTCTTCTATAGCTTCCAACAACCTATCGCCAGCCCTATCATTCTGGTCACAACACCACGCGCTGTGGTGGCAATTAAAATCTCCTCCCACTAGAAAGGGTTTTTTTAGACTATCGAAAAAGGTTTTAAATTCATTTTCTGAAATATTCATATTAGGTTTGGCATATATTGAATATATGTTCAGTTTTTTCCTATTTTTAAATTTTACTGAGACTGCGACGCACTCTACAGAGCGTATTTTATAGAATTTGGGAAAGTCAATAATTTGAATATTTTTTTTGATTAAAATGGCCACACCACCGTATCCATCATCTCTATCTTTCCGAAATATGTCGAAATCTGTAAAGTGAATTACATTATTGTCGCCTTTTAACCAAGTCTCACTTAAAAGTGCTATATTAATATGATTTTCAAAAATATATTTCTCAAAGTGACCTTTATTGTGTACAATGGACCTGGCGTTCCACTGCACAACATTAATTTTATTCATGGTTGGAAAGAATATGATTTAAATTTTTTTTAAGATCGTCAAAGAAATTTTGATTTTGAATCGAAACAGAATTATTTTTTAAAATTTCAGCAAAGGATTTTAATATATTCTCACAGACTGTATTTATTTGGTGATAGTTAGTTGAAATTTGTGGGTAATAATTGGGTTTATTTTTGTAATTTTGATACACTGGTTGACTATTGCTTATATTTTGTGTGGATATTATATTACTATGTTCATCTGAATACCCTGATCTGTTTGAGGAATGAGATTCATCATTTCTCCTACGTTTAGCAGTAATTGTATAATGTGAACTTTTATTAAGACTTCTTGTCGCTGTGGAGTAACTATTATCATATTTCCTTTTGGCTTCAATATATGAAATATTTTCATTTACCATGCTATATTTTATTGTTTTTTGTTTCTGAAATTCTAAACAATGTTTTCTTTCTGTTGCTAAATGATCACCATTACACAAAATACATGCTCCTCTTATAGCCCTACATTCGGTTTTTTCGTGTTCATCCCCACATATTGCGCATCTTAACCTACCCCTACATTGGATATTTATATGACCGTACCTCAAACATTTTTTGCATTGAATCACCCTTGAAATATACATTTCTACGTCATACACCATTTTTTCTATTATTACCTGCTTGGGTATCATTTGTCCCCTAAAGGTTACAATTATTGTTGTTGTAGGAATTAATTCATCGTTTCGCATCATTCTTTTGACAAAATTTATTTCCAAGTATTGGCCTAATTATCTCCTTTAATTCTGGTTCACTAATATCTTTATCAATATTTTTAATGACACCTTTTTTAGATGTAAAGAAAACCAGAATATATGCTTCGTATTGTTTATCTGATAACGACTTCGATTCTACTAATTTATTTGCACTTGAATAAGAATTCAATTCGACCTTTACTTTATTCAAACCTGTAACTGATATATTTAAAATATTTTCTCGTATATCTGGTTCTGCATTTAAAATTACTCTAGCTGTAGAAATCTTATGTAGCTTACCAATATTTCCAGTTTTATTTTGAATAAATACAAAAAAAGGACCTTGATCAGTTGAGGAATATTTGTTTATTGTTTTTTCCTGCTGTGACTTTAGTGAACTATTATTTCCATTTTCATATATTTGACCCATCTCCATTAAACTTGAATCATAGTTATTTTGAATTCCCGGATCAGGAGGTTCCTGCGAACCTCTCAACTCGCCCGCACTCATTATTGTTAATTACACCGGTTCTCGCACTCACAAACACCTTATCCGTTTGAATGTTTAAACCGAACTGAATTCTAAAGGGTATTTGTATAAAAATTCACAGGAAAAGGGGTTTGATTGTAAATTTATAAATTTGATTCTAAGTTGTATATATCGTATTCAAGTTAAAAAAAAGGGAATTGTTAAAATTGAATTGATTAACTATTGTAAAACAAATATTCATTATTAAAAATTATTATATTTTCTAAATTTCTTCAATAAGAGCACGAACCGCAACGAGTCTTGTGATAAATCATATTTACAGCTAGCCGACATAAAAAAAGGAAGCAAATCAATTTTTTAACCTAATTTCATTTTAATTATCCCAGCAATAGTAGTATATTACAATATATATATATATATATATATATATATATATATATATATATATATATATAATAGAAACATGAAAAAGATATGATATTACTAATATTAAAGCTTAGATATTATTTATCTAATATTGTCTATTGTGGAATATAAGTGGATTTCACAGAGTAAGGATCGAAACAGTAAATTTCATATCATAAACTCACTGAAAATAATATAAACGATAAATATCCTTTGCCGGAAGTTGACGTAATTGTAGATAATTTATGAAAAGCTAAATATTTCACAACTCTTAACTTAGGATTTCATCAGATAGAACTTTATCCGAATTATATTGAAAAAAGAGCATTTACTGTACCACGCGGTCATTTTAAGTCCCAGAGGGATTGAAAAACAGTCCTTTAACTTTGGATCATAATCTTAGATTCCTCTTTTATAAATCATGTCTCGTTTAAATGGGTGTCGTTATTATCTTCTCAAAATCTCTTCATGAACATCGTGTTCATATTGCAAATATTTTTAAGGTATTTAGGGAACATAACTTCAATTAGATGAATCAAAATTTGTCAAAAAATAGGTCGCTTTTTTGGGACATGTAGTCATTAAGTACTTCTTAGATAAAATTAAATCCTAGTAAAATTAACGCTATTCAAAAATTTCCATTGCCAAGAAATTATTATGAAAGAGTTGTCCCAAAACTTGCTAAAATCACTTCTCCTTTCACTAGATGTACCAGAAAAGTACCCCACTAATCCTATTTCAAAAAGTGTAATCTGTTGTTAATTGATGCACCCATCTTCAATACCCCAAATTTACTAAAACTTTTGTGTTAACCACAGATCCTTCTAATATAGCAATGTGAATTTCTTTTTGGTACCAAATTAGAAAAAATACTGATGGACGTTTGCAGGACTTCCAGAACGAGGTCAGGACTGAAGGAGGGAGGAGACATGTAACACTCATGCAGAGTCTGAGACCCGTTCTTAGAAGATGTAAATCAATATTCGTCATGCCATATAGCCATGAAAATAGTTGTTTTTTGCTTCTATAAACGGTCAGATTTTGTTTTGTTTTTTAATACCATTTTCAAAACAAACAAATGGATAGTAGAAGTCGGCGATCTACAGTATTGTAGGTGCAAAAATTGAATAGATGAGGCTTTTACTTGATGAAGATCCATACTGAACGATGAAATAAAACAATATAATTTGTTTAAATCTTCATATATATATGAACTAATGTTCAATTTAAACTTGTTGGCGCGTTTCACTAACACAGTAGCTTTGTCAAGACGAATGAAGGTAAAATATAAAAATGTCTTAATATATACAGTGCTAAATCTATTTACTAAGGTTAACAATGGTATTAAAAGATATTACCTGGAAATTCATTCACTACAAACATTCCTAAGCTATCTTCTAGGTAAAGAGGTTCAATAAAGGAGACTGATTGATATCTATTTGGTCGTTAAGGAGATTACCTGAATATTTATTTTTGTTAATCTCTAGGGCTTCTAATAAATTTAAACTAAAGGATTTACCGACTACATGGAGAATTTCAAAATTTGGGTCGAAACTGTGTTGGTTTTCTAATAAATGATTTGAATAGTTAGAATCTAATTTTTTGTTGTCATAGCTACGTTTGTGTTCCGAAATTCTAGTTTTAAAATTTCTAAAAGTTCTACCGATATAAATTTTATCACAATTGTCATTACCACATTTTAATTTATAAACTCCTGATTTGTTTAATTTTGAAGATTTAGATTTATTATTTTTAATGAATTTGGATAAAAAGTGATCAGTTTTAAAGGAAATATTCATGCCTAAAGTTTCTAAAAATGATTTAATTTTTAAGGATGGTGTTCCAAAGTATGTTAAGCTTTTAAATTGTCTATTATTTTTATCTGAAGGGAATACTAGTTTTTTTATCTTTTTATTTATTATATTGTCAATTAAATTTGGATCGTAATTATTATTAACTGCTATTTGTTTTATGATATTTAATTCTTTGGTATAATTATTAATATTTAATGGGACTGTTAAGAGTCTGTGTATCATACTATTGAAAGCTGCTAGTTTATGACTGAATGGGTGGACCGAACTATTATGAATTGTAATATCTGTATGTGATGGTTTATGTGTGTGTGTGTTTTAGTTATTGGCCTTAGTCGTGGACTAATTGGCCAGCGCTATATTTTTTGTTAGTACTATATCTAATACAGTATAATATATTCATATATATATACATATATACATCTACATACATATTTTTTTTTTATACATACATATGTTTTTTTTTAATAAACAACCATTTCTTATAATATAACTAAGTTAATCTATTATAGGGTGGGATACCATTTTTTTTCTCCTTTTTTTTTCTTTTTTTTTGTTCTTCTTTTTTTCTTTTTTTTTAGTTTTTTTTATTTCTTTTTTTTACATATATATTTTTTATTATTATTTTTATTATCATTATTATTTTTTAATTTTCTTTTTCTTTTCTTTTTTAGTTTTTTTTCATATATATATTGTTATTATTATTATTTTTTTAAATTTCTTTTTATTTTCTCTTTTTTTTGATTTTTTCATATATCTATTTTCATTTTTTTCAAATGTTGGTAAACTACATAATATACATTGTCATTCCTTGTACTCAAAATACTGTCTAAATTGGTGGGTAGGTCTATCCCATTTTGTCGCAGTTGGTGTAGGAATTCTTCAATTTCTCGATGGAAGTTTGGGCAACCCAAAATTATGTGTTGCAATGTTCCAAGTTCCCCACATGAGCAATCTGGTGAATCCGCCAATCCTATTTTGTATAAATGTTCTGGATATCGTCCATGTCCGCATCTAATTCTATTTAATGTTTTTATAAACTGCCGATTGGGAATATTGTGAAACCAGGTGTTTCTAAATATTTTTGGTTGTATATTTCTAAAACGAAAACTTTTATGTTCATTTATAAACAATTCTCTCCATTCTTCCATTTGTTTCGCTTTCATTAAAGGACGTAAGTCCGTAAATGGTATTTTATTTTCACTTGATGTTTCTCCATCTGTTGGTGCTAGTTTGGCTAATTGATCTACTTTTTCATTGTTTTTTATTCCATGATGGCCTTTAATCCATACCAAACTGAAATTTTTTCCCTGTTCTTTTAGTGTTTTGGTGATTTCTAATATGCGAATAACGATTGGTGAAAGATTAGATGTCCATTTTAAATTTTTTATAGAATCTATAGAACTTTTGCTGTCAGTTAGAATTACGAAATTAGTTTTCTCATGATTATTTATGTATTTTAATGCTTCTAATATTGCTGTTAGTTCTGCTGAATAGATAGACATCTGGTTTGGGAGTTTTACTAATTTGGAAACATTATCGTTTGGATGGAAAAAAGCACATCCAGTGGCTTCTGTATTTTTTGACCCATCTGTGTATATGTAATCTGCATTTGGCCATTTGTTATGTAAGCTATTGTTGATATAAGTATTTATAGCAGTATTATTTGGCATATCTGTATGAAGGTAACATGTTGGCACATTAATTTCTAATAATGTGTAGTCCACATTGTAACAAGGAAGAACATCACTTTTATACATATTTTCTTCAAATTGCCTAAGGAATCGATAACTTGTTGTGAGGAGGGGTTGCTTTTTCTTTCTCCAATAGGGAACATTTAATAGTGAGGATAGTTCGTGCAACTGTTCATGTCTATTTTGCGCTATAAGTTTGGATACCATCACATCACTCAAGTATTTTCTTCGTAAGTGCAAAGGAGGCTCCGCAGCTTCAACTTCTAGAACATTTAATGGTGTACTCTTTAAGACTCCCAGGCATAAACGTAGACATTTGTTTTTAATTAATTCCACTTTTCCCAATTTATTCATTGTTGAGTTTCCGTATAGAACCGAACCATAGTCCAAGATAGAACGTATTAGAGCTCTATAAAAAATTAAAGCAATATTTGGATCTGCTCCCCATTTTGTATTGCAGAAGACTCTAATAATATTTATGCTATTTTCACATCTTCCTGTCAAACTATTAATATGGGTTTTCCATGACAGTTTTTGGTCTAAAGTTATGCCCAGATACTTAACCGATGTCTTATAAGGAATGTTCAAAGGCCCTAGTGAAATATTATTTTCTGGCTGATAACGTTTTCGGGTGAATGTGCAGAATATGGTTTTGTCTTGTGACATCCTGAATCCATGTGTATCTAACCATTTTTTTATTGCATCTCCAGCTTCTTTAAACCTTTGTATTGTTCGTTCTATTGTTTTCTCTTTGGCCAAGACACAAAAATCATCGGCATATTGTAGAACTCTAATGTTTGGTTCGAAGATATCTACAAAATCTAGAGTGTAAATGTTGAACAGTAATGGGCTTAATATGCTCCCTTGTGGAAGTCCCGTTGAGGATATTCTTACATGGCTCTTTTCACCATTTAATTGCACAGTTATTTCTCTGTTAATGTAAAGGTTTAATATTTTTTCAATTAGATTGTCGGGAATACCTATTGTTTTCATTTTGGTTACAAGGAATTTTAAATTCACTGTGTCATAAGCTCCCTTCAAATCCAAGAATAGGGCAGAAACTGAACTGTTACGGGAAAAGGCAGCTTGAATTTCGGATGTGACAAGAGCTGTGGCTTCTTGAGTAGATCGACCACGTCTGAAACCATATTGTTCTTTAGGAAATACTTTGTTCTTCTCAATCCAGTGCTCTAGTCTATTTTTCAAAATTCTTTCAAAGGTCTTCATGACGCATGAGCTCAATGAGATAGGTCGGTAGCTTTCAGGAGATTCTTTGGGTTTGCCAGGTTTAAGGATTGGGACTATTACATATCTTTTCCATTGTTCTGGTACTGCTACTTTATTTGAATATATATTGTTGAAGATGTTCAACAGACGATTTTTTGCATTAATTGGGAGTTCGTAGAGCATGGGATAGTGAATATTATCCATACCTGGTGAAGTATTGGAGTTTTTCTTTAATGCCCTGTCCAATTCAGGAAGTGTGAATATGTTATTCAAAAAATGATTATTTTCCATATTTTGGTGTAATTCCATAGGCTCTTCATTTACCCAGTCGGGGGATGCATTTTTATGGAATTGTTCTGTCCATTCTCCCCATTCCGAAGGATTTGTGTTCGATTGTTTTCTGTTTTTATATTTATTTAGTTTTGACCAGACTACTTTAATGGGTGTGTTTTTATTTAAACTAGTACAGTAATCTCTCCAGCTTTGTCTTTTTGCTTGATTGGTAGTTAGTTTGACTAATGCATCTTGTTTTTGTAGATTTCTAAGATTTTCTATGTTGGGATTTTCTTTGTATTTTCGGAAGTACTCTTTACGCTCTGTAACAGCTTTCTGGCAATCTTCGTTCCACCAGGGCTTACATTTCTTTGGGTTATGCAGACCTGAATGGTTTAATTTTGGAATTGATATATTTGCTGCTTCGTTAATGTCTGAAATCAATTGATCGTAGCTATCTCTTTGCATATATTTTGATTTGTTGTCGATATAACTACTATAGGCAGACCAGTCTGCTCTTCTCACATTCCAAATTCTATTTGTTTTATTTTTAATTGTTTTTCCTTGTGCATTGCTTCTTAATAGGATTGGCAAATGGTTGGATCCCATGGGGTCTTGAACTACTGTCCATTCAAAAAGGTGACTTATGTTTTGGGAACAGAGGGTAATATCTATGGCACTTTTTCTTTGTTCGGGTCTAGTAACCAATGTAGCTTCTCCATTATTTAAAAAAATTAAGTTGGAAGAATTAATTGCCTCCAATAAGTTCCTCCCATCTGTATCTTCTGCTTCTGAGCCCCAAGCTGGATGATGTGCATTGAAATCTCCACCAATTAGACAAGGCTTTGGAATGGAATTAAAGAAATGTACAAATTCATTCTTACTTATTTTAGATACAGGTTTAATATAGAGAGATACAATATATACATTTTCTATATGACCAAAACCCACGCACACACACACTTAGCTTGAATTTTCTCTGTATAAGGAAGTGGGACATCCTTATAAGAAATATTTGAATTTATTAAAACTGCTACTCCCCCCTTGCCGTCATCTCTATCAACTCTTAGACAATTATACCGTGTAAAGTTGTAATAGATATTTTTTTTAAACCAAGTTTCAGATAATAAACCTATACTAATTTTTTTATCGTGTAAAAAATATTCTAGATTATTTTTATTTGCAACTGCAGATCTGCAGTTCCACTGTAGTATGTTGATATTTAACTCCCCGAATTTACCTCTAATTCACAACGTAGCCTATCCTTAACAATATTTATTAAATCTGATTTTTGAAATTGAAAATGATTGTTGTTTAAAGACCTTATAACATCTGTGATGATGTGTACTAGAGAATCTACAATGTCTTCATCAAATTCAGTTCTGATCCCTCCCATATTTTTTTTATATGAGCTCTGACTTAAAATTCCCCCACTTAAATCATGGTTTATGGGTTTAATTATTTCATTTCGTTCTGTTAATAAAGGATTGGGAGATGAAGGTCTAACCCGTTTAGCGGGAGTTTTATGGATAGTATATTTATTTTGTTTCGATGTAGATTGGGAGTTGTTAGTGAAGTTTTCTGGGTTGTAAGTAAGATTTGTTAATGCATTAAAAGAGTTAGCAAGGCTAACGATATTCTGAGAGTTATTTGTATTAACTACAGAATTAGTACCATTATTACTCTTAACCGCACTTGCGTATGTGTTTTTTGGGAACAACTTTATTGCGTCACTATAGCTTATATTTTTCTCAGACATAACTTCTTTTATTCTTTTTTGTCTATCATATTCAGGGCATTTGTCGTATTCGGTTACCAAATGATTACCTCCGCATTGTAAACAATCTTTCAAAGGGATTTGACAAGTATCGGATTTGTGTTCTTGGTGACATTTGCAGCATCTTGGTTTACTACGGCATTGTTTCCCCGGATGTCTGAAGCGGTAACAATTATAACATAATATAACCCTCTGCTTATAAGTCTCCACGTGAGTGATAACTTTATTTAACACAACATATTTGGGTAATGTTTGAGATCTAAAATTTACAATAACACTTTTGGTAGGGACATATTTTACGGAATCATTTTCAATTATTTTTCTTTTTAATCTCGTTACGCTAATCACTGAAAATTTGCAGTGGAAATCGTGAGGTTGAATTCTGCTTTTTAAATAGTTTTCATCATGTTCAATTTCTATATTTCTCAAAATACCCTGACGATATACCAAATATTTCGGAATATACACTTCCAACTGACTATTTTTAAAGACAGCTGGAGAATTTTCTATTAGATAATTAGCCCATTTTGCTTCTTTAAAATTCACCTTTACCCTATATCTACCTGCTAAATCTATAGTTTTGATTTTATTATCTAATTCCGGCCAATTTTTTAATATCAAGTCTCCAATTTTTATTGCATTTATTCTCGATTTCATATTTATATTTTCTATTATTACTTGATACGGACCTGTATCTGATAGCTCATCGTATTTAATTAGGATTCTTTCTTTTTGTATCGGATTGTTTTTCGGTGATTCGTTTTTATCCTTATTGTCGTTAATTACGATGTTTTTTACCGGACTGGTTTCGTTTGTTTTATTATTATCATTTCCGACATTAATTTTATTTTGTTGTAACTGATTGAAAAACGCTTTCATAGTAATTTCACTTACCTGGCTATTATTTATTTGAATTTTATTTTTATCTACATTACCGGACTGAATCTCAGAACCTGAAGCGCCAACCAAATCACATTCCATAGCCGATTGATCCCGTTTTTCAAAACCTGTGAACCTGTTTTCACCCGGATCAGGTGGATCACCCTCCTGATGACCACTCATTACACCCTTATTTAGGTATTTATTTTTTTTAAAACTACTCAAATTTGGATTTTATCGCACTTGACTTTATAAACACGTCTTACTCTGTCGATTGTCAGAGCCGAACTGTGATGGTTTATGAAATATAGAAAAATCATGTTTATTATTTATATTTGAAATTGTAAGGTCTAGAAAGTTTATAGACTTATTTTGTTCAAGTTCTACGGTAAATTTGATATTATTGTGAATCGAGTTTATGTAAGTAATGAAGCTCTCTAATTGTCTATTTGTACCGATGAAGCTAGCTAAAATATCGTCCACATATCGGTGCCAGTACATAAATTTTTTACTAAGGGGGTGTTCATGAATTATTTTTTCTATATTATCCATGAATATTTCTGCTAGTAGGGGGCTGAGAGGGTTGCCCATAATCAAACCATCTTTACTGCTATAAACCTCTCCATTGAAATGAAAATAATTTTGATTCAAGCACACTTTTAATAAAGTAATGATATCAGAGTGAATTATAGGATTAACATTATTGTATGTGAGCAAGTTATCAACAAGAGTTATAGTTTCTTTAGGAGGTATACTAGGGAATAGATTTGTTACATCGAACGATATGAATTTAGAATTATGGGGTAGTATTATATCTTGAATATTATTAATTAATTCCGTTGAGTTTTTAACTGAAAATCGAGGTATGAATGAACAATATTTAGAAATGACATCTATGAGAATCTTTGAAATTTTGAATGAAGGTGCTGTGAAATAAGAAGATAGGGTACCCCTCTTTATGGAGTTTAATTAATGAATAAAGTTCAGGGTGTTGCGGATTGGGTAAAAATAATTTATATTTTTCTTTATCGTTAATTATTGATTTAACGTTATCTACTGCTAATTTTATTTCTCTCTGAAATTTATTAGTTGGGTCTTTTTTAAGGGTCTCAAAATTGCTTGCCTGAATAAAATTGTTGGTTTTTAATAAATAATCTTCTTTAGGTAATGCTATTACCGTATTTCCTTTATCTGCTTTTGTGAAAATAAGACTATTTGACTTTGATTTTTGTTGAATTGATTTGGCGGCTGATAATTCAAAATTCTCAGAACATAATTTTTTTAATAGATTCGTCAATCTTTCAAATACAATATTTTCAGATAAAGAAATTCAATTATTACAAAAAGGTTTTAAACATAATATTCAACCCACATGTTCATTGGATAACTTCAACAAACTAGGTATAGAAACAGAAATTAACTTGTATAATATTCCAAATAATTCTAATCTAAAACACAAAGCTTCAGAAATTATTAAAAAAGAATTCGTCGAGTTTAACAAACCCAATTTTGAATTATCAGCCGCCAAATCAATTCAACAAAAATCAAAGTCAAATAGTCTTATTTTCACAAAAGCAGATAAAGAAAATACAGTAATAGCATTACCTAAAGAAGATTATTTATTAAAAACCAACAATTTTATTCAGGCAAGCAATTTTGAGACCCTTAAAAAGACCCAACTAATAAATTTCAGAGAGAAATAAAATTAGCAGTAGATAACGTTAAATCAATAATTAACGATAAAGAAAAATATAAATTATTTTTACCCAATCCGCAACACCCTGAACTTTATTCATTAATTAAACTCCATAAAGAGGGGTACCCTATCAGGCCAGTTGTTTCTTATTTCACAGCACCTTCATTCAAAATTTCAAAGATTCTCATAGATGTCATTTCTAAATATTGTTCATTCATACCTCGATTTTCAGTTAAAAACTCAACGGAATTAATTAATAATATTCAAGATATAATACTACCCCATAATTCTAAATTCATATCGTTCGATGTAACAAATCTATTCCCTAGTATACCTCCTAAAGAAACTATAACTCTTGTTGATAACTTGCTCACATACAATAATGTTAATCCTATAATTCACTCTGATATCATTACTTTATTAAAAGTGTGTTTGAATCAAAATTATTTTCATTTCAATGGAGAGGTTTATAGCATTAAAGATGGTTTGATTATGGGCAACCCTCTCAGCCCCCTACTAGCAGAAATATTCATGGATAATATAGAAAAAATAATTCATGAACACCTCCTTAGTAAAAAATTTATGTACTGGCACCGATATGTGGACGATATTTTAGCTAGCTTCATCGGTACAAATAGACAATTAGAGAGCTTCATTACTTACATAAACTCGATTCACAATAATATCAAATTTACCGTAGAACTTGAACAAAATAAGTCTATAAACTTTCTAGACCTTACAATTTCAAATATAAATAATAAACATGATTTTTCTATATTTCATAAACCATCACATACAGATATTACAATTCATAATAGTTTGGTCCACCCATTCAGTCATAAACTAGCAGCTTTCAATAGTATGATACACAGACTCTTAACAGTCCCATTAAATATTAATAATTATACCAAAGAATTAAATATCATAAAACAAATAGCAGTTAATAATAATTACGATCCAAATTTAATTGACAATATAATAAATAAAAAGATAAAAAAACAGACTTTAGAACTAGTATTCCCTTCAGATAAAAATAATAGACAATTTAAAAGCTTAACATACTTTGGAACACCATCCTTAAAAATTAAATCATTTTTAGAAACTTTAGACATGAATATTTCCTTTAAAACTGATCACTTTTTATCCAAATTCATTAAAAATAATAAATCTAAATCTTCAAAATTAAACAAATCAGGAATTTATAAATTAAAATGTGGTAATGACAATTGTGATAAAATTTATATCGGTAGAACTTTTAGAAATTTTAAAACTAGAATTTCGGAACACAAACGTAGCTATGACAACAAAAAATTAGATTCTAACTATTCAAATCATTTATTAGAAAACCAACACAGTTTCGACCCAAATTTTGAAATTCTCCATGTAGTCGGTAAATCCTTTAGTTTAAATTTATTAGAAGCCCTAGAGATTAACAAAAATAAATATTCAGGTAATCTCCTTAACGACCAACTAGATATCAATCAGTCTCCTTTATTGAACCTCTTTACCTAGAAGATAGCTTAGGAATGTTTGTAGTGAATGAATTTCCAGGTAATATCTTTTAATACCATTGTTAACCTTAGTGAATAGATTTAGCACTGTATATATTAAGACATTTTTATATTTTACCTTCATTCGTCTTGACAAAGCTACTGTGTTAGTGAAACGCGTCAACAAGTTTAAATTGAACATTAGTTCATATATATGAAGATTTAAACAAATTATATTGTTTTATTTCATCGTTCAGTATTGTAGGTGCACCTCATAATTTGTGAAATTTTATTTTATATTTACTGCAGTCAGGGCAGAATACCTGAGCTTTTGGTTCGCTATTGGAATGGAGACGGCACTAGTTAGCATCTACTGGTATGTATCGAAACCAGTCGACAGATTATGATTTTATGATTTTCTCCTTGTAGTTGCAAGCCATGAGAGATGTTGACAAAAAAAACGATCGACGTCACATTCTTCGAGGGAGATGTAAATCAAGATTCATTACAGAGTATAGCCAAGAAAATGGTTGTTTTTTTTCCTTTAAAGAACTTTTTTGATATTATTTTTGAAACGGAGGTGATAATAGCAACCAGCCATCTACAATATTTTAGACGGATCTCGTAATTTATAAAATTTTAATTATTCTATTTGAATAATAAGTTAATTAGTGTAAATGAAGAAATTGAGATGTATTTTACGATATTTAGTTAAAATTTAGCTGTTACTTAACTAACAATTGTGAGTGTAATGAAAAATAATGAAACATGATTATGATAAAAGTGTTATATGTCTTAAAATGATTTGTCAGAAAGTGATAACAGGATCATTTAAAGAATGTATTTATAGTGCATTTAAAAACCATTGTAGGCTTACTGAACACTCTGTTTAACCACTTCACCAACACACACTTTACACTGTCTGATGCACATTTGATAACCAAGTTATCATCTTCATAGATCAAGGGTAAACTAAAACTTACCTAATTTGTCCTAAATATATACTAAATTTTAAGTGTAAATGCAACTCTTTTATACTCAGGAGGAGCTTTTAAACCGGAAGAGAAACCCTCCATAAAGGCTTGTCGATTGCTTCGTATATTCATGTCTTGCCACACTTTTGACACAGTGTGGCCTTCATTTAACCATGTTTCGTCAAGATAATATATGTGCCGTCCTTCGTTACGAAACTGTCGTATCTGTTTTAAATAATTTCTCCTCCATTCCACAATGTCATTTCGTTCAATTAAGGCACTGTTTCTACTTCTTGTTTGGTAACGAAAATTCATTAATTTTAAAGTTCGTCTCAAAACTTTATCACTGATGTTTGGTAAAGTATCATCAGCTTCTATTACCTTGCTCAATTTAGCTACCGAGGGGATTTCATTCCTAAAATAAAAAGAATGTATTTCCCTACGTATAGCATTCCGTGTTTGGTCGTCCAAAACAATTTTCTTTCTTCCCCTACTTTCCGGTTTACAGTTTTCACCTCGTTCTCTTGTCAAAGATCCGTCCCGCGATTTCTTTAGAATATTGTATATAGTACTCTCAGAAACTTTAGTTAAATAACTGCACTTAATCACAGCGTCACTAACACCCAACTGTTTGTCCATGGCACGCAGTCCTTCGTACACATTTAATATGAGGACTTTTTCTTCCCGAATTAAATTGTTACGACGCCGTTTTTTATCGCCAACACCGCTACACTCCGCCATTATTGTCACTAAATATACCGATATAAATATTACAATAAATACCAATAATAACCGATTTATCACACAAAACCACAACACAAATACTGATGTTACGTTCATGAAGAGAATAAACACCTCACATAACTGTTTACTATCACTGTCTCATTCGCGTAGCTCGATCTATCTATCTCGTTCTCAAAGCCGGAACATTGAAGCGACTCTCCAACATTGTCAAATCGGCGAGTTTTTCACAACAAACTTTGCGTTCAAGAAATATACATAAACACTTTATTTCACATTTCAAGTAAACTAATTATTATTAGTCTGCTTGAAATTTGAAATAAATATATTAAATTGATATTGACTTAATTACATTGCATCTTTTGTACCTGAAATATTGACACAATGGATTTGAAGTGTATTTATAAAATACAGCATTTCTCTCTAGAATACATATGGCAACTGCGCTTTAACCAAAGTGTTGATTAGATAGCTCTGACTCACTTTACACAATTTCGACTATCGAGTATAGCAAAAAAGAAATCTAGTGAGAAAACCTACTTCTGCGGGAAAAAATTAACGTTTAATTTTCATCTAACTATAGTGTACTATATGTATTTTTTTATATACACCAGCCGGACTGTGCTCTGCTTTTTCTAATACTATGCAATAAATTAACTCAAAGGGTTTGGTCCTCTTGAGTCTTCTGTTCAAACCCACATCGTCTAGATTACGTTAAGATGGTGTAAAAGTCGCTGCTTGTGTGTCTGTAAAGGTCACTGTTTTGGAAGTACCAAGGAGCATTAATTATTATATTCCTCAGCACATGATTCTGCAATCTCTGTTCACATGGACAGATTTTGCTTCATTCAACGTTGAGCACTCTTTGGTGGTACTGCTGAGACGGTAATTTGTACTCTATTTCCTGGCAATGAGTGATAATATCCTTGATCACAACTGCATTGCCTCTTATGGTTGTATTTTGTGGATGTGTAGTATGATATATGTTATACCCTATAAATCCGATGTAGGATTCTTTTGTAAAGTGTGGCTTAGTTATTAGACAAACGTTAATTTTTTCTATATCTTACAACTCTTGTTGATGATTCATGTGCCCATTGGCTTTACATTCCATAGACCTAAGGCTGCTTACCATAAAGATTCTTTGGAATAGTTCCTTTAGTGCTATATTTTTGTGTTTTGTATTTGTATTGGCAATCGAGATTTTTTGGTTTATTCTTAAGAGCGGTTTGTGTAGAGCCAGTTTTTGCATGCTTTTATTCTTTAATTTTTGCATTTCTTTTGTGATCATACAACTCCTGTAGTTAGCAGGGTGTCCTTCACCACAATGGACACATTATGGTTGTTCATTCTTAGGTTTCTTGCATTCACTTGTGTTGAAACCACACACGTTCAATAATTTGTTATTTTCATGTATAGTATTCAGAACATATCCAAACAATTATTTTAATTAAAATTAAATAGGCTGGGCTTGTTTATACGCAACTTGTTTTAGATATGTAAATTAAATAAATGTCAGTGTCACTGTCAAACAATTTTTTCCAACCTGAACGGTCTCCCAGTTAAGACCTAAGTATTTACTAAAATTAATACATTCCATCCTTCCTGCATAAGTGCATTTCTTTGTATAAAGTTAAAAGTTAAAGATAAGTTATTTCTGTCAGTTAAAGTTTATTAAATATTACTGGATTGTTGACGAAATTACAGTGTATTTATTTTTGCCCAGAACCGGCTACTACGAAGACGCAGTCCGCTAATCGAAGGCAGATTTATCCAAACTGTGTTACGGTAAAACGGCCGTAACACAGTAATATATCCTTCGAGCCGGATATATATTTTGCATTAATAATAAAACATTGTATCGTGGAAATTCAGTTTGTCAGCAAAACCTGCTGTTTTTTCTACACATTTCATAAGTTTCCAACCAGGAGCCGTTAGGCGACGTTGCCGGATTCCAGTCATAGGTTACAACAAGCATTTGAGTTAGTCATAGTTGTATTCGTAGCATTTTAAATATTTGCTATTTATATTGAGACAAAACCTTTCAGAGTCGATTTAATTTAAAGGTATTAACTCAAACCAAACGCCCAGTGCCGTATCGAAAAACATTCGTACGTACATTCTTCACATAAAAGTCAGATTAGATTAAAATTTTATTTCCTGTATTCAAATTGAGACAAGTATTGAGATTTGAGTCACATCTCCATGGGCGTACTAAAAAATTTAACTTCTGATTTATTTTCGCGTTTTGTTATTTAACAAGAAAGGTTTTAAATGAAATCGACTTACATTTGGGCCGTAATTAAATAATTTTGGTCACATTTTAGACATATTTGATTTATTATTGCGCATGTATAATTTATAATACCTTTAGGTATTTCTGATTGATTCAAATTTGACTTATTGTTGTTTATGTCTTTAATGAGAATTATTGAGTGATTATTCCTATAGATTTGACAAACATTTTATTGTCCTATTTAGCTTAAGTACAGTTTACGCGAGTGTTTGGATGTCAGTGCCACTAAATAATTTCGAGTGATTTGTGCTTTTCCAAGATCACTGCGTGACCTTTTCATGTTACAGCATAGTTGTAAAACATTTCCTTTCATTCGGACCACCTTACTTTTTCATTCCAAAGCACAAAATGGTGGACATGAAAGCCTTAAAGAAAGCTCGAAAAAACGCTAAAGCGGATATCACACGGATCCAAACTTGGATCACAGATAAAATAAATTCCGAACCCGATTTATTTGAAATTCAATCTAGATTTAATTCATTAAACACGGAGATGAGTAAATATAATGCTGCACAGGATGAAATTGAAGATTTAGATTCTGACAATACAGATTTAGAAGATAGAGATAACTTTTAAAACAATTTCTATAAATTAGGATCAATTTTCAATGGAAAAATTAGTAGCCTAAATAGACATGCACCTCTCACTTCAAATCCAAGCAGTTTAGTTTCTGCCTCCAATGATCAGCGGGTAGGGGTAAAACTCCCCCAAATTTCAATTCCTCAATTTTCAGGCGATTACTCCAAGTGGGCATCGTTTTATCAGTTATTCAACGCGTTGATTAAAAATAATGATTCCTTATCCGATGTTCAGAGATTGATTTACTTAAAGTCGTATTTACAGGGAGAGCCTTTATCTCTTATTGAGTCATTAGAAATTATTAATGCTAACTTTCAAATAGCATCAGATATCTTAGAAAAAAGATACGAAAATAGTTTAGCCATTGTAAATTCTCATATAAATGCCATATTAGACTATCCAAACATAACTAAATGTACATCAACTTCACTCCGAGAATTTTCAGTGAATATCCGAAAAAATTTAGAATCATTAAAAAATTTGAAGTGCCCGGTCGAGCAATGGGACTTAGTCATTCTCAACATAATTATGAGAAAGTTAGATTACGGTACTAAAAGGGAGTATCAATCAATTCCTACATTAAAAGAATTTTTCGAGATCATTGGAGATAGATGCAATGCGCTAGAATCCCTAAGCGGTTCTTCCTCATTCGTGACGTACGAAACTAAATCCCAAAAAGGCAAAGACCACCTTGCATGTAAATAATGTTCCTCTTAGTTCACCAACAAACAAACGAAGAACTTGTTGGTACTGTAAAATCGCGAATCACATTTATAGATGTCAAAAAATTTCGAATCTAACTTCAGAAGATAAATATAATTTCCTTAGGTCACTTTCGTTATGCTTCAATTGTATGGGAGCAAAACATTTTCCATCAGAGTGTAAGTCAAAGGGTTGCACCATGTGTGGTAGAAAACACCACACTCTCCTTCATAGGAATCCTGTCCAGAATCCTACTCTATGTCATTCCAATGACCAGGATTCCCAAAATCCCAGGCATGGACCGAGGACCGTTTCCAGGCCTCAAGTCAGCACTGGAGTCACTCCAACGGTAGTTTTAGATAATCGTAATTGTTCTAATAGGTCTTCGAATGAAAACTGGAGGTCTTCTCAATCTTCTTCCATTCCGAATGCTAACTATGCACATTCGAAAAGCGACCCCGAGCCATAAACTCGAGTGAATCTTCCGGTACTTTCCATGCCATCCTCTCTGTTAGTAGGCAAGGGAGATCCTGAGATTCTACTAGCAACTGCGGTAGTAAATGTTCTTTCCGACAATGGTCCTCCTGTCAAGGCCAGAATCATTTTTGACAATGGTAGTCAATGCTCATTCATCGCCGAAAAACTCGTAAGAAAATTAAATGCAAAAACTTACTATAATCTACTTCACTTTTCCGGCATTAAGTGCACTCCAACGATTTCTAACAAAATGTTAGATATAGTCATTCTTTCCAATGCACAAGAAGACTTCCAGTTTGAAATGTATTGCGCAGTACTTCCGGTAATCACTTCAAGATTGCCTAGAATTCCGATAAACAAACAATCTTTGAATATTCCTCCCGGGTTCAATTTAGCTGACCCAGTATTCCATGTCCCTTCAGACGTAGACCTACTGTTAGGTGCTGGAGCATATTATGAACTTCTACTTCCACAGGTTCACAAGTTCGGCCCTAAACTTCCTACCCTCCAGTTAACAAGGCTAGGATGGGTGATCGGAGGGCAGTTGCCTCCACAAACTTCTTCTAATCGATCTCTAGTCTCTCTTTTCTGTCAAGACTTATCCGAGCCCACTAATGCTTTAGATAAAGTCCTTGCCAAATTCTGGGAAGTCGAAGAACTCTTAGAAGTCAAGTCCTTGTCAGCTGACGAATTATTGGCTGAGCAAAGTTTCATTCAAACAGACATACGTTTGGAAGACGGAACTTTCCAAGTGAATTTTCCTTTCAAAGATCCCACCGGTAATAATCCACTCGGTGATTCCTTCCACATTGCAAAAAGGCGATTTTTTCATTTAGAAAAACGTTTCCAAAATAACCCAGAGTTATTTTCAGATTATAAAAAATTCATTGATGAATATGTTTCTTTGAAACATGCAGCCTACGTTCCATTTGATCCCAACGACAAACCCGTTGAGAACAAATACTTTCTTCCACATCACTGTGTGATCAAACATTCCAGTGAAACCACTAAACTCAGGGTAGTTTTTGATGCTTCCTGCAAAACTTCGACTGGAATTTCCTTGAATGATATCCTACACAAAGGCTACGGAGTTCAGCCGGACCTATACGACATACTACGTCGGTTCCCACTGAGCACAGAACCTTGCAAAACATTGCTGCAAATTACATTTATATACATTTTGAAATGTTTCCTGGAGAAGTTGCAGTAATATTATTGCGTTAGTTTAGTTGAAACATTGTGACATGCTCATTAGAGAAACATTTCATTAAGTTGAGATTCCCTTCCCACTTAAACGTTTGTAATTGAGGTTGCCGTGGATGTTCTTAGATATGCCAGTTGTAATATTGCATCAGCATTTTTTCAGAAACATTGCTGTAAGTTAGTTATTTGTTATTTTTGAAACATTTCGCTCATATGTTTCACACACAAATTGAAATATTGTCATTTACTTTCGCGAGTAACTTTGGTGTAAGTTATTTATTTCTTCCTGTCGAAATATTTCCACATTAAGTTTCAGTACCTATCCAAGTTGGAATATTGCGATATTTTTTAATCAAAAAACATTGCTGTGAGTTAATAATATTCCTTCCTGCTGAAAAATTCCTAGATGCATGACGTTTATTTCGATTACTCTCCGGCACACTTTTCGGACTTCGAATTTATATATTTCTAGATTACGTCTGATCGGAACTGAGTGAATGATTGTATAAGTTCCCAATGCATCGTTTTTGTTTTTTGCGTCGCGCGTCACGAATTCTGATCGGCAAATTCCTGACTCGATTCACCAATTCGCCAATCAGAATGCGTGAAGATGGCGTGACGTGCGACGCGAAAGGCAAAAAAGATGCATTGGGAACTCATCCTAACCGAGCCCAATAATAGTATAGAAGAAGGTTGGGTTAGGATTTGTTTCTTTCGAGTTTCGAGTGTTACGACTTTCGACCGGTCGTTGGAGGGAAAAAGGAATAACATTTTTTCTGTTTTCTTGGTGAAGTGAAGCAATGGATTAATTTATATTTGTATACTCTATACAATAGGCTCAGTTTACTTTTTATTTTAGTGTTGTAAATTGAAAGGTATGTTTCAGGTATAAATGTTTGTTTTTTACTTAGAATTATTACGATTCAATTATATTAGTTGTTATATAGTATATCAACAAGACTATAGGCTCATTCGATTTAATAACTTGTTTGTGAAGTTCATTTGAACCACAAATTTTCATTTCAATATACCTCCAGGAAGCACCGAGTAATCTGGTTGTTTCCCAGTATATAAGTTGATATCTGTGCAAATTGTGTAGTGTAATATATTTTTGTTATTAAAATATTTTTTATTATGAAATTTTTAGTTCAATAAATTAATAGATGCATATTTACAATTTAATTTTTTTACTGCTTTTAGTATTTGTATAATGGTTCGATGCGAAGTATTCAGTGGACCATTACGTAGAACCTGACAAAACATTGAAAAAAACGAAATTGATTAATATAAAGCAGTGTTCATTCATTCATTCATTGAACTGAATTATCTGCTACTGGAAATACATGTTTTTTGTATCTGATGTGTTATTTCATGTGCAATATTGTTTTTATTTCGGTTCAATAAATCGTTGGAATATTTTGATTTAAATTTGTTTTTTTTGGGTTCTCTTACTTGTCCAAAGTTCAGAACGGACACACATTCTGTGTTAAAAGTGCAGTCACTAATGAATCTCAATAAGTTTTTTAACTTAGAATATACATTTTGACAAAACTTTATGATAACTTTCAACCACACCATGAAACCAAATTGAAATCACTAGCCCTCAACACACGTTTAGTTAATCATGCTATAACCTCTACAGATTAGAAGTACTCTTCATTAAGTACAAACGCAAGTCATTTCAATTTGAGGTTAAGAGACGAATTGATCCATTTTGAAATTTTCCAATCTTAATATAATTAAGCATTTTTCCATTATCAATATGATAATTGGAGAGTACCTGTAACTCCCTAATAATTATATTGTCAAATCATAAAGATGATTTTAGTAAACTTTCGAACAGTATCTGCAACTTTCAATAACAGGTAATTTACAACATCACAAAAAGAAGTTGATTCAAGTATACTTCTGAAATGTCTTGGAATGGTACTAGTAAGTTCTAATTATAAGGTCCCTGCTACATACCAAATGAAAGATTTGAATATACTTTTGAAATGTATAGGAACATTTCCTGAAACCTCTAGTTATAAGGTAACTGCAACATCATAAAAGAAAGTTGATTAGAATGTGATATTGAAATAATGATACAATCTTACATTTGAACGGTGTTAGAAATATCCGTACGTACCATCACCTAAGATAGCATTTGAAATATTACAAATGAATGTTGCAATGGCGGCCGTTACGGCGTTGCTGGCATGTTGATGCAACATCATTGCAAAGTCGGAAGCAACGTTACACATCCTATATATGATTTGCAGCAACGTTGAGGCAACATATTCTTGCTCAGTGGATTTCGTTTATACAAGTTTGTCCTGACCTGCGATATCGAGAAAATGTATCGTCAGGTTAAAATGAATCCTTCGCAATTGCACTTCCAGAATATCTTGTGGAGAGACTCACTGCAAGAGGATCTTAAATGCATCCAACTCTCCACGGTGACTTATGGAGTCACTTGTTCGTCATTCCTTGCTACAAGAGTTCTAAAAGAACTCGCTTCCAATTCCAATGAATTTTCTTCAGCGCAAAGGGCCTTGTTACATCAAACGTACGTAGATGATGTACTTCATGGTGCTGATTCAATATCCGAGTTGGAAGAGTCCTATCACCAACTCAATACATTATTAAATTCTGCGGGTTTCCGACTACATAAATGGTCGTCCAATTTCTCGCAATTTCGACAAAAATATTGTGACTCTAACCCAATTCCACTTGAAATAGAAATGGAAGACACTCCCAACAAGGTTTTGGGGTTATGTTGGAATCCGTCATCGGACGAATTTGCCATCTCCTTACCTAAACTCATTCCTTCAGAAACTCCTTCTAAGCGCAAAGCGTTATCCCTCATAGCTCAGATGTTTGATCCAATCGGATACTTGAGCCCATTCATAGTCGTAGGAAAGATTTTCATGCAAAGATTGTGGCTATCAAAGCTTTCCTGGGAAGAACCACTAACTCCTGAACTAGCCCAAGAATGGAAAAAATTCATATACTCCATTGATTCCTTAAGACGTTTGAAAATTCCTAGATATCTGTTTTCCGATAAATCAATAACAAAGGTTCAAATTCATGGCTTTGCTGATAGCAGCGAGCGAACTTATGGTTCCTGTTTATATTTCAGAACTATTTATTCCGACAACACCGTCTCCAACACTTTACTAAGTTCCAAGTCCAGAGTTACGCCTCTCAAGACGGTTTCACCTCCGTGCCTTGAAATATGTGCAATGGTACTACTTTCTAAGTTAACCCAAAGGATTCTCAATATATTCGGGAATTGTGTAGAATTCGAATCCATGAATCTGTGGACTGACTCCCAGATAGCCCTCTGCTGGATTCAATCACATCCTTCCCGCTGGCATACATTTGTAGCCAACAGAGTTTCCCAAATTCAAATTCCCATACCGCAAGCTAATTGGAGGCATGTTCGTTCTTTTAAAAACCCTGCCAATTTGCTGTCCAGAGGAGTACTCGCTCCCGATCTCTTAAATTCCGAGCTATGATGGAATGGTCCTGATTTCCTGTCCGAATTAAATGTCGACTTTTCTAAATTGACGTTGAAACCTCCGAATGTCGTACCCGAACAAAAGGGCAACAAGCTTCAAGTGTTGGTGGTAACCACCAACTACGAATTCAAATTTTGGAACCCCATATTTGAAAAGTTTTCTTCGTTTAATAAGTTGTTGCATACCATAGCTTATATACTCCGGTTTGTCTCCAATTCCAAGGACAAGGAACCAAGGCTCCACGGCCCCTTGTCCTTATCAGAAGTAAATTCTGCCTTAGTGCTGGTCCTTCGAAACTTACAGTTCAAATACTTTTCCAAGGAGATTTCAGAATTGAAATCCCTCAAACCCATTTCCGACAAAGGCATATTAGCCCTCAATCCTTTTATCAATGATAAAGGACTCCTTTGCGTCGGAGGCCGTTTGCGACATGCAGACGTTCCTGAGCCTCATAAACATCCCGTGCTCCTTCCTGCTAAAAACCACGTTGTTTCCCTCCTGCTCAAGAGAGAGCATGTCAGATTGGGACACGCTGGTGCCCAATCCGTTCTTGCTAACGTCCGCTTGCAATATTGGCCCCTGAATGGAATCAGGTAAGTAAAAAGAGTGATTCATGAATGTATGACTTGTTTCCGTTTCCGAGCTGTTCGAGACCCTTTGAAAGGCTCCTATCACAAAGTGCTACATGGCGGTTTTCATATGCATGACCACAAAGGCAATCCACTTAGAGCTAGTGTCCTCCTTATCCACTGAAACCTTTCTGCTCACCCTGAAGCGTTTCATTTCATGTAGGGGAATTCCTACCGTCATCTACAGTGACAACCCCACCAATTATGTAGGCGCCAGAAATCATTTGAAAGAATTGCGCGAATTCTTCTCTAATTCCGATTTACCCAATCACATCAAAACATTCGCTTCTGAAACCAGCTTCGAGTGGAAGTTCATTCCTCCTCGCAGTCCCCATTGGGGAGGTCTGTGGGAATCCGCTGTCCGTGGTGCCAAAAGACACCTGCAACGTATCGCTGGAAACGCTCAACTCACCTTCGAGGAGTTGAGTACCGTTCTCACCCAAATTGAGGCAATCCTAAACTCTAGACCATTTTGTCCTATATCTAGTGATCCCAATGACTTCCAAGTCCTAACTACCGGCCATTTCCTGATTGGCTGTCCTTTAACCTCCTATCCTGACCACAGTGACACACACCTGCCTGAAAACAGACTTGCATACTGGCAGAGATGTTCTCAAATGCAACAGTACTTATGGAAAAGATGGACTACAGGGTACTTAAACCGTTTACAAAATCGGCCCAAATGGCTAGCCCCTTCTAAGAATCTCCAGGTCAATGACTTGGTCCTGTTGAAGGAAGATGATACTCCTCCCCGCCACTGGCCTTTGGCAAGAATTGTCGAGGTTATTCCTGGCATGGACCAAAGTGTCCGTGCTATAAAACTCTGTACCAAAGAAGGCACATTCGTCAGACCGATCACCAAGGTTTGTCCTCTGCCCAGTGCAAACTCCAGTCCATAATCAAGCAGACCAACCTGCACACAGTTGCTTCGTTGATTGTGTTCTCGGGTTGTCTTCCGATGGTAGTATCGTCGCGCCATTTCAATCGCGCTTTGTTCCACCTTTCCTTGCTTTTCCTTCTTATTGAAATCAGAGATTTCAACGGGCGGGAGTATGTTGAAACCACACACGTTCAATAATTTGTTATTTTCATGTATAGTATTCAGAACACATCCAAACAATTATTTTAATTAAAATTAAATAGGCTGGGCTTGTTTCTACGCAACTTGTTTTAGATATGTAAAATAAATAAATGTCAGTGTCACTGTCAAACAATTTTTTCCAACCTGAACGGTCTCCCAGTTAAGACCTAAGTATTTACTGAAATTAATACATTCCATCCTTCCTGCATAAGTGCATTTCTTTGTATAAAGTTAAAAGTTAAAGATAAGTTATTTTTATAGCGTTTATAGTGTTTTGGAAACTAAAAGGAGAAAAAAGTCCCCATTTATTGTTTCAACTATATATATATATATATATATATATATATATATATATATATATAATATATATATATTTCTGTCAGTTAAAGTTTATTAAATATTACTGGATTGTTGACGAAATTACAGTGTATTTATTTTTGCCCAGAACCGGCTACTATGAAGATGCAGTCTGCTAATCGAAGGCAGGCAGCACCTTGGCTCTTTTGCACAGTATAACTCTGCAAGAAGCAAAGAAACAACTCTCATTAGAATAGGTAATTCTAAAAGAAGTGGGACATTATTAATTTAAATTCTAAAAAAATTGATAAACTCATTGGAGAAATGATTGCACTTCAAAAGTTACCGTTTATTTTTCTTGAAGGGCTGCTTTTTCGTAGATTGATATAAGAATTTGCACCAAGATATCATTTTAGGGGACGAAATTTTTTTACAGATATTGTATGCAAGGAATTATATGGCAAAGTTGCTCAGAAAGTTGAAGAAATAATTGAAAAATTTGATTACATGTCATTTACATCAGGCATTTGGTCGGACCCAAGCTCAAACGCTTCTTTGCTTAGCCTGGCTTGCCATGGAACAAGTGCACTGCCTAATCAGAGATGAAGGATCTAATATAAAACGAGCCGTGCGATTAGCAGCATTGAATGACATAGATTGTACTGTTCACAAAATACAACGTGCTATCCACAGTTGTTTAGGTTAACAAAAAACATAGAAATACTCAATCATTCTACCATGACACTGAAGTAACTGCAAACAATTCAAGACAGACTGAATCAACCGCATCTCAAAGTATTCCAAGATTGTGTAATGCGATGGAACAGTACGTTTTGTATGTTCGAGCGTTTTTCAAAGATAAAGGATGATCTAAGTCTTTACATCAATGATATAGAGATTAACCCTATTTTTCCAGAAGAATGGAAAAGCATTGAAAGTTTCATTCCAATGCTTGAAAAAAAGTTGATAACTATTTAACAAGATCAAATGAGTTTTATCCGAAATCTTTCGTCTGTGGTAATATTTTTTTGCTGCTCTGCAGCTCGCACATGGACCTACATCTGCTGTTGATCAAGAAGTCGCTACCCTCCCGAGTCCAGACCACTCAAGAAAACCACTGATATTACTGAGAGTTGTACATCCCAAGTCTCTCAAAGATAAGTCCACACGGGAACTGAGCAGCTCTCACGCCCTTATTTCATCTGTGATTTCAGTAATTCAAATGCTTGAAAAAAAAAGTTGATAACTATTTAACAAGATCAAAAGAGTTTTATCCAATTCGACAGGCTGTCACGACTCTAAAAAATGAACTTTCAACAAAGTTTTCCAGCTTGGGAGAGAACAATTCATATATCATCACCACCTACTTAGATCCATGCTATAAGCACAAATTGTTTAAACCGTGACTGAGGAAAAGATTAAAGACGTTTTGATGATGATGTTTTCGGTTCTCTTAAGCCAATTCCGAAGGGGCTAAGAGAATGACTGGTTCTACAGAAAAGGATATGGAACAACTAGGACTACGGACATCAAGTTTCGTCAGAAAGCCATGCTTTAAAAACGACCTTGCTATGATGTTTGATTTGTCAAGTGAAGATGAGAGTCAAGAAATACCAGAAAATAGTAGCACTAAAAAAAGAGTCAATGTGGATGAAAATCCTCTTAAATAGTGGAGAGGAATTTAAGATATTATCACAGCTAGCACAAAAAATTTTATCCACTCCACCAGGCGTAGGTTTAATTTACGAACCTCTGCATAACCGCCTTGAATCGGAAAAGGCAGTAATATTAGCAAGTGAAATTTTAAAAAAAAAGGATCATTATACTTAATACTAATTGTCATTAATAAAAATGTTCATAATTACTTTATCATTGTTTTAATTTTTCATTCATATACTATATTTATATAGGATCTTAAACATCCCCATCCGCAGATATGAGCCTTCAAAAATCCGTATCTGCATTCACATCTGCAGATGTGAAAAAGTCGGTATCTGCAGATGTGAAAAAGTCAGTATCTGCAACATCCCTGGTTTCTTCATAGCCGGCCGAAAGAATCAAGTAAGTAATGGCGATTAACTAGCCGCAGTCTCATGTATCACTGTCAGTGCATGAATATTTGGTTTCGGCCAATGAAGAAATCTACATCACAATTGAAGCAGAAAGTACCTACTTTCGGCCAGGTATGAACAAAAATTATTACCATCTATAACTATAGGAAGTATCTTGTCTGTTATCAAGGTATTAATTTTCTTCCTTTTGCAATTTCTTTTCCACTCTATCTCTACAGCGAATTTTTCTTCGTCTGTGTAATCTTCAATTGGCAGGTCTCAAGTTATCTTGCAGCTCTTTTTTCCAAGTTCTGAAAGTTTCATTTGCAACTCTTCATTCATTTTTGATACTTTCTGTCTGGAGTTGGTGTTGCTCCACCCTGTTGTTAGCAGTACTCTTTTCCAAATTGGCTTTTCCCCACTCTTCGTTATGTGACCTTACACAATTTTCATGGAAGGTTGAGTTATTTTCTTGCAGTAATAATGTCTCATGGGGTGTTTGCAAAACTGCACTTTGTTGATACATTATCGTGATATTTGTGTAACAATGTCGAGGTTTATTCATATTTATATTATTTTATAATGACTGCAATTAATATTAATACTTCATTAAGTTATCAGTAGCAATGATTGCTGGAACGATTCAAAACACATTTTTGCTTTCTAAAGTCAATCGAATAATGTAAATGAAAATTAAATGTGAATTTTTTACTGCTGAAGTAGGTTTTCCGGCTGAAATTATTCTCACTAAAATTTAGTATATATATAGGACAAACTAGATAAGTTTTAGTTTACCTTCAGTCTCTGATATCTTGGTTATAGAAACACGCATCAGACAGTGTAAAGTGTGAGTGTTGGTGTACTGGTAAAAAATAGTGTGTTCAGTATGAATATCACCAATGGCTCCAGAAATTCCAACCTTTTAGAAATAATCAGGTTACTAATAGTGTACCTTTGACCCAATGATGTAATTGGCTCTGGTCATTACTGGATATCACTTTACATTTCAATGCAAAGTTAGCTTTTTTCACACAATCTGGATCAGCACAAACACCACAGCAATCACAATATACTCCAATCCCATTAAGTAACAAAGATTCGCATATAGAACAATACCATGTCTAAAACAAAACAAAAATATACATTCAGAGAGAAATTTGAGGAGTTAGTGGATTTAGTGTTAAAGCTTAACAAACTTGAAAATAGAAGCTATAACCTTTGCAGTAACTTTTACAGGAGTCCAACTATGTCCCTGTAGGGTCCCTCTGAGAAGAATTTGTCCATCTCCACTTAGCTTCTTAAATATATAAAAACTGAGGATACACAATAACACAGCACAAAAGAAACTCGGGAATCCGTAGGGGAGAAATAAATCACCCATTACCCACATTTATATTTTCTTTCTCAAAGATTTTATTTGAAAAGCCTTTTATTAAAATTAATTTAATGCTCCGATTAAGTGGTCTTGCTAATTTTTTGCAAAAAATTATTAATTACAATACATAAATTTGTATTTAATACCATAACCACAAACCCACAGATCATAAACTACTCTTCTTCTTCTTCTTTTTTTCCTTTTTGGGCTTAACTCCCTCGAGTTATCTACCCAGTACTATGTCTCACTTTGATTTATTTAGGAAAAAGTTGCACTTTCATGCATCTGCCTCTGGGACACCACTTCTTCCTGGATCTAAAATTAGTTTATATAACTCTTACAGTTTTTGAAAAATTTACACAGAAGCAAAGCACTACTAGCTGAAGGTTCTCTAAGCATATCTTCCTCACATAGAGCAGTTTCATACTTCATGCAATTTTTTAGCATACTGTTATATAAAATGTCACTGTATTTTTTGTTAATAGGGCACTCCATCAGTATATGTCTGATACTACCCACTTTCCCACATTCACAATTTGGTGAATTCACTACTCCTATTCGATAAAGATGCTGCACAAACCACAGTGGTTTGTGCCTATTACCACAGAATTTTTAACTTGTAAATGAACAAAAGAACAAAACACCATAGAGAAAGCATCATATACGTAATAAATAATATAATATGTAATATTTATATGTATATGGAAAGCATTAGATTTGACTATGGAAAACCCTAGTCGCTTCGCTGCGAGTTTACCGTTGACTCAACGTTTTCGTGGACCGTAGCGTTTTCGCGACAGTACGCTTCAAACCTTGTATCTGTGAACTGACGCAAAACGTTACGGTCCCCGAAAAATTGTATAACGTTGACTCAACGGTACCTCGCAGCAAAGCGACTATTATCATTTTCAACCAGGCGTGATACTTTCGATATCGATACAAATAATTCGGAAGATCATCTCTTATCTGTTCTATATTTAACTAGATGCCGCCATACTTTCTTGGACGACGTTTGTATTAACGACTTTTCTTGGAATTTCTATCAGTTTTATAGTAAATTGTTACAAGTATGTAGCTAAACGTTTATTTTTCTAGTCTCTTGTCTACTCAATATCATAGATTAAAAAATAAAACTCAATAACAACCAATTATGTATTTTAAAGCGTAGCAGTTCTCTCCATGCATAGGTAACAAGGTAACTCTTATGAACCAGCTTGTTCCATAAGAGCTGTTTGCGACTACACTCGCCAGAGGCGCTGTTATCACCTTAAATTTGAATGTTGTCAAATCTGTAAAAAAAATTCCTCAGTTTTTCGTCATTTATCTGATCCATTGATTAAAGTTACTAATATGTAATAGGTATAAACATATTTTTTCATTATCATAACATAAATCTTGGATGTTAGTTTGGATTTGAATTTTAGCTTATCTTTCAATAGCCTACACTACGGAAGCTATTCAAGTTGTATTTTTTAATTAAAATAAAAATCATGTTTTCAATGATAATTTCGAGATATGGCAATATCACAGCGGTTTTACGAGAACACTATACGCAGGTGCATCGATTTCTCGCCCAATGTTTATCCATAGATAAAGGATAGGTTAGGTTAGGTTGATTTCTTTTTATCAACACCAATACCTAGTGCAACTCATTATCATTATTATTCCAATTAGTGTTGTATTGAGAGTAAGTTGAATTTTAATTTTTGTGTTTGTTTATTAAACTGATTTAACCAAACCAGTCCAATATGGTGTTTTCTTGTTGTGTGCCAACATGCAGAAGCCGGGGCGACACTGTGAAAATGCATCGATTTTCCAAAAACTATGAAAATGTGAACACCGGAGTTACTTTCAATATTAAAGCTGTGATAATTATATTCACAAAATCTGTTATATGTTATTTTTTTCACTACTTACATGAGAAAACATTATTTACCTCATTTGTCCAATGAGAAGTAGTTCAATATTTACCTAAAATTTTATTTATTTAATGAAATGAACATGAAAAATGAACTCTAGGAAATGTCCTAAGACAATGAAAATGATCAGATAAAATATGAAAATTATTTAAAATAATAGTAGAAATGACGTTTACTGAATACCCTCAGTTTCAATGATTTTAGTCAATGCCTTGACAAGTATTCCAAGCTGATATTTCGACATCCTTGAATAATTGGGGAAACGACTAATTTTAAAGTAAAAATAAGGTCTTTCGGTATTAGTTCGGCCATTAGCAGTGAAAAAAATACTATATATACTACGGTTGAGAAGGCCATATTTGTATATTTTATATTATATTAATTATTATCTAACTTGTAAATAAACGTATGTAGTGAAACATTTTTTTTCTTCATGAATTTTTAAACAATCTTCCAGTTCCAGAAAAAAAATTTTATGTACCATTCCCGCTTTTGCTTTATTTCTGACTACACTCGCCAGAGGGCGCGGTAATTAGTGAACCAACTTCTTAATACTAGAGAGTTTTTAAGCCTACAAATATAACGGATATTTTAGGTTTAGTTATGGTTAACTTTATCAACAATAACGATTACATTGAACAAGAAAATAAGGTGTTTTAAGCCATCTAAAAATAACGTAATTATAATGACAGTTGAGGAATTGGAAATATAACTCCATGTTATTTAAATAGTAAATTGATCAATATTTCATAAATTTAACAATGGAAGAAGCTTTATAAAATGTTATTGTTAGAAAAATCCTTACGAATTGAATAATAATTAATCATGGATAATAATAATGAAGGTTAGGTTTTATGTTTAGCACAATAAATTCTTAACGTTGTCAGATTTTCTCAGAGAAAATATGTAACAGCTTTGTTGACAAAAAAAAGAATGTTTTATAAACTATTGTCTTCTAAAACATAAAGAAATATAGTAGTTTCCTTTACATTAAAGAAATTAAGTAGGTTTTAACAATTGCGTGTACCAAAATATATCAATTTTGACAACGTTGTAATTGGAAGAATAACCATAAGCATAAAAACCTTCTTATGGTATTTCTCCGTAAATAACGAAGTCCGTTATCGTTATTAAAGTTAAGGTCTTCAAGTTTTCATACTGCGCATTCTCAGAATAACGATAACCATACATTCGTGACAAAATAAAGGGCTTAAAAACTCTCTACTGAGTTGCCTATCTATCTATTGAAAATCAACCTAACCTATCCTTTATCTATGGTTCTCTCTTGTCTATGGTCAATACCACAGATTATATATACTCCCTTAGCCGCCTTCCCTCCTAAACTCGTTTTACTAGTGACAGCCGCGACATGAGGATAAACTAGAGACAAATGCACCAATTTAGAAATTAGTATAAGCTCACTGATATATTGTGGTGCGTTCTTTTTGACTGAAATCGCAGATCACTTCAGTTAAGGTGATCTGAGATGAAGTGATGTGAGTAAGCACCAAAAAGAACGACAACTCAATTGAAGCGCGCGATCTGTCGATAGATTTAAACCATACGACAGATTCGTATCAGCATCTAATAATGTTAATTATGTTATTAATTATATTAATAAAAATGGTTTTAATAATTAACGAGAGACATTTATTTCACACCCTGACAACTACATACAGAGAACTAATATATATTTCTTAACTTAAAAAAGAAGTAAACATATTTGACATATAACAATGGCCTGCTCTGACAGCATAACAAGCCATCACGTTAACCACAGATATAAGAAGTGTAAATTAACTTTCACAACAAATTAATGTATCCATAATTTGTAACAAAAGAAAAATAGATTATGTGTGTTTATTGTGTATATGTCAATGGTTAAAACCACAGATAACCTTGGTTAAAACTACATATAAACCAAGCAAATCAAATATTTCTTCATCCCCTCCACTTTGTTTCCGACTCAATTCCAACTGATACCCCCTTACAACACATTCAGCATCGGTGAAGAGGGAGGAAAAATCTCACACGCTCACATTACTGATATGAGCTGAGATTAACTGGGATCTCAGTCAAAAAGAACGCACCTATTAGGGGACATATAAATAATAAACACACATAATCTATTTTTCCTTTGTTACAAATTATGGATACATTAATTAACATTATTAGATGCTGATACGAACCTGTCGTATAGTTTAAATCTATCGACAGATCGTTCAATTGAGATGTCGTTCTTTTTGATGCTTACATCACTTTATCTCAGATCACCTTAACTGAATTGATCTGAGACCTCAGTCAAAAAGAACGCACCAAATGCAATATTTTTTTATTACTGCAACCAGTGCCCGGACTCCGTGTACTATCGTATTCTAGATGTCGTTTTCTATTAATCCAGGGAAATAACCCAGTAGCTATAGCACCAACAACAAATTTTTTTGCCGCATTGCATTTTTATGCTACTGGAACTTACCAGAGGGTAATTGGCCAAAGCTATAATATCTCAATAGCACAACAAAGTGTTTCTAGAGCCATTGAAGAAGTAACCGAAGTAATAATTAATACGTATGCGGCCGAATGGATTCAGTTTCCTGTAACTCCCGAAAGAAAAAATACCATTAGGCATAGGTTTATGGAGGCCAAACGTTTTCCAGGAGTAATAGGCGTTATAGATTGCACTCATGTTGAAATTGTCAGACCTACAATTGAAGAACATGCATTTTTAAACCGTAAAGGTTATCACTCTAAAAATGTTCAAATTATTTGTGATTTTGACTTGCGAATACTAAATATAAACGCTCGACATGGCGGGGCCAGTCACGACAGCCACATTTGGAGAACTTCATCTGTAAGGCTGGATACCCTCAGGAACCATGGCTTATGACTCCCTTATTAGATACTCCCCCAAATACTCCAGAATTCCGCTATATGCAGTGCCATATACAAGCCAGGAACTGTGTAGAAAGATGTATAGAGGTTCTAAAATCAAGATTTTTATGCCTTTCAAAGATATGGAGATATTCTTCCACAAAAGTAGGAAATATTTGCAATGCATGTGCTATACTGCATAACATTTGCACTGAAGGAAGGTTAAATGATGACTTTGAAATACCTCCACCTCCAGCAGAGAGACGAGATGATATGAACATTCCGTACGTTGCCCATATTGCTAGTTCAGGTCATTTAATTCAAGTAGCTGATTTCATGGGAATGGATGTGAGTACAGCTTCTAGAATTATCGTGAAGGTATCAAGAGCTATAGCACGACTTTTTCCAATTTATGTTTCAATGCCTGAATCAAATAATGTAATACTGGAGCAGAACAAATTCTACAACATTGCAAGATTCCCTAGAGTCATAGTAGTTGTCGATGGAACCCATGTTAAAATATTATCTCCAGGTATATACAAAAATATATATAAAAATAAGATAGATTTCTGAAATTACACCAAGTTATCCAGAACAATAGTTAATTCTCCTTTTGCAATTAAAAGTAAACGAAAAATGGCACGCAGTTCTTTCCAAAAAGCATAAAGTACTTACCTGAAAATAGAACTAATGTATTTCATAGTTATCTTATAAAAAATCTATTAATTTCATCAATACATCACTGTTCCTTAAATAAGAGTAAATTACAAAACACAAAATATGTAACTGTAGATATACCTACCAGATTTTTTCCGACTTATAACATAAGTAACCCTTCTTATTTTAGGAGGTGACAATGCAGAGATTTTTAGGAATAGAAAAAATTATTTTTCCATAAATGTTCAGGTTGTGGGAAATGCAGACCTAAAATTCATAGATGTGGTAGAACGGTGGCCTGGGTCAGCACATGATGCTACAATTTTTAGCCATAGTAATTTAAGGACAAGGCTCAAGGAAGGACATTTTCAAAATAGTGTTGTGTTAGGTAAGTTCTTCAAAATTCAATTGTTTAAATCTAGAAATATATCATAATTTATTAGTTCAATTGAATTACAAAAAATAATGTCATTAAGATTTATTTGTATACTTACTTATTTTTTAACAAAAGTATGGTATATAATTAAATATTAATATATGACTAGTGTTTCGTTTGACGTTTTTTTTGTTGCTATTAAACGTTTTGGTTAATATAACATATACTTGAACATATTTTTCAATTGTTAAAGGTGACAGTGGATATCCATTAAAAATCTATCTACTAACACCACTAAACAACCCAATTACAAGAGAGGAACAACTATATCAAGAGTCACTAATTAGAACAAGAAATCTTATTGAAAGAATTATTGGTATCTGGAAAAGAAGATTTCCTGTTATGGCATGTGGCTTAAGATTAAAGTTGGAAACTACAAAAACAATTATTATTGCCACAACAGTTCTGCATAATATTGCCCGAAACATGAATGAACCAGAACCCCCTCCACCAGAGAACATTAATATTGAGGAGTTAAATTATTTAATTGAAGCAGGAAATGTTTTGGGACCAGCAGTTAGAAATAATCCAGATAACAGGAATATTAACCTAGTTCGGAATGAAATGATTAATTTCTTAAGAAACATAAAATTTTTAGCAAACTAAGAAATTGATGTACAGATACTTTTGTCCTAATGGGTATTTTAATATATTTATCCCACTTGTTACATAAATATTTTTTTAAAACTATTATATTTTTTAATAACAATAAATACTCGTATGATTTTTTTATTAGAAAAATGAATTATTTTTGACAATTTAAGTGCTTTTTCTTTAACTCTATATCTAGTCTCATAAACTCCATTCTCAGTTGGTGCTCTTCTTCAGAATGTTTAATATCCAGCTTATTTTTTTTTAAATTGTAGTCAGCAATTGTATTTTTTTTATCCGCCAGGATATTATATTTTTCGGCTAATTGGTTTGATGACAAGGCTCTAACAACGTTATGTGATGGCAGTCTTCTCTTTAAATTTCTCAACGTTTTTATTATCATCTTCATTTTCCTTATTTTTGTCCTGAAAATATATTGTTAATATTTCTATTCTTTTGGTAGTTAAGCGGGTACTTACAAATGCAGGCCTTTTTAACGGAGTGCTTATAGGTTCCAATAAATCGGCACCTTTCTTCCAATTGACCCTATATAGTTATTCACTGGAACATTGAGAAACCTTTTTTTTACTTTCTCCGTTTCCGCTGGTACTGGGCTGTTCATCATCAGATTCAATGAATACTTCTTTCAGAACCTAAAATGAAAAAAAAAACGAGAATATTTCTCTCTTTGTTCTCCTTTGTTATGTTCATCAACATTTTCAAATTCGAAAATATAATCATCATCTGATTTTGCCTGATGAGTACCTAAGGGTAAGCTGTCTGACCCATAAGTACTTGATCCCCCAAGTACTGTCAATGGATCCACTATTGAAAGAAGGATGACGTTCTCATTGTCGGTGCTTTTCTTTGTGGGGGGGGGCACCACCTGTTAATAAGACGTTCTTCCGCCTTTTTCTTCCTAACGTCCCTTTTCTTGTTATCATACAATTTTTTTCCATGTTGCGGTAGTTCCCTTGGGGGCACGAGGAATTAAACAAATTTGTAATCTTTTTCCATGCCGAATTTTTCTCCTGCGTGGATACACCGTCCGTTTTTTTTGTTTTCTATATATGTTTCATCTCAGAAACTAAAGTTAATAGAATTTGTACTTCCGCAGGAGTAAAGTTTGCTCCTCTTTTTTTCTTCGCAAGTTCACGTCTGAAATCTTCACTATCGCTCATTGTATTCAATCAAAAAATCTAACTAAAAACAGCTATCCGCTAACTGCTCTGAGACAAAACGATCCCCAAGATCGCAGATCATATAACTACTATTAAAAAATCCAAGATCAAAGACATCAAAACAAAAAAGGCTAGATCCTTCTTTTTAGGAAGTATGTTGCGAACAGACAAGCAAATATAAAAAAAATGCTAAATATTTGCGGTGTTGCTCTCCTTTGCTAAGGAGACCTCAAAAGTTAATGGTGCAAACGAAAAGTTGTCCTTAAGCTTTAAGGAACCCTTTGTTATTCTCTCCTTAAGTGAATGTTGGTGCAAACGGGTATTAGTATATATCTAAATGCCTAAATCAGCAGTTATATTCAAATTATAAGGGAATACTCTCCGGTCCAAAATCACAACAATGGTATCTAAATGGCTAGTTATGTTTGTTTGGATACAAAATTGGCATAACCTAAGATTATGACGTCACCACTAATAGCGCATATTAACCAACCCTCGCTTGGACGGGCTATATATAGAGATCGGCGATATCAGTGATAATATTAACAGTGTTTGTTGGCAACTCAATTTTTATTCTGACTGGGTAATTTTTTAATACCATGAATTAGTTTATTTCTAAAATGTACAATCATTTTTTTTAAATAAATAAGGTTTCACTTTAATTTTCAACTAACTAGATTTTTATAGTTTAATTTGACATATTAAACAGAAAATACTGCATAATACCACTAAAGAATTCCATTAAATACAAAAATATATTTTAAAAAGTGAGGTCACAGTATTACACAAACAATAAAACGAGCGCTGAACGGTAATAAAGCAGGCTTAAACCGTTCCAACTTATATCAGTTCTGGGACGGTGCAAAGCGCCTGCGTATAACACGATTCCTAACAAGTACAGAACAGTTCCAAAACGATGATTTACCTCAGGTTTGTTCCAACACACAAATTTTCATTGTTCCGGAATCGTTTTCGAAATCGTTCTTAAGGATTTGTTACGCAAGCGCCAAGTGTTTACCGTTCTAATAACAGTTCCAAAATAGATAGTGGTTGGAACGGTTTCATTACTCACTCGAGTCTTAAATAACTGAAACGAGCCAAAAACGTCCCCCACCTCGTTATCACTCATATTGGAAAATATCAACAAATAGCACAAACAAATATAAATAAGATCTCTCCAACAAAATTCAACTAATACATAAACAAAATAACAAATCAAGCCAACTAACCTAAAACTAGATATGGATATATGTACTGCGCAAGTCGGTTCCCTTGATACCTGCTTTTAGTAGGTTTGTTCCAACACATAAAAAACCGTTCTTGGAACGGTGACGCGCATGTGCAATAGCAAAAATGCGTTCCAACCACGAGAGAACCGTTCAGCGAACGATAATTGTTTTGTTCCAACCCGAGTTGGTATCTTTATTGAATCGGTTCAAGAACGATGATTTCGATACTTGACTAAAAGCAGGTATCAAGGGAACCGACTTGCGCAGTACATATATCCATATCTAGTTTTAGGTTAGTTGGCTTGATTTGTTGTTTTGTTTATGTATTAGTTGAATTTTGTGGGAGCGATCTTATTTATATTTGTTTCTGTTATTTGTTGATATTTTCCAATATGAGTGATGACGAGGCGGAGAACATTTTTGACTAGTTCTAGTGATTTAAGACTCGAGTCAGTAACCAAACCGTTCCAACCACGATCTATTTTGGAACCGTTATTAGAACGGTAAACACTTGGCGCCTGCGTAACAAATTCTTAAGAACGATTTCGATAACGATTCCAGAACGATTAAAATTTGTGTGTTGGAACAAACCTAGTCAAGTATCGAAATCATCGTTCTTGAACCGATTCCATAACGATACCAAATCGGGTTGGAACAAAACAATTATCGTTCACTAAACGGTTCTCTCGTAGTTAGAACCATATACGTAATAAATAAAATATACTGCTAACTTCCTATATCTCCAATAAGCGAAATGCGTTCTATTAAGAGTGAGAGGTCCGACTACACTCTGTGTGGCCATGTTAGTTATGCGCAAGTGCTGTCTATTTGCCGCCTGTAATATTTTTAAACGAAGATATTTGAGTCAACAAAAACTCGTATCTGATTTTTAATTTGACCAAATAAAGTGCAATTATGTAATTACATGTTTTTCCACTTCTAACATAAATCTCAAATAACGTCTATTATAGTTGTCTAGGTTACTTCAAAAGGAATAGAAATGAAGTAGATAGAGATGAAATATATAGTGAGCACATAACGAATTAGAGTTATTATTTTTATAAATCATGTCTTCGATATCTACACACCAATATAGCCATACATATTGACAAATTAAATGACGATGAGTACCTCATGGGATGATTTGTTATCAAACGGAATTTATTTTTATATACCTGTCGACCTATGAAAATTTAAATTAGGACCAATCTCATTACATAAAAAGCACCGTTGTGGAGACATAGTTTTTAATCAAAATCTAAATAAAATAAACACGTAAAATCACAACATAATGATAAAATAAATAACAAAATCACTAAACATCCAAACCACAGCCTAATTTTACTATGCTCTGTCCAAACAAACGATCATAGAAAATATATTATTTGTGAATGCTAACAACCTTTACCACTCCCCTGAAGGTCAAAAAGAGTCAAAGCGGGAATAATACAGCCAATGATATTAAACAATGCAACGTCTCGTGATCGCATGCGCGTATTGTTCTTGGCCACAGACGGTGCAGACATGTATATGTCGGCACTCTGATGCTCGCCACGCTTCTCTGACCGCTAGGCGCAGTATATTTTATTTATATGTATATGGTTCGAACGCATTTTTGCTATTGCAAATTCGCGTCACCGTTCCAAGAACGGTTTTTTGATGTGTTGGAACAAACCTGCGTAGGTTGTATGGAGGGTAGATAGTAGGTTGGAACAAACCTTTTTGATTTTGTATATTTTCATTTTTAATGACTTAAAAGTTAATATACTAGGATATTTTATAATATTTATCTTCATTAAAGGGAATATGTTGAAATTTATTGTCATTTATAATTTTTTAAATCATTTTATTCTATTTTGTTTATGTACAACGGTCTTGTAGTTCGCGCGACTGCAGAGACTCCATGCGCGAGCGGCAGCGCAGAATTGTTGTACCACTTGCCGCCTATGCTTCAAACCGTCTTTTATATTATTTGTCTATGGTTTCTACCTAATTATTTATCTGCATACCAAGAAAGTGGCTTTTTATTCTTAAAAGGGGCCTCCTCACAGGTATATAAACCTAAAAACATACACAATACTAGTTGCTACTCTAGTAACTATTTGGTTCAAAATATATACGATAGATGTCGATAGTAGTACTGAATCGGCTTTTACTTATTAAACATATTTTCTCTCTCTGTCTTTCCACTCTTGACGGTTCAAAGAAACGCATCTCTGTTCGAATGTTTAGATTTCAACTATTTGTGAGCACAGAAACCTTATCTCTGTTTTTTATGTTGCATCCAAACCACAGCACAGCTGTGCATAGATAAGACAATATGGAAAAGTTCTTAAAATCCACCGATAGACTCTATCTAGATGTCTGTGATATGTCAGGTAAATGTCAGGTAGAATGAAGTTGATCTATCGGTAGACGATTATAAGAACGTATTGGTTAGATTCTATGGTAGATTGAAAAAAATATAAAAAAGAAAGAAGATAAAGTTGACAATCATTTTCAAACAGCCATCTTTATTAGTATTGACGCAAGTAAACTTTTATTTTTTGTATTACCAGGGACATGTCAACAAAATAAATATACACTGTAATATATAAATTTTTAATTCAATACAAAATTTCACCTCGTAAAAGCATGGCGTGCTTATTTAGGTCAACCATCACTTTAAACATTTCACCACTATAGGATAATTCCATTTCATAATAATTTTTATTAACAAAAAAACAAGTATTAAATTTTCAACAGAACAAAACCACCAACCTCAATAAATAAACAATTATTTGTAAGATTGTTCATTGTCATTGCATATGATTGTGCTTTCCCCTTCCAAATCTACCAGATTTACCGAGTCTAAAGCCCGGTAGAACTGATGGATGTTCGATAGAACTATCGGTGAATTTAAGAACGCTGGGATGATTCTATCGACAATCTATCGGTAAATTTAAGAACGGCTTTGGTAGACACCGTATTTACCGATAGGTGTACCGGTTAATTTAAGAACTTCTTTTATTATATACACGGATCCAAACAATATTTGTTGACATAATTTCCATTTGATTGTAGATTTTTGATTATTTACGAGTTTCATAAATGTTTTTGAAAGGAATAAATTGTTAAAAAGTAAGTAATCGTATCGACCCGATATCAAAAATTATAATTATGATAATGTAAATTATCCTGTAATCCGTATTTTTTAATTTTAAAAGCTATGTTTGAGGTTATGTTTACTGGATTATTTGATTAATGTGAAAATATGAGATAAATAATACTGATTCTTTGTGCTAGTATCATCAAACCATCTTTCAACATTCTCTTGAGACCAAGTTTTAATGACAATATGGGTTTGTTAGCGAAAAGCGAAAAATGCTTAATTGAAGTGAAGTGACCTTTGAAGTATCTGAATGAAGAAAAATTAAAACCGCTCTCAAAAGACAAGAATTGCATAATTCATTTTGATGAATATATAATAGTGATAATTGAAAAATATAACTATTATCACCTGATACAAGGTGCATTACATATTGCATGAAAGGACATGTGCTATTTAATAATAGGTTTGTTCCAACCACCGTTTTTGTATCGTTCGAAAACCATATATTGCATCGTTTAATCAGCTTGTTTTGCGCAAACGCGTGTCCTGCACTGTTATTTGGTTGGAAATAAACGAATACAGTTGGAACAGTTTGTGAATCATTTGGGAACCAATTTTAATCTCTATTCTATTATTATAACATAACCAGAGATTACAAGAAGTTTGTGGATAATAAAAATAAGACTGGTACATATTTTATACAAATTAATAAACCAATTAATCAATTTAGATGATAGGTAGAGGACGAAAGTATTTCGAGTATGAAAAAGAAATGGACAAGATATTTGGAAAAAAGAAAAATGTATATCCAGAACTCATATTATCCAATGAAACAATGGATAATAATTTAGTTGACACCTGTGATGAAGAATTAGTAAATGAAAACAATGAGCCTGATGTACCACCAACACAAACAAAAGTTAATCGAAAAAAACACGAGCTGTTATAAAACAATCAACCCTGCAGTATATAAGGTCTGATAGAAAATTATATTATGAAGAAAAACTAAAAATTGACAGAGAACGTTTAGAAGAATTAAAGAAAAGAAGCAGGCTAATTGAGGAGAAAAATTTAATATTTAGGGAACTTGTAAAAAAGGAGTGTCATTGTAATTCAGATTCTCTCTTGTAATTTTTTATGTTCTATTATATTTATGTAGTTAATTTTTATTTTCACTCAACTTTTTATTTCTGTTTTACTGTTTCCAAAGTTATTTTTAATTATATTTATGTAGATATTTATTTTGCACTTAACATTTTATTTCTGTGGTACTTACTGTTTCCAAAGTTATTTTTAAGTATATTTATATCAGTATTTATTTTACATTTTATTTCTGTTGTATTGTTTGTAAAGTTATTTTTAATTATATTTATGTAGGTATTTATTTTACAGTTAACAATTTTATTTCTGTGGTACTTACTGTTTCCAAAGTTATTTTTAAGTATATTTATACTAGTATTTATTTTACATTTTATTTCTCTTGTACTGTTTGTAAAGTTATTTTTAATTATATTTATGTAGGTATTTATTTTACAGTTAACATTTTATTTCTGTGGTACTTTTACTGTTTCCAAAGTTATTTTTAAGTATATTTATATCAGTATTTATTTTATATTTTATTTCTGTTGTACTGTTTGTAAAGTTATTTTTATTTTTGTTTATAACATAAGGGGATATTTTTTTATTTACATATTTGTAATTTTATAATTTATTTAGTACTTGTTACCTACTGTAGTTTTCTAATTAATAAAAGATACTGTTAATGATTTTTATGATTTTTATTGATATGTTATACAAATATAATTAAAAGTGGTGAATGGTAAATTATTCTATAATGGTAATGCATACGCTATTGTATCTCTAATTATGCCTAATTCAACATTTTCGTCATCTTCATCAACATTTTGATCTTCATGAGGAACGATATTATCGATATGAACTTGGACACTAGCAACAGCTGAAAATATTTGTGGATTATTTTATGTCTAGGCTACACTAAACACAATCTTGTGGAGTAAATATAAATAGCATTCACGAAGCACAAACTTACCTATTTATCATGAAAATTACTTAATTATAATCACTTACAAATACAATACAAACTAAACTATAAACTTGGGATATTTTTATGAACACAAAACATATGACAACAGCATTTGACCCATAGAGAAAGTTATAATAATATTTGTCTATGAATTGACCGTGCTCTTTTGTCACTTGAAACCCTGTTTTTCAGCTGCTTTTTAGGGATACCTGAGCCGAAAGATGCTAGGAGTCAAAACTATATGTTAGGGACAAAGTTATACAAACAGCGCAAACACTTGGATAATGCTTTCGAAGCAAGGAGCCAGTATAGACGACAGACAAACACATTTATGCTAAAAATCGCCAGACCATCGGCACATTGTATATTTGTTTTTTATACTGTATTTTCAGTATATTGTAAGCAGGGAGTCTAAAATCTCTAATAAAGAATATTTTTAATCTAATCTTCTGTCAAGTCGAGTTCTATACAGCGCCATGCATCAAGACGGTGGAGCGGTTGAACTAAAATAAAAAGATGTTCGTTTGCAAATTTTGCGCACAACAAATCTCAAAAAATACAATGATTTGAGATTTCATATTTTCAGAATCGAATTCTCTAGGCTTCCTTTTGGGGATCAGGTTTTGGTGTCCAGATTGGTGACCACAAATTGTCAAAACTGTCAAAATCACACCATCACTTAATGGCTTATATCTTTTTTATAACAATATAAAACTCAACCAAAATACCTGATCCCCAAGACAAAGGTCCAAGTTATATTGTGTTAAAATTTCAACACTTAATTTCCCTGCGTTCCTTATATTTGTTGTGTACAAAATGACCTAAATATTGTTGCAAATCACGGGTGCCAACTGTTTTCAGGTTCCTAAAACGTGAGGCCCCTCTTAATTTTGATTGGTTTGTTTTATATATGCTAGTGGGTGAACCAAATATTCTCTTATCTATGGGGTGAGCAGAGATTTTAAATTTAGATTATTTTTACTTCCCCTACAGTGATATTGAAATTTTCAATATATATTATATAATCGATTAACTTTCTAATCGAACTGAAGAAATAACAATTTTTGACAGATGTCCTGTAAAGTAAAACCAGGTCCAGATGCAATTAGATTACACATATGTCAGAGTCAGATATACTATTACAAAATAAAGTAAAAACACAAAAGTGTAGTTGTGTTATTTCTTGATAAATTAAATAAAGAGGAATAAACTTAGTATCATCAAAGAATTGGTGTATTCTTTGGTATCATATACAAGGTATGTTCAAAGTAACTTGATTTTCATATTAGCTAAACAAATAAATTCCGTTTTAGATAAGATATTGAATGCTAGAGAAATGTCGCTACCCTTAATAGATAATGACACTTGTTTAATCAACAGGAAAAGTAATAAAACAATAATAAGTAGTGTCTATGAAGGTATACCAGAAACTTTATTATTAAATGTAATTTCTTGGATCCTACTCATTCTTTTGTTTGCTATATTAAGAAATAGAGCTTGGGATTATGGCAGACTAGCATTAGTTCATACTGAAAAATGGACACAACTATTTTATAAAAACACTGATGATGCTATTGCTGTGGGGGAATCAAATCATGAAGTATCTCTGATTCCTGATACTGGTTGTTTATGGTTTCCATCCGTTTTTAAAATCACAGAAGAACAAATATATTCTCGCTGTGGGCCTGATGCTTCACATTATTTATCATTTCAAGTACAGTTGTTGTTTTTAATGTTAGTTATCACTTTATTCTCTATTTGTGTTGTATTACCTATAAATTTCCAAGGAACTTTGTTGGGAGATAAAACAACATTTGGGCACACCACTATTGGTAATTTACCATCAGATTCAAAGTGGTTATGGGTCCATATTGTAGGATCAATATGTGTAGTTCCTGTTATGATTTTTATCATGAGGAAATGTTCAGGGAGACTACCTGTTTCATCAAATCTTTCATCAAGAACTCTTTTAGTTACAAATATTTCAAAGCACCACAGGAATTGTGAAGATATCAAAAATTATTTCACAGTAAGATATCCTGGAATAGAAGTTAAAGATGTAAAGATACCCTACAAAATCAGAAAGTTAACATTATTAGAGAGGCAGAGAGAAAAAATACATGAGTCACGAATGTATTGTGAAAGTAATATCCGAAAAGGTGACATCAAATTTCAGTCTAGAGGATGTATAGTTTGCTGCCCTTGTAGAACAGTAAATGCACATGTATATTACATAAAACAGGAAGAGAGATTAAACCATCTGGTCACCTTAGAGAGAACAAAAGCTCTGCAGAATCCTCTGGGTATAGCTTTTGTAACATTAAGTTCAGATGAAATGGCTCAATATGTTTTAAAATCGTTTGAAGCAGGATCTCACAGAAACTGGGTAATATTTAAGGCTCCATCACCATCTGATATAAACTGGGAAAATTTGGAAATTTCATATAGAAACTGGTACTCCAAAGCTATTATTATAAATGCCTTATTATTTATAATACTTTTCTTTTTAACAACACCTGTAATTGTGGTGAATATTTTTAATAATCTTACAAATTCTCAAGAAAATTGGATTAAAAAATTCAGTCCTATATTGTCAGAGTTTTTACCTACATTGTTGCTTTTGTCTATGTCTGCAGTGATGCCTGTTATGGTAGCATATTCTGATGAATGGATGTCACATTGGACAAAATCAAAACAAAATCATGCTACTATGTATAAAGCATTCTTTTTCTTACTTTTCATGGTTTTAATATTACCATCTCTAGGATTAACTAGTGCCCAAGCATTTCTGGAATGGTCAGTTCAAACACAAAATATTACTTTAAGATGGGAATGTATATTTTTAGCTGATAAAGGTGCATTTTTTGTTAATTATGTGATTACTTCTGCACTTATTGGTACAGCTCTTGAATTATTAAGATTTCCTGAATTAGCTATGTATGCTTGGAGATTACTGCTTATAAAGTCAGAGGCTGAGAAAACTAGCATTCGAAAAGAAATTTTGTCAGTATTTCCTTTTGGAATTCATTATGCTTGGACTCTTCTAATATTTACTATTTGCACAGTTTACAGCTTAACATGTCCTTTAATTACTCCTTTTGGCCTTATATATCTCTGCTTAAAACATTATGTAGACAAATATAATATTTATTATGTTTATCGCCCCATAACCATGTCGGGAGAAGGACAAAGAATCCATGCAAGTGCTATCAAAATGGTACGTATAGCAATACTTCTACTTCAGCTTATAACTGCCTTATTCTTATCCTTGCGGGCAAAACTTAGTCCAACAGCATGTATTGCATTTTTAGGATTTGCTCTTACAGCTATCGTTTTTTTCTTCATTGGCCCTTTTCCTTATTGCAAACCATCTCTTAATGCCTTTAACACACCTGTTACAAATGAAGAATACATAGCTCCCGTTTTGATAAGTTCTAGTGCTATAGAACCTATCGATGTAGATAGAATGTCATCTAATTTCATTGGTGTATCCAATCAAAATCATAATATTAAATTAGGAGTGGCTGGAACCAGTGAAGCTTAGATTTTTTTTTTCTATTTGAATTGTTGATTGCTGAGGCTGTGACTAATCTTAACTAACTTTTTTCATAAAAATTATGAATTAAGAAGTAAATTAAAGGGTGTTGATTTGACTTTATTAAACTAAAAAATCATTAATTGTAAAATTGAGAACAATAGTAATAAAAGAAATTTGAACTACAGCTTTTATTTTGTAAAACTTATTAAAAGTCAAAAATGTATAACTGGTAACGATAAATTAGCAACTATTTTGTTGTTTATAAGTGTTATAATTTTAGTTCGCATTAGTTATTAGAAATAAATGATTAAATAAAGTTATTAAATTTATAAAATAGTTACTTCATTGTGATTAATATTGTTATTATATGAAATATTTATACAACTTACATACTTATGTTTTATATTATGTAAAAATAAGTCACTTCCAGATTGTACATAAGGTAAATGTCCCATATTTCGGCATCTTAAGGCTCTTCAGACTTCAAGATTTTTAAAATATATTACTAAGCATGATATTAGTTTGAAATCTTTTTTGTGATTAATATTGGTTTTTTGCCAGTGATTTGATGCGTGAATCATGTAGTTTTAGTACGAATTTTATTATATCAATTTATTTGTGGACCTGTTGTTTGAACCTCAGATTAACAAATAAAATAGATATGTTTGTGTTGACTTTTTCCTGCCCCAAACATTGAGTCACATTCTAAGTTCAATTGCGGACACTTCCACGGCTTTGCCATATATACAAATCCTCTTTAGTTGCGGGAAAAAAAATTAAGTTTTATTGAAAATTTGTTAAAAAGTTATGCAAATAAAAAAAGTCATACTAATTTATGCATTTGTGTCGCTGCTTTTAAAATTAATTAATAATACTTGAATTTTATTTAATAAAGGCATATTCTTATATAAATTTTAAACAAGTATTTGTTGTATCTTTAGATACCTTTATGGTTATAACTAAAAGTGGCAACATTGCTCAAAATTTCAGTACCCGTTTAATGGGTCAATAGTAATCTATTTAGTAGTTTTATCCTTGTTTAATTACCATATAAAGAGAGATGCAAATATCGTCAGAGTGTGATCGACGATCATTTTAAATACGCCGTAGTATTGTAGTAAATAATGTCAAACGTGGTTTGTTTATACGAGCGCCATTACGACTAGAGAGTAAACATTTAGTTCATTCGTTTTGATGTGTTTTTCAAGACTTTAAGTGACAAAATAAACTTTTTAAGTTAATTAATTCAATGTTTTTGGATTATCATGGTTCGCCAGTGCCAAGTTTGTCAGAAAACCAGCCGAAATTACCAAGGCCATGTATCTACAATACCGTCCCCACTTTTTGTAATTCATTCATTATTTCACTACTGGCGTTTAGAATTGTTAGCCGCAAAATAAACGTGTTTATGAACGAATACCCTCTCTATGTTTATTATTACTCTAAGGTTTGAAGCTTATTTCGTAATAAAATTTGGCTCTGCTTCTAAGTTCGCGAGCTCGTGGCCCCTGTTTCGGAATAATTTTTTTATGTTGAGTTATTTATTAATAAAAAACACTCGCTTGAAGATCCTGCATCACTGGACTTGCTTGATTTGAGTAATGTATCATAGTTGCAAAAGAGAATAAACCAGAATGTTGGAATCCAGATTTTAAAATTTCAATCTTGAGAGTCCATTGAATACACTCTTCTAAAATTGGGCCGAAATCTACTTTTATTTGCGTTATTAGCCATCCGCGAGTCGTGGACACTTTTTTCCACAAATTCTTTAAAGCATGAAACACCGCTACGTCCATGGGTTGGAGTGCGTGAGTTGACTTGCGTAGGAGGGCTACGATAATGATGCCGTTTTCTTTACAAAATTTCAGAGAGAGATGTGAAATGTGTCCATCACGGGTTTCTTAATGTTTTCTTTCAATAAGAAACCATTGAACGAATTTGCGATGTAGTCATAAAATGTTCGGCACGTCGTCCACCCATTATCAGACTTGCTTGCCAATTAACCACGTTTTGGGATATTTAAAAAAAATACTCATTGGGATCCGCTTATAATGAGAGAGGTCCTTTATTGGCATTAGTTTTCCATTACCTCATGTCCCAAGGGAAAGGTTAAATATTCTTTTTCATTATTACCGGATCGACAGTTGATACTTTTTTGGCCTCTTCTTGCTAATACAGCTTGATCTTTAGGGCTCAAGAAAAAAGCCGACTCAACACAATTGAAAATTCGAGACGGATCTTGCAGAATTTCTAGACTGTTGTTCTTTTCAAAGTACTTATTATCACAATCGAACCAGTGTCGTATATTTACTTTTGTTCCCACCTATTCGTACTGTAGTTAATGCTTGATATACCTTTGAAATCACACCTGCGGTTCTTTTCAAAAATGCTTTGTACCAGTATCTTCCTGGAATTCCATCCCTAAATGGATTGGGCCTATTCAGTTCTTTAATTATTTTACCAACAGAATGCAGTACCTACTTAATGAGCACAGAGAAATAAATGTACCGATTTCACATCTATTGCGTACGGGGTCTGTGCCTTAACTACCACTATAGATTTATCTGTCACGAACTTGTGGCAAAGTAAAAAAATAGAGTCCCTTGTTTCGTGTTATTGATTTTTGGAAATTCCCACATTCAAGTTTGTAGGTTATTTTTAAATGATGTAAATTAACTATCTTATAATAATCTAATAACAAACAAAATTATGCTGTTAGTACTTATGCGAATTTACCCTAAAAATGTAAATTTGGGTCACCTTCAAACTCGTATTTAAAAGAATTCTAGTGAACAAAACATATACCGAATTTAGCTCATAAGAAACTTCATTAAATATCTGATTTGTGTTTTAATGTTCATTTAAATCTTAATTATTATATAAATACAGAAGCAATAATAACATATCTAGAATATCCCTGATTCGGTAGTGACACAAACTAGGGGACAATAAGAATAAAATGACCGCTATTTCGTGAGTCGATTTATTGTAATTTTAAAGGAATTCTATGCTTGCATATAACTTTTTTTAAGTCAAATCAATTGTTAAGGAACACAAAAGAGCACTATTAAAATGTTAAATTAAATGTTAAAATGTGTAAGCTTAAGAAGTATGAGCTTCAACCTTAACCGTAAGGTAATACGCACGCAGAATAATGTTTGTAGCAGACTGAGTTTCGAGCTTCGCATTGCTCTAAGTTTAGTCGCCAAAATGTTGGTACTTGATTTCATAGACAGTTTAAAGGTTAGAGATTGTGTACTAATGTATAATTTAAATAAATAGTTTAACTGCTTATTTTTTGCGCCTGAAATAAAACTAACGAAATAACGTACTAGCTCGAACTAGGGGCCCTTCACCTTATATTGTGTATGTGCTAGCTGAATAGCAGCATTAATTAGAGGATACAAAAAAAACTTGCATTACATTTACCTACTTATAATAAATATTTGTGATTTGTTATGACTGTATTTTCAGCCTCATAAAAATTTGTTTTGTTTTTACCAATACTTTTAATAAATATTTGTTATGTACCTAATGTTAAATTACTTTATGTTGTGATCAGTGACCATCCAATTTCAATAGGCATGATGACTACTTTAGAATAACTATTTTACACAGTGTTTGGAAGTAGTTTCTATTTCCAAAAAAATATATTTCCACAAGAAATAGACATTTTTAAAGAATATGCTTTTTTAAATTCAAGCCAAAACGCTTGCTTGTATCATGATGTCTGCTTCTGTCGATACGAGACGACCAAAGGTTATCTATGGATAGGACTCTGTAGGACCAATAACATTAGGTGCGAAAGTCACTTGGTCCCTCAGTGCAGTGTTGCCAGGTCATATAATTCTATTTCAGTGGAGTAATCAAATATATTACAATGTTGCAATGTCTTTGAGAGTTACAGTCAAAAATCAGTAGACAGGTGTTGGTTGCATAATTTTACAAGCTAAAATGTGCTTGCGGTTTATTAAACTTGCAACATTCTCTAATTAAATTAAACTACAAAGTTACATAATAATATAGTTTTTTACTCAACCCGTTAGAAAGCATTTTCATACAATATTTAATATACATTAATTCCTCATAATAAAACTAAGTCAATCTGACACATTTGTCATCATATTCAACACTTATAGTCACATTTTTATTTTCACTGTAATTGCAATCAGCTACAAAGATGTAACCCTTTTGCAGCCCTATCAGATATGTTGAAGTAAAAGCTAGGGTCAAGTATGTTGAATGGGTACAATAATAGTTGAGTAGTAAAAATCCAACCATTATACGAAATTGTAACGTAAACGTGCTGCCCATAGGATTAAGAAGGTCATCCTATCATAAATATAGTTGAACAACCAAGGGGGTCAACAATTGTTAAAAAAACACAAAATAATTGACAAAGACTGGAGAAGCATAATACCTATACCATAAAATATCTTGAATAATGTGTTTTTCAATAGAATTCACTATAATATTAGATTAGCATAATATATCAAATCAGTGGATGTACTGAAAAATCGGAAGACCTAGGAATGCTGCCTCGGTGCGATAGGGAACTTGCATAAAAATTAAACTTGGAAAATAATACTCACAAATGTAGGTTATAATCGTTAAAATAATCTTTAGTTAAAGAAAACAACATATTTTAATTGCATATATTAAAATATAAGTAATTAAAGTTTGCATAATTTAAACTATTCCTTTTACGCGCTGCTATTGGCTGTGGTGAGTGTGACTTCGAGTGCATTCACGTTTGGCGCCACGGCAGCAGAAACGCTTATAGTCGATTCAAAGTTGTTAAAAAAAATGACAAGGTTCTCAAATGAAGAATTAGCAGTCAGTTATAGCTACTTATATGAGTGCACGAAAAGGGGGCGCAAAAAGCCATGCTAAAAAACGAAATTGGGTCCAAGATGTGTGGAAGAAAAGAGAATATGTCACTCTGTACAGGGTGTTCCATCTCAGACGAGCCACCCCGTATATTTCTTATTCCATAGTGATTGGAAAAATTTCCCGAAACACGTCGGACGATTTTCTTTGGAGGACATCTTTTGACGTATATTTGAGGCTTGAACAGGCAACCCCTCAAAATTGAATAGGGAAGAGGGGTTGAGTTATACTTCATTTGTAAGGTCTTAGAATCCTCTTTACAACGATGTATGAAAAAAGTCACATTCTTAAAAAAATTAATTGTTATATCATGCTTACAATCAAAAAAATCAAAACTGCGTTTTTAAATCAAATGTTCAAATTGTCCTCCATTGACTTCCATACAATAATACACAATCTTGACTGAAAACCCCATCTCTAACATGGTGCAGCATAATTGGAGTTATTTGACGACACTCATTTACAATTCGTTGGCGTAGTTCGACCAAATTTTCAGGCTGAGTCACAAAAATCTTGGACTTAAGATGTGCCCACAAGAAGAAGTCCAGAGGGTTCAGGTCAGGAGATCGGGCAGGCTACTCCACAGGACCTCTCCTTCCAATCCAACGACCAGGGTATTGTAAATTGAGTTCTTGTTATTCAATTAGTAGAGGATCGTTTTCTAATTTTTCTGTTATTAACGGATCAATCAAATTTTCCAGCATTTCAAGATAAATTTCTCCATTTAAATTACCAGGAATAAACAGAGGTCCAATTAGGTGGTCTCCCAAAATTCCTACCCAAACGTTTAGCTTTTCCGGATATTGAGTGTGAGCTTCTCGAAATACATGAGGATTTGTATCGCTCCAAATTCTACAGTTATGCCGGTTAACCTCTCCATTAAGTGAAAAACTGCATTCGTCAGAAAAGCAAACGTTGTACAAGAAATTTGGGTTATTGTTGATGCGCTTGGCCATAATTTCGCAAAACTCTTGACCGAAGGATCAAAATCATCATCATTTAATTTTGTACGGATGGAACTTCTGTTTATGTAAAATTCTGAAAACGTTAGATTGGCTAATACCGGAAACTGCAGAAAGTTTTACAGATTGCGTGTTTGGCATAAGTTGGACATGGTCCAATATCGCCACAGCTGCTCCATCATTCACAATTCTAATGGGTGCCCTTTTTTATCCATTACTGAACCCGTCTCAACAAATTTTGAAATTAATTCCATTACGTACTTATGGCGAACGCTACGTTCAGAATGGTTTCGGTTAAATATCCTTAAAGCCGCTCGGGCACCATTTTGATTTTGGTAATACAGACTAACTAGCTCAACACGTTCTTGCAATGTGTATACCACAATTATTTTTAAAATTGCAAACAATTCAGCAAAGTAATAACTCAACAGAATGATTTTTAATACATGAAATGATCGAAGAAACGTGATAAACATCTTTTAAGAACAAAAAATGAAGGCAAGATAAAACATGTTTTTATTTATTCATTAGTTCGAGAGAATTTATTATTGTATACAAGTCAAAGGAGGACAATTTGGACATTTGATTTAAAAACGCAGTTTTGATTTTTTTTATTGAAAGCCTGATAAAACATTTAATTTTTTAAGAATGTGATTTTTTTCATACACCGTTGTAAATAGGCTTCCAAGACCTTACAAATGAAGTATCACTCAACCCCTCTTCCCTATTCAATTTTGAGGGGTTGAAGCGCCCCCTCTTAGGGGGTTGCCTGTTCAAGCCTCAAATATACGTCAAAAGATGTCCCCCAAAGAAAATCATCCGACGTGTTTCGGCAAATTTTTCCAATCACTATGGGATAAGAAATATACGGAGTGGCTCGTCTCAGATGGAACACCCTGTATAATGAACTGGTAGAAGATTATGTCACATTTTACCAATATTTTAGAATGTTGAGGAGCTGCCTAAACCTTCTATATTCTAAAATATTGTACACGAACCGTGCAACGATTGGGTGGCTGAAATGTTACCCAAACCAACAGAAGATATGGGGAGAGCAATTGCAACTGTGTAGGAGCCTTGTATGGGAAACATGTTACTATTCAAGCCCCTCTAAATAACGGTTTGCTATATTTTAATCATATTAAATTATTTTCAATTGTTTTAATGGCTCTTATAGACGCCAATTACAATTTTTTAATTGTTGACATCACAGAATATGGTAAAAATAGTGATGGCGGAATTTTTGCAAATTCTTTGCAAAAGTCTTCAACAAGGAACACTGCGACTACCACCGAATACAAATTTACCCAATACCGGCGTTGAAGATCCATATGCAATTGTTGGGGATGAAGCATTTCCATTAAAACCATATGTAAATGTGTTGTTTGTTTTTATTCGATAAGGTTGTGGAAAGAAGCACCAGTCGTCATTTTAAATAACGTGTAATAAAACACAATATTAAACACGTAAATCACTTTACAAAAAAATAGAAACAAGATAGAACAAAAAAAATGTCCATCGCGAGTTGATAGTTGGTTACAGTTTTCTAAACGATACTAAATGCTCGTGAGGTAGATATATATATATATATATATATATATATATATATATATATATATATATATATATTTCCGCTAATTCTCGAACCAAGTCACACAAATTTGCACGTTTTTATATTGCGTCGTAACGCGAGAAATATTTTAATACCGAAGGTAAATCGTAATTTTTCCCGTTTTTAAGTTTAATATTGATATAATACTAGTTAAGAGAGATTCGTTGATCTAAATATAGTTTTCACGGACACTGTATGTTTCGAACGCGAAAAATTGTCACACTTTCTTATGTCGACCGATCGAGAGTGGTGCTTAGTAGTGAACTGATTGATGCTGAAAAACTGACCGACTCTCCAAATGTATGTTAATTTCTATAGATATATTGGGTCGCAAGTTTAGGGAGTAAAACTTCCTGTCACTCTTTCAGTTGAATGGTGATATTTTTGACGCAAAGTTAATTACCGTGAAGCAATAAATTGTGTCCTTTTAGTTATTTTATGTCAATTCATAAAACATTTATTCCGAATACTTGAGATTTCTCTATTCATTGCATAAGGGTTTGAAATGTTGTTCACAGTGCTAATTGAAAGATCGTAGACCACTCAAATTTATTTGTTGTAACATATTAATGGTTTTGGACAGTTCCATAATCTCTATTTTATAAAAAGATCATTTGGTCCATTTAAAAATCAATTGTTTGGCCTCGTGTTAAGAAGGCACTTATAGAAACTAACTTTTCTTTTATTACGGGGCGTTTACGACCATTAAAGTAAAGACTAAGGGCTTAAACGTTACAAAGGCGTCCAAACTTGTCCGAGAATTCATAGAAATGTGAAAGTTCTTGTGATTGATTTGACATCGTGATATATACAGCATGTCATATCACAACATTCTCCTCCCGGAAATGAAGGCTGTGCTTCATTTAGGAGAGAGTTTGAGAAAGATAAATAAGTTTAAATATAGATAAGGATAAAGTAAAAGTGCATTTTTGTTATAGCTAAGACATAACTTACAACTAAGAAAGTCGCGTCTGCTAATTGAGGTTGATTAAGCAAGTCACTGACCGGTTAACATATTTTGTGGTTAATTATGTTCTTCACAAGACCTGGTGTCTCGTTTAGGAAGTGGGCACAGTTTCGTTATAGCTCTAGTAGTTTCGCCTGTTTTAGTTTTTAGGCGTATGTCCCTGACTTTTCTGCCATGTCCGCTTATGGTTTCTATGCTATAGGCCAATTAGGAGGTGGAATGTTTTCTTCCTTTAAGAGGACTAGATCGTTTATTTGTAGGTTCTCAAATGTTTTTAGCCATTTTGGTTTATTCTGCAGTCTATTCCGTAGTCCACCGACTACCTTTTCCAGAACAGCTGCTGAGTTTTTGCGCATTTTTGCCAAAATTTAATTTTGTTTTCTGGTGCATGAGATAAGTCTTTCTCCGGATAAGCCGTCAGACTGTATCCGATCAGGAAATGCCCAGGAGTGATGTATCGAAAATGAGCGGGATCGTTAGATAAGGTACTCAAAGGTACTTGGCTTTTTTAATAGCAGCCTCCCAACTTCCTCCCCAATGTGGGAATCTTGGCGGAATAAATTTCCACTGTGTCTCGTTTTGAGTCAGATACTTTTGTATAGTATCCGTAAATTCGTTCTTCTGAGAGTGATTATTAAGTTCTCTCAACTGATTTCTAGCTCCAAGAAAGTTTGTCGCATTGTCTGAGTAAATGACAGTGGGGCTACCCCGTCTAGCTACGAAACGTTTTAAAGCGGCTGTAAATGCGTCCATAGTGAGGTTGGATACTAGTTCTGTAAGCGCGGCTTTGGTCACCATGCATATGAAAATTGATATGTAACATTTTGTTACGGGAGCTTTGCGTAGGGTGGAAGATTTTATGAAAAAAGGGCGTCCGACATCGACACCAACTTTTTGCAATGGACGCGAGTATGTGACCCCTGTCTTTCGGAAGGTCGGCCATCTGTTGAGCCGTCTGTGCATTTAATCGATAATAAATCTTACAATTTCTGATTATTTGTTTGATTTGCCTTAAACCCTTGAGAGACCAGTAGCGCAATCGTACATTTGATAGGACATTTTGTCCACCAACATGGCCTAAACGCACATGCTGTTGCTTGAGGATAAGGGAAGTTATATGATTTTTTGAAGGTAATAAGATTGGGTGCTTTTGATCGAAGGATATTTCGGCGTTTTTCAACCTACCTCCGACACGGAGATAGCCGGACGTATCTAGAAATAGTTTTAAGAATATCAGTTGTTTGTTTGTCAAATTTGTATTTTCTGAAAGTTCCGCTATTTCTGTTGATAAGGACTGATTTTGAACTTGTTTGATAATGAAGATTCGAGTTGCAAAAAAGAACACAAAAAGGGACCCACAAAACCGGGTCTCCCAAAGGGCAATAAGGGATCAAATAAAGAACCCAAGAAACAGTAAAATGGCTCCCTCCAAATCCGTTAGGTGTCTGCAACTAAACCTCCATCATGCATAAGCTGCAACTAGCGTGCTTAGCAGGAGTTTTAGCAGAAACCTATCTGACATCGGGCTCATTAAAGAACCCTGGGCTCACGAAGGACTTATCAAAGGCCTATCCATCAATTCATGTAAGTTGATATATTCACAAATACATGACAAACCAAGAGCGGCATTAGTCATCTCAAAAAAATAACTTTATTTCTGTTCCAGAGTTTATCACCATAGACCTTGCAACAGCTGAAGGGGTAAAGGGGGGGTAAAAGACACATTATAATTGCCTCTGCTTACTTTCCGGGAGAGGAAGACAAACCTCCACCAGAGGAAGTCAAAAGCCTCATCAGATGGTGCAATAAAAAGAACAGACATCTTATTCTTGGATGTGATGCAAACTCCCACAACATAGTATGGGGCAGCACGGACACGAACGAACGAGGTGTGTATCTCTTAGAGTATTTGGCTAAATCTAATATAGACATTATTAACAGAGGTAACACACCCACTTTTATCACTGCAACTAGAAAAGAGGTGCTTCATATCACCCTAGCTAGTTGCTTTACAACAAATTTAATACAAAACTGGCATGTTTCTGATAGACTGCAGTAAAATACGCCCAGGGGACAGACATACAAATTGCAGAAGTGACATGTGTTTGTCATGGAACAGATATGTTTTGACAGTTGACATTTTGAAATTGTGGGAAACTTTTGTTTGTTTACCATTTTCTTTTTGGTCTTTTTCAAACGATTGACTCTTAAATCTCATTGAAAATTTATAAAGCTATATAATATATTCCTATTCTACAGATCTTTATTTAGATTTTACGCAGATAGCATTAAGATACTATTTTGTATTTTATTAATTCTTTTTAAGTTATTTTTAATGGTAGAAGGCAATGGGTCATTTAGAACCATAAACACTTCAAGGATTGTGTACCCTTTGTGGGAAAGGCACGTAGTGAAGAATTGGAATATTCAGGGAAAAAATAAAATCAAAGATGCCTTTTTAAAAAGTAACATGAAAACTGAGATGAAGAAGATATTAAATGGAACTGACGAAGACAAATGTTTATCCCTAAAACAAATACCTACTTGCTCAAACTACAAGAAGCAAATGAAACAGATGTCACATATTTGTTAAAGTATATCTACTAGAATGTACAAGTATAAGAATATATTATAATAACATTTATGTTTTAGTTATTATTTTCAAAATGAAGAAGGAATAAACATGTGTGCCATTGTTATAGAAAGAATGCTGGAAGAAACACAAATATGGCAATAAAAACTTTAAACAACATGCTGAAAACGAACCAGTTAAAATGGAATGATAGGGTTACAATAAAATTGAGAAGTTGCTTGATGCTATAGAAGACTTGAGGTCTGTTCCAACTGACACGAAAACCATACAATGTATGATGCAAATCCAGTTGACCTGCCGATTAGTGAACTTGATGTCAAAGATTTCTTATATTCACTAATCATCTGGTCTACTGGATTTGTATCCTACATTGTATGGTTTTCTTGTTAGTTGGAACAGACTTGGTGGATATTAAAATGTGGAAGAGGATTTTAGACATGGAGAGAACTAATGCCAATAATTATCAAGATAGAATTATAATAAAAGCACATAAAAGAGCAGAAACAATGAACAGGGAGGTAGAAGTAGTAAAAAGTTTAGGAGTATTAGGAACATTTCAGGTAAAATCTACAAGAGACAAGAACAAGAAAGTTTATAACATAAGGTTTAACAAAGTTTGTGAGAGTGAATGTAGGACATTATATTGTAGGGTATGTAAAATTTGTATTCATCTCTACATATGTGATTGTCCTGATTAGTGAGAAATACCTTGTGTAAGCATGTTCACTTGTTACGAATGTATGAGGAGCAAATGGGCACTAATTCTGTTTTAGATGAAACTGAAAAATTTAGAGGAAAATTCATTGACCCAACACCCAACAGAAACATGACATAAAAATCAAAAAAAATTTGGAAGAAAAAACAGATGTAGAACGGGTTCAGGATGAAAATAAACTTCTAATTTAGAAGACTAACTTTTGCAATTGGGTTAATACATTAGATGGTGGAGCATTTAATTTTTTTTAAAAATGTTCAAGGAATTATGAAGAAAACATATGACTTTACAAAAATAGAGACAACAAAGTGCAAAATGGAGAAACAGGATTATTTTCCTTCAAGCAAACATCAGAAGGTACCTAAATACAAAATATTGTTACATTTTTCCTAATCTTTTAGTGAATGTACAGGTCAGTCTGTTTGCCTCACTACTATCTACTATTTAATTTTATATATTATTTAATGAATGTGTATGTACAGGCTTTATTACTGTTTTCCATTACCACTTTAGTAACAGGATTGAATTAGAACCCAATAATGAATAAGGAAGAGGGTGGTAATGTAATAAATTAATTTTAATCTTATCAATAACAATATCGTCTGGTGGAATTATCAGTTTGGATCCACAAATCCAATGGTCTAGCCTTCGTACTTAGCTATTTTTAAATAACTATAACAAATTCTGACCTTGGTGATATGTTATCCAAACATTCCAAGCCCTAATCCTTTAAGGTACCCATCCCTGATATTTACTTTTGATGTAATAATACAAAATGGGAACTGCATAGCTCGGAGATTAAAGCGTGGAATTGATAATGGGCCTGGGTTTCAAATACCTCCAGTGCTGAGAATTTTCTAAATGATCTAAATACTGGGAACAGAAGCAATGTCTACTCAGAATATATAGTTATTAACCATGGCAAATGAGTAACCCATTTTAATTATTTTCTTTTTATTACAGAAACAAAGTGATGGGCCGATCAGCACCAAGCAGTATATGCCATTATAAATATTTTATTAAATTTCATATGTATATGCATTTAAAAATTGTTTAATATTGTAGAAATTATTAAATTGAAAATGGGTGTATATTTTTCCTTTGTGTTATTAAAAGTGTTTCTGTTCATATATGAGGCTATGAGCGGCAAAACGGACCAACCCTCTAAAATTGTATTTTGGGTTGCTTACCTAGTTTAAATCGTGATATTTAAACGAATTTATTACAAAATGGGCTAAACCACCTTGTACTTCTGTTCACTAGATGGCGCCACATATGCACTTTTGGTATTTAGAATTACTGTAATATGTACGGGAGCAAAGTGGACCAAGCCAGGTTGGTCCACTTTGCCATTGAAGAGTTTTTACTGTTTACTGAAAGCGTTGTAGTTCTAACCTATCCTATCTTCGTTGGTACTTTGTGTGTATTAAAATAAAGTAACAAACACTATAGTAGTGTTTTTAAATGAAACTCAAGGTCTCTAGTTAATTCCACAATATAATACAAGTTATTGAAAATTCTAAAAAATTGACAATTGTTTCGATAAATCAATATCATCGTCAGAATGATTTATCGAAACAATTGTCAATTTTTTAGAATTTTCAATAACTTGTATTATATTGTGGAATTAACTAGAGACCTTGAGTTTCATTTAAAAACACTAATATGAGCATATTCCACGAAGTAAGGGTCGAGACAGTCAAACACTATAGTGTTTATAAGCAGCGATATGGATAACGTAAGTGGTAAGTACTATTTTCGTAAGATAATAACATTGCTTTAAGTTTAGTTCAAATTTAGAGGTTAGAAAAAAACAATAACATAAGAATAAAGTTCTTTTTTGTATCTTTAATGGAAAACAGCCATTTGATTAGGTAGAATTAAATAAAAAATGTTTTATTTTAATCGTTAGCAACACTTTACTAATGACCAACTCATTTTACTCGTTGGCAACATCTTTTCGTTAGCAACACAATCGTTTTTCTGTTTGTTTGTGTTGTTATCATGGAAGTTTTATGTGGTTTCTATGCTTTGTATATAACAGACAACTATGATAGTTATAACAAAAATTAAATTTTTAACATTTTTATTTCAATTTTCTACGTTTTTCATTAAGGATACAAAAAAATAGCATGTTTTACTCGTAAGAAAAGTGGGTTTCTATCTCGTGAAAACTTAATTTACTTGCTGATCGCTCGTAAATGAATCTGTTTTCACTCGATAGTAAACCACCACTTTTCTTTACTTGTATAACAATCTACTATTATATTTTTTATTTTATTAAAAATTGTCATTACCGAGTTAAGGATATTTTTGTTCAAGATATACTTCTTTCTTTCAGACGTTTTGTCGGATCTAGAACCATATCAAGATTCAGGATCTGAATATGTGCCTTCCGATGAAGACGACCCAAGAATGGCTGTTGAAACAAACAGTGCTATTGATGATGGTGGAAAAGACGATACAGGAAAACAACAGTTCAAACCGAAGAAGCGTATTCGCAATATGGAGAATTGGAAACGAAATTTAAATAAGAAGAAACGATGTGCTGGAGAGCAGTATACAACGCAATTAGGAAAAGTTGTTCCTGCAAAAGTATTCAAACATTTTGAATGTATGTGTCCAAATAAGTGTCATCTCAGAATTCCAGCAGCACGTCAAGCAGAGTTGCATAAAAATTATTATTCTTTAGAAAGCCGTGACTTGCAGACTTCTTATTTATTTGGTTTAATTAAAGTAGTGAATAAATTACGCACTTATACACAAAATCAGGTTTCTAAAAGAAACAACACTAGAATGTATTACTTACCTGATTCAAATGGAATTGAACAAAAAGTGTGCAAAATTTTTTTCCAATCTGTTTTTCAAGTTTCATCCGGTAGACTAGATAGATTGCTGAAACACAAATCAACTGGTTCTCCAGCACCATGTGACAAGCGTGGAAGACACCCACCATCCAATAAAACAAGTATCGAAAGAAAGAATGAAGTAAAGCAATTTATTGAGAGGTTTCCAAGCTATGAATCTCATTATTGTAGACCAAAAAGCAGTAATCGAAAATATCTTTCACCAGATCTAAGTCTTGGTAAAATGTACGAGCTATACAAAAACGATTCAAATAATCCGGTTTCTTTCTATATTTTTCGAAATGTGTTCAACACGGAATTTAATTTGACTTTCCACTCTCCAGTCACAGACTCATGTAAAAAATGTGATCTTTATAATATGCAAATAAAGTCAACAGCTGATGAACTCCTAAAGCATCGTTTAGAAATTGAACGGGAGCTTCATCAAAGGAAGGCCGAAAGTGCTAGGGAAGGTCTAAAGAAAGACACTGAGCTTGCAAAACAAGGAGAAGTTGCTGTTATTTGCTTTGATTTGATGAAGACTTTGCCTACACCGGTTCTAACTACTGGCATTTGTTACTACAAAAGACAACTGTGGACGTACTGCTTTGGTGTTCATGATATGGCTACTAATGATTCATACATGTTTGTATGGGACGAATCAGTAGCTTCTAGAGGCCCACAGGAAATAGGGTCATGCCTTATGTATTACATAAAAAATTTTGTTACTTCAAAGCGAATCATCATGTATTCTGATCAATGCGGAGGACAAAACCGTAATATCAAACTATCGATTTTGTGCAACCACATGGTTGCCTCCCCGGATTTTGTAGTAGAACAAATTGATCATAAATTTTTAGTTAGTGGACATTCATATTTACCGTGTGATCAAGATTTCGGTATAATCGAAAAAGAAAAAAAATTTCATCCCAATATTTTTGTACCAAGTGACTGGTACGTAGTTATTAGAAACGCTAGAAAAAGGAATCCATTTAAAGTAATTGAAATGAAGAGCAATAATTTCATTTCTACAGTGGTGCTTGAAAACAACATCACAAACCGAAAAATTGCACAATCTAAAATGAAAGTTGAATGGCTAAAAATTCAGTGGCTGCAATTCCAAAAGCAAGCTCCTTATTCAATTAATTTCAAATATTCCAACCAGAATGACGTACCGTTTGAAACTGTTGATATAAGTAAAAGAAAATCAAGTGGAGGAGTAACAGAACTGAAAATGCTTTACCCAAACGGAAACGTAATAAACGATCTAAAAAAGAAAGATCTTCTCCTGCTAATAAAATTTATTCCTCCAGTCTTTCATGAATTTTATCAAAGTCTTCGATCTTCTGCACAGGGAAGAGGAGGGGATTTAGGTGTAGATTCCGATAATGAAGAAAATTAAGATGAATATTTTTTATCGAGTTTTGTACCGTTTGTTTACTTTTTAATATAGGAACAATTTTTGTATTGCATTGAGTTTTCTGTTCAAATAAATTGGTTTTTTGTCATATTAGTTTTATTACATTGTTAACCATCCCACAAAATACAACAATTGCAAAATGGACTAACCCACAACAAAAAACAAAAAAAAAACAATTTTTTAAATTTTTTTCTACTTCTATTAAATCTACGAAATTTTATTCTATTTAGACCAAGTTGCAATTTGTGAAAAGCAAAAAATAAACGGTATAGGCGATTTTCAATTTACAGTACATCTTTCATTCTAATTTTCGGCGTTCACTCGTAAATGGCTTGGTCCATTTTGCCACTCATAGCCTCATATTGTGTATTAATTTCTCTAAATTTTGTAATATTGGACATGATCTACCTATATGCAATAGTTCGAAGAAGTTTGAGGTTCTTTAAAGCGTCCGACGATGGATCTAGTTGTGGCAGTATACTTATTAAGTGATCAACTGTTAACAAAGAACAATGTTCAGCGATAAAGCCAGATATTTTTAATTCAGCAATTTTCGTACTTTCTGCCAACTCTGGTTTATAGATTTTTGTTATCGGTATAGTTGATTTGGCTGATTTTTCCCATTGCCTAAATTTTTTATGTTTGTCAGTCTTCACATGACTAATTAAATCCTTTTTGTGAGATTTTAAAGTCACACGAAAATAGGCCAAGTTAGGATCCGTATTGTCAGGTCCCAACCAACCTGCAATAAAAGAATAAATTGTAAATAACGATACATGACTTGAGTAACTTTGCAGATACAGCAATTCACAGTAAGAAAAGTATTAATCATAACAATATTTAACAAGTAATTTATAGTATAAATATGAGCATATCCACACCAGAGACCAAGTAACTTATTAAAAACCTGAAAAAACAACTCTTAACATGATAAAACCAATGCCACATAATTTTTTATAGTAAATAGTAAATGTATATAGAAGTTCACACCAGAAATCCAACAAACGTGTATGTAGTTATAACAGAGGTGGTAGATTATTTACCTAAATAAAATGAAAATACCTTTTTTGAACTTTATTGAAGAAGAATTACGGCTGCAATTCGACGACGTCGGCAATTCTATGGTAAACGATTATGAATTTTGAATTAAATGTTTTAAATTTAATATTGTTTATCGTAATTTATTATAAACAGGACCAGGAGGTTAAAAATAACGTATTCTCTATTTAAATTCAAAGTTAAACAGGACCAGGAGGTTAAAAATAACGTATTCTCTATTTAAATTCAAAGTTAAACATTTAAGTGGTCATTCAACTAACTGCGAACATCCTAGTCCTTTCTATAAATTACAAAAATATAATAGAATAACTTTACCTTTCAAGTCTGAATCTGTTTCTCAAGCCTTAGAGTATATTTTGTCGATATTTTTTCTTATCTGTAGTTTTAGGCATTTTAATAAACAATAATGAATGACAATCAAAGTAATTTTGGTAAACAATAAACACTAACCCTCATAGATATGTTAATGTTTGTGGTAAACACCGGTAAACGCCATAGTGAAATTTGTGTTTGATTCAACTTGCACTCTTAGTAATATCAACAAGCCTACTACTAGATGTCACTAAGCCGCTATATCAAAAATAAATGTGATTGGCTAGATTTAGTTAGTCACGGGCCTATAACATCTCATCTTTATTTGTTTGATTTTTTTAACTAAAAAAAGTGAATATACGAAGATGAAAAAAAAATCCCTCAAAATACCCCTAAAAATATAACGCCCCTAAAAAAATCCCATTCGACTTTTTGAATCCCTAAATTTAGGGGGAAAACCCCTAAGTTGGTAACCCTGTATTGACATGATTGGCATGTGACAATTAGTTCCGTGGCTAAGATACGTCACTTAAACAGTTTGCATGTTCTGTCCCCTGGGCGTATTTTACTGTAGTCTGTTTCCGATGAGGTTTCGATGTCGGAACAGGATGATACGATTCGAGGTCGGGGCTACGCGGGGACAGATCCAGTGCTGTCGAATACCTCAACAAACGAACTGGGGTTCATATGAGGACAAATTAAAGTCGGATGTTGAAGGCACATTATATACGATTGAAACTGTGGAGGAACTTGAAGTAGCCTCTCAATGGGTGAGTCGTACGATAATTAATTGCTACGTGGAATCTTGTCCCTAGTGATGGGTCGTTCATGAACGAGTCGTTCAATTTGAACGACTCAGTTAAGTGAGCGGTGAACGAACGACTCCGTCCTACTAAATGACTCATTCGAATCGCCATTACACAGCATATGCTGTGGCCATTACTTATTTTAGTTCAGTTGTAAGACTAGTTCGTTTGAACTATTTTGTGCGCGAACTACACATTTCTACCAAAGATCTTCTACTGATGATACGAAACCTGCAGGCAGAATGCCGCGAGCGCTTGGTGTATTTAGTATTCATTCAGTTAATCAGTATTGTACTGTGCTCTGTGCTCATGAGTCGAAGGTCGAATACTCGAAAATTATTTACAGAATTCTTTATAGGGCGCCGTGCGTACGTGTATAGTGTATTGTATATGGTTGAATGATGATGACAGAAAGATTTATCAGACGTATTCAATATCCTCTTTTAGTTAAAAGTGCTTCTAAAATTCACAGATTTACACATTTTAGGATAGGAAATATTTTTAATTTTAAAAGCGTTTTTAAGCTAAAAGTGGATGCTGAATTCGGCTGTATATTTTTAAATTATACTCGCAGGTGCGAACCACAGGAAAGCAATAGCGTATCGCGCCCATATTTATTAAATTAAACACTGAAAGGAGAACATTATTTATTAGAAGTTGTTAAACATATTGTTAATTATCATAGAATCATTATATTTTTGGTATATTAGCACATAAATCATATGAAATAAATCAACAATAAATTCTAAACAAAAAATAGAACTAAATAAACGTTTAAAGCAAAACATAAAGTACAACTTAAAAAATTGTGAAATCAAAATAAACATGTTACTCTACAAATTTGCATTTAAGAAAATTATCATAGAAACTTTTTCGCCACTTAGTTTGTTTCTCTTTTCGGTTAGAGTTTGACCTGCCTTTGAAAAAATCCTTTCACTAGGTACAGAAGTAGCGACTATACATAATGTTTTTTTCATAAGGCCATATAGTCGAGGAGAAACTTTGCGTCGCTCCTCCCACCAAATAAATGGATTTGACTGCCTCGGTAGTAATGGTTCCTCAAGGTATTTTTCCACCTCTACAATTCCAGCTGCTACAGGATTAGGATTAGAAACCACTTTGGAAACTGAACGATCAAAAGCTTCCCATATTACCGAGGGAGTTGCCGGAACTGGAGAAGAATCTTCGTCTTTTTCTTGGGATGTTGAACGATCATCACTGGTTGGTCTTGCATTTAAATGTGTGACGTAATTTACTAAATTTTGTTTAGCATTTTCAAAAGCATTTTTATCAGAAAATCCAAATTTTTTAAAACGCGGATCCAAAATAGTAGCTTGAGCAAATATTTTGTTCTGTTCAATATTATGAAATCTTTTTTGTAAAGCAGTCAGTAAAGATTCTGCTAAATTCTTGACAAGTTCTGGCAAATCAGGATGGTCATTAAGATATTTTATACAATATTTTGTCAACGCAGAACTGAACAAAATAACTTTCGATACTGTCACTTCTTTCTCAGAACTAATTTCCTCAGTAACGTCTTTAAATATTTTAAGAATTTCACAGCACATTTCTAAAATATTAATATCAGTGTTTGATATATTTTCAATATCTGGGTAATGGATTGCGATGACGGACATAAGTGATTCTTTAATGTCAAGAATTCTTTGAAACATGTCGTATGTTGAGTTCCACCTTGTTGGTACGTCTTGTTTTATATTAAGTTCTGATGTTCCCAACTGTTTTTGCATTTGTTTTAATTTTTCAGTTGCTTGTGGACTTCTTCTAAAAAAATCTACTATAATTTTTATTTTTTGTCTAATGACTTGAATGCTCTCTAACGATGACTGAACAATTAAATTAATTGTATGGGCGAAACACGGAATATGTTTCCAATTAGTTCTTCTTATTGCTGCAACAATATTCGCCGCATGGTCGCTAACGACGGCAACTATTTTATCGGAAATTTTCCACTCAGTAACTATTCTTTGTAGTTCTTCACATAAATTTGTGGCGGTGTGTCTTTCGGTGTATTTATAGCAGCTTAATAAAATGGATTCTATTTTATTTATATTTAAATAATGGGCAGTAACCGCAACATAACTCTCATTTGTTACCGAGGTCCACCCATCCGTCGTTAAACAAATAGCGTCAGCAAGTTGAATTTTGCCAAGTACTTTTTCCTTTGTCAAGTTGTAATACTGTGGTATTAATACCTGAGAAACAGTTTTTCTACAAGGCAGTTGGTATCCAGAATTTAATTCTGCAACAAAACTTTTAAAGTCTTGGCTTTCTACTAAGTAAAATGGTAAGAAATTTTTTACAATTGTTGTTACTAATAACCTATTGATGTCATCTCCTTTTTTATTTGTTACTGGTTTGGTAAAAAAAGTACCTAATGTTTTTTGTTTTTTTGTCCGAGGTTGATGATGATTTTTTGTTGACCCATTCCCATCATAATCATTAGTACTAAAGGACGTGGAAGGAATAGCATTATTTTCTTGAAATTGGGAACTTGCTTCAGATTCAGGTGGTGTGATTTCATTATTGGAACTAACAGGTGCCTGTTTACTTGCTAAAACACAACTCGAACTAGGATGCGTACTTTTCAAATGTCTGCTTAAATTGTAAGTTGAGCCACCTTTATAGGATAAAATTTGTGAGCAAAAATTACATTTTGCCTTACTATCAGCACTATCAGGCATTTGCTCAAAAAAGGTCCATACTTCGCTTCTTTTTTTAGACTCCATTGCTAATTTATCACTTAAGAAACGAATATTCGTTACTTACACTACTACGCAGTGCACACAAAATATACTTTAATTTAAACTGAAGTTGAAATTCACTTACAAAATACACAAAGCCAATGAAACGCATGTACCCAACAACTCAACAAAATGCAGCAAAATCGTACGTCACGAACCATAGAATTCCAACTGCAGCGACAAGTAAAAACAATGATATCATCAGCTCACGCTCCAGAGTCGGACGGAGTCGATGCAGCAAGTAGCTCAAAACCACCATCAAGAATGTGAATTCAACGAGCGAAGAGCGCGCCACAAGTGTTATATGGCATGTCGATTATGTTATCGTTCAAATGAACGACTCAGTGTGAACGACTCACTTAAATGAGTTGAACGAATTGAGCGCGCTCTTTAAAGAGTCGTATGACCCAACCCTACTTGTCCCATCAAAACAAAGGCTGTCAATAGGGATGTGCCTTAGTGGAACAATGAACTCAGCAAACTAAAGGTGTTAGCTGGCAAAGCATTTAACAGAGCCAAGAGGACAGGAAACTGGGAAGACTACAAAAAGGGTCTAACTGAATATAACAAAGAACTCAGAAGGTCCAAGAGGAAAACTTGGAGGCAATTCTGCGAAGGGATTTCTAACGTAGCCCCAGCAGTGCGCCTTCAAAAAGTCTTCGCTAAAGACCACTCTAACGGTATTGGACTCCTTAAAAAGCCAAACGGAGAATTCGCCGAAACCATAGAGGAAAGCATGAGATGTTTATTAGACGCTCACTTTCCTGGTGCTGCAATTATTGAAGATAACGCAGAGGCAAATCTTGATGAAACGTTCATCAAAGCTTCTAGATCAGCTAAAAGCCTAGCGTGAAAAATCTTCACCAAGAATTGAATTGGCAATTAACAGCTTCAAGCCCTACAAATCACCTGGAGAGGATGGCATCTTTCCAGCACTTCTACAACAGGGATCCGATATCTTAATTCCCCACTTATGCAAGATATTCAAGATGAACTTCATCTTGGGATACATTCCAAAAGGGTGGAGAGAGGTCAGGGTCTGCTTTATTCCTAAGAGTAGCAAACGTCCTCCAGAGGAACCAAAGTCATATAGACCTATAAGCCTTACCTCCTTCTTACTCAAAAGTATGGAAAAAATACTCGACACATACATGAGAAGTGAATATTTATCAAATGCACCGCTTCACGAGGAACAATTTGCTTACCAACCTGGCAAATATACCTTAGATACCTTATATTAACTCGTAAGAGACCTAGAAAAGGCAATAGCTGCGAAATAAGTATCGCTATGTGTATTCGTAGATATAGAGGGAGCTTTTGATAACACCTCATATGAATCAATTAGTGCTGCTGCAACTGCAAAGGGTATCCCACCTTCCATAATCAAATGGATTCAGTCCATGCTAAATACTAGGAAAATAATCACCTACCTCGGAGACCAGTCGACTACTATAAAAGCGGTGAAAGGTTGTCCTCAAGGAGGAGTGCTATCACCTCTACTGTGGTCACTAGTGGTTGACGACCTCCTAACAAAGCTAAAAAGAGAAGGATTTCGTGCTCTTGGCTATGCCGACGATTTAGTTATAGTGGTCAGAGGTAATCACGACGGCATCATTGCCGAGCGCATGCAATGTGCCTTGAACCTTATAACTACCTGGTGTTCAAAGGAAGGACTTTCAGTCAATCCTAATAAAACGATACTTGTTCCATTCACTAACAGGAGGAAGTTAAGTATGCGGACTCCAAGCTTGAATGGTACAACCCTGTTTTTTTTTCGGAAGAGGTTAAGTACCTTGGAGTCATCCTTGATAGGAAACTTACGTGGAACTCACAACTCGCACACATCACCTCAAAAGCAACAAGGGCTCTTTGGACGTGTCGTAGGCTCTTTGGGAAAACTTGTGGTCTAAAACCAAAAATGATCTACTGGTTATATATAACGGTTGTCGGACCTATCATCACCTATGCTGCGCTAGTATGGTGGAAGAAAACAACGCAACAAAGGCTACAATAGAGTTGCAAAAATTGCAAAGACTCGCATGTTTAGGAATAACGGGTGTAATGAGATCATGCCCTGGCGCGGCCTTGGAGGTAATGCTAGATCTCCCTCCATTACATTTACATGTAAGGAGGATTGCTCTGCAACATGCCTATAGGTTAACACAGGCTAAATCTCTATAACTCGGTGATTTGACAGGACATCTCGAGATACTAAGGGTTGGATCAACCCAATCTATGATGATGCCTAGGGATATAATGCCTGCTGAACAAGATTTCGAAGTTACTCTAGATGTTATTATTAACGATCGTGAGTTAACACAGAACGAAATCTCAGAAATAACTAGAGGTGCCCTCACATTTTATACTGATAGGTCAAAAACAAACAAGGAGTAGGAATAGGGGCTACAGGACCCAATCTTAGGTTATCAGTAGCCCTAGGTAACACTCCCACAATATTCCAAGCGGAAATACTAGCGATGGACTTCTGTGCTCAAGAGTGCCTCAAAAAGCGCCTCAACGCAGCCAGAATATTTATTGCCTCCGACAGCCAGGCTGCTTTGAAAGCTCTAAGGTCCATAACTTATGAGTCCAAAACAGTCTGGAGCTGCAAACAATCTCTTAAACTACTGGCTAGACATAACAAACTATCATTGTTATGGGTGCCCGGACACAAGGGAATTGCTGGGAATGAGACTGCCGATGGTATTTCATCGGACCCGGACCGTTTTGTGGCATTACTAAAAGCCACATTGTGGAAGAAGTCCGGAAAAGGGAAAAGGAACTTAGTGAAGCCTACTGGAAAAATGTTCCAGGCCAAAGACAAGCAAAAACGTTGCTACAACCTTCTGCTCACTATGCCAAATCGCTCTTAGAGCTTCAGAAGTCTGATCTCAGAGCAATCACAGGACTCCTTACGGAACACTGCCCACTCAGATATCCCCTCTGCAAGATGGGAAAAGTGGACAGAGGAACATGTAGATTCTGCGACAGTGCAGATGAAACGGCTGAACATATATTATGCCATTGCGGTGTACTTGTTTGCCAACGCCATAGGTACCTGGAACGGTTGTTCTTGAGACCTGACCAGGTAACAAAAATAGCTCCCAATCGGATAATAGGCTTCCCTAGAAGCCTTGATCTCTGGAACAAAAAATAGATGGAGGGTTTACACAAAAGATCTTTTTAGGTCGCAGTGTGGAAAGGCCAGCTATAGGCCAATCGACCCCTTTGTAATCTACAATCTACAATGAAGATTAATGACTAATTCAATTCACTGACTGACTGAGGTCCTTTGAATCGATTTTCTTTGTTCCTCGAATTGTGAGTGAATCTTAGAACGTACGCCACTGTGCATTGTAGTTTGGAAAACGAAGAGAAGTTTGAGAAAGTGTTTTGCTAAAAATTAGGTTGACAAGATTTCTATTAATCTCGTGTTGGCAGAAGTCCGAACTCAATTCACCGAGTAATTTGGGTCCATTAAACCACATGGGGTGGATTTAAGGAGTAAATTTTCCGCGTGACAGCATGTCAGCTGGATTGTCACTTGATCGCACGTGCCGCCACTAGAAATTTGGTGTTAGCGCTTGTATTTTTGCTGCTCTATATGATACAAATACTGACCATCGACTTGGGTGACTTTTGCACCAACAGAGTGCAATTTGAGAGTCTGTCTGTTAACAGAATTTATGTTGATTTTGGTTTTCAAAACGTTTTTGACTAGATGGTTCTTACGTCAACACATGCGCCGTACGCTTCGGTACTCGCATCTGAAAAGGAGTGAAGTTCAATTTTGCATATTTCTTTGTGATTGAAGATAAGACGAGAAATTTTTAAATGCTTGATTTGACAGATGGTGTTTAGGAATTCTTCCCATTTTTGTAAGATTTCTTTATCGGTCATTTTATCATCCTAGTTACACTTTAATTTCCAGATTTTCTGCATTCGCATCTTTACTTTAACGACCGCGGGATTTACAAAACCCAGGGGGTCATAACACTGAATATGTGACAGAATATTTCTCTTGGTGATATTGTCCTCTCTGACGAGTTCAATGGGTAAGAATATTTGGAACTTATCACTTATGGTATTACATTTTACGCCCAAAACTTTAGACAGAGGTTTATGTCAAATTCAGTTATTTGTGTCTGCGATATCTTTTTTAGAAAGGTTTGAGAGTAAGAACCCCATTTATGCAAATCAAAATGGAAACCAGCTGGTTCAAGCAATGATTTCAGTTCGAAATAGTTTTTCAAGGGATTCGATTGAATCGAATCCTGTTAAAATGTCGTCTACGTACGTCTGTGTGAGAACAGCGGCCGAAGCTAGAGGAAGATTTTTATTGGTACTTGCAATCTCGTTCAAAACTCTCGTTGAGAGGAATGGACTACAATTCATACCATAAGTTATAGTTTGTAATTCAATATATTTTAGCGGTTCTTTAGATGAGTCTCTCCACAAAATGTTTTGAAGGAACACGCCTTTGGGGTTAATTCGAAGGTTCTGAACCTGCACAAGATATCGTATAGGTCAGACTGACTTTGACGACCTTTAAGACAAATGTCGCGTAATGAAAAACCGGAGTTGGTTTTACAAGAAGCATCAAATATAACTCGCAGCTTGGTCGTAATTCGATCTTGTCGATAAACTGGCAAATGAGGGATAAACTATTTGTTTTCTGAACGTGAATTTTGCGACGATAGCGGTACATATTTCGCATGTTCTAGAGATATGTATTCATGAATAAATTTCTTATATTCCGAATAGAGGTCTTGACTTTTTTTACGTTTTGTTTCTTTGTTTTTCGTTGTTAAAGTTGGATAATAAATTTTAATAAAAAACATGTTATGCTATAAAATTGATTTTCTCTTGTTGTGGCCAAGATAATAGAGTAAATCAAAAAACAATATGTTACAAAAAGATAAAGCTACAGTTTGATTTTAATTTTAAGTTGATATTGTTACTGTTGAACTCCACAAGTTGTTACAAATTTTATGAAAAAATCAGGTTGTCATTGCAACACCCCGTATTTATACAAAAATAAGTTTGTATGCAAATACAGTAGTACACTAACTCTCTGGAAGTGTCAACCTGTCATTCAAAAAAAAATTCATTCAAATCGGACAAGCAGTTTAGACAAAAATTTACTTTAAACTTTTGGTGGTGCGTTAAACTCTTGGAGTAGTATATATATATATATATATATATATATATATATATATATATATATATATATATATATACATATGAGGAATTGGAATTTTAGCCATTTGTTTATGCAGTACGGAAAAAAACATTTATTTTTTTTAAATTACAATTTTCATGTTTCGAATAAATCCGTATCTAATAAATGTTATTAAACTAAACTTTTCTTATTGGCTTAATACCAATTCGTTGACTTTGATGATCCAAGGAACAAATTTCTCCTTCTATTTTGTCTCCGATTTGGAGTTGAAAGTCATTTAAATTGCTGCAGTGGATGAGACCATCTTTTCCAACACCTAAAAATAAAAATAAAAAAGTATTTCCAAATTGTGACCTTGACTCGATCTAATGGTTAAAAATTAATGAGTCATTTAAAAATAAAATTAACATTCCGGCAGTTGCGCAACTGTCTGTCAGACCGGGTCATCCCTTTTTATGTTGTAAACACTGGGATGGGTACCATATTTGGCTGAGCGACGCAGTACTATTTTTCCAACGACAGTTTAAAAAAGATGATTTTACCAAGGCACTGCGATATTTCGTAAATAAGCGCTTAAGTGTATACTGAGTAATACCGACAAATTTACCAATACATATCGGTCGCCCATTTTTATAAGCTACGGGTAGAACAGCTTACTTTTGAATATCAACGTCGCTAATCATTCATCAAATCGTGTTCCTTCACACAAATTGAAATATACGTACAAAACTTTATAAGAAAATATGAGATAAAGAACATTAGCGTGAGATATGTATTTCCAAAGAGAAATACTATTTTTAAAATTATAATTTATTTAATTATAACAAAGAAAGATGATATTCTCGGAGTGGTTGTACAAAAACTGATTTACAAATATAAAGCAGCTAAACAACTATGATAACAAGTTTATTACATCTAGTAGAATTTGACTGTTTGGATGACAAAATTAGAGAAAGTGTCAGCACGATGAAGCATAAGAAATTTAAGAAACAAGAAAAAAAGCTACAGAATCTTGAACACACACAACATAAAATTCAATACTCAAAACATCATGAAACTGTAAGTACCTACATACCAACACACTTTGCACCATGATTTGAAAACCTTTCAGACACTAATTTTGCAGATAGTGAAATAGAATTTTTAAATAAAGGCTTAAAGTACAGCATACCACCAAAATTTACGAATAATATTAAACAAATTATAGCTACAGAGTCAGAAATAGCTTTAAAATCTAATTCAAATAATTTTCTTTATGAGAAATTAAAAATTGCCAATTTAATCAAAAATATTGAGCCTTCAAAAGTTAAACGTCAAACAAAAAATGACATTACAGTTTTAAACGCAATCAAAAAGAAAGTAGAAGATAATATCCTAACAGTTACAAAATCTGATAAGGGGAACACAACTGTCATTTTGACAACTGAAAATTACAATTCCAAAATAAATAACTATAGAATCTAGCGATGTAAAAGTTCTTAAAGCAGACCCAACAAAAAAGTTTTCTAATAATGTAAGGGATATTGTTAATGATTCAAATTATCTTTCAAGTGATTATGAAAAAAGGTCTATCATACATAAGAATACTCATTGTCCACAATTATATGGAACCGTTAAATTACATAAAATAACGAAACCAATTAGACCTGTAGTTTCTTATGTTAATGCTCCTAATAATATATTGGCAAAGAGGCTCAACAATATACTTAATAGTTACGGATATGAATCTCAGTACTCAATTAGAAATTCAATATAACCAATCAAAAAGTTGAAAGCAATCAACTTGCAAGATAACTATAAACTTATTTCGTTCGATGTAACTAATATGTTCACGAATTCCTCCTAAAGAATGTCTAATACTCATAAGAAAATCACCAGAAGATAAAAATATTAATCCAGGAATAATATCAGATATACTTAACTTATTTGATGTATGCATTAATCAAAATTATTTCACTTTTGACAATAAGATATATATTCAAAATGAAGGTTTACCAATGGGAAGCCCTATTTTGGCAAACATTTTTATGGACAATTTAGAAAGAAAGATCTTTGAAAGTAATATTTCGAAAAATGTTTTATTTTGGTATAGATGACATATTAGCTTGTTTTATGGGTAGTGAACGACAATTAGATGTATTTTTCAACCACATCAATAATTTACACCCAAAAATTAAATTTACATTAGAAATTGAAGAAAATAGCTCAATCAATTTTCTTGATTTAAAAATTCAAAGAGTTAATAATGTACTTGATTATTCAATTTACCGAAAACCAACACAGACTGATGTGACAATTCCATTTAATTCCAATCACCCTATGTCCCATAAACTAGCGGCATATAATTCAATGATACATAGAGCTTTTTCAGTTCCTATGAACAAACGTAATTTTGATAGAGAGATTAATACAATTATTCAAATAGCAACATCCAACGGTTATCCATTAGATATGATAAATAAGCTAATTAATGAAAAAGAGGGAAAAGTGGCATTACAACTAATATTTCCTAAACAAACTGATGAAATGAAAACTTATAAAACCATCACATATGCAGGAAATATTTCTAATAATATTTCGAAGATAATATCTTCAGCAACGAATACAACAATTTCTTTTAGAACAGAGAGTAACGTTAGTACAAAATTGTTAAATGTAAAAACAAAAATACCACCATTAAAGAAGTCAGGTATATATAAACTCAAATGTTCAGAATGTAATGCTGTCTATTTGGGTCAGACCCTTAGGAATTTTGAAATCCGATACAGTGAACACTTACGAGCATACAGATTAAAACAACCAGATAAATCCCACTACGCAAAACATCTACTTGACACCAATCATTCATTGACACCTAACACAAAACTAGAAGTGCTGCATATTTGTTAAAAGAAACAAGAACTGGATTTCCTTGAAGAATTGGAAATTAGAAGACATTTAAGAAACCCATAATATGAAGTTGTCAATGAACAGTTAAATCTAGGGAGTTCCCCACTAATAAACTGTCTTCTTAAGTGATAATCGTAAAGATCAGCAAATATAGTTTTCCTGGTTTTCTATATCATTGCACAGTTATACTGATCTTAATTGGAAAAATGATATCCAGGATATCACCATAGGGCTAATAATATCTAAGCTTCAATATTTGTAATATCACATCTTCTTTTTTTTTCTATTAACATATATTAAGTCAATCACCAGTTAGGTCACTTCTTGGTCTAGCCAAAAATAACTACGAAACATCAGGTAGGCATCAAATGAAATGTAACTTCTGTCATTCTGACGATGATATTGATTTATCGAAACAATTGTCAATTTTTTAGATTTTTCAACAATTTTTATTATATTGTGGTATTAACTAGAAACCGTGAGTTTCATTTAAAAACACTAATATAAAAAATTAGATAGTCAAATGTGTAAACGATACTTCATCAAAATAATTTAAGACGGATTTTAAGTTAGAGATGAAACTTGGTTCGACACCCATGATGTCGCTAAACGCGGTTGTGCAGACCATTCACAAAATTGTTTCTTAAATGCGCCGTGCTCGAGAGGAAACCAGTAATAATTTTGCTCACTGTGAATGAAAACAGCTTTGTACTCCATTCAGCAAAAAATATCAACAAAGCTTTGCTTGATAAATAAATAATTTTTGAAAATATATCTGATTTAAAAATAAAATTGATACGCCATTGGTGGGTTCCTCTTAAAGATATATTTTTTTATATATGTTTAAATTAGCGTTGGAAGAAGTATACCTTCATGTATCGTTATGGTCGAACTCCAGTCATCTTTTGTTCCTTGCTGTGTGACAGTGTGTTAAGTTATAGAGATTTCGGGTCGGCGTGACGAGTGCAGATAGAAAATTGCGAAACGGTAATTTTCTCGTTATTTGTGTTATTTGATTACCATTTTAAAAAAATGTTAATTCTAGCCATGGCGCATTATGAAAAGGTGCAAGTATATTTGCAAATATTTCTGGATGATGTTCAGCTAGATATAATAGTAATAGTGAAGGTATTGCTTTTGAAGATGAATCGAAAGTAATTCTGATCAGGAAATTTTGGACCACAAGAAACTGTTGAGCATAAAACATACCCACTTTTCTAAATACGTATTTTAAAATATAAAATCAGTTAAGTTAATGAGTCGACATTTATTCATTTTCTTTTACGATGTTGTCGACAAGTTGTGTTCTTCATACGATTGCTCCCGGTGATATTTTACAACATGTTGAATGTTGCAAGAATCAATTGTTAAGTTATATACAAAGCTAACAATTCCGATAAAAATTATTTACGTCGGCGACATTTTTTGAGAGGTGTAGCAAACGTATTGATCCATCCTAAGTTGCAAAGAAGAGCAACTCTTACGAATCTTCCAAGGACACTAAAGCTGAGACTCATGGAAGTTACTAATACAGAATACAGAGAACTTCCAGGAAGACTGCTACCCTAGAAGTGCCCTCTGCGAGTGGAAAAATTATAAAAAACCAGATTTTCTTGTTATAAGTGCCATACGTACTTGTGTTTGGATCATATTATATGTGTGTGTGTCACTACAGGAGGGAAGCACAATAATAGTATCTAGCTCTAGGTTTTTTGTTTATGTATAGCTTATATTGAGTTACCATTTTCAGGTTTTTAATTGAGTAACAATTTTCTGTCTTTTTTATGGGATTATTTTGTTAGTATATTTTTTTGAGTATATTTTTTCAAACCTTCGTTATATTTTGATTAATAGATTTTGAATACATTATTTTGACTAAAACGATTGGTTTTTTAATATAATACCATATTCTTACAAAATAAAAAATTACTAAAATCATTTCCTATTTTTTAACCCTACTTGGCCTGCGAGGCCTGGGCGACTAAACATAAAAAAAAATTGGCGCGACTACTCGAAGGTTAGCATGAGAAGTATTTTTGTACAATACAAACTTTTATTTATTTTGAGAAAATAGTCAGTCTTCTATCAATAATAATAAACATAATAAATTGTTAAAATCGCATTCAAGTATACTGCTGATTCAAAAAATATTTAATATAAACAATCTGATATTTTCTTACCTATGTCCACAAAATATCCAAAATGGGTGGCATTCTTCACCCTACCTAAAACGTTACTGCCAATACTAAGGTCGGCTATACTCTTCAAACCCGTAGAAAAGAACGTAGCTTGTGGAAACTCACATCGAAGATCATAGTTCAAAGGTTTTTCCAGAGCATCACATAGTAGATCTAAAGTTTCTACATTAGTAGTTAGCTTCTCACAAATTTCAAATATCTCAGTCTTTACCGACTTCACCTTATCTATTAGTTTACTTTTGCCTATGTCGTCAATCTCCAATTCAAGCGACTTTAAAAACTTTTTTGTTAGATCATACGATTCTGGATGGATTATAGTTTGATCTAATTTGTTCAATTTGTCATTTTCTGATTCGGATGTCAATGTACTATTTGGACAAATTCTCAAAAAACCCGCACATTGTTCAAATACTTTCGGACCTATGCCTACTACTTTTAGTAATGTTTTTCGCGCCATGAAAGGTCCGTTCTTTTCTCTGTATTTAACTATTTCTGTTGCTCGTTTATCTGTCAAACCTGCGATTCTCCTAAAACAAAATAGTTATAGATGAAGAAATAGTAAATAAGGTATGTTAATATTTATATGTATAACAATTGTATCAAAACACAATCCTCATATATATTCATTCAATTTTTTTTAGTTCATTGAAAGTTAAAAGATTATTATAATTTCACTGTTACATGATCATCAAAATAATTTTATAAATAACAATGATTCGAATTTTCTGATGCGATGAGTTGATGTCGAGACGAAACTAAAATGTTATTTTCATGCTTTGTATACGTCTTAAAAATTAATGATTTATTATAATATGAAAAGCGAATCGTCACACTATGTTTATACAAATTTCTTTTGAAAATTTATCAAATCAAAATTCCAGATTATGATTTTAAAAAATATTCACCCTATATAGCAAAAAGTTTCGCGAAAAACTAAGAACGATGATAGAGATTGATTAGAAAAAATTGTGAGAGAAAAGTCAGTGGGATTTAAAACGTCAAAGAGGAAGTGATATTATAATTTATCTCAATAAGGACGGTTCAAAAAGTTTATATTTAAAGTACAGCAGAATAGTATAATAAGTACCAAGTGTCAAAAAGGTTACTAGTAGATGAGCAACACGGGTATCGGGGCACTTTCAAGGCCACACGCCGAGTCGAGCGACGTCATAAGGGGAGGGGGGGGCATCTTGGATTTCCGCGCCGTATGTGACGTCCGTCAAATGTGTCATCTGTCGTATGTGCCGTTCATCAAATGTGTCATCTGTCGTATGTGTCATCTGTCAACCCCGTTACGTGTGTCAACTGTCAAATGTGTCGTATGTGCCGTATGTCCCATCTGTTCTGTCATTGTACTCTCATGTGCTACATCTTTATGGTTTTTCTATGTGCCGTTTGCACCATCTGTTCTATGATGTACTCGTATCTACTCCATCTTTATGATTTTTCTATGTGCCGTATGCCCCATCTCTCACGTTTGTCATCCACCTTGTGTTCTGTGATCTCATGTACTCCATCTTTATGATTTTTTCTATGTCAACATGTATATAGTGTGACGTAAGCAACGCTTTCGTATAACATCGATTGAATAAGGGCGTTACATGAAGATAAGAGAAATGTTATGATACAAATTGAAAACCTACATCTCAGTGTTGATTCAAATCAAAATAAATGGAATCAAATCATTAGAGGCATGTCTTTTGTTGACTACAGACGTCTAATTCAGGAATTTATGATGAAAATAGATCGATTGAATAAGGATATTACTTTTTATGAAGTTAAGAAAAAGGTTATGATGCACATTGAAAACCTACATCTTAGTGCCGATTCAAATCAAAATAAATGGGAGAAGCTCACGATAAATTGGGCGCCTCCTGAAGAATTACAGAAAACAGGGAAACAACAGGAGATTTCAAATGCCATAGCTTACATCTTTAAACGTCAAACACCGCAAACAGTGGCATATCCATTAAATCGAATCCGTCCCACAAGACTTCAACATGAATGATGATGGGCTAAACAATATTTTTAAATGATGTGTATAATATTAGTAACTATATTTGTGTTAGTAAACATTGTTAAACTTACATTTTCGTACAATTTTATTATGTAGAAAGATCAATATTAAATTTATCAAAATTTGTAAACATGTTTTCAATAATCCTTTATCATTTTTACCTCAACTTTTAAAAATAAATACTGTTGACGAATAAACATATTATATGTTTATATTTATAAGCAGAATTCGGTGTTTACTATATATACGGTGGAGTAAAAAAGAATGTAGAGATTAAATTCATTATACTGGGTGTAGTCATAAAAATTAATATATAGGGAGGTATAATTGTGATGTGTGCGTTATTCAATTCTAAGAAATATTATATTAGCTACATTTATAATTGATGGAAAAACAACACGTTTTAACAATGCGAAATATCAAAAACCACAATAACTGATAACCGGAAAGAAATAACGATCGAGAAAACAAACAATGAATTGCTGTTATCAATATATGGTCTCAAAAACATGTACAAATAGCTACAAAATGTGAGAACTATGACTTTCTTGTTTTCACTTGAAATTTTGATAACAGTTGTTTTTCAAAGTTTCAAAATATTATTCACCTAATGATTTTTGTATCGAAAACAATTTTATCAAACCGTATGCAAGGCATAATAAAGGATTTAAAATGATTTTGGTAGTTATAGACTGTTTCTCGAATTTGAACTCACTTTTACATAAACAATGTAACAATTCACAGAGCACGAGATCCTAAGGCAAGGTTGTTATTAACAATTATGAATATTATATGATATGAACGCTATTTTTCGAAATTCGTACAACGATAATCCAAAACCACATTGATAAAATAATACGTTGACTATCGTCACAGAGGTCTTCACATACAATTTCATTATGTAGAAATATCGATGATTTAAATATTAAATACTAAAAAGAACCTGTGTGAAATTCGCACTCCGGACTTTATGTTTCTCGCAATGGCTCCACTTTTTCCAAACTATAGAATGTATGTGGGATATGAAAAATATTTATGGAGGTTGGATTTGAACGATATATATATATATATATATATATATATATATATATATATAATATATATATATATATATACCAAAAACCCCAGAATTAATTGTTGATTACCTACCAAAAGAACTGGCATCCTCAAACGTCTCTCACGTGTTCCAAAACACCGTGGGGGATTCAGTTACGTTCAGCAACAATCAATATTATGCAGCTGCATTTCCAAATTTAACTATACACGACTCTTTTACGCTTCCCATACCCCGATATGCCGTAATTAATGCCCTATTTCAAACCAATAGCGGACATATGTATCTGCTGTACAATAACAATTCCTACATTGAATTCAATGCAGAAGGACATGCCCTTAATAGAGGACATTTGCATGACGTATTTCCAGGAGTTCTCGAAGGTGTAACGTCTGCATTTCGCTATACGGATGGTCACATTTACTTTTTCTACAAAGACACATATTACAAATACAGTGAATATATTCGTAAAGTTGTTGATGCGAAACCATTTACTTGGAGCCTATTTGGAGTACCCTGCCCAGAAGATGCGCTATTGAATCAATTAAAAAATTATAAATATATATCAATAAAAATGTAATACTTAGTTATGAATTTCATTTTTCGTCAACATCCTGTATATTGATCGTGCCTATGACCAATAGGAGACCTATGTCGACACCCCAGCCCCAAAGCCACCAGCATTATCCTTATGATGTACCAATAAAAAATATATAGTAACTTTGTTTAGTAAATTCTTCAAACGACTCAAGTGACGTGAGAAGGACAAGAGGAGATAAAAACACAATAATGTCAATTAATCAATTTATTACATCATCTAAATCATTTACAATTTTAGCTTTATAGAAATATATAAATTCTCTAAGTGCCGCAGATAATATGCTATCACTACAATCACATGTGGTATACAATAACTCAAATTTACTTAAATGTCCATTCTTTTGAGCAAAATTCCTAATAAGTTCAATCACGTTTCTGTAGTATTCACCAAAATTTAGAGATTCCAAATGGGTGAGACGAGAGGAAATGAGATGATGATAGAGTTGTAGAATTTGATGAACATCTTGTTGAGTTAAAGGGAAGCTGACGCCGTGTTTGATTACTTCCACCCATTTTACACAATCGAATATTACTTGATGAATGGTACAGTAGTCGCCACATTGTATCGTCTCTGGCTCATAATCATCGTAAAAGGTTGGAAGTGGTTCATCTATGAATGAATTATTATTTAAAATTTCGATAAACGTGGCCCATTCGAAAGTGCTGAAGGAGATTTCCGTAGGTTTATTCGTTGCTGATAGAGTGATTGCGCTACTGAACGTTCTTGCGGGACTTAAACCACAACCAATTTGAAAATTCGAATGTGTAGGATACTCGGTATACAACAGGTAATGGTCTTCTTTTTTAGCAGCTATTTCATCCATTTCCAAAATACGATCTAATTCAACAGTATAATTATAATTTTCTGTAGCACAGCTACTAAAACCGCTATCTTGAGAACTCATATTGACGACTAACAATCTAACCTACAGCTCACTCCAATTTATATCAACTCATATCTATGTTTGCGGTTAATTCTCTTCGCCACAAAACACCGTTCTCATAATTTGAAGTGAAACGTGGTTACACAACAACAACATCTGTGTTTTCTATCCAACTATTATGCGTTTTGTCTAACGTAAGCCATTTAACGTACATTTTGTTGCCTATTCTTCTAAGCACCTTTTCCACCAAGTAAATGTCTGAATTTGATGTTTTCTGCAGCTCTTCCTCGTAAAACCCTCCACTGATTGGTACTCCATACATGTCCTCAAGCAAATAGGTGGCTGGATTGGTTATTTTGAGTTTAATGATTTTGAATAGTTCTGTCGTTCAATTGGGTGTGGTCCCGCAATCTTTAGATGTTTATAGGTTTGGTTTAAAATAGCTTCTTCGTTGGATTTATTGACTTGGGAGGGCTTATACTTGGTAGTTGAATGCTTTGTATTATTGTATTCGTTTGTAATATCTGGTAGAATATCTATCCATTTGTAGGTGCCATTTAAACTGAAATGTTTATATAGTTTTGATTTCAATGATCGTATTACTCGTTCGGCCATAGCAGATTTTTTTGTACTAAATACACTATAATGATTAATTCCATGTTTTTTCATTAATTGTTGAAACTTGTTGTTGTAAAATTCCGTTCCTTGGTCCGATTGAAGATTTTTGGATGTTCGACCTGCGTGTGCGAGAATGTCCGAGAATGCACGAGTTAGCTCTTCGCCAGTCTTTGTCTTTAATGGCCGTGTCCACAAAAACTTTGAAAAACAATCGATAACAACTAGTATCATTTTATGGTTTTTATTTTGATGAGCGTAAGGTCGCATTTCGGCTAAATCCATTTGCCATAAATCATCTATACCTTTGATAATTGTACGTCTGTGTGGATAATTTTTACGTATCGGTTTGTGGAGTTCGTTTACCAGCTGTTTCTTCTCGTTGGATGCCATAATGATACTTGCGTGTATCACACTGTACTACTGCTATTTATCTTCATCTCCAATTGATTAAGACGACTCTGTATATTCAAAGCCGCAATATTGTTAACAATACCTCTAACGTTCTTATTCAAATGAGTAATTTCTTTCTTCAATTCGATAATACCTTTTAGATTCATATTCGTAGAATCGGTATTTTGACTTGCATTTTTCGTCAACGCGTCATTTATTTTTGATAATCTTAATAAGTAATCTGTACGAACACCATTTAAATCTATGTCTAATTGTTTACGTAAATCTTCATCAGCATTTTTGAATTCTTTTCGAATAAAGTATTTGGCTGTTGTTATGCTATCGTCAACGTATTTTTTAGTAGCCATATGCAGACCTGCTGAAGGTGGATTTCTCGAAATAAATTCTTTAATTTCGTCATTTTTATTTTGCAATGGTGGTATATTTGCTAAAAATATTTGCGATTTGCGCATGTCGCTTCTTACATTGTCAAGGTCTATTGCCAGATTGTGCATATCATTATTATGTTGCTGCGCCAGTGGTAAATTTTGAAGTTTATCATCTACATAAAGTTTATTAACAGCATCAGTATTTGTGGTTGGCATCTTCAAATTACAGATTTTCAAATTTTCAGCATCAATATTGCCGTCCGGAGTATGTGGATATGCTACTTTCGGCATATACGGTGTAATAAGCCGTTCATTAGCATGACGACGACGATGTCCAAACTTATGGACAGACATGATGGAAATGAATAGACTTTTTTTGATTATTCTATTATATCGGCTTCCTTTAGTTCATTTATGATGGCAACTATTTCGTTGTCGTTGGATGTGTTGCCTGCCTCCTTGGATGCAATCAACAATTTTAACGTTCAACCAATTCATTTGGATCGTCCCAATAAATGTATTCCATCGGTTTTTCGTTGTATGACAAAAGTCCCTTTCCCACATTAGTATATGATGAACTTTGAATAGCTTGTAGTTTCTTTATTATTCGAGCTGATGGAGGTCGGATTATATTACTACTACTACTACCACTACTAATAGTTGATGGAGTTGATTTTGATCTAGTCGTAGTTAGGCTTAATAATGTAGTGATATTTATCTGACCTGGAACTTTTCAGACGATTACGCGCATCGAGATGAACTTTGGTAAGAGTTAGTAGACTTTTGTAATTTTTCAAATTCTCCTCTTTATATTGAGGATCGTTGTAAAATAAAAGCTCGTACAATCCTGGAGTTCCAGGCAAGTATGCTGCCTCTTTTTCGCCATCCTGTAGCACGTTTATATTACCGTTTCTTTTATCGAACACAATTCGACGTTGGCCCAACATAAATTTTATCATCTCTCCGAAAATAGTGTTCAATATATTCCCGACTAATTGAAGGGTATTGATCCAAATAATCTTCAATGACTTCGCGTGTAACGTTGGGTCGCAACTCTTCCTCATCATCATCACCATCGTCATCACAACGTACGATATTTTCCGATTCATCCGTCTCGGCTACTGGTTTTGATTCGAGAAACGATGTAAATACATCATCATCATTGTCGTGTGTAGTAGCAGGTTCTTTGTCTTCTTTCTCCTCCTTCTTCGGTTCCTCTTTGAGAGTTAAATTTGAAACTAGAATTTTTTGTAGTGACTTCGAGGATTTAACGATTTCCTTTAGTGGCGCGGATATTGGTTTAAATAGTTTATTTAGAGATGCGTCATGTTCTGATTTTCCCAATTTCAAAGCTAAATATTTCTTGCGAATAGATCTCGTCAATTCACTAACTTTTTTCTTATGCAAAGCAATTGCAAGATTATCGTCGGACATGATGATGTAGACTAGTAGCATATACGCTTGGCTTACACATTTATATATTTATCGAAGCCTTTACGATACCTGCCGCTATTTAAAGCAAAATCCTTTACAATTACCAATGTTCCATAGTTGTCGGACGACCAACATTCAGAGCAAATCTTTTTAAATTCTTCAAATGACATATCTGGTGACACGTGCTCATCAAATATATGTTTTAGGTTAATTTCATCCTGCTTGAATAACACAATCATATTACAATTGTCTCGTATGAGCTGTTTCGGTATTTTTGAATATGTTTGACATAGGTAGGCAGCATCAATATCTCTGTGCCTACATATTGAATAATATTCCCGAATTTTCTGTTGACCATCGCAAGCGACATCATCGAATATGAATATCGAGTTGGATCTCGCTTTGTTTGGACTAACAATTTCCCCATTATTTTTAAATGGAAAATAACCAACACCTTTAACTTCTCCTAGTACTTCCTGCAACAACTGATATTTCGGTTGAAACAATGACTTGGAATAGACGTAAAATTTTTTGAATTTAGCGCCATTTGGATGGCATAAAAGTGATAACATGACGTTTGTTTTTCCACACCTGCTAGGACCGCAGATGATGGCCCGAAATGAATTTGGTAGTAGTTTTCCATGTTTACCAACACTTGGTTTAGATGTAAAGTCCAGATTTTCAATGGGTAGCGTCTGTTCTTGTTGAACGATCTTCATCTTGTGGTGAGTGCAATTAAAGTGTTTTCAATATATATGGATGACATCACATCGCCTCAGATCAGTCTTAATGTTGGTGTTTGAGGGAGAAGGTCTTTTAAATTCTCTAATCAATAAATTACCAATTGAACTTCATTTACCCACCTACAATTATTGTGGACGTAAGTGATCACATGACCATAACTTGTTAACTGTTAAAGACTTATACTCTCTCTCCATTTACAGCAGGAATAAAGTTACAAAAACGGCTAGCACGTGGTGACGTTGGTATTAATCCTTTAGACACCGCTTGTAAACAGCACGATATTGCATATTCGCAAAACAAGTCTCTTGAAGAACGCCACAAAGCCGATAAGGAGTTGGAAGATAAAGCTTGGGCTCGAGTCAAATCAAAAGACGCATCTTTTGGTGAAAAGAGTGCTGCATTACTTGTTACGGGCGGCATGAAGGTTAAAAGAAAGTTGGGGATGGGCTCAAACAAACGACGTTCCTTCCATCGAAATTTTGTTGCGAAAGTGGGAAAATCCATGAAAGAAGGAACATCTCTAAAACAGACTGCTATGTACGCCCTAAGACCAGCTAAAGCACTTATTAACGAATTTGGTGGACCGAAGCAAGTTGACGTACCTCGCGTAATACCTATACCTAAATCTGGAGGTTTCCTTCCTCTTATACCTTTATTTGCTGGACTTTCGGCGCTTGGAGCGTTATCGGGTGGAGCTGCAGGAGTTGCAAAGACCGTCATTGATGTTAATAATGCTCGAAAGAAATTGGAAGAAGGCATACGTCATAATAAGGCTATGGAACATATTGGAAATGGCCTATATTTGAAAAAGTATGCTGGAGGTCGAGAATTTGGATTGTATTTGAAAAAGCCAAAAAACTCGCGATGAAGCTACCGAATCGTCCACTGTACGACACCGATATTGCACATTATGCAAAATTATATAAAATTAAACATTTTCGAGGCGTTTTCATGCGAGACACTCTACCTAAATCCGGTCCTCGACAACAAGAGTGTGCAGTGGTTAACTTGGACTCGTCCAAAAACAGTGGAATACATTGGGTAGCATATATAAAGAAAAATAATGTCATCGAGTATTTCGATTCATTTGGTAATTTGAAGCCACCCAAAGA